>JAJTIW010000012.1:0-600000 GCA_021365295.1 Tricladium varicosporioides | reverse complement strand
TATCACTTCAAGGCTTTCGAGCGTCTCCATCTTTCCCAAATGCCCAGTTAGGCAAGTCTGATCCATTCGGTCTACTCCCTCTTTGAAATCCCACTTCAAATCCCTCTATTTCTACTACAGGCTTCACCACACAAGTATCTGCACCATAATTTTTCGAATACCACGTCTCACAGAACCTCTCCTTTTCAAAAAGATCGGGAAACCTCTTTTGCAGCATCAATAGCGTTGTTCCGGAGATATGGTCCACACTGTGGTTATGTCGTAGTGCAAGAAAATCTTGATTCATTTGGGAGCGTAGCTGAGATTTTACGGATTCGTCATATTGTCCGACTTCGAAGAGTAGGAGGTCATATTGAAGAAGAGACACCATTCCATGCCAGGAACCGCCACGTGTGGTTCGGTGATATAGGCCGCTCAATGCGGCGATTGCGCCCATGCAGCCGGTCCCGTAATCCGAGATGGGAAATGGTGGGACAACGGGTTCGTCTAAGCCCATGAATTGACCTTGCGACCAGGCTACACCACTGACCTGTGATGTTGAGTCAGTATATTCTGTTTTTCAATTTAAAAAACGCCGGCTTACACAGTCCGCAATCTGTTGCCAACCAGGTCGATTCGCCCATTCACCAACGTAACCAAAACAATTCTCATTGACATAAACAATTCCCTTGTCACGACTTTGAGCCATCTTAGCCATTGATTTAGGGCCATATCCTAATTTTTCCAGCGCACCAGGACGGTATCCGTCAACAATAATATCAACATCTTGAAGCAAGTTTTCAAATATTTTCCGTCCCTCGGGACTCTTCAAATCTATTTCTGTAGCGTGCTTCCCCATATTCCCATCAACTTGGAAGAATGGGACATCACTTAAACCAGGACCAGTAACTTTCAACACCGTTGCACCGTACTCTGCGAGAATACGCGAGATTGTTGGACCAGCAATAATGCGGCATAGTTCGAGGACTTTGATACCTTCAAGGATTCGAGATTTGGACGAAGTTGATGTAGGTAAGGGGACGGGAGGTGAAGCATTTTCGAGCGGGGATACTGTCCATGCTGGCTCTTTTGTAACTGTTGTGCCCTTTTAATATGTCAGACGTGGTTTTGTTATGATTAAAGGGAAACAAGGAAGCTAGAGAAAAGAGAGAGAAAGACGTACGTGAGGAGTTTTCAAAAAGTCAGCGTGCTTCAATACCGGAACACCGGCCTGTTTTTGATGTGCATTCATTTCCTCCAGTTCTTGAACGCTAAACTTCTGAACAGCTGCCTCAATAACAGAAACAATTTCCTCATGGGTCTTCAAATCGGGACGGAAAGCATCGAGCCCAATCATTTTCAAAGTTTTTGTCGCCTCAAGAGACCCATGAATATGGTAATATTCACCTTGGTCTCTCGTTTCATATAAATTGGCAGACATCCTTCTGTACGGATCCGATTGTGCTTGGAGAAGGTCTGTGTCTGATTGAAGGTCAACCACGGAAGCAATCTTGCCAAGAACTTTTGTTTACCTTTTAATTTTGCCTTGACGCCTTTGTCTAATTTTCCCAGACCATCCACGGTCGCGAGATAGGCCTGAAATAGAAAACATGTTGCTCGCTCAAGATCAACCTTCACTTCACGGTCCTTTTCACCAAATTTCAAATCCGCTAAAGCAGATGCTACAGCACCCTCCACTGCCTTTAGTGCAGCAGCGGTTTCGGTTTCCTTGAAGGGTATGGGGAAGTATATTCGGTCATGCTGAGACTCGATTATGATATTGTCTTTAATTTCCTGAACTCTCGTTGGTAGTCCTAAAAGATCTCCCTTTCCACATAGTAGTTGGAAGATTCGCCTCGCCTCGAAAACGGGAGAGTATGCGGGTGCCATGTAGTTGTTGGTGGCGTGAGAAGCTCAAGGCAACAATTCTTGATTGATCAGGACTGAAAAAGAATTTCAAGAACTTAAAATTGATTTCGTAGCCAACCTTTCTTCTCTAGGGTCGAGTAGATGTGATAGTAGTGGCTTAGGTATGTAGATCTTCCTATGTGCCACGCAACTTATGCTTCTACAATGTAAAACAGATTGTTCTTTGACCTGAAATGCATCAGCAAATATAATCACGAATCACGGAAAGCGAAGTTCTTGATAAAGCGTCCTTCGGTTGCTGCTCGATGTCTGACGAGCGGCCGATGCGGGGGGCGGATCGGAAGGACATGGCGGTTCGGCAGTCGGAAGTGAGGAGATAATACGGGTACTTTTCCTACGTCTGCACTGAGAAATCAAGTTACACAAATCGCACTCTGGAAAGAAATTTCCAAGATTTTTGCATATTACTAATTATCGTAAAATCAACAGCAATCAAGCACCATCATGTTCATTGATTGACCTACCTTTTGCCTCTCTGATTGGCTCGGTAGATCGAATTCACCCCTTATCATGATCCAGAATGAAAACATAATGACTTGTGCCTTCTAGCTGAAGTCTGAAATAATCCGCGTTTTACTGCTGAATATCAACCCCCCTGCAATTTTCTTAATACCTCCGGGGTAGCAGCAACGATCATGTTCTGTGGCTACACACCCACCTGATAGCGGATCGGGAAAATTATACTCCGTGCGCTAGACAACCCCTCAAGGGAGTACTCTCTTCCAACCCACCAAATGAAAATCGTTAATGATAACGCAAATTCGATAACTGGAATCATATTGGAACTAGTCATGAACCCACCAGCAAAACGGCAGCGAGTCCTCCGGGCTTGTGATGAATGCAAGAGGAAGAAGAAACAGGTACGTGTCAAGCCCACTCCGGCAGCAATAGCCTTGCAAACTTGTTTGAACTCTCATAACCTTCATGCACGTCTACTGATGGCTAGGCTATATAGTGCAGTGGGAGTCAGCCTTGCACAACCTGTCTTAGTAAATCACGTGTTTGCAGCTTTTCAACAGCTCCTCCCTTGACACCTGGCACACAAAGGGATCCGGTTGAGCGCCATCAGAAAGTACGCAGGAATCTTGAAGATTCTGAGCTTAGGCAACCCTCAAGGCGTAATGACCCTCGAGAATATGCGGACGTCTCGTCGCCGAAGGACCCTTCACCTGATGATGAGACACCAATTGAAAATCCAGGTCGCTTATTACAAGACGGTGGGGGGCGGATGTGTAAATACAAAAATTATACACAAGCTTAGTGTTGGCTGCTGACATTAAAGGATAGTATATCTGGGAGATTCTGCAACGTTGTCTTTCCTTCAAAGTATTAGAAGGTTGGTTGCAAGCCATCTTGGCCGTTCATCCTTCACCACGGACTCGAATCGGCATAAAATCTTGGAAGTCGCATCATCAGTATCACCCTCGTACCAGCACAACTATTCATTGCCTGATCTGGAAACAGCACAATATCTGATAAACTCTGCCTTTGAAAGTGTAAGCTTCTCACTTGACATACCCTAGATGAAATTTAAGGACAGCTGACATCACGCCAAGATTACTGGGCTCTTTGAGATCTTCAACAAGTCTACATTTGTTTCAAAGGTCCTTGAAACCTATCGAGAGCCGCTAGATGCAGATCCCCAATGGTTATGTCATCTAAATCTTGTCTTTGCCATCGGTTTGCTCCTCCGAAGAGACGTCGTTGTTCCTTCACCGTCCGAGATCGAGTTGTTGCAAAGACTGGAAGGGAAATGCACGAAAAGGGCGGAATTATTCTATGCTACTGCAAAACATTTGAAAGATCCCATTGTCGCTATTGAGGAGGGAGGGATTGAGGTGGTGCAATCCCTATTCTTGATGGTCATATATTTCTTGGCTTCGGCAAAAAGAAACTCAGCGTGGATGCATCTAGGTATGTTCCCTTCCTATACCCCCTTTGATTCGCTCCTCCTATTTCCACAAGCGACGATTTATTGGATATCATGGGGTGGAAATAACCGTACTCATATGTTGGACTTCAGGTATGGCAGTAAACCTTGCCTTCGCACTTGGGGTACACAAAGAAGAAACTCTCTCGGTCTTCAACCCTTCGGAACAAACGGCAAGGTGAGTTCCCTAATCGTCTACTCTGAACCGCCATGCTTTTGACTATGGTAAAACTGATATCAACACAGGCGAAATTTATGGCAGTCACTTTACATAATGGATTGCTTTTTAGCCGCCAGCCTTGGTCGACCCAATTCAATTAGTTCTATTTCTGCCTCAGATCTCTGCCCCTTCCCGCCCCCCAGCGCGTCCAGCCCTGGGGCTACAATTCAGGAAAACTCGCTTGTCTTCACAGTAAATGCTTCCAAAATCATCGGCAATATCCTTAGCCGTGTGTATCACAAGCGCAAAGCGTCGCGTTCTATTGCATACCTTCTCTCACTTCGACTAAGTGAATGGAAAAAAGAACTACCTGAGGAGCTTCACTGGCGGCGTATATCCGATCCAAATGAGCCACAGGATTTGACTTTGAAAAGGCTCCATATAAATCTTATCTACTTCCATGGGATATTGCTCCTGACACGCCCCTTCTTATTACACCAGATTTCTATAAATTTAGAAGGTTCAACGACCGATCTCTCTCCCATAAAGCAGGGCCAGGCTCCCAAAGCAAATCGCCCGGAGCAGATGTTTTGTTTCCATGGCGCTTGCGTTCGATCCGCCATGCATACAATAACTGCTGTCTATGCTGCATACAACACCTCGGCTTTACCTCGCCGAGATCCTTTTGTAGTGTAAGTATGCCTTCCCCTTCAATATTCTTACTAATATCTGGTTATATAGTTACTGGCTCTTTAGCGCAGCACTAATAATTTTGGCGAATACATTCTGCCCTGTACACTTGGAGCCTGATAGTGAGGCTACAATACAGAAAGCGCTTGCGGTTATGTCGTTCTGCGGAACCAAAGATCCTCAAGCTCGTCGTTACCAGACAATCTTAGAGGATTTTCATGAAGTGCTCACTGCAGAGGCCAGGAAGAAGAACAAGGAACAGGAAATTCAGAGTCGAGAAGGGCAAAGCATTTTCAATGTTTTGTTTGGAGATGAGCTTGCGCAAAGCTCTTGTTTCAATCATGTAGGAAACGGGAGCATTGACCTACCTTCAACCAGCCAGGCTGGAGGTGGTGGGAATGGCAAGCATACTGATGCACCAAATGCAGCTCGCACAGGACAGGACCCTCCACATGTTTCCGATGGAATAGGCGGCATAGAATATCCTTCCTGGCAGAATTTACCGATTGTATCTGACGAAGCGCTTGAAATCGATGGGGCGTGGTGGGCTGGAGATCAGGACAATTTTATCTCTACAGGGGATGGAGAGGTTCCATTATATGGATTGATGGAGCCGATATAAGCAAAAGACTTATGGCACTATAGAATCATTGCTTCAAAGAACTACAGCGAGTTGCCTCTTTCGAGGAACAAGGAGGATATGAGAACCAGGCTCTGGTTGGCTCATTGGGTTTCTGAAGCAACTGAGTTGGAGGCTTAGGGGTGATTTTACCACTCTACCAAGAACAAGAACAATCAAATCGGGGTGAAGCCTAAGCTAGTTTGCGAAAGCCGAGAGTCAAGCCGAATCCTCACCTTTCAAGCCAACTAATTGTGGAAACGACAAGGCCGTCAAAATTCCCCCATATTGAGATGCGGCACCTTAAGTATTTGCACCAGCGAATGCGTAGTCTTCAGTCAAAGAACCATGCCTATCAATGCACATATTCCTTCTAAAATCGAATATTCTCACCCAGGAATAAATATTGAGGAGCTTAAAGCACAAGATACCAAGTCCAGGTCTCCTCAGAGCTTGATCTACCGAACATCGAAGGCAACAAGCTGCCCCACGTAGGAGAACCCTATGAGAGCCTGAGGTACGGTGCTCGAAGATTGTTATCAAGGTCCGCCATCTAGCTACTGGATCACAAGCTGTAAGGCATATTATCAACCTATAAGTATGCTCGAAAGAACTGTCCTCATATCCAGAGATAAACTTCCAACCCGGCTCCAAGTTGGCCTTGTCGCCGTAATGCGGCATATGCGAACAGTTATCTGTCTTCTCTATAGTCCATAATGCACTCCAGAGCTCGTTGTACCCGGTGCGTCTGACAGACTGGACCAGGTTAGTGAGGTAACCACCCATGGTTGGTTTTAGCGACATGCGAAGGCTAACTACAAAACTATCTCCCTTTTCACCAACCAAAGGCGTACCCATGTTCGCGTGTATAGCACACTCCATTGGAACCTCACTAATAACTCCTGAATAACCTAGTACGGCACTCTTAGATTTGTTTGTGCCATCTAGCACTTTATGTTTCCAAACTCCGTTCCGCCAAGGAACACCCTGCTTAACAGTAATGAAGCCAGGATCCAAATTTAGAATCAGTAAAGATATCTCTGAGAAGCGGGGTAATTGGTCTATTACTGAGAAAGGCAGCGTCAGCCTCACTGAAAGTGTTGACATAGACGCTCCATCCTCTATCACTGAGCAAGGATGTGACTTGAAGACCGACACCTCTACCATTGTGGCCTACCATAAGAAGTGCTATTATTTCAAACCAGATATCTTCCTGAATTTTAATCAACGGCTGTCCATTCCATAAGGATAAGTGCATTAATAAGTGGGATTGAGCCAAAAGGCCTAAAGATTCGCAAAGGGGCAGCCCTGCGGAGGCTTCAAGATCGGTGATATGTGCGACTACAAGTACCAGGGTTGCGAGTTGCCTTACAACCAAACAAATATTTGGCCAATATAAATTTTTCATCACTAATTTGGTCCTCGCACGCTTGTAATGATCCACGAATACCTTCAACGCTGGGTATAGCTCGAGTTGTCCATCCTTCAGGGGCTCCTTCATTTTTGCTTTCGAAGCACTGGGAGATTGCTGTGGCTAGAGAGTTCCGTTCATGAACATAAACTAGAAACGAGCCTATGAGAATTATAAGCTATTAATACCTTTTACTATCGTGTGCGATCAGGCTCATGCAAATTAAGATGCATTGCACTTACATTGTACAATCATGGAAAAGTATGGTGCCTCTGTTAGACCTCTCGTGACAGTAGGGCCGGCTTCATTATACAACGCAATTTTCTCGCAAATAGCGTGAGGGGGTTCGAACTAAGATACCACTGTCCTGAAAGATGTAGCTAAATTTGAAGCAATGCGAGCGCGCCCGAACAGCTCTGCAAGGTCCTTTTCGATAACGACATCGGACCCAGAACTCTACATTTCAGAAAATAATCAGCATTAATTGACAATAATAGCAGGAATGTCTTTCAGGAACAATAAAGTGTAATGTAGTCTCTTTCCAAGTTGAATAATGTGTTGGATAACGTGGTGGCCGCTCGTTTATCAGGATGGGCGTCCAGCCCCACCACTTATACTTATGAGACGCATCGGCAAGGCTCAACATGTTTGAAGCTTAATGCACTGAGCCTTTAAATTAGAACCGAAGTTGGAATTAGTGGAAGGCTTGATTTGAGATCTTACTCATGCAGCCCGAACACTAATAATTGCTACCTGCTGCTCAATACATCAGACGAAGAAAAGATAGGGTCATTAGAGGCTAAGACGTTTGTACCTCGTCTTCAAAATCAACAAATTTAGAGCCCTAATCTTCACCGTGGCTCATTCAGGTCCACGTTAATGTGACGAAATCTATCATCCATCCCGCTCCTTTACTGCTTGATTACCAAACTCTAAACCAGCCTTCACTCGTAGGATTCCATACATTGAGCTACTATCGAGGGCTCTTCCTGGAGCAGACTTGTCTACATAATCTCTCGATTCCTTGAGATGACCAAGCGCTAGTTCAGCAATTGGGAGCGAAGTTCCTGAGGCTTCAGCACAGGAGATCCCATGTGAGATGTCTTTGATCGCGAGAGTGACATCAGACATTGGTCGTTCTCCTATTTATAATATTAATTGAAAGCTCAAGAATATATGTCGTTGTTACTGGAAAATGGAAGAGGCAGAAAATATGAGAAGGAGACGGCGCACCTAGTGCAGGCATGTAAGAGCCAGAGGTCAGTCTTTTTGACATCGTAAACGGCTTGCCAGGGTAATCAGCTTCAATGAGCGCCTCAAGAACATCAGAACCGAGGCCTGTCTTCTCGGCAAAGACGTGCGCTTCGGCAATCACTTCCATGAATGCTGCTGTGAGAAAGTTTCTGAATTGCACCACATATTAACTTCTTTCTAGTATTTTGAAACAGCAGGGTACTAACCCTGTAGTTTTCATCAGACTGGCTTTCCGAATATCTTCACCAAGGATTTTCGCGTCCCGTCCCATTACACCTTTAAGCAAAGGTGCTATTGTGGATATCGCGGAGTTCGGTCCTGATACGAGGAACAACAGCTCGCCAGACCGGGCAAGAGGTGATGCACCAGACGCAGGTGCTGAGTGGATTGTCAACATGAGTCTCATAGATTGGATGGTATCAAATACCAGCAACTAATTGAACACCGAATTTTTCTAGTTTCTGAGACACCGAGAAAGAAGTATCTGGATGAACAGTGGTGGTATCAACTATAATCTTTCCTTTCAGTTTTAAATCTCCAAGGCTACATATGTCCGCAATGGCACTTTCCACTGCCGCATCATCGCTGAGCTATTGTTATGTCTGTCAGACTCATGATAATATCCTCCAAGAGTGGGATGGTTTACGGAAATGAACGTGATATCAGACTTCAAAACAACCTCATCTGCGGAGGTACATGAGGTAGCTCCTAACTCTAAAAGTGGATCGCCACGAGAAAGTGTCCGGTTTGTGAAACTCAACGAGTCTGGTTGGTTCAATGACTTGAGGTGCTTCTGAAGATTAGTTGCCATTCCGAGGCCCATGGAACCAAGACCTGTATTGTGTGAGCCCAAAAGCCATAAGTATGTGTTATTAGGTGGCATCCAAGGAGAGTAAAAAACCAACCTATCCATCCGAATTTAATTGATGATGCGTCCATATCACTCAGTGTCCCACTTCCTGGTTCTCAAGTGATCTTTGAAAGATTAAAGCTATTCTTGAATGGCCACTAAAATTTATTTCAGGAGGTGAACCAAGTTAAAGAGTAGATTTGCTATCAAGAGCATATATGAAATTATGCCTGTTCTGTTGACTCATTTGTAAAATAGATATGCAGGACATGCACTTTAGATTGTGTATGCGTTCTAGTGCTGATGCGGGGAAGAAAGTGTCATAAAATAACGTAAAATTGCTTCTAGTTACGGCTTCTAAAGCCCGGGGCATATATTTCTATATAATACATATGAACAAGCTCCTTCATACCATTCAAAGATATCCCCTAAGGCCACAATTTCATAGGATAGGTTATTAGATAGTTTGGGAATCCTTTGGTATTTGAGTAGCATAGCATCGTCACTGGACAACAGCAGGTCTAGTTTATACACAAGAGGCACAACGGTAGAATTTGGCTTCTTCAGCTGTATTACTGTTGCTTTGCCTTGGTGTGTGCTAGACTTATTTACACCTTGCTGTCGAAAATGAGGTTGGGTTTTCGATGTGGGGGAGCTTTCTCACCGCCCGTGCACGGACCATATCGTAATCGCGAACTTTTTATCTTCAAAACTTCCAGGAACTTTTTATTTTGCGATTTCACTGCTTATCAACCCCCACCAGCGCCATGGATATCCACCGTTGTCGATTTGTGCCGTACCCTCCCTCGACAATCAATGCGCTCGCATTTTCGCATTCTCATATCGCTGAAGATCAAAAGACTGCGCCGCCGAAGTTAGCAGTTGGAAGAGCGAATGGGGACATTGAAATATGGAATCCCATGAATGGAGCATGGCTGCAAGAAACGATAATACGAGGAGGACTCGATCGAAGCATTGATGGACTTGTATGGACCCAGGATCCGAATGAGGAAATACATGGCAGCACAATTATAGGAAGATCGAGACTTTTCAGTATTGGGTATACTACAACCGTTACGGAGTGGGATTTGGCGAAAGGAAGGCCTCTACGACAGGCAAGTGGAACACATGGGGAAATATGGTGTCTTGCTGCTCAACCTCCCCTAAGCCAAAAAGAACAATCGAATGGTGCTGCAGCTGGGCAATGGCCAGGACAGCACTTAATTGCTGGCTGTACTGATGGGGCCTTGGTTTTATACTCGACTAGAGATGAAGATCTCCAATTGCAAAAAGTGCTTGTTAGACCTTCTTCTAAAAAAGCCAAGATCATCAGTGTTACTTTCCAAGACCGAAATATCGTCATCGCCGGCTGCTCTGATAGCACAATTCGCATTTACGACATACGAAACGGCTCCATGGTAAGACAAATGACACTAGGAATTGGTCCAGCTGGTGGACCAAAAGAGATTATTGTCTGGTCTGTCAAGGTATTGAAGAATGGAAATATTGTTTCCGGGGACTCGACTGGCGAAGTGAGAATCTGGGATGGCAAAACATATACATTTATGCAACGGATCAAGGGCCATCGACAGGATGTCCTAAGCCTCGTCACAAGCTTCGACGGAACGACAATCATCAGTGGTGGTATGGACAGACGGACTGTGGTCTACAAGCAGGTTGGAAAAGGAAAGCCAAGATGGGCCGAAGTTTCCCATAGGAGATATCACAACCATGATGTCAAGACTATGGCAAGCTTAGAAGGTCGGGGGATTAGTGTCGTGGTTTCTGGAGGTATGTGATACATCCAAGAACCTTCTGTAACGGTGTTCTAATTTTTATAGGTCCTGATGCATCACCTACTGTCCTACCGCTGAACCAATTTGGTTTCGAAAATCAACGAGCACTTCCATTTCTTCCACAGGAGAATGTAATCCATAGCGCATCAAAGAGAAGGCTCATCCTGGGTTGGTGGGAAAGAGAAGTCAGTATATGGCGACTTTCGAAGCAGACGAAATCTTCCACCGGAAGTGAGGAGAACGAAGAGGAGCCAGCAGCACGAAACCGCAAATTAGTCGCGAAAGTCTTGATCAAAGGAGAAGCAAACATCACTTCAGCGTCGGTAAGTGATGATGGAAGTCTCCTTGCTGTGGCTACTAGTTCGGATATCAAAGTGTTCCAACTTCGAATGAAGGGGTCAGAAGAAGGCGATGGACTCAAAATCTCGAAAATCGCATGTCCAACATCATTTTCATCTGGAGCACGACTAGTAAAATTCTCTCCGGACAGCAAGTGGCTCTGTGTGGTCCGTCCAGACAGTCAATTCTCGGTGGCAAGATTTACCTCCTCAGGCACCTCATCCGCGTCATCAAATGCCTCTATCCACCCATTCCTCTCCAAACTCACCCGCCTCGACCGCCAAATAGAAAAATTCACACTTCTAGGCGGCCTTGGCAGCTACGATAGAACCGTAACCCAGATTGCTTTTTCGCCGGATAGCAGGATCCTCGCAGTCAGTGACCTCGCAGGTTACATCGATACTTTCGTTCTCGCAGGAGACGAAGACCTCACCCGGACCGATTTAGTTGCAGAAGAAAACGATGCCGCGTCATCGCACTCATCCTCCGACTCGGAATCTGACTCTGAAAGCGAGGAAGAGTCAAACCCCCGTCTCGTGTATGGTCAACACTGGACACGCAATCCTGCTGCCTTCTCTATTCCTAAACTCCCCTCAACACCAGTTGTCCTCTCATTCCGCCCCGCTACATCCTCCAAACCAGTCCTAAAGGCCCTAACTAATGGCGCAAACGGCACACCGCATGCAACAAGGAACAATCCGCATCCTATCTCAAACTCTGTCCCAGCTGTGGAAGACCGCCTCTTTGTCGTCACCGCTACTTCGGATATCTATGAATTTGAAATCTTGAAAGGTGGTCTGAGTCCCTGGTCTAGACGTAATCCAACAAAAGTATTTCCAGAAGATTTTAGGATAAACAAGGATCAAGCTAGGGGGTGCATATGGGACATTTCCGCTTCTAGTTCTCGAGAACGGGTTTGGTTATGGGGTGTGGGATGGCTATGGATGTTTGATCTATCACGAGACCTCCCACCACCGGCCCTTGAGCAGGCGAATGGCACTAATGGTACAGAGGGGGTTAAAACTTCTAGTCGTAAGCGAAAACGGAGGGGTGGGAAGGAGATCACGGCTGGTGCTGGATCGGCTATTCCAGATCGAGAACTGACTACGGGCATATCAAGGACAATGTCGAAATATGTCCATGAGGAAACCGAGGAGGATCAGGCACTTGTCAAAGATCCATACTCAAATTCAGCGATGGATCTTGATGATGACGAAAACCAGGTTTCGGCACTCGAACTTTCAAGGAGAGAAAATTCTCAGAATGGTCAAGTAGCAGAGCAAGAAGACGATAGACCTCACCATTGGCATACCTACAAGTACCGCCCCATCCTAGGCATGGTGCTTATCAGTGAAGAAGGTGAAGCAGGTCCAGAAGTAGCAATTGTGGAGCGCCCCATTTGGGAAGCAGACCTGCCACCGAGATATTATGGCGATCAGGAATGGGAGAAAAGAGGGGTTGATGAACTATAAGTGTATTTTGAGGATGTGGTGTGATATTTTGTTTCTGAAAGATGCATAGGGTGGCGTTTCTGGATTGTTGAAATTTCTGAAATTGGCGTAGCATAGCACGGGCTGGGTAAAAGTACAAGATGAGATAATGTTGGAATACCAGCGAGCATTATTACTGTTTTAAGTGTTATTTATATATACCTTGAGCATTTGCGAAATTCTAACCTATATTTATGCTCGTGCAGACTTTGTAACATGGCTTCTGGAGCTTAATGGCAGAAAGTGACGGTTACCAATGTATACACTATTAGCATGAGCTCGACATTCCTAACACAATATTGCAAAATACAAACATATTTTGTGAAACATACAACAAAATACAGCCTAGGAATATCAAGAAAAGGTATAAATAATACTATTCCACACCTGACTGTTATTCACCTTCAAGAACGAAGAGATACAAACATTATGCTCAGTTCTGAACTGCAGATCTGTTAAGAATTATATCATCATATTTCTGCTTTGGTTCGAGGAGACTGTCAGCACTAAGTGGTGCTGCTCTAATTTCTTGAGCTAGTTTTTCAAAGGTACCGGACATAAAATAACAAATAAATTGCTGTCATTGAAAATTATACTGTTTACCCTATATGCTTGCAGCGCAGACCAAAAATGAATCCCAAATGGCTCCTCTAGATGTACATCATCAGGAAAATTAGATCTCCTAGCACTTTCAAGGTACACCGGAAAGCGAGATATCGTAATAGCCGCCAAGGGGCAAGTACTTTGCATATGTCGTCCAGAAACAGGGCTCCGGGGGGAATATACGGAAGAAGATAATATGAAGTGTTTATGAATTTATATTTATTATTTCAACACCTTGCTCGCTTTTGCAGAGAATGCTTCCTCCAAATATGTCCTATAAATCTCACAATGCTGTAAGAAAATATCTACATAGTAGTACCTACCTGTAACTTTTCCATCCTGGACTCCACACCGCAACTACATATGGAAGAAGCCTCCCTATTCTGTCCGGTGGCGAAATGCCCCTCTCAAAAAACCAATCCCAGCAGAATAAGACCATTTTCGAAAGTTAAAGAGCTGGAATTAAAGCTTCTGTTCTATGAATATTAAGCCTTGGATGACAGAGAGACTGCTGCTACGTTTAATGACGATATGGGTTTCCGTGGCATTTATCGAGCGGATGTTTAAATAACAGGGTTGGTAAGGGTTTCATAGTGATAGAATGATCTGTGGCTCATAGCAAAAAATAAAAGGAGGGTTTTGACATCTCTAGGCGCTAATATAGGCTGAAGAATTTGGTGTGGTATTGTTGTGATGCTGGATATAGATGGCAGAACGTTGGAGAGGTTTTGTAGAGTGTTAGGGTATCTATAGAGTATTTTCCAATCGTTGGTGCTGAATGGCGAGATTCGGATAATTATGATTTTTGCTCATTTTATAACATTCTAGTAAAAATGGAGAAAGTGGTTTTCTTCTGAGTAGATGCATGTGTTATTAAATGTCATTGACTCGTGACTAGGGCGTTTGTTGGAAAGGTAAGGATTTTTTAAAAGGCAAATTAGGAATATGGCTTTAATGTTCATGGGCTTTAGACTTTAAGTTTAGGAAAGGACAAGGATGAAGCTGGGTCGTTTGAAAAATATAGGATGTGGAAGAGTTCCTATGTCTCGTCTCTATTAAATGTGAAAAACCGGATAGTCGGGGGAGTAAGAGGGGATTTTCGGTAGCCTCACTGTAGTCTGAATTAAGTGAGACTTTCAATTTCAAGTTTCGAGGAATATGTATTGGTGACAGAGTTTCCTCAGCTTATTCAATATTTTGTTTGCCCTCAGATGCTCTAATTTTCGCTTCCAATATCCAATATCAACGACTTATAAAATGGGTTACCCTAGCACCAGACCCAATATTTCTATATATATCTGACCCTTCCAAGAATTTCACGAACACTGGAAAACCGGAAGTAGTTGGCAGCCTAGTTCCGGGAGCTCAAACAAGTGCCAAATTCTCCAAGAGCTTTATGCAATGAACATAGGCCCTACGGACCTGTTTCAATGCATATGCAGCCAAGGGCTTCTATGCATGGCATTTGCCATTTTTGGAACCCAAGCAGTAGATCATCAGATGAACACTTCGAAGTCCTGGTAGAGGTGCTGTCCAAGAACGGCTGAGAGTTCTTGGGTCTATCAAGCACCACATTTATCTTGGCTACCTGCACCATGTCTTGACTTGGTGAAGCCAGGTCGCTGGTTTGTGTTACGTTTTTGGTGCTTTTGATGAGGACGGGAAGGCTATCAGATGTAGTCTTGATATTGAGAGATTGGGATTTAGAGAGAAATCTATATATATATTGACTATATAAAGTGGAACGAGCTACATTGCCAAAAGGGTTTTCGAGACTGCATTGCCGTCATTTGACAAGAGTGGGAATGTCATGGATGGCCAATTCTCCTTCCTTCATGAAACCTTTTACAAGACCTCGCGAGAGAGCCTCAGCCGGAACCAAGCTTTGATAGCTCCTGGCCAAGTATATAGGATTTATAATTGTAAATTTCTGACAGGGCGTGCCTTGGCTACCAACCGAATGTAAGAGCTTGATGAGACAAGTGACTTTTGGTCAAGATACTTGCCATAAACGCACGAGATCATCAGATGAACACTTTCCCATCCCCCTCAACCCGTCAGAGAATTCTTGAAATGCCTAACTCACAAGCGAGAGATACATGCCGGAACGTATCTGGGTACGAATGATCCGTCGCATCTTTACAAATGTCGTCCTCATCTTAAAACTCCACAGCCAACGATGCCTCATCTGCGAACACGAAATGCGAAATGCAACAAACCATTAACCTCCATCAAACCTACCTTCATCAACTCCTAGTACCCACAGTTTTGACAACTCCAATTGTCGAAGGTGGAAGTGACACAAGCCAACTTGCACCCTTTCATTGTCGCAAAAAGTGGCGAACACCCTCTATAACCCACAGTTCTTTCGGTCCGGAGGATCATACATCGCGTAGCCGACGCGTCATCGTCGTACCGGATGACTGGCGAGCCCCTGCCTGTGGTATGTGATAGCCGTAAGCTAGTCACGTGACCATAAGCAACCTGTTATAAAATTGAACCACCACCACAACGTTACTTTGAGCAGTGGCGGCTTATCGTGCAGTATGTTGCGAGTTTCGCTGTATGTTGCGTACTGAAAAATTCGTATTGTAGATGAAACCACCTTCGGGGAGTGAAAGAAAGGAGTGAACGCGGATGTGTCAAAAACAAGAAATGAGGCTTTTGAAAACGCGTGGCGAGCTGGAGGGTCTTCAAGTGACGGGTCTAGGAACGAATACGGAAGGCTCTTACTTGATTGCGGCAGACAGCGAGGCTGCTGCACGTGTAGGCCGAATTTCCTATCCGTGAGGAATTGGCAGCCTTGTGCCGAAAGTCCGATAAGAAATTCAGGACCTGACCCCAGGTCTCAGCATGGCCTTGTGGAGAAGGGAAATGAGGGCCTTGACCAGGCAATGCTGATGAGGCTGAGGCTCTGCTCGGTGTGTAACGCAAATGGGATGGCGCAGGACAGTGTCCTACTTCGTCCCACCCTCGACTGAGTGAAATTTGATATGTGCTGGCCTATCCCTCCCTTTGGGAGTTCCTGCGAGATTGACCCCGGCGACGGTCAACTTTGAGGACCAAAAACCTTAAAGAGAGAAGGGGTGACACAACTGCCACGTGAATAGCAGTGACGTTGAACTTTTAGGTTGGAGACGTGAATGAAGATGTCTCGGATACCTAACTCTATCTCTATCGGAAGAACACTTCTGGTTCGGGAGAAACAAGTGGACGAGTGGGCTGTGAGGATAGGAAACGGGGGAAACAACACATGGGCCAGACCCACAACTTTGTGGGTTTGGCAAGAATTAGGCTTTGCTGCCGACGAAGCTCGAGCGTGTGGAGTGGATACCGGATCTTTATTTCGTGGAGACGGAGAAAAGGAGGGGCGCGAAAATTGAGATGCGGTAATTTGAGCCAAGTGAGGTTTTTGATGCGTAGGCAGCGTGGACAATGGGTCGATAAAATGTACGTGGAAGATGGGGGAAAGGAGGAGACTGGTTTGGGGAAGACGAGGATGAAAGTTGATTGTACAGTATATGCCGAAGAGTCTTCAGATGCATTTAGCAAAAGCAAAAGATCGAATGAGGTTATAGCCAACCCTGAGAAGTGACAACGAGAATTGATGGCATCGAATTTGCAAATGCATAGAGCCCCTTTTGGGATGCAGAAGGAGAAACAGCTGGGCGAACGAGTTACCAATTGCCAAGCGACAACGGTTCAAACGGCATCTCAGACTTGGGGGCGACTCTATGTTTAGCCAAACCTCAGATCATTGCCGCACCAAACACGAAGAGGGCTTGGTAGGAATGTTTATAAATGCAAGAGATGCATTCTTGATTGATTGCAACACATAAAGTGGCCGTTTGCAAGATGGATTGGATTCAAGCTTTGAGTTGCATGTTTGATGATCGTTGGTTCTTGCTGACGATGCTCGCTTGAAGTGAAGTCTGGCCAGGGGGGACTCGAGCCCACCAGTAGCAGACGCGTGTGTCTTTTACCCTAAGCAGAGTGCCAAGACAACATCTACGCGGCCTCTGCGGGACTCGATCCATTGACCATTCCAACAACACTTGATTGTTTCTCGCCAAAGAATAGCCTACGCAGGTCCACGCTGGCATTTATTGGAGACGACTCTATCTGTAGATGTCTACAGGGACTAGTTGCACCTACTCGATAGTACTTGCATCTGGTCTACAGCCTAGAGACTCGTTTGTAACCTCGTGGCAGAGGCATGTCACGATTGCTGCAGTGTATTTGAGTTTCTTGATGATCTACGTCTTCCGTTGCGGCGAGGATAAATCCGACAATCTCTGGATGTCTTGGCCGTCGCGTCCTCGGGACGGGAGGTATCAGGTCTCAGATCACTAGATTGTCAACATGTGCTGAAGAATACGAACTGAGTTTGGGTGGAAGATTCGTGGGCTTCCAGTGTTTCTACGGTGGTGACTCGTCGATATCGGCCAGAGGAAACGTAGGCCGACGAGTGGCAGTTGGTCGTGTTCTCGGCATAGAGGATTGAACGAGTGGCCAACTTCCTCACTCAGAGCGTGCGACACCACACATTCGGTGTTGGCTTGCGTATCAAGGTCTTGCCTTCGAGGGGCAAAAATGAGGTTTGGATGGAGAAACAGGGACAGTACAGTGGAGGAAAACATGGAGATCTGGAACCACAATGGCTGGGCGCATTGCTTTAAAGTTGACGGGTCTTCTGGATTCCGGAAGATCAGATCTTTTCCATTAGCACTCCCAAGTCTTTCCCCTGGGCCAAACATTTTCGATTCGTGGTGCGGTGAGGCTCGTTGTGCGCCCCAAACGGTTCTTGTAACAGATCTAACCGCCCCCCATCCCCATATTGCCACCCTGGCGATAATCAGATTTGAGTCACGTGCTGTCTATTCTCACAAGGCTGCAGCATTTTGCACCAGACACACCATATCCACACACCATACCCATACCCATACCCATACACATACCCATACACATACACATACACATACACATACTGTGGACCCCGAGAGGAGAGGAGACGGGACGGAGGACTGCGAGTTGACTCGGCTTAGGTGACTGCTCCCCTCGTCTTTTCGTAAAATCCTGCAGCGCAAACAGAACGTCACACGCTTCACTTGAGGCTTGTTCCCCATTGTCAACCTCAGACCATCGCCATCACCGTCACCATCGCCATCGCCGTAATCGAGTTCGGTGAAGTTCCCGTTGCCAATTTCCCACGCCCACAGTTGTATCGGGTGGTCGTTGACGACACTGTTGGAGATCTCAACCCTTCATCGAGAGCTTTGGTCCCTTAGTCAGGAAAAGGGGGTCGCCAACGGACGATCTACCTATCAGAACGAGTCTAGAATCCGCTCTGCGTGGAACGGCGCTGTGTCCTGAGGCGCACACCATTAAATTTGTCGCTAAAGCAGAAGCTGACGACGACTGTGCAGGGCGTCCACGCCAACCCTCACGCAGAAAACTTGAAGCTCCTCATCAGGCCAATCAGATCCTCTGCACGCAGGCAGTCGGCGTTGCTCCTGGCTGACCTGGCGAGGAGTGTCCTGTCCCCCATCTGGTCCAGGGCCAAGGAGCTTTCGCACACCACGCGTACACCCACTGATATCGCCATCCGCACTCTTACACAGCAGCCACGACGCACCAGGCTCCTCTAATCTCAACCCGACAATAACATCGACACCTACACCATCTCTGCATCACCTCGTCGTCGCTCATCATTGAGATATATCGACAGCAACACTGCGGTGTGCGCGAACTGTGAACGGCTGCTGCGACTTCCCCTCAGTCTTCAGCCACGAGGATCTATTCTTGTGCTGCGACTAGCCTAAACGAATAAGCGAAGGGTGGCGATTGCGACGACTGGCTGGGCTGTGCACCAAGAGGAACATCACACTCTTTCAACAACCCTCGAACGTCCACCTTCTTACAATTCAGGCGCTCCGTCTGGAGTAACAAAATCCCACGAGATAATAGAGGACAATATAGGACAACGACAATTCGAAGAGCGGTGCGAAGTGAAGGAAGAACCGGTGGAAGTGTCCTTTGGTCGACTGGAAATCTTCCTCGTGTACGACACAATGGCGGACCCGAATGGGCAGCATGGAGGATACGACGAGCAATGGGCGAAGGGGTTAACCACGCAATTCGAGGGCCTGCTACGGACGAAGAGACTGAATGAGCTGGACCGGTCGCGGACGTCGTCGCCCTCACCTCGAGAGCGAGCCTCGTCAAGCAACCTGAGAGCATCGGCTTCGTCTGCACCGACTCGACCACCACCATCACCAGGATTTCGGCCATCGAGTAGTCAAGGCCCATCAATGGGAGCAACTCCTCCATCCTATGCGTCGTTACGAAGCCAGCCAAAGATCCCAGCACCTCCTGCAGATGCGCAGTCACAGAAGTTCCGAAATCTGTTAATATCACTATCATTAACACCAACAAAGTACGAGAACCCGGGTTTATTAGACGAAGCATTACAAGTGATTCCTTTGGATAGAATATATGGTGAGGCAGAAGAAGAGAGCCAGGTGCTGCAAGCTCAAGCAGAGAGTATGGGTGATGGACGACAACCGGAATGGGGATACCAAGATTGTGTCATCCGCGCATTATTAAGGTATGTGAACTGTGAATACCTCGTGAATTGTCCCTGACGTGTCTTAGGTGGTTTAAGCGATCATTTTTCTCGTGGGTCAACAACCCGCCATGTTCGGTATGTCTGTCGCCCACCATCGCCCAAGGCATGACTCCTCCTACGCCGGAAGAGTCTGCATACGGGGCTTTGCGAGTTGAATTATATCGATGTTCTGCTGGCAATTGCGGCGCTTACGAGAGATTCCCACGATATGGTGATGTCTGGCGCTTGCTTCAAACACGAAAGGGCCGATGCGGAGAATGGGCCAACGTCTTCAGTATGCTCTGCCGCGCAGTAGGAGGACGAGTGCGATGGGTCTGGAACGCGGAAGACCACGTGTGGACGGAGGTCTTCTCTGAGCAGCAGAAGCGTTGGATTCACGTCGATGCGTGTGAGGAGGCATGGGATAATCCACGTCTGTATGCTGATGGCTGGGGAAAGAAGATGTCTTACTGCATTGCATTCTCAATCGACGGAGCAACCGATGTTACACGGCGATATGTTCGCAAGAGTGAGCAAGCCCTGGAGCGGAATCGGTGCCCCGAGGAGGTCATGCTCTACATCCAAAACGAGATCCGCAGCCTTCGACGATCGAACATGTTGAAGGACGAACGATTTCGATTGGAGAAAGAAGACAGCAGAGAGGATAAGGAACTTCGAGGATATGTGATTTCCACAATCACTCAATCGGTTGTAACAAATCTACGACCTGGGGAGCCACAAATGATGAATCAACCACCCGTTCGTCACGAAGACCAGAAGCTGCCTGCTGAGCAGCCTGCGGGACGACAGAGCGGCGCTCAAGAATGGATCAATGCCAGAGGAGAGCATGGTCAACGATACCAACCACCTCGAGATCCATCACAGCGAGGACATTGAAGAATTCGGATGACGAAACACACTCTTCCAACATCACCACCCCCCGCGAATCGTCGAGCCGAGTCAGATCGACTGTCTTCGAGCAGCTATCACGGTGACGCACACTGCGACCGGAAGCGCCGAGTTGAGTCGACGGCTCTATGCCACGTTCGCGGCGAGGTAGCAATACACATATTACCACACCTCCACGACAACATCGAGATCATTTACTTCTAATACCATCTCGTTTACTTGAGTCATACCAAAATCATTATCGCCTGTATTTACGGGCCTGTACGCTATATGCATTACGCGGTTGCATCACCGAGGGAATTTACTTTGTCAATCAGGGCGTTTCGGGGCTTATCATAATTTTATTTGTCAAGAACAGAAGGCTGGATGGGATACGCTGTCTCAGGTGACCCGAGATCAGCTGGCGTTGGGGATTGAGAGGGTTCATATTCACAACCCTCATTATTTTTTAGTGTCATATCTTGAGATGCCAGAAGCATTTGGGGGGTGTTCTATGAAGGTCAGATTTGAATGGGAATGTCAGGAGATGACTACCATGTTGATGTTTATATGTTGGTTGGATGTATCATGAGAGATGCAAAAGCTAGATAGCTAGAGAGAAGAATCGAGAGCATAAATTTGCTGATCAAAAATATATCTTGGTCCCTGAATTCGTGAACACCGTCTCTCTTCAATCTTCTCTCAACCATCAGTGCATGAAACGTGACATCCAATTGACAAAAACATGTCACCCAGCTTTCCTACAATCCAAAGTTGATTGACTGACTGCGCCTCGCCATAAGCGGATCTTCAGCCACTCATGGAGCTCATCTCGTTAAATTTGGAACAAAGAAATGACAACGTCGACACGTCTCTCAAAATGTCTCACTCATCCCATCCCCTATCCATCTCCATCAGCATCTCATCTCATGTTACCATCACGTACAAAAGCTATGCACGGCTAATCATCATGTCTTTTTACAGAGCTCCTGCGATTTTTAAGAACAGCACACTGCAGGATCGAGGCAGGACCTCGGGCCGAACCGTGGGCTAGCCGCAAGGAGTTAGATTGTTGTCTTCCTTGGTCTTAGCCTTGGAGCGACCAGTCGCTTCGGAAGAAATTTGGAGGGCGTGATTCAGGATTTCCAAGAGAATTTGATTGTACACCGCATTCTTGGAAAGCCATACAGCACTTAGATTGCCATCACAACATCGCATCATAAGACCATAGTTCAATTATCTACAACACAACCTTATTCAATTCATCAAAGTAGGAAATTCGGTAGCCAAAAACTCATACGAGACTTGAACTGCCTCAAAAACAGAAATCATGGTCAAAACATTCAACCTTACTCGTCGCATCCGCGATCTCAGAGCCTCACTCAGCGACGCATGGGAAAATTTTCAAGAAAATGATTCGATTGCGAAAATTAAACCCTACCTCCCCCCCCTCAACTTCATCACAATTCACTACGCCTACTTCATCCTCACCTGTCTCATCACCTCGTTAATCTTCTGGGGCTCGTCCTCCCCGTCCCGCTCAATCTCCTACGAGGACTCTCTGTTTTTGGTTATTTCAGCTATGACTGAAGCAGGACTTAATACAGTTAATCTGAGCCAGATGACTACCTTTCAACAAGTTATTCTTTGGTTTTTGATTGTGATTGGAAGCGCGATCTGGGTAAGTATTGGTACGGTGCTTACAAGGAAGAAGATCTTTGAGAAGAGGTTTGAGAGTGTTGTTGTAAGTATGAGGGAGAGGAGGAGTGCGAGTAGAGGGGGAGGAGGTAAGGGAGAGGGGATGGGGAGGGAACCATCGGTTGTGAGGATGCTGCAGGAGACGAGAAGTATGTCTTGATAATTTCTTCTCGAATTTTCACGCTCGGGTGGACCGGAAACCTCGTTTCTCTCGCACTCCTCTAATATCTGCTTCATGATTGAGTAGTACTGACCTATTCTAAAGAAGCTGAAGAACCAGTCGAAAGACATGAATTTGAAAGTCGTCATTCTGGACCACGTGACCCAACACCTTCCTCTTCTTCAAAAGATCTGGCTCTCAACGAGCAGCCAGATCTGACAGAGGAGAGGGGTCGAGAAAGAGCTAGTGCCAGTAGTGAAGGTACCGCTCAAACAGTTGCCGCTAACCCTGGCAAGCCAGCTGTTGAGATAAATGAAGAGGTAAACATACGTAGCGGCACTGGCACCATCGATGAGGGTGTACATGATAGAAGAGGAAGTGCAGTAAGTGGAGTTGGAGTTGGCGGGGACCACATCACCATGATGAAATACGTGCCTCAAGCCCCCGATGACCACCCACGAGTTCTCGCCTTCGCCGGTGTAGGTGCCCATCCGCACTCCTCCGCCTACCGTTCCCCATATGTTCGCGATGGTCTCCGGGGACGCCACACCACCAACGATCCCTCTAAAGCCCCTCTTGGCTCCAAATCTTCTCCAGACCAAGAATTAGATGTCCTCCAATATCCTCACTATTTAACTAAACACACCACTGGCCGAAATGCGCAGTTTTATGGTTTAAGTAGAGAGGAAAGGGAGCATTTGGGAGGTGTGGAGTATAGGGCTATTACGTTGTTGGCGTGGATTGTGCCCATTTATTTTGTAATGTGGCAGGCTCTTGGGTGTCTTGGGTTGGCAGCCTATTTTGCACATAATAAGAGAAGTGTGTCGGAGATGAATGGGATAAACCCCTGGTGGGTATTTTCGGCCGACTGTACGATTAGAATATTACTAACTAGATACCATAGGTGGCTGGGGGTTTTTAACGGAGTTTCTGCGTTCAACAACTCGGGTATGAGTTTATTAGATGCGAACATGGTATGTTTAGCTCACATTTATGGAGCAGAAACGAAGTGCTAATATACTTGACTAGATCCCCTTTAATCAAGCTGTGTATCCTCTCATCACAATGGGCGTCATGATCCTAGCCGGCAACACAGCGTCAGCCTTCCCTTCCTCCCCCTGCTTTTCCTTACTAACCCACCGCCAGCTATCCCCTCTTCCTCCGTCTCATCCTCTGGACCATGCTCAAAGTTCTAACCATCCTATTCCCCGACACAACAGTCCATGCCCCCTGGAAAGCAACCCTCCGCTTCATCCTCGCATATCCCCGAAGAGTTTACACCAATCTCTTCCCCTCCGCCCCAACATGGTGGCTCCTCTTCATGACCATCCTCCTAAATGGCATCGACTGGATAGCATTTGAATTACTAAATATACATAATCCCGCGATCAATGTTATCCCTCCAGGATTCAGAGCGTTAGACGGATTGTTCCAAGCCCTCGCAGTCCGCTCAGGCGGCTTCTACGTAATCTCCATCACCTCGTTACGAATCGGACTTCAATTTTTATACGTAATAATGATGTATATCTCCGTCTACCCGGTCGTAATTACCATGCGGCATTCGAATGTGTATGAAGAGCGCTCGTTAGGAATTTACGCCGAAGATGACTCGGCGCCGGATGATATCGAAGTTGGAGATCTCCCAAAGCTCAATAAACTCGGAAAACTCAGGAGAACTTTAACGAAGTTCACACCCTTCCCCGGCGCCTCAACCGCTACACCAAAAGCTACTGCCGGAGCACAGTTTGTGAGACAACAAATCCGCGGGCAACTAGCGCATGATCTGTGGTGGTTGGTGTTGGCGATTTTATTTATAACTTGTATCGAGGTCTCCAACTTCGAGCGCGACCCTGTAACCTATTCTGTCTTCAACATTGCTTTTGAAGTCGTTTCCGGGTATGGGTGCGTTGGTATTTCGACAGGGTTGCCGGATCAAGCGTACTCTTTCTCTGGAGGATGGAAAACGTGTTCAAAGTTGATTTTGTGCGCCGTGATGTTGAGAGGGAGACATCGCGGACTGCCGGTTGCGCTAGACAGGGCAGTGAGATTACCAGGTGGTGCGGGAGATAGAGGGCGTGCGGGTTGGGGGAGGGGAGAGACAGAAGAGGAGGATTTTAGGTTGAGGAGGAGTATGAGTGAAGGGGTCAGGAGGAGTAGTGTTGTTGGCGCTCTCTGATTGGCAGACAGTGGAAAGAAAGCACGATTTGATATACTGGAGATGTTACTGGTACCTTTCGGTGCGCTCAAGAATCAAGGTGGTAAATAATAGTATGTCGATTCATCAGATCATCAATCGTGCTTTACCTCCATCCCTTCAAGCTACTTCATGCCTGCAAGTGCGCACCTATGTGTCAATCATCATATTAATTTTTTTTATCCCCTTTCATGGCCTACGAACTTCACAAGACTAAAATAACATCTTGAGCCAAAATTCTATTATGGTTGCTGTCAATGATTCGCTTCTTTTGCTCACTTGGGCTCTGTTAATTCGTACCTACACCCGGCTTTTTACATTCTTTCTGTGGCTAACCTCAATTTTTAACACGGAAAATCCAGAGATTTCTAAAGTACAGGATAATTTCACTTCGCAAGTGCCAGGCAGAGCGGAACCTAAATATAAAGATATCCCCTACATTCAGTCTATTACCCCGAAGAGGCAAATCTTGGGTCATCCAGGTGTTCGCGTGTGAAACCCCTGCCCTAACCAGACGATATGTAGTCTCAACTTTTCTCAAGGTGTCATAGTCAGAGGATTCAGGAGCGATTTTCAAAGCCTCTGACTTCAAATTTTGAAAATCATATAGTAGCCATTCACTGCTAATTCGGGTTCTACTATTGACCTGTTTGAAACTGCTCCGAAATTCTGCACACGTTAAACGAAGCGAGCGGAGCCCCTGAAGCTTTGAGCTAGCCTCGTTGACCCAGCATGGGGTGGTAGCTCTAGACACTTGCACCCTACATTCAACCCCGTATTTTCCCTGTCCATATTTTGGATTCTCCTTGCGAGATGATAGTTGAGGGTAAGATCCCAGCTCTGTTGATATGCGGAAGTTCTCGCTTAGATTCTACGCCTAGCGCATGGTGCACAGGGGCGGCGAGAAACACCTTACAGATTTGTAGAAACCAACCAAGATATAGCACCCTTTGAAACCTTTTCCCGCACCTCCTCCCCTATCCGTTACCTAGCATGGCCCGTCTTGAAATGCTGCTCGCATCCCACATCACGTGAGCCAGATGAGATGCAGGGTCCCCACCCAGAATGGTGTCCTGGCCAAACATATAAGTGGTCGAAGCTCTCGAGCAACGACGTCACGCCCGTCACCAAATCCACCGCCTTGAATGCGCACTCTTCCCTCCTCTATGAATATATCTTGCAAGGCCCCTCCGCGCCATCGCCATGGCATACACAAGGCGGGAGACACATTGCTGGTCGTCCCCGCTGAACTGGACTCAGGCTGTTTTCTACTGATCTCCTAATTAACAAAATGGGCATCCCCTACTCCAAACAGATAAACTTGGCCTTTGACCAGGTTACGCCCCTCGTGGCCGCTGGGTTCAAGGTCCTCCAAACTACGAAAAATATCACCTTCCTCCTCGCTGCAATCCAGGTCCTGACTGCGCTCTTCCTCTTCCTTATCTTGGGTGCTCTCCTCGCGTTGATAATTACCGTTAGTCCGGATTTGGAATATGAGAGACGGATGGTTGTGACGCCGGTGATGAGGGGGATGGTAGGGAGAGTGATGGGGTATGCGGAGTGGGTGAAGATGGGAGTGTGGATTGTGGGGGTGGGCGTGCTGGTTGGAGCAGGGGCGGGGTGGTGGGTTACGAGGGAGGGGGTTGAGGGTGTGGATGTTATGGGCGAGAGTGTTGAGGGAGAAGTTGAAGCCGGGGAATTTCCTGGATCGTGATGATATCCAGCTGTTTTAGATTGAGAAGGGATGTGGCTTTGAACCACTAACGCAACGTGAGTGATGCTCAATCACACCTCCTTTATAAACTAAAAATAATGTTAACTTTTCGGTTTAGTAATATCTAACATCTAATAGATTGTATTTCAGATAATAAGAGAGCATGCACCTTTTAGAATGGACGGGACAAGCGCGTGATCGGTTCACAATTACTCCCATATCTCAGGCGACGTTTATATGAAAGAATAGCAAGCAATATGGAAGCTTATTTGACTTCGTCGGATTCAGTATTACAAAGAGGGTGCCTTATTGCATTAGGGATGAAGAATTCTGAAGAAAGCTAAAATTTCCTCCGCGAATTCAATAAGTATGAAGGGCCCACATATTTTAAAATGCACAAGTGAGACGCAGAGATATAAATTACTTTAGATCGGTAGCCTCATCCAGGTTGGAGGAAAGCTCGCAAATGGTGTCTGGATTTCATTCTTCTTGAAACCTCAAATACGATGTCGGCAGCCTCAACATGAGTTTGTAACACTGTCCCTCGACGACTTCCGCTCTCAAACAAACAATTCTTGCTTTCTTCTAACGTTAGCTAAATTAAAAGCGGAATGTTACATGTTCTAGCGCATCGGAATATTAGTACAAAATTATACCAGAGGACGTAAAGCTTCCATCGTTGTGGAGTAGACAGCACCCCAAGGAACCCGCTTTGAAACATCTCTTCCAACGTCTCAAACGCCGTCGCTCTATTTAGCCCACTAAACCATCTAACACTCTCATACAATCAGATCTAGATTATAACCTGCTGCTATTATGTTCCTTGTAGTGATCAGCTACCAAGTAGCCGTCACTCGAATGAAAGCCAGGAAATTTAACAAATGTGAAGGCAACCCCGGCTCCGTCCAGCAAGACAAAGGCAAAGGGTGCTCTGAATACTGGGAGGAATGAGAATAGTAGAGCACTAGAATATATATTTGCCCCAGTGGGTTGGAGGGAACTGCAGGTTTTACAGGTGCGACAAGTATAACTACGAAGGAAGTTGTGTAGAGCGCAACCAGGATTATTTTAGTATGAGCTATGAAGGGAGAACGATGAAGTCGGTTCATAAAGATTTTCATGAGAGTGGGTTTATGGGCATGGTGTTTTCAAGAGAGGTGTTTGGAAACGGATTCAGGAGTAGGATATGGAAACAGAGGGGGCATAGTGTGATAGTTGGTGGATAACTTCGGGATGTGTTCTCTTCCCAGTCATCAGTGGTGTTGTTTCGGATACGAAAACACCCATTTGACACTACAATTCGATCACATGGCCATGCGCAATTATGTCCGGCTATCTCAAAAAAGCGGCGGTGCTAAGGTGTCATATACAATTTCGTATGCTTGTGAACATCCATTATTACCGTCTCTGCACTAAGCGCCAGTACTAAGCATTGCAACCGCTCCAGCCAAACCCAGGATACATTATCTAGATCCTGGAAATTCAGCCAATGGACCTTGCGGACTTTTAGATCCTATTCCTAGCCCCAACTCATGATTTAGAACCATGCTCCCCGATAACTCGGCCACTTCCGTAATTCGAGGACTAGGAATCGAGTCCAATTGCTGAGGCTCAATTTTACTTTCTCTTCCGTTCGAGTAGATGCTATTATGACTGTTGGGGAATGTCATTTGAGGTTCGTAGTCAGTGGGAGGAAGGGGGGAGGGCGAGGCTAATTTATTTTTTCGGTGTCGGAGAAAGAAAAAAGTAACGCCTGCGAAGATGGTAAGGAAAGCTATGGTGCACCCGGCGGCAATGCCGCCAATGGCGCCGGAGGAAAGTTTTGATTTCGATGGAGTGGATGTTGGCATAGCCGTTGGCGTTCGCGGTACAATCGTTGCTGTCTGAGCGAAGTAGACTTGCAAATCCCGGTGACTGAATCCTGCCGCCGGCGATTTTATGGTAGCGCTGCCTTGGGACCTGCAATAAGTTTAGTAAACTCAACTTTAAATGAAATATGTGCACTTACGAGCCCCCGACCACGGCAATAACTTCTGGCGGAACAACATACGAAAGATTGGCCTGATAGCGTTGCCACTGGCTTCCGCTTTGCTTCCCCAAATCCAAATTGTGAGTTCCCCATGCTTCCGGTGTGTCGCACGATGGCTTTCCTAGAGGAAAGGTACCTCCAATAATGAGCATCTGGCCGTCAATAACGTTGCAGGTCAGCGAATGGTGAGGAACGCCATCTGTTGAAGCATCAAAGAACTTGATCCACGTAAAAGAGGGGAGGCTAAGAATGTAAACATCGTCGAAACCGGGACCATTCTGATCGAAACCAAGACCCCCATACAGGTAGCTACCGATAATTAGCATTGTAAATTATACCTGAAATGTATGACTGACATGTTGTAAGATGACCTGTCCGACGACCAAGCTGCACCAGCACAAAACCTTCTCCTAGCTGGCGGCACTGTCCCAACAGCTGTTTGAGTGTACCATTTACCACCTGAAATGTCAAATATGTGGATGGTGCTCATATTCGCAGGAATCGTTGTGCCATTGCCAGGGGGAGCTATGATCCCCCCAAAGTAGACGAGTAAGCCGGTGTCACTTGCTGGCAGGTAAACCATCACCCCTTCTGCTTTCGGCGTTGTATCTGGTCCGCTAGAATTTTTCCACAGTTTCTGGTCCATATCATATTGGATCAAGTTGCTTGTTGCCACCGGGTCGCCAGTCCATTGTGGAACAGAGTTATTGCTGAGCCATCCGCCTAAAATAAAGCCTTTCCCTAGTTCTGAAACTCCTACACCACCTCCCCAAGAGACACTTTGAACACTTGGAGTTCCAAATGAATCCCACTGATTACGAGAAATATCATAGGAAAAGAATTGAGATTCTTCCACTGGTGTACCCGCTGTGTAATCCCCTCCATAAGAGTAAAATCTCTTGTTCACACTATCCGGCCAGAGAATACCCCCACTAACGGAAGGAATCGTCGTATTGTGCGTCCAATTGGCATATAGTTGAGGCATTCCTACTTTAGCACCAACCACATCGAGGTCATTGTAAAGCAGCCATGGATCTACAAAGTATGGCTCGTCAACAGTGTGTCAAAGGATTATGACGGTGATCAAACATACTCGTAATATTTCCTTGCCCCTCCCAATTGATCTGGCCACCGTCAATATAAAGCTTGCGATCCACGATGGTGCTTTGATGACCCCATCTGCGACAGAAATTCTTGACCGGATCTTGCCCTCGAGACACTCCGACAAGAAGGAACAAAATGGGAAAGATTTTCAACATCGCGAGGAAATCTCTGTTTCACAATGACCGAGAGTCGATGTTGTGAATGAGAATAAGTGAGATGACCTTAACCTGGTAGAATTATCCAGCTGCAAGAGAGGCGCAGCCATTGACAGTCAGAACATATTGGTGTGCAGTAATACCAACAAAGGCTTGCATTTGACCTATCAGTAACTTTAAAATTCTAGTGGGATTATTGTACGAAGCTGCAAGATCAATAACCAGAGGTTCAAAGACTGGCCTGCTTTGTTGTCCCTGAGGGGCCGAGGCCCAAGAGCATAGCCCTGAAACGACACAGCGATTGAATGATTCGAGAGAAACCCGTATCATTCCGTGTTGGTAACAATTGACACGCATATTTGTGCTAAAATTGTCTTTTAGGGTTGGAAACCTTGTTCAAGCCACCACTGGGTTTTTTGCTCTGCAAAGACTCCAAAGTTTTCAGAAAGTACAGTTTTGCGTCTGATTCCTGGGGCTCGAGATCTTGTAGGCAATGGAGTGAGATCAGCGATTACGCACGACTGGCTTTGATAACACCCGAGATGAAGCAAACATGACCTGACAGGCACTCGAAGTATAGTGCTTCGTGTTACTTTGCTCGTCATGACAGCTCCGGGAAATTGTTCTGCATCATGCAGTTGGAACCAACATTTCGTTGGATGTGGAAGGTATCCAAGCCACCCCAAAACATGAGAGCGCTTGAAGCGATGACTTGTTTAATCGCGGGAAAGTACAGACCCCACACAATCGATAGAGCTGCACTACAGCTCAGCAGCTAAACAATGTGAAGAGGGCATGAAGAAGATGGAATATTGTTTCTTACGTTGAAGGAGCGAGCCCGGAATGTTGGTACAACAAACATGAGGTCCACTAGATCTGTTTCAGGGGCGGCTCGCTTACATAAGGTAAACCACCAGCAAACGAGCGATGACTGGGGGGGTGAAAATTATAAACCTCCGAAAAACAGTAGCCGCTCAGCCAGCTAGTCGGAGTCTGAACATTTGCCTTTCTTCTCATCAACACTCTCTTTACAGCCGGTGCTCTTCACAACCCCCTCACATGGTCATGAGCACTTCAATATCCAACTGTCAACCTTCGAATGGTGCAATGGTTATCAGGCAGGAAGGATGCAGTGATGGCCTTAGGATTGTCAGAGGGGTAAAAAACTTAGAAGGCTAAATTTACGGTGTAGGGTCATGACAACTTTTAACCATTGTGATTTTGGAAGAGACTCTGGCAGACTCGTTGCGCCTGGGGCTATTGTTCATATTTTTAGCAAGGACATTGGTGTAATAATGACGCACAAGTGTTACCAGATACATCATTTGACGATTCTCATATCTTAAGTGAGTTATTGGGAAGAGGATGATTTAGTAATAAAAAGGTTCTCCGTCTATCAAATCATCCTCAGACTCTCTCCTCCTACAGGATTATCTTTGTATATCTTGCAGCCACTTCCCCACGTGGCTTATGAATTATGCGGATGGTTCCAGCCTCATCAAGCCATAATATCTTATGATGGGCTTGATAAGGCTAAGCGACCGATGCTGTACACAACCTTAACCACCTGCGTGTCCTCGCGCCTCAGGAATCACGATGGGTATACCTCCTCAGCACTTTCTGAATAATAGTCTACAGAATTCTGCATTGCTAACGAGGACTCGGTAATAGGGTTAGTTATTCAGCTTTCCAGTGCCAGGACCTAGGAGTCTCAAGGCAGAGATAGCCACAGCCTTGGGACCGAACGATCAACCCCTTATCTCTCAATGACCCTGCAATGTCAAGCTTGATTGGCGACGTCTTATATTCAGCTAAACTCATCTAAAGGAAATGCGAAAAGTAGTAGCGGAAGTCTACTGACAAGAAGAGTGAGGAGATCATTCTTGGTGACATCTTCGCAAGAGTCAACGTATGAGTTGTTAAAATTAAGGAAATTGGCGACACTATCATGCACTATGATCCTGGCCGCACGATATTACCTTTGGTAGCTATTCGATTCTTATTCTGGGTGGTTGTTAACAATCATCAGATTTTTGGTTCTGTGGCTGATGGCGTTGAACTAGTGTCCAACCCTGTCACTAAGCGCTGAGCTTGTGAGGAATTGTGAGGAATTGTGAGTGTAAATGGTGTATAACCCTTGTCTTAGGATGGATTCTACGGAAGAGAAGTCGCAAATAGCTTCACCTCTATCCATAAACGACCGGCTTATCCCTCAACCTCAAAGTGACTGGTATCTTATCAGGAACCGATGTATGCCACTCTTATAGTAGCATGTAGAGGAGCATCTCGCGTACCAAGCCCTTTTGCGGTGGCAATCCGGAAACTGTCAAGAATCGTATATATCACAACTCGTTCTCTAAGCGTCGCTCTTTCAAGCAACGTGTGGAATATCTAGAAATATTTACCTAAGTTTGGACTTGCGTTACGTAGATGCACAAAATTACAGTCATGGAAACCCCACTCTCTGCTCCCTTCCTTAACATTCATTTCTAAAATTACCTTGCTGTACATACTTTGTGAGGAATTATGGTTTTCATTTTATTTAGCATTCTCGGTTTTAAAATCTTGGTTTGCGTCGTTGTGCGGTCCCTCGGGTAGATTTTGCAGACCGGATGGGAACTAAGGAAACTGTTAATGAGGGTGGGGTTGGGACAAGTCTTGTGTTTGGGAGAAGACAGGGGGAGGTGCTTCTAACCTAATGTACAAGGCGTTTGGATTAAATCAATCATAAAGAATTTAACACTTTACATCTCATAATATGCCTTCACTATGTAGATCTATCAGGGTAAGCAGATCAATAATTTTTATTTTAGGTACAATAACTCCCATTAATATCTTTCATCTCCGTCATATCATTCTATAAATGAACGTTGGGTATCTCCTAACTCATGAACACCATTTTCGAATGTTATCTTCAAAATGCCTCCACCTTCTACACATTACACGTTCAGTACCATTCTAAAACCTAAGCCTGATGCGCATGTGCAGCAACGCTCTTCTCGTGATTATGTGTATGAAAATCCGTTCCAATATCCACCGCATCCACATTCCCAAAGTCTTTCCCATGGTGGTGCTCATGCTTCTCCCCAAGCACCTCACCCTCCCTAGCACTCTCCACATCTGAACTCGGCGCATCGATATCGTGTCCAAACGTCGTCTCACTCACTAGTGATGCAGGTGCTGGGAAGATCAAACTACAAGCTGTGTAGACGACGATACTGGTGACGAAGCCAAACAACCAGTCGAAAGTATAGAGGTTCTTAGCGCCTTGGGAAATATTGACACTGTCTGTTCCGTCGGCGTTCATACCAATTGAGTAGCCGAGGCCTGGGAGATTGGGGGAGACGGCGACGATGAGGGCGAAGAGCGCACGCCAATTGATACCGTTCCAGAATCTATAGCGGCCATCTGGGTTGTAGAGTGCTGGGACGTCATAGTTTTGTTTTTTGATGAACCAGTAATCAGATGCCATTATTCCAGCAATTGGAGCTAGGAAGACTGCGTATCCTCCCATAAAGGCAAGGAATGTAGAGGCAGAGCTGATGATCTTCCATGGTACAATGACCCATCCGCCTATGATGGCTGCGATAATGCAACCACGCTCAATGTTGACGTACCGGGGGAAAAGGACTGTAAGATCGTTGGCTGCCGAGATGGAGTTTGCCGTGATGTTGGTCCCGACTTGAGCAATGTACCACGAAGTAGCAGCGAAGAAGGCTGCAGCTCTTCCGCCGTGTCCCATCTCCATCCATTTTGCGATGATGTCGAGAGGATTCCAGATCAGTTCTCCGTAAATGACCCCTGTTGCCGAAGTGGTGACAATACCAATGACAGCACAAAGCGTGAAAATGATTGGGAGGAATGGCAATTGGATGAATTGACCCTTGCTTGAGCGAGCATATCGAGAGAAATCGGGAATATTACACGCAAGCGTGGCCCATGAGCCAGTAACGGACGACATAGAACTCAAAAAGAGATAGGCTTTGGTAGATCCACTGACCGTCGCTTTGAGCGCAAAGATATTTCCAGATCCTCCGGCCTTGTGCACACACCAACCCATAGTGGCCAAAGCCGTGATCGGCGCTGCTATGAGTTTTGCGGTGAAGAGGTATTTAAGGTTCGTTGGAGGAATAAGGAGGAGTGGTAATTGGATGATCCAGAAAAGGAAATAACTAGGCGGCGTTAACTTTTTTGTTTAATTTCTAAAATTCAAATAGATCTCACCTGATCATGCCTTGAGTTGTGATTCCTTGTCCGGCTGCGATATGATTCGGGATGTTTCCGTAGGATGGCCAAATGGATTGGATCATAATGGTCATACATTGTGCTCCGTTTGCACCTTGAATACCAAGCCAGAACATAGCAAGAATTGATCGAGAGACGATACAGAAGTATGCCAAGTAATATCCGAAAGAGCTTCGAATAGCTACCGAGAAGGGAATATGCATCTTGGCACCAATTGCTCCGTTTAGAACCATCGGAATAGCCACACAGGTCGTTCCAACCACAATCTACCACACGTTAGATGTCACACCTAATTGCTTATGGTTACACATACAGCAGGAATAGCCTCTCTCCATGAGAGTCCAACAGCCAAAATAGCTGAAGCAGTTTCCCAAGTTCCCAGGTTGATTGTGTCGGTCGCCCAATATGCCATCCAAGTCCACAATGTCCAAGTCTGATTCTCTGGCTTAACAGGATCCATGTCCTCGTTCGTCCAGACATGCTCAGGCGCCAGGGCCGACTTCTGCTTTGGCAATTGCCATGCTGACACCGTTGTGCAGCGCTCTTTGAGCTGCTGCTTCGTAGGAATATATCGCATACTAGTGATTGGCTTCATTTTGAAGATGCCTTGCTATCTTCACAATAGAAATTTGGAGAGATGCAGCACCAACTGAAATTCAAAGAGAAGAACGAGGATTCAGGAAAAGAGAACATGGGATGATATAAGAAATAAGTTCCCCGAAATCTCTCCCGGGATCAGACGTAGCAGTATATGTCCTCGCATGGGTAGGTAGGATAACAGACTGATAAGAAGTCCCACCCAGGGAAGGTGCAGCCTGTACTGTACTTCCCTGTACTCCACTCCACAACCACCAAACCTCACCCATCAAGCTTCTCGAACACGTCAAGAAGAATATCTCAATTCACTAGAACCCTCAATATTTCTACCATCGAAAGCGACCGTTCGTCGAGGTGGCGGAAGCTATGAATGAGGCACGAATCAGCCTGGTAATGCTTATCAGAAAGCGCTGGTCGTTGTCGATGTCAAGGCCCCACAGCATTCGAGTCCAGAGTAGCTTGGTCGTTAGTAGTGATAGCTTTCCGTGGCACAACTAGCATCAAAGTCTGAGCATCAGAAATCTATCAGAAATCTCGAAGCAACCGTCGCACGTATCGATACCACACTCCAGGAACAGTCAACATCATGTGTCGAGCATTCTAGGTCGTATTAGATATCGATATGTGCGGCAGGCAAACGGGCACGCCGACGAAAGCCCACCAGGAGTTTCCCCAGCATTCATTATCCAGGGGTTCGCAGCCAATGGCGGTACCTCTGAAACCTGCATGTGTTTGCCCGCAGAGCCTGCAGTAGCCATCCAAAAGCCCAGAAATGCTTGTTCGTCTCCACATGTGTATCTGATGTTTCAAGGTTGTTCGGCACAGGCGTCGATATCAGATTGTAGTAAATGCCAGGATAGGAAGAAGATTGGACCATCGATGATTCGATCAGCCTACTTTTATCTCCTTTTTACCTCCTTGGTGTCAATTCGTTGATTTCATGTTGATAGAAGCTACCACGTCACATTGGATGTATCTAGAGGCCAAAACCACTTCATCGGGATACGTGGGGGGTCGCATCTCACATCCCAAGCTTTAGGACTTCACGTCAAGCTTGGGTTTGCTTCCGTTCAGCTTGTTTCGCGGGGAAAGCTCCCTCCCATGTGCGGTGCGCACGAGTACATCGAGATAAACCACCTGCCTCAATTGGATTAGGATAGAGGGTCCGCTTTGTGACAATAGGATAGACTCCCGTAAATACATAAACGATAGACACGCCATGAGATATCTACGACAGCCTCCCGTCTTGCTCGGCGGTTTCCAGCGTTCTTGGACAGCACGCTGGAAAGAAGATAGCGTTCGTCTGACCGGAGGTCTGGACAAGCTTTTAGCCAAGAGATAAAACTAGTACTGGAGTGTTCCTGAAATTTGCTTTTCCTCCCGTCACTTTATGTGCATTGCATCTTAAATAGGTTTCTAGCTACTACTATGAAGATAAAGAACATATACTTGAAGGATCAAACATAAATATCACGATATACCACGAAAAGTAAATTCGGCACATAAATGTCCATTCGTTTCTTTGTTATACAGTGCAGGCAATTTTTGTGCCAAGCTCGCTATGTCTATCTACTCCATGCCTCAAGCCGTATATTCGGCGCACACGAAGTAGAATCTAGAATTACACTTCTTCCTAACTATCATGCCTAGCCGCTGCTCACATCTAGTCTTCATCCTCATTATCAGAGAAGTACTCGAATTCTCTCGGGCACTCGGCCTCCTCAGCACCCTCTTCATCTTCATCAACTGCAGTCAGCACACCCGCGGCAGCCGCGGCCCCAGACTGTGCATCAGCTTGGCGGCGGAGGCTGAAAGATTCATTGCGTATGTCTTCGAGAGTTGTTGGTGCAGCAGCCTTCTCTGTGGAGGCTTTCTTTAACTTCTCTTCGATCAGCTCCTTCTCCTGGGCTGGTTGGGTATCGATAAGCAGGATAACACCACCAGTGGGTTTCTTTACTGGCTTATAGCGACCAGATGGGAAACTGATGAATTTGAGTTGCGCTGGGAGGACGCGGGACATGTTTTCGATCTCATAACCAACCTTCTCCTTTTCGAGCTTCTTCTTCGCAATTTCTGCTGGAGACCCGTCCTTCTCAGCCTCGCCATCCTTCTTCTCATCTGATTTCCCTTCCTTATCTTTGATCTCTTCATCTACCTCCATCTTATCACTGACAGGAGCTGCAGTCTTGGGAGTTGTAGGAGCTTGATCAATGTCCATGCTCTCACGTCTCTGAGCACGCTCTTTCTTTTGAGCACGTCTCTTTGCTTGTGCAGTGGTGGAAAGCACGGCTGTTGCGATAAGAGTGGGTGCTTCATCGGTCTTCACCTCTTGCTCAGGAGGATAGTCAAACAAGCTGGGTCGAGTGGCACTGTGAAATTTGAAGCTTGGAATATCCAAATCATGGTCGAGCCCGATCATTGAGGTTGGGATGAAGCTCAAGGATAGGAAATGCGTGAATGGGAACCAATACCAGTATTGGATGAACACAGCCATACCAACGATACCAGCCATGTTCAAATTACCAGTTTGGGTCTGTAATCCGATGGTACAGTTTCGTCCACCAGCGTCAATTATACCTAATGCCAATGCGCAACCGAACTTTGTCATGGCATCCTCATGGCGATCACCCACAATCTTCTTTAGAGTTTTGCGGATGGAAGCAACCTTGGGGTTCATGGCTTCATTTTGTTGTACCATGATCATGGCGAGCGAGATCAAAGCTCCTTGTCGTACGAAGTCTGTTGGGTCCTTGATCATAGGCTCAAGCAAATCAATGGCCTCATCCAAGCCAGTACCCGCGCAGGAGATACCAAGAGCCATGGCTGCACCATAACGCACATGGGGATTGTATGATTCAGATAGAAGCTCAACCATGCGTGGAACGCTGCCGGGTTTGCGGAACAAAATGAAACCCAAGCTCATAACTGCGATTCTTCGCACATCGTCGTTGACATCACTTACAGCAACGTGAAGCAATTTACGAACGGCTTTGTTGCTGCCGGTTCCACAGTATGCAAGAGCAACGGTCATGATGCCTCCATAGCGCAGAGTTGGATCTGGATCATTGAGTAGGCCTTCGATAAGCTCATCCGCACCCTCTTGTCGGCCGTACATGATCAAAGCCATGCCGACAGCCAAACCTCGTACAATCTTCTCGTGCTGTGTGTCATGTGCATAGGTGATCATATCCTCGAGTGCCTTGATATTTCCAGTACCCAACATGATCAAACCCATACTGAGTCCAACAGCTTCACCATTGAGAGCGGAATCGGTATAAAGCACGTTCTTCAAACTCTCATAGATCTGCTCTGACCCAGTAGCCATACCAGCGATTCCTAGACCCAAAGCACCACCATGCTGAATGACTTCTTCCTGAGCCTCGTTGAATTGCTCCTTCAAGTAGTCGAGCGCATCAGCACCATGATTTGCGTAGATCAGGCCATAGGCATAAAGGGCACCGCCTTGACTGAAGATTGAGCCACCTAGCGATGCGCGTTTAGGCAAGTACGGTTCCAAGAGTTTTCGACTTTGTGTGAGGTTTCCACGATGGATGACACCGAGCGCAGCAGTTGCAGAGAACTTAGACCAGTTCACAGCCTTGCCTAGCCATTCAAGGTTATCTCGGAAAAATTTGTCATTTGTTGTGCCTTGGTTCATGAAGGCATTGCAGAATGTAACAGCCGTGTGGAAGATGGAGTTTCTGCCCTCTAGACTATCCTTGACTTTATTGAGAATGCTGAGATCAGTGTGGTTGTTTCGGTAGAGGAACTCAAGGTTTAGTCGAATCGTTTCGCTACCATCAAGAATCTTGCGTATCCGGTCGAATATTTCGAACTGTTCGTCCGAAAACTCGGACGGCACAGGATCGTTGAGCTCTCCCAGGAGCTGATCGGATTCTGTTGCTGGAATTAGAGTTAGCTTACGTAGTTTGCTACTTTTGGGCCAGAATACTCACGATTTTCTAGCGATGACGAGGGGTTTTCGGATTCCTCTTTCACGGGAATTTGCTTGATAACCTTCGCTAAGAACTCTTGTGTGCCATTGTCATACAAATCAAATGCTATCTGATATGCAATTGCAGTTGAAGATTGATCATTTTGAAGCTTTATATTGTCAGTGTTGAATAAGGGAAAAAGTGACCAGGCAGGAGTAGACATACCACAAGTTTCTTCAACATCTCTTGCGCCTCATTATCTTGATCCAGATAGACCACACATTTGGCGATAGAAAAGTAATCGGGGGTGGGAATTTCTGATAGTAAGTCAAGGATCAACCTTAAAATCTCTGTTCGAAGTCCACGTTCTTGCACAACACTCATGCAGATATCTAGAACATATTCCATCAGCTCCTCAGTTGGCCCAGCAGCACCTTCAGCCTGCTTGCCACTCGATTTTCTTTCATCGTCACTAGCTCGTTTTATTACACGACGGAGAACTTCCAGATTTCGTGCTTCTACTGCGATTCCTACAACCTGCCTATATCTTCCTTCCCGTAAACAGCCTTCAAATAATCTTTCGATTACCTTCTCCAAAGCTGCTTGCGTAGCTCTGTCTGGAACTGTGCTGGATCCTGCCTTTCCTTCTTGTACGGTGGGTTCGAGAGCGGTATTTGTGGAAGCCCTTGACAATAGAGATTTCGAGGGTAGGGTCGACTGGGAGAATGGCGTTGTAGGAGAGGTTAGTGCGGCAGCAGCAGTTGCATCACCAGCTCCATTCGCGAACGATGTCGCTAGGGTAGGTAGGGAAGTATTTGTGGCCTTATGCTCCGGTTTCGAGTGACGACCAGCAGACACACTGATGTAGGTATCAACACATCTTGAAATGATGGTTTCTTCGAATTCCCCTTGCTGGTCCAACTTGAACAGATCTCCAGCGCCTAGTGCAAATGTCATGCTCTCATTGTATTCCTGGAGATGGTAGTAGACCTTGGCGAGGACTAGAGAAGCTAGTTGTCGTTCAGGGAAGCTTTCGTCTTCGTAGAGCGCCTCACTACTCGTCGATCAGTACAAGAATCTCTTAAAGAGCTTATTAAGGCAGAGTAAGATGGCGAGAAAGAGTGAATTTAACTAACATTTGTCCCACTGAACCTGCGACTTCTGTCCATAGCGTGTCGATGTCGTCGTTCAATGTTTGCAAGGCAAAGACCTTGAGTTCGGGCTCTTCATCAGAGAGAAATCCCAAGACCCCCGAGGCTGAGGTTAGACCGGGCATGTTGACTTTGAATTGCTCGATATGAGAGAGGCGTTCTGTATGTTCTGACTTTCGATGGAAAATTTACAGGAGATGAAGTGTAGAATCTGGAAGGGAGATGGGATGGATAGAATTGTAGCTGTTGTTGACTGCATCCAGGCACAGCTGTCACGTAACCCCCGATGGGCACGGGCCAATATTTTGTTTAGGCGATCTAACACCTCAGGCTTCCGCGCAACGACACAGTGGCTGCATGTGCCTCTCGGGAGAGAGCCTTCAGTGCGCCTTTGATTTCAATAGCCTAGTTTTTAAATGCCCACTTACAGTTCTATGCAGTTTTAGGGCAGATATTAGATAGTTTGGTCCTCAAGGGCCTAAGATATTTTTGAATACCCTTTTTGATATAGCTATGCCGGATTGGCTAGGAAACACCCGACGCGTTGAACCAAACCAAAATATTGTTTTGTAAGAAACTTTTAATTGATGAAAAACGAACATAATCAGGAGAATAAAATACTTTATCTTTTGCTACGTATCTATCATCCTGTGATCGATGCTTCAAAGTAGGATGCATTCCTCTCACGTGCCTAACCATGAAGCTTCGATGGGATGCTGGTTCAGGAGGTGACGGCGGCATATGTAGTAACCTGGCTAAAGAAACGTCTTTGAATGCTCCCCTAAACATATGGAACGACGACATCCAACCCCATGTTTCTGCTCGAACCTTCCCATCACGACGCTGTATCTCGATGTATTGAATAAACCATTGCTAGCTATTTTAACGTCTCTTTGATAATCTGCAAACTCTTTTCAGGGTGGAGCTGGGTCTGCCGTTTGTTTGTCCTCGAAATCTTGTCCAAAAGCTTTGCGCCAGCATCAAACCACCGCTTGTCGAGAATATTGTTGTGTTGGGATAAGGGGTGTAATTACATCAAATGCGCGCCACTGGGAAGGATATATCGAGTTTCTCGTAACCTGGGGTAGGGTGCGCGTGGTCTTGTGCTGGTAGACCGGCCGCAAACATGGACCTTCGATCAATCATCAACACCGAAGCTGGGGAGAACAATGTTCCCAAGCAAGCGGCGCCGGTGACGCCTATACAGGCTCCTCCGCAGCAGAGCTTCCGAGAATATAGTCATCCGAGTTCAATACAGGCGTCGCCAGGCAAACCTCTGTCGCAGGACTACAGCGCACAAACAGGTGCGCCGTATGCCTCACCTTCTTCATACCCAGGACCGTATCAAGGTCGCCCGCCTCCTCCTCCACCAATTCAAGCTCCTTCGCAGAATGACCTACGCTCACCAGCAAGGTCTTACTCGGCTCAGTCGCCGTATCAGCATACGCCTTCAACATCTAGTACGACCCAGTATCCATTTCCCCAATCTGCAACACCACAAAGCCCGGCACAACACCAGCAATATCCAACATCATATCAGCAACGAGACAGCTATCCGCAGACGAACGCTCCACATCTACAACATCATAATTCACAGAGCCAAGTATCCCCTGCCCCTCAGACACCCCCAATCGGCATACCAGTAGCTCATCCATACCTTCAACATCAGCGCTCTCAGTCTTCGCTTTCAGCTGGCACACCCACATCTGCTCAAAGCCAACAGCCATACTACAATCAGTACCAACAGGATAGTCCAATCTCTGCTAACCATTTCCCGCCAACCCAGATTCCTCAACACCAGCGACAACAATCTCAACCTGGTACTCCCCTAGGCCCTCCATTGACTCAGCGGCAGGCTTCTGGCAGCTTACCCCAACCTACTAGCCCATTTCAACAGCGTGGTAACTCTTCAGGACCCTTCTCTCACTTTCAGCAAACTTCTCCGGCGCCTCCAGCACCAGCATCAATTCCTCGAATTCCAAGTACCCCGAGTGGATACGACTCGCAGAGAACATCGATAAGCGAACAACAAAGGCGGTCACAAAGCGAGAGAGAGCGGAGCATAAGTGTGAGCCCAAAGACGCGGCTCCCTAGCCAACCACGAGGAAGTTTTGGAACACCACAATCCGAGAACGGTTATATCAACTCTGCAAAGAGAAAGATGGACGACCGTGACTCAATATCTCAAGATGCCCACAATCCCCAACAGCATGACCCCATGACTGTAGTCAATGGCAATCGCCATCCATCCATGGCCGAGTCCGCGTCACCCAAGCTGCGTCCCAAAAAGCGGATCCGTTACACAGAACCTCCTATCTGGGCACAGAGTATCCGAACTAAGGGAGTTCCTCGTGGCCCTCCAAGAGTTAATGGCAAACAACCAGAGCACGTATCTTCTCAATTAACGCCAGCGCTGAAAGTTGAGACCAACGGTAGTCGTCAAGTTTCGCCAGCTGTACGGCCTAGCGCATCGAGAGAAGTTGAGTCGGACCCAAGTGCCTTGCTTGGACCATGGGAAACCTGCATTACAGGTACAAAACCTGTGGATCAGATGCATAAAACTATCGCAGATTTCCTCTTTCAGAATGTCGTCATGCGACCTGACGGGGGAGAGCTGGCCAGCAGAGGAGTGGAGATAGAAATTGAAGCCAAGCTAGGTCAATTGATTGACAAGGATACAAACCAAAGATTTCATTTGCCTCTTCTCACCGCATGCGTTGTGAAAGAGAGCCCTCGGATGGGCTTCAAAAGTTCAATGACGCAGGTGAAGTTACCATTAGCGTTCATTTGGTATCATTGCTAATTTCTTGCAGGCTCAACATTCCTTCTTAAATAAATATCTCAATGAAAAGGTTGCCGATACACATCCTAACAATCAGAAGAGCGCAAAAAGAAGAGTTCCCATTGAGTATAGGCATCGACGCGAGATAGATAAATTTTACGAGCTGCCACCAACTATGCTTGATAGACTGCCTGCTGCGGTCAGAGAGCAGCTCGGTCCAAGACAGACAGTTAAGGTTCGGGTTACCTATGACCAGAAAACAAACAATGTATTGGCTGCAATAGTGAAAGCACGAATAGCAGATCTCAGCATACTGATTCCTCAATCTCCTCTCGATTGCCGTATTAGCATCAACTTCGAAATGAAATGGGATGGCGATATTGAGGAAATCACTGGAAGTGGTTACGGAACAAAGATCGCGGATCGTCAGAAGGATCGTGTAAGCTATAAGCAGGGCCTATATCAGGTTGATCTTACACAAGTCACGCAAAGCACCACTATTAACGTAAGATTTACTTTCCACTCATTTTTTCTTGTCCCAACTTCTGACTTGTTTGTGTAGGGCGCAATCCGCATCGATAAAGAGCATGAGCTCGAAATAGAGGTTTCTGCTCCAGCAATCGTAGATCAGGGAGGCCGAGCTATGAGAGGCGAGCCACACCAATATGTAGCGTTGGTGGAGGGCATGGTCAATAATGTATTCCTGCTAGCAGGCGAGACGCCATGGCCTAAACCTGAATAATCAATTTTCGCAACCTCAGAGGTAAAGGGAGAATGGGAAGGAGGGAGCTCCTTAAGTGTGTTATGATATGGCGAATTGAATGGATACCCTTTGGAGTTTGGGAGGGCGCTCGATCATGGAATGATAGTATAGCATATTTTGAATGCAGTGTGAAGGGTAGCCCCTGCTACATCAGAGCAGAGTTCTAGCTATATAATAATGAAAACTAGGATGACATATCTACATATTTGCCTTCCTATGTGACGTCAATCAGGACTTGAAACTAATTTCTTCGCACCTAGAAGTTCACCTATGTAAAGCGAACTATCTAAAGACTTGGTCAACAGCAACATGAGATGAAAGGAAATAGTCAATCCCGACTAGCGCAATCATCGAGATGGGGGTTCAGCTTACACAAAATTTCCCCTGTACTAATCTAATGTGAATATGAGATATCAATTAGAATCACTAACTAGCAACCGCCATATGGATCTGAAAATAACCACCTTGAATCATCACATAAAACTCAAAGTAACCAATTCTTCAGAGCTCCACATCCTCTAATTGTCATACACAAGCACGCAGCATGCATAACTTTATACTAGGTTCTCACGTGTATGCTGACATTTTGGATCATAGACCCGCCATTTCCGTCCTCCTATTGGCTTCTCCACCGTCGGTGGCGCAGAATCTCGGCTCCGAGCCGGTGCTAGTGGCTGACTGATTTCAACAACATGACATTTTGTCGACTGACGACGTCTTAGCTCAGCGTGAAGGGCGGATAAATCAAAACAGAAGGTAAGAGGAGGGAAGAGTATATTTAAAGAAAGGAAGGGAATGAGATGGCGGAAGAGGAAAGATGGATTTCGGTGTTAAGGTTACGATGTTTGACAGCGAGGGTGAACCAGCAACGAACTTGCGGTCGAGTTTAAGCTCGAGCAGTCCGGGCGAGCAACCTCTTGTGGTACGGAGCGCAGGTGAGGGGAAGACTAAGGTAAAACCTAAACCTATTGAGGATGAAGGGGTTGGCAGGATAGATAGAGAAGGAAAGGAGGAAAGATTGGTGGGTGGGAAGCCGAGAGTGAAGGTTAGAGCACCGAAGGTTAAAACGGGGTGTTTTACTTGTAGGTAAGTTTGTGGTTTGTGGTTTGGTTCTGAGGGATTGTGAGAGAATAAAGGATAAGAGCAGGTAGAATTTTTGAGATGATTTTGCTAACATGTTAATGCAAATGTAGGTCGAGAAGGGTGAAGTGTGATGTAAGTGTGATCTAGAATTAGCATCATGATGAAAACAGGAACGATATTTCACTCCTTCCTCTACAATTAACAGTATTAAGGGAAAACCATGATATATTTCTAGATGAAAACTTCAAATACTTGTGCTGACCTCTACTTACAGGAAGCAAAGCCTGCCTGTAAACGCTGCACCAAATTCGGCGTGCTATGTGAGGGGTATCCCAAGGCAGTAAAGGAACCAATTTCAACAGTTACAAGGAAGCTCATACCAAGATCCCAGCGACCTATACCTATCTCACAGGTAGCCGTTGACTCATTTCTACGTCAACCCTCCACGACATCAATCCGTGAAGATCCAGAGTTTCGATATTTCCAGTACTACGTAAACGAGGTTGCTGCTCAAATCCAGGGACCTTTCAAGACCCAGGTATGGGATCGGTTTATTCCTCAAGCAGCGGAATTGCAACCATTCGTTAGGAATGGAATCGTTGCAATCGCAGCTTTGAGCAGGTCACGAAAATTAGTTGGTTGGTCGAAAGGCCCCCCACTGTCAGATCCAGAGCATCAATTTGCTTTAGGACAGTACTGCAAAGCTCTAAAGGGGATGCGGGAGTCAATTACAGACTCAATAGAAGACGGGCGCAATGCTTTGATTGCCTGCCTACTAGTTTTCGTATTCGAAAGCTTACAAGGACATCAGGCTGCCGCTTCGACGCACGCCGCAAATGTTGTCAATTTGTTCTTCCAGTTGAGATGGCGAGAAATTGATAACATTGCAGTAAATTCTTCTGTGCCAAGCAAGTGTGCAGATGCTATTAAAATCGAGAAGGATTTACATGACGCGTTTGGCGGGCTTGATCTCCAAGCTCTCCTATTCCTAGATAAGAGGTCAACTTCAACACATTTTCGGATGAAGGAGGAAATGAACACAGCTATCGACATGCAAATAGCATTGGGAAATTTTGAAACTTTGCAAGAGAGTCGTGATTGCTGGCAAATTATAATGCGAAGGAATTTCCACTTTGTTGCGTGTGCCAGACCAGCGATACGCGATATAAAGACGACTAGTGATACACCCCCAGATGGTCTCGCAGAAGACGACACAGCTATCATGGTTCCTGAGAATAATGCTTGGAACACTCCGTCTAGCTACTCGAAACACATCCCCGCTTCACTTCTCACCGAACGCAATCATTATATGGAAGATATCAATCGATGGCGTAAAGCTTCGCAAAAAGTGTTCTCCGCAGCTTCTAAACAGCCGTCGGTCACCAATATAGAGCAATTTGGAGAATATCTCCAAGCTAAAATCATGCAGATCAATGCATTTTTCAACATCGTCGTCCTAGCACGAGCTTTCTGGCCTCCAGAAACAGCGTACGATATCTACCTCTCTGAGTTTCGTGCAACTGTTGACATCTGTACCGAGATTGCTCCTCTCCTCGCCGGCTCAGGGGCATCAAATCTCTTTCATTTTGACATTGGCATCATCCCGGCCCTTTCTCAAACCGCCATGCTATGTCGAGACTACCATATCCGTACCAGGGCAATCGATATCTTGTTTAGCATACCCGGGTACAGAGAAGGTATTTGGGATAGTCTTGCAGTGGCAAGTATTGATCGGTGGATCAGAGATATTGAGGTCGAGTTTGCGGAGGATGGCGGAATCGGGTTTGTACCTGCTGAAAGAAGAGCTGCACTGAGTGGCGTGGAAATTAAGTTGCATGAGAGGACTTGTAAGGTTATGGCTATTCAGAAGTGTGGCCCTAGAGAGGAGGATGTTGTTGAGAGGGTGGGAGTCCTGAATTGGTGAGATAGTGAGACATTACCATCAGTTGGTAATGGGAAGGAAACAAAAACAGTATTTAAAACCCACGTTTATACGAAAATACGCACATATATGATGGGCGAATAACCATTGGGTCACAGGGACCTGTTGTCCAAGTCGGCGCGGAATTCTGAACCATGATGCACAAATGGCAGTTTCTGGCACGTCAGTACCTTTTTCAAGCACCAACACACATTAGAAATTAAAATTTTCGCGGAAGAAACCCAGCAAAAAGGTCCGATAATTGACTTCAATAAGCCTTCTTTGTAGATGAGAAGGGAGGATAATCTGGAAGGGTTTTGGATAGCACAGCTTTACGGAGATTGGGTTTCAGAAGACCGAATATTGTGGTTCCCGAAGTTGATGACCATGAGCTACTGGTGGCAGGGCAGGATCTCTGTCTCTTTTGGTGGGCGGAGAAATTAATTTGTGTGCGAGAACATTCCTAGTACAAGGTCGATTACCAATAGGTGGTGTCTTGTGCGTTTAAAGTCTGGAGAAGGGACAACTTTGATTTGTTTTCTAAGACAACTGGACTACCCCGTATATACATTTCATGGTATCTGTCTTCGCGTCTACACGCAAAATTAACAGGTATTGAGACTTCAGCAAAGATTTCTGGTGGCCTTAATTTCGTCTGTATCTAAAAGTCGGCACTGCCGAACAATTGTTACACAATTTCACCGCCAGCAGAATCGTATCTCATCATGCAAGCAACACGAAGGTGGGGTAGCAACACGAACAGCTTCCAACTTACCCTTTCGCCATGATGTCAAGTCACCACACTCTGAAAAAGAACAGGCGGAATCAAGGACAATTTCAAAATCGCGCACTTGGTGCTACAGGAGGCTGGGTAGCATTAGTAGGTATCAATATACCGTCAACCAGCGTCTTATGACAATTGAAGCAGTCGAGAATGAGAGCAAGGCAAGTCTGAGGTGACCAGTTCAAAATAGCCCCAAGTTTTTTCTTACTCCCAATCACTTCTTCATATTATTCCTCGTTAACGCGTCGCACTTAACTCCTCCCACCCCCATCCCACTCCACTTTGGCCACCATGCCATCACCAATCTCCCCCTCGCCATACAGCCCCTCCAGCATCCACCACATCCGCAAAATTGAACGCCTCTTCATCACCGGGTCACTCCACCCACGCTCTCCAACCGCTTTCCCACCTGAAGGCACGCGTCCTTGGTATAAGAGATGGACACTAGCGTATCCAGTGTTAACGGTTTTATTCCTTGGGGCGGTTTTCTCAACTCTGGCGATTAGGAAGACAAATGAGAGGGGAAAGAGGGTGGGGTTGGAGGTTTTGGGTGTCGAAGAGAGTATGTTCTCCACTGGCAGCAATAAATTTGTCAAAACATGGGCTCATTACAGAGAGTAGTTCCGGAAGAAAGCATAACATTTCAACTAAATCCTACCTTCAGCGGTCCCTCAAGTGAAGAGAGTGATGGTGCGTGGATGGAGGTACTTGGTCGTAAGTTCCCGTCTTTCGTAACAGTAAAGTCATGAGCGCTCAACTTCCGACAGCTGGAAAAGGATTCTTCTCCATCGACCATGCCTCGCTTTGGGAAGTGCCACCAGGCATCCGCGAACCAGAGTTCCCGGCAGATACAGAAACGTTTGGAGTCAGCATGTTTCATCAACTTCAATGCCTGGTAAATTGCCTTCCATAAGTCCTCATAGCGAGATAATGACAAGTATGAGATTGAAATTCGACACCTCTTGTTTAGTTCACTGAGAGGAGAGGGGAATTCAACAAGTAGATCGGAAAACATGACACGGGTTGGGCAGTGTTTCGACTACCTTCGCCAAGGAATCATGTGTGCAGGCGATACAACAGTTGAGGGTGTTGCGCTTGACATGAAGGTTATAGAGAAACGAGCGAAGAAAAGAACAGAAATTAATATGAGCAAGATCAGTGGGTGGGGTTGGGAACATAAGTGTAAGAGCTTTGTAAGTATAAAGCCCCAACGTGAGGGATTTTGCTGACTTGCTATAAGAGTGCAACGAGGAAGTGGATGGATTCGCATTTGCCGATAAAGGGAAATGAAAGTATTGAGTTTTTTTTGTGAGTAATGGAAGAGTATAATGGTCTAAAGCGAAGCGTAGCTTATTACGACGGGTGAGTATTTAAATCAGTAACTCAGTGAAGGTATTTAGGACAGTTCCACATTTTCTAAGCACTCTGGACCCAGGATCAGAAGTTTCTCAGTTGACGAAATAGTAAGAGGTGAGAAGAGGGGAACTAGCGATGTCCATGCAAAGAGATAGACATCAGATCGCAGGAATATCAATACATCATATTCATGAGTCATTAACATTAACACTAAATTATGTTCAAATCCTCAGATAAACACATTCTCCATTGGAGGACCTTTTGCAACTGCCTTGATATCAATATTAAAATTTAGCGCATACATCCGCGCCCCTCGCAATCAAAACTTTCACGCACTCCTCTTGCCCTGCCACCACAGCAACAACCAGAGCAGTCTGCCCCTGCCCATTCCTTATTTCTACATTTACTCCGGCTTCCAGTAGAGCTAAAAGTGCTTCAGCTTGTCCGTTTGCCGCCGCGACATGTAAAGCTGTTTGGCCGTAGGTGTCCTGAGAATTCATGTCGATACCGCTTTCAAGAAGGAGATGAATGATGGTGTGGAAGCCTTTTCGTGCTGCGAGGTGGAGCATGGTTGAGGAGTTATCGGGAAAGAGAGGGTATTCCTAAAGAGAGAATGTTATAATCTTGGTTTGTGAGTATATAAAGGTTAGAATGAGACTTACTAGTGAATCTGGTGGTAAGAGCAAAGGTAGTTGGGAATGTGAGAGGAATGGATCGAGGTGTAGTGGACCTGTTTCGATAAGTGAGATTGAAATTTTTGAGGTATTTTGAGCCCCATATAAATACCGAAACCTATTGTATCTGATCTAAAGAAAGGATCGAAAGGCTCTGGAGTGTTTGCTTGACTGGAAGATGGAGACATATATGGGGCGAAGTCGTCGTCTTGATTGGCAGGAGGCTCGTTTGGTGCATACTCGCTTTCTGTCGAGCTTGAAGAACTTGCAGATGCTGATGGAGAACTTGCAGTCTTCCTCTTCCTACATTTCCTTCCTTCATAAACCTCGAGTTTCTTCTTCAAATTCTCGCGATATCTGCGCTGCGCATTCCGGTTCTGTATTCTTCTCCTCTCAGCAGCTTCTGAGAGCTTCTGGAAAGTCTCTGTCGTGGCGTTTTGATTTGGTGGGATAGAATACATAGTGATAGTTAACTAGACTGTAAGAACTCATGTTGAGTCTATTGAGTCTATTCATGGTATATATCATATCGAATGATGTGGATAGAGTTTCAAGGGATCGGATCACCACAAAGTGGACGTGGACTCTGGTGGACGTTGTGGTGCATGACTGCAGCGCATGTGAACCGACATGCAAGCCCAGATTTTCAATTGGGGTTGTGGGATGTTGTACATAACTCTGGGTGCGGGCGTGGTTGGAGTTTGTGACCTTGAGGGGGGCGGTGAAGCTTAGAGAACAGAATCACTTCTCTTCTGTATTTTTCGCTGACGGCTTGAGTTTAAAGCACATAGTCAATTAGAGCCACGGTGAACCCTATTCGCTTTATCAACCCCCTCATATCTGGATCTTTAACGACCTTTGCTCGCTTCCTCTTTTTGTAGTGACTGAAAGTTATTTCCAGCTGTTGAAAATATCGATAGTCATCTTGAGCCTTGATTGGGATTCGAGTAGGCCCAAGATCGTGAAAAGTTTTCCACTCCATTATATTTATCTAAATTTCAGTAGAAAGTGATTGAACCTGGAAGTGTATGAACTGGCAGGTGTTTATCATTCTAGCCGGAAACTCAACCCATCTTAGCCATAGTGTTCAACTGGCTTGCCCCTTCCGTCAAAAAGCTCCTTCTTAGCATCGCGGGGAAGCCGCCTCTCGAACGAACGCCTTCTTCTACAAATCACAATCTCCTCAACCGCTTCTTGATCGTACCTGCTTCATTCACCGCAACCTAGACGCACCCATAACTTGGCGCAAACGGTAAAGTGCCTCCTCTACCATTGGCGATGCTGCAATTTTCGCTGGAAACGGCATGTCCTAAGATCTGTCATACCAAAAGAGTAACCTTGTGTGATTAGATACAGTCACGTATCGGATGGGAGTGGCGGTGTATGGATTTGGGGAACACAATGGCGTTTTGCCACGTGAGAAGAGATTGCAACGTGTAACTATTCCTGAGATCGAGATGTTGGAAATGAGCCGCAAAACGTTCAGATACATCTAACAAATGTTGTTAAAGTAGATACCATGGCTTATGAAAAGTATCACTCCTTCCCTTCGCCGACCATAGTGCTCCTAGGTGTTTGTAGGCTCGAGCAACCTCCAAGTCATTGGTAAGGACGTAACAAAGGGAGAAAGAATTAGCTACTGTCGACACTAAACGTAGTTGAGAACTTGACTAATATTATGTTCTCAATCACCTACCAAACCTTTGAAAACAATGTTCAATAGTAACCAATTTTTTCTTTATTTCTGCTAGCTTACAAGTTTCGTGAAAATGAAGTCCTAGTCACCTACTTGCCTGAAATACAAGACTGCAAAAATAGTCAATATTGATTGACCTCCTTCCTCCATACAGCCACTTTCAGCCCTTCGAAGAACATATTATTGCTACTGCTGTAACAGTAAGTCAATTATTTCAGTATCTACTCAGTGGATCGTAATGGGAGGTGAAAGGCATAAAATCAGCTTGCGCCTGATTATATTGGTGAGGCGGTTACCGAAGTATCATTGTACAATCTGCCGGACATGGTGTGGCAGTCGGAACAGCCTTCCGATTTCACCACCAATTTTATCCTATTCACGCGTTAGTTGTTTGGTCGGGTTTGAGTAGGAATCATTAGAACCGTACGAATAGGACATTTTAGCAAGTGGATAGAGACTTTGAATAAAACTACAAAGCACATACTCAGTGATTAATGATTACATCTTTCATATTTTTCAATATGAAGGGGAATTTGGTTGCTTCCTTAAGTAGAGAGATTTTGTTGAGAAGATTCACTCACAGTGGTAACCACTAGAAAAGGTTGGACTCCAGGGCTTAGGTGCCACTACTATTAGCTAGAGAGACTCTTGTTGGGTGAGCTAGGATTGTCACCGGGCTTACTTGAAACTTTAAAGCTCAGTGTTGTACTACGAAACGCTAAAGGTCAACCCTATAAACAATCCGCCTATTTGAAGCTAGCTCGTAGCAGATAAAGCCTGTGGGCCTAATAGTCGCCTGGGAGAATTAAAGCAACGAGCAATATACGGTAGAGGCATATGTATCGAGGTATCTCTTACTGTTTTGACTTTTGTTTTCTTTTAATTCTGCCTTTTTATTGTTTCTCCTTTCGTCTGAATTTATGATTGTAAGATGCTTTTGGGTTATGCATGGAACCTGTGGTTCTCTGTCCAATATGAGTTTGGTATAAACAATGGCTAGTTGAGCCTTGTTGCTAAGCAAGAGTGCAACCAAGATTTTAATGATATTAGCTTTATCACAATTGCTATACGAATAAAAGAGATATCGTTTACTGGTACAAAGTGGCTGCTCGAGGCTAGAAATGAAAGAGGTGAACTTCAAGGAAAAACTGACTTTGAAAAAGGATGTTGATCAGAACAAGCAGAGGATAAGAAAATGATACTTCTATTATCCTTTTCGAGTTGTCATATAGAGCGTAGAGCCGAGTTTGGCAAGTAAGGCGGATGCGAAAATCCGTTCTCGGAAGGGAAGAGTAGCAGAGTGCTTTCCGATCGGGAGCAGCAATAACACAAAAATAAGGCGTAATTCAAGGGCAAATTAGAACCGAGTAGTGACAGAGGGCGTTTTTGAGATGCATCAGTTCCATGCATGCAGAAACTAAGACGCCTCTGTTTCCAACTAGTGTCCTAAGTGAAACTAACCGACTTTACACCTCGAAGCGACAGAAATGGGAATGCCTATTCCAAACAACGAAGATAGTTTAGAAAACGAGGTATCACAAATATTCAGATAACACATCTAGTTGAGCTAAGTTCACATTTTGAAAATTGATGTACTACTTACAATTGATGTTCCACATGATGGTAGGAGGAGCTCGAAATGTCTCGTTACGGCCCGAGTGAGGATATCCACTGGTATCTAGAACTTATAAAGGTCTACTTGCATAAGCTTAGAGAACCAATAATATTTCTCTTGAGATGAACAATTGGTGAATTCTCTTCCCGAGAGCTCACGAAAACGAACGGCATCTTCAAAAGCAAATCCTTCTTGGAGATTATGAATCCTCACGTAAAGAGCGGGATTCCGTCGCCCTCCGAAGCACTTCAACGAATCCAACGTCCACCCAAAGTTCTAGGCAGATAATTCCCCGGATCATTACCCCTCATGAAGACGATAATCGACCGGCCAGCCTCATATGTGACGCCCGCATCTCCCAATTGAGGTATTCCGTGCTGTCTTAGCTCATATATAGTAAAGTTACTTGTGGGGTGTTGCCATAAGACGGGAACCAACGCGGGGACAATCGCGGGGCAAACAACTCATTAGAGGTTTTCCAACGCTTCGAGATGATTCAAGCCATATTGAATAGCAAGGTTGAAACAAGCTCCACAAACTCTAGCAAGCCATGCCAAGAAGCCACCACGAGCGGGGCTCCGACTGGGCGCCTGTTCACGGCGTTCCGCCGCTCTACTTGGCATCAATCTCTTCCGCCAAGATACCGACGACACATAGTGATTGGCCTAAAGCCTCAAGGTCAACGTTTCTGAACTCTAAATTCAATGTCGGGTTCTGGCGGTGAGTTCTCTTTAGAAAACCCAACAACTCGTTTTGACAGTGCTGATCTGGGGAAATTAAACTGTCATCATCCCATCTTCGCCCCTCCGTAACTCTAAGAAAATTGAAGATCTGCTTTGACATCGAAACCACACCGGCGACACCGAGATGCACGTCAAAGGCTTGCTGAGAGGTCGAAGATGACTTGTCTATGAACTCGCAATTAATGTCTTCAATGAACGAGCTTACTTACAAATGGATTTATCCGCTGCGTGACCTCCCTGGGACCCTGGCCCTTCCCAGACACCCAGGATATCTCAATAATCGAGTCATGGGTTCTGGGGAATCCCCACCATCTCAAACTCCTCCACAATCCAATCATACGAGGGGTATTCGGTCCATTTCCAAGTTGGCCGGCGATGCTTGACGAAAGAAAGCCTTTCGATAAAGGTAACATTGCATCCATATCCGAGGAGGCGTTTGCTTGCCCAAGCCCAGACAGCTTGGCGCCCAGAGTCTAGGTAACCATATCTCTTGTTTTCCCCTCGTTTTTGGCTTGGCTTGCCCATGATATCCCGCTCCTCTCAAAAGTTTATCGTTCGGACAGAATCCCGCAATGAGCTGATTAGGTCTCCCTGAGAAGAGCTATTCACATCTCCAAACGCACGCGGCTCCAACATGGCAGCTTCTGGGGTAAGTCACCTGCATGCTCAGGGCACCATGGGGAGGATCCTTGCTTTGACTTGCTTTTAAATATGAGAACTTCCCCTCATGAAATTTGAATTGAATCCGGCCACCTCGAGGTATCTCTTTTGAACACTTCATTCTTTTGGCACAGGTTAAAGGCTTCAACGCGGAATCTCATCTTACTGTCTACTTCAAAATGGCTGGCGGCGGAGGAAAACCCCAGAATATTTTCAAACTCAACCGGGGCAATGACCCAAAGGAAGTTCTCAACTGGCGACTATGGTTCGCTGTAAGCACTACTTTGAAACATTTAATCAACAATTAAGGCTTATTTTATGATAGGTTGTGTCTTTTGGCATAATGGGAGCTGCAAGAGGTAGGCTGCATCAATATCTCCCGTACGACCAGAAGGTGCTAACATGCAAGATAGGTATCGATGAAGGTCTGATCTCCGGTACACTTGCAAAGTCGAACTTCGTCAACAAGCTTGGATTGGACAAAATGGACAAGGTTGAGCTTGCGAACGTCAAGGGAAACATCTCTGCTATGGTTCAAATTGGGAGTGTTGGTGGCGCTGCTCTGTAAGTTATCAGAAACACCACATGACTTTGTCCTTTGCTGACCGTCATAAGTGCATTCGTTCTTTGCGATCGTATTGGTCGTCTCTGGGCTACGAGACAACTCTGCATGCTCTGGATTCTAGGGGTAGTCATCTTTCTCACCAATGGCGGTAGACTTGGGCAGGTTTACGCTGGACGTTTCATTGCTGGTCTCGGAATCGGTCAAACTACTGTCGTTGCGCCTGTGTACCTTTCAGAAATTGCTCCCAAGTCCGTTCGAGGCCTTTGCACATGTGCCTTTTCTGGAGCTGTGTACATTGGTATTATGCTTGCATATTTCGCGTCATGGGGAAGCGAGCTTCACATCAAGAAGGGGACAAGCAACCAATGGGTATTTATCTTCCTCTCTATCCTGCTAGTATCGTCAAGGCTCACGGAAATTAAAGGTCGTTCCAACCACTATTCATGTCATGTTCGCCGGCATTATTCTCATTCTCTCTTTCTTCAACTACGAGTCTCCTCGTTATCTAGTGAAGATTGGAAAAGATGATGAAGCAACCAACAACCTAGCTAGAGTTCGCGGCCTTCCCGTTGATTCCGAGCACGTCATTAAGGAAATCTCCGAAATTCAGAATCAACTCGAAGAAGAGCAAGAGGCAACAATGGGACAAGGGTGGACAGGAATTCTAAGAGAAATGTTCCTCATGCCCAACAACTTCTACCGCATCTACCTTGGTCTCTTCTCACAACTTCTTTCCCAATGGTCTGGAGCTCAAAGCATCACGATCTACGCTCCCGAATTCTTCGCTCTCCTTGGCACCAAGGGACAAAATGAGAAGCTCTTCGCAACAGCTATCTTCGGTGTCGTCAAATTCGTCGCCGCAATTATGTGCGCTCTCTTCCTTGTCGATGTGATCGGCCGAAAGCGTTCCCTGGGCATTGGTATCAGTCTCCAAGCGGTTTCCATGTGCTACATCGCCGCATACCTCACCGCTGTTCCACAACTTGCTGAAGGCGAAAAATTCACCGCGAGCCAAAAACATGCCAGCACCGGCGCCATCGTCATGATCTACCTTTCTGGATTCGGCTGGGCCATGGGTTGGAACTCAATGCAGTACCTCCTCAATGCTGAAATATACCCTCTCCGTATTAGAGCCATCTCTTCTAGCATGGTCATGTGCTTCCACTTTGTCAATCAATATGGTAACTCCCGAGCGGTGCCAAACATGCTACTCTCCAAGAGCGCGGGTGGTCTCGGTCCTGCAGGTACATTTTGGCTCTTCACTGTTATTACGATTATTGGAGGAATTTGGGCCTGGTTCTTCATTCCCGAGACGGCAGGTCGCAGTCTGGAGGGCATGGATAAGTTGTTTACGCTTAGATGGTGGCAGATTGGCCGATATGGCCAGGCGGATGCTGATGAGCAGGTTGCGGCTGAGGCGGTGCTTGAACAGGAGAAATCTGGTGCGAGAGAGACCGCACAACAAGTTGAGAGAGTGTAGTAGAATCAAGAAGAGAGAAAACGGTATCCTGATAAAGGAGATAGGTACGGAGCAACTCAAAAATCCCTTGATTATAAGATTACGAAGCTTCGCAATTAAATAGAAACATGTCAAACTTTCAAAAATGGCCAAACAGCATAATCAGTGCAAAATATGGGGAAAGGATCTGAAAACAGACATCGCCTGGCTCTGCAAGGAAGCCTTAGGTATTCTAGCTAGGGGGAGTGATGCTGACTTTGTTCTATGTGAAGTTTCTCCTGGAGATGAGAAACACTTGAAAGGATCTCTAATCTAAAAGTTTCAAATGATCATCTTGTCCCAAATAAACCCCTGCGTATTGACATCTACAAGGCCTTTGTGTTGTCTCGTTCGGCTCAACTACCCACCGACTCAGCCATAATAGCCAAGATTTGTGGCTTAACACGAACCACGACCAGAGAAAAAGAAACAATTCGCAACAAAATCGATGATCTTCCTCTTCTGGTGCTTGGGTTGCAGATCAACACATCTCTATCGCTTCCCCTATCAAGCAGGACTAATTGGTCGGCCTCCACCCCAAACATCCACACGTCTCAATCACTCCCTAAAATGGACATCTCAACGACCGACCACCTCTTCACCACAACCACCACAACCACTCTTAGCATCCTCCGTCTAACTCCCCTCCTTCTCTCAACCTCCTCCCTAAAATTCTCCCACACAGCCCACCACTTCCTCATCACTTTCCTCCGCCCCCAAATCCTCCCCCACACCCCCTCAGTCCTCCCACCATTCTTCACTCACTGGTCGGAAGATAATCGGAAGGCGATCTTGTATCGTTATAGCTTGACGTATTTATGCGCTACGTTGAATTTGTTGGTTAAGGGGGAGGAGATGTGGGGGAAGGGAGGGAATGGAAGCGGGGTGTGGTATCTGGGCGGGTTAGTGTTTAGTTTAGGGCATGTGATGTGGTTTGGGAAACGGGCGCTGGGGCTCTTGGAGAGGATCAAGCGGAAGGGGAAGGGGAAGGAGAAGGAGAAGGATGAGAATATAGAGAGGAAGGGTGAGGGGGATGGAGAGGTAGTGGAGAGTCTAAGAGAGTGGGCGGCGATGAATTCTCAGAGGATGTGTTGGACGGATGTGCCTGCTTGGTTTTGTTTTACCGTAGCTGCTGTGAAGTGTATGTGAGTTTGTGATGGGAAAAGATTGAAGACTAGAAGTGAGAGGTGAGGTGTTGATGAGGAAGTTGAAAGAGGTGGTTAGGTAGCTCTTATTTTTTTTTATAAAAAAACTCCACTCAGAGGAAAATTTTAAGATACACAATGCTTTTTCTTCATTCCAGTTAATTTAGACTACATGTGCGGAAACTAGAAATTCCTGATCCATAATATTCAAGAGAGAGTGCACTTATAGCCAAGGGAAAGTGAAGAGTTTCTTAGGCTAACTTTCAAGCATCTCGACAGTGGAGGATCTGCATGTTGGTCAATCACTAGATCTACCAGGAAATATTGGTATTTTTGTAACATCGACACAGGGTTAGACCTGGTAATTGTTTGTGTTACGACACTAGGACTGAAGGTTCACGAAATTTTGAAATTTGATGCCCGAAATATGTAACTTTAACTGTACCTCGAGTTAGGAAAGAATAAAGCAGAGCTGTCACGTGAAACTTTGACATCGAATACTTAAAATTTGAACATTGTGATGAACGGCACTCGATTTCATAAACTGAAAAATTGGTAGCAAAAGAATGAGGTCAATCAGTATGCACAACCCAAGTATGTACCACAGCAACCACCTCTTGCATTTTCCAATTCTCTGTACAACCTGCCAAGAAAGTGAGTAGATCTCTACTACTTCAAGATTTATAAGGAAACCCTTCAAGAATAGACCTTTTGCGAAGCAGCAAACGCCGTATCAATAACACTTTGCAGCGTCACCAATGTTGCCGCGTCAGTAGATGTCGCTTTCGCCTCGAGACCAGCAAAAAGCGCATCCGTAGCCGTAGTAAGGTCTTTGAGAGCGCTAAGAACCGTAGAGGTAAAGCCAGCTCCAGCAACAACAGACGCCTATAAAACCAAGTCAGTGGTGTCATGTATTGACAATTTGTGCTCCACAAGGGTTTCAGAGGACTAACCTTTGCATTTAAATTTCCCAAAAGTGTAGTGATAGAAGGAGAGAGTGTTGAAACCGCACTAGTGATAGTTGCAGAATCTGTAGAGCTGAAAGCAGATGATGAAGTTGCAGCAGTAGTCGTTGAAGCAATAGTGGTTTTCAGATCATTGACATGAATGGCGAGCGTGATGGACTGGAAGAGGTCGCCAGTGTATGACAACGCATCGGAGTTCAGAGTTGCCACGTTAGAGCTCAGAGTTTTGAGGCCAGAGATGACACCGGCAGCATCACGTTTCTTGTGGACGGGGGAAGCAACCGTGAAGGCTGAAGCAAGAAGGAAAGTGATTACGGTGGTAATGAGTTGCATTTTGAAGTGCTGTCAAGTGAGAAATCCTTGAGATGCTCGAGTCAAATATTGCTTGTTAGATAGAAATTATGATAGTAGCTGAAAATTAGTACTACTCAATTGTAGGAAGTGCGAGCATACATATAGGAAAAGGAAAAAAAGACTTGCCCAGGACTAGCCACGTGCGAACACCTCAGCTCGGGCGAGAATATACAAATTAGTGATAACTTTTTCTTGGAAGCAGATCTTCTGCCCTAGTGATAGCTTGTGATCAATTCTCCATGGTTGTGGAAGGTCGCTTAAGACCTGTAAGAAGACGTGAAAATTCTCAAATTAATTTATCCAGAATCCCCTGCTTGGGCATTCGGCAGCGTCCATGCAGCTTGCTTGTGTCACCGAATACAAGACACTTTTAGTCAACCATGCTCTATTGAGAATTTCAGAAGCTCCGTAAGAAGTAGTGGGAGGATATATTTTAAGAATAATAGTTTTTTTTAATTAGGTATCTTGGGATATCAGCCAGCACGTTCGAAGAGAGTTGTTCAATGAAAAAGCCTATAGAAAAGATAGTCCTCTCCAGATATCTTTCCCAAGACCGACGCTATAGTGACTGTGTTGTTGCACCTGACTAGGACAAGACCAAAATCATTTGCTGCCCTGGTAAGTGGTTGCATAAGAAACCTTGCGGAGCTGCCTCGTTTGGACACCTGTCCATGGCGGCATCCAAGAAGTAGAACTGAACTTGGACACCGCACTTGAGATTATGTAGTTGGACTCAAATTTTCGGGCAAATGACAATATAGCCCTAGATATTGAGAGCAGTTAAGGAGAACGCCATTCGTGCACTTGCATCGGAAAGTTCTTGTCCTGCCCTGAAAATGAGGGGTAGAAACACCCCGCTATTTGGAAAGCAAGCATCTACCGACACTACCAGTACAAAAGTCAATTCGGACCCACAGGCAGCCCTATAGACTTCCCCAGAGCTGTTATAACACCACTGCCCTTATGTTACTAGGATCGTTGTGTTTGGTTGTCGCCTGCGACCAAATCGCTCGGTAAGACAGAGAATTGCAAGCACATACTTAGCCAGTGCAAATCAACCTAAACTTCTATCAGTTCGTTTGTGTTGTTTTGTTTTATAATTTGAAATTTGCCAAATAGGAAACTGCCGTAGTAAAACGCGCGCGGTGTAGTCTTCCTGCGAAAGGGTGTGATCAATGGGCAATTCGAATTGTAATTCCGATGCAATGGCAAACCAGTAGACTTGCGAATGACCTATGAGATGGAGGAGTAGCGCGACCGAGGTAGGTGTTGTGCTTTACGGCATGTGAAAAAACAATTTGCATGGGAGCTCAGTTCCCCGCATGCACAGAGGGGCTTTTCGAAAGGGAAGTTGTGTAAGAGTACTGATCACTGAGGATGGGTTGAATTCAAAATTCCAAGTTGCCTGTGGTAGTTTAGCCTCGGAGACGGTTTGAAGCTAGCCTCTTTCGGTGGAACCGACCACTCTAACTTTCCGCCGTCACTTAATAATTTGAAAGCGTTGTTAATATACTCGTATGAGATACCAAGACGAAATTTCAAGAAATCTTGAACTACCTTGCTACCATATGAGAAATACAAAATAAAACAGCATCTACTATTGAAGTTCGTCGAAAAGTCTACTCTCATACCAACTTTACGACATTATAATTGCCTTTCACAATCAAAGTTATAGGGAAAATTAGTTAAGTCACATCATCAAATATTTTATATTTCCTCTGCAGAATAGGGTGGATATGTTTATTTACTTGTAGAAGAGTGCCGCTCCTGGCAACGCTGAGAGTTGTGATATTCTAGTCGTTGCTGTCTGTCCGATCTGTAATTCAAGCCGAACTTAACAGCAGGTGCCTCCTATGAGAGGTTTCGGGAATATCGCTTATTTTGTGACTTGTGAAAAAGTTATAGTAGTTTGAGCATTGTTCTAGAGAATGTTAGCAGTTAAAATTAAATCATTTCGCGAAGTTAGAAGCTGCCCGAGGTAAGTTTGACTTGTTCTAGTGGAAAATACTGCCTAATAGTAATTAAAGATGTTTATTTGAAGGGAAATGGGAAGGGTTAAAGCGAATAGGATAGCGGAAGGCTGGAGACGTAGCAATATTTCGGCTAAGAAGGGCTATCTATAACCTTTGTCTTGGTTTTTCTCGTGCTATTTTTGTTTTAGTCTATGGGCGGGTTCTGCGTGAGCAATCTTAGTTAGTTTTGCCTAAGATTGCTACCAAATACTGAATTCACCTACGCCTTATACGGAATACTCAAATATGGGCAGATTTCAATACTGCATGCCTACATGCCGTGCGCGTTCATACACTGGTAATTAGTCCGACAAGGTTACTCCCGATTTTGGAGACAATATCGGTGTATGGACTCTTTATTAGGCCTGCCTTATTATTGTACCACTCACACTAATAGGAGAGTACTTGGTTGCAAACGTGATAAGAAAACTGCGGTATCTCCACTAGACTTTGCCTCTTGGCCAGCTCCTATCTCTGGATATGTAAGCTGAACCATTTAGTTGCGTCGTCCTGGTTAAAACACATTGCTTTAGCGGTACAATTCGTCACGCTGACAGTCTTGCCGTGTACTCCAGCCCAAGATTAAGTTAATTATAAGGACTGTAGAATTTAAATAATAAGTAGACTAGAGGGTTTAAAATAAAATAAAAATAGTTATCTAAAATAAGTCTCTCTTATATACTTATATTGTGGAGTCTAACACTTCTTCGCTAACCGCGAAGGGATGCCTGGTGCCTAGCCAGCTACCACACATCATCAAAGGGAAAAGTCTAAACATGGCAGGAGATATATCTTAGGGAGCAGGGATGGAAAGAAAACTAACTATAGGAATGCTGTTATGGCCATCTACCCCGCTTTCTTAACATCTTCAGCAACGCTATTTGCATGACCACCAAGAACCAAAACCTTGGGCCAGTTTAGCTGTAAATTACCTGAATGAAATTTGGTCGGTGCACATAATGCTGTTAGCTAGTTCGCCTTATTAGCACTTGTCATCGTTATTAACAGCCGTAGTATTGAGAATAAAGCATAGATCTCTGATGACGATGACGCTGTCCTGAATACGTACTGCTTTGTGGCCATGTCATTTGCTTCAGTTTCCTCTGAGAGTTTGTCTAATTGCCACCAAAACTAAGATACTTATAGACTCAGGATTAATTATTTCTTCACTAGTTCCGCTTTAGTCTCCGGGTATGAGCAACTGCTTCTTTAGCCAGAGTAGTCGCTTGAACATGTCCTAGTAGACCCTGAGTCACCACAACATAGAACCTATTTTGGTCTTCTATATATCTCTGTTATAATTTCCTTATCAAAATTTGCCTAGGAATGCGTTTGTGTTCCCTTTACAAGGGTTCCTACCGGAATCGATTTTGGATACCTCTTACCATTATGATCGTTTCTGTTGTGGCGCCCCGACCCATGCCTTTCCAATTTGACTCTATGCGTGGTGCTTTATATAAAGCCTTTCTCATCCGAGATTCTATACAGGTTCTTACTACTGAGCTATTTTTACCCAAGCCCCGTCCTTCTTATAGTACAAGGCGAAGGAAAGTTGAAAAGTTTGACTAATCAAGGGTATTTGCAAGTGAAGCATTGCTACAATTTTTGAATTTGAAATATATACTGTTCTTATGTGCTGTCCTTACACCCCTTTTCAAGAACTGGCAAGACCACGCCATTTCCTGACATAGCAAGACCCCGAAAGAACTCAACAAGCAATGGCTCCATGCCAACATCTTTAGCGCTGGCGATCCATTCGTCAAAACTCAGTTCGTTGATTTCAGGCAATTCTTCGCCATCTTTCACACAACTTTCAAGCGCTAATTCTGTCTGAACAAATTCCCTTAAGCCTGCAGCGTCAAAACGCCATTCACCGCATACATGCTTAAAACTAATATCAGCCATTTCATTCTCGCTTGACAATGGCCTCGCGCTCAAGACACAGTGTACAATGATCTCAGAGACACGGTCGACACTAATAAGGTCAAATACTCCAGTCCAGTTGCTAAGTGATGGCACAGCCCTCAGCTGCTTACTGAATTCCAAGATGTTTGCTAGTAGGTCAAGTTTTGGTGCACCAAGGCCAATGATTGCGCTTGGCCGATAAATTCTTATAGGTGTATGATTAACGAGATTTGTTCTCTCCAGGATGACTTCACTCGCCCATTTAGAAGATATATATCCTTCAAATGGTAAATTCTCCCCCAGTGCGTGAACGTCGGTAGCTGGATACGAAGAGGGTGGGTATGCGGCGATGGAGACCTCTGGATAACTTGGCAATTTAGCCAACCTTGTGACTCCGGCTGAAGAAATGTAATGAATTGGAATACCACGAGGTGCTGCAATATTACACAGAAATTTTGTTGCTAGTACGTTCGGCACACGGAGCTTTGCGTAAGGCTTGAGAAACGAGACATCGGCGCCGTTATGAATAATCGCATCGGCCTGTGTAATAATGGCAGCAAGTGTTTTAGTATCAAGACCAAGATGTGAATCTGCAAGATCTCCGGTATAAATTTCAATTTTTGGAGAGGATGGGAGGCGTGATTTCGAACCTGGGCGGACAGCTATACAATAGATTCTTTTGATTTGATCGCTTTTGAGAAGAAGGTCCAGTATTCTTCGACCTAGAAACCCACTCGACCCTGTTAATATCACAGTTTCTGCAAAGTTCTTCGTACCGCGACTAAGATTGAGGTCTGAGCCGAATTGAAATTCGCTTTGATCCATTGAAGTTTCTCGCTCCCAATCTAAAGACAGTTGGTTTTGAGAAGCGCTGGCATCAAGCACCACTTGCAGTGCCATTTCCCTTAGGGTTGTCTCCTGGAATAATTTGGGGAGCGGTATTCGGAATCCGGAAATCTCTTGAATAAGGGTTTGGATCTTCAGAAGTAGCAAAGAATTACCTCCAATCGCAAAGAAATCTGTTTCCTTATTTATAGTGAGGCCTTGAGTTGTCTCGGGTAAAACCTCTTGCCATATCTCGACAAGCTTTTTCTCAACAAAGGTAAGCCCGGGATCTTCTGACTGTTGATCTTGGTGAAATAGAGGGACTTTTTGAAGTTCTTCTATGTTGATCTTGCCATTGGAGTTCATCGGAATGTGCTCAAGAGCAACAGCCGTTGCAGGTTGCATGGAGGCGGGTAGAGGGAGAGCCCTCAATAGCTCCTGAAGATAGGTAGCGCTATCAGCAGGTTCAATAGCAAATATGACAAAAGCAAGAAGGAAATGATGCGTCTGCCCTTTTTTTATGACCACCGTTTGCTTGATGACGCCCCTAGATGCACGTGTTACAACATTTGCTACTTCATCCAGCTCAATTCTTATTCCTCTCAGCTTCACTTGATTGTCGCCCTCGACCCTCCCGATAAAATTGATAGAGCCATCTGCTAGCATTTGACCTTCATCTCCAGTTCTATAGAGAAGACCTTGATAAGACTCTCCGTTTCCGTCTCTTCCAAATGGGTTTTGGAGGAAGTGCTTTTGAGTTTCCTTCTCTCTGTTCAAATAGCCGGCTCCTACTCCATCACCAGCTATGAAAATCTCTCCAGGCCACCCAATTGGCTTTTGCTGCAGTTTTTCATCCAAAACATAGACTTCGTATCCTGGCAATGGTTTCCCAATGACACTACATTTCCACTCACTTTCCGGGTCGTCCATTAAGTACGAAACCTCTCCCACTGAACAGCATATAGATGATTCTGTTGGACCATAAGCATTGAAAAGCCTCAAGCCACTTAAATTCAAGGCTCGAAAACCTTTCACAAGGGTGGCTGTGAGTTTTTCGCCTCCCGAAATCGCCAAGCGCCAGGAATTGCATTTCTGCAGGTAGCCAGCTTTCGAGTCCAGCCATAGATGGTATTCTGTCGGTACTGCAAGTGTAACGCTGACATTTTCCCTCATTATGATTCTGGAAAGGTCACCTGGATTGCTTTGTCCAGTTGTCATAATTAGTGTTCCCCCATTGGACAAAGCCATAAAAATTTGGAACAGAGATGCATCAAAACCCATGGAGCTTTGCTGCAGAACAACTTCCTGAGAGAGCCCGAGCTCAGTTTGAATCGCGAATGCATGACAAAGGATATTGGCATGGGTAAGCAACACTCCTTTTGGGGTACCCGTAGAACCACTTGTATACATTAACACTGCTACCTCAGGTCCTGTGCTTTGGTCTGGCATCTGAAAATCCAATCTTGTTGGCGTGGAGCTGAGATCGAGAATGGAATTGATCCCAAGGGATTTGACGGTGGCGACTTGGGAAGAATCGGAGCATACGATTACAACAGGTTTGCAGTCGGACATAATCGAGCTGAGTCGTCCAACACTATGTGACATTTCTAGAGGAACATAAGCTGCACCTCTGTTCCAGATGGCCAGAATCGCGCAGACAGTATCAGTGCTTGGACTGCCAGCCACTGCGACAAAACTCCCGCTGCTAACACCAAGTTGATGTAGCAATACCGCGATGGTATTGATTCGGCTTGTCATCTGTTTATAAGTCAGACTTGACCCTCGCTGATCTTTCAACGCTAATGATTCCATGTTTAGGTGTGCCACTTCGGATACCCTCTTTGCTAAAGTATCAGGCCAACCTGCTGTGGCTGCGACGCCTTGTCTAGAAACCCGAGGTCTCCCTGTTGAGGTTTTGAATACTGTATAATCAGAAATTGGCAGTGATGTATCGTTAACCACCGATTCGAGTAGTGTAAAATAAATGCCAAGAACTCCCTCAACATCCACGGAGTCATAGAGGTAATCGTGTGCAGCAACTGATATCAAGGTAGTTCCATCAGGATCTTCACGAATAGTGAAGACCAAGTCCTGAGTATGTTTTGCTTCCTCTGAATCCTCATATATCAATGTTGAATCACCTAATTTGAGTTCGTGTGGTGCTCGTGCAAGGTAATTAAGTACAATTTGGAAAAGAGGGCTCAATGTTGACTTTTTAGAATCTTCGGAGCCGGGGAGGAAGGTATGATAAGGGGTTCTCCCGTAGTGGAGTGCCCGTATAATCTTCTTCCTTGTGCTCCTGATCATTTGTGCGAAGGTTTCGTAGGGCTCCATCTGAAGTCGAACTGGCACAAAGTCTAGAAGTAGCCCTACGGTTTTTTCGAAGTCTTCATCAACCCTATTTGCATTCCCAATACCAATACAAACGTCTTGTACTCCAAGGGTTCGATTTAGTAACAGTTGTAAATTGGACATGTGGAAATGAAACGGTGTAGATTTCAATGAGGAACACAATTTCTTAAGTAGAGCGGTCAGACTCGCATCGAGTCTTCGATGTCGGGTGTAGATTCTGTACTTGGGGAGAATGCGACGCATGGGGGATTTAGCGAATGGAAATAGGGGTAGCGCAGGCGGATTCGTAAATTCCGAGAGGTAGTATGCCTTGTCCTCATTTGATGTAGAACTCTTAAGAAAGCTTCTTTGTTGTCTGGAGAAATCGATGTATTGTTTGTAGATTTTTGGTAGCATCGTAGGTTGTTCATAAGATGCTAGGATATCTTGTAGAAAAATCTGCAGGCTAATTCCATCCATAATAAGATGGTGATATCCTAAAATGAGATCGTGATCGTAAGCGGTTCGAGTCAAGAGGGTTATAGCGATAGTTCTTCCAGTTCTAATTTCGAAGACTTTCTTTTTCATAGTCGAGAATGCCAAAATCACGTCCTCTTCAGCGGTAACTGTTTGATGAAGCCAATCAAGCCGTGGGGAGCGCAGAACCCCCTGCTTGACATCTTTGGTTATAGGGTCTCTGAAGTAAGCTGTTCGCAGTGATTCGTGTCTGGTGGCAACGTTTGTAAACGCATCCTTCAACCGAGCTACGTCGATCCTCCCAGATACGCGATATCGTAAAGTGCAATTGTATATTGTGGGGTCGTCAATACATCCCATCAAAAACCATATTCCCGATTGTGCGCTAGAAAGAAGATCTGTATGTTCAAAATTTTCTGGAAACTGGTCTATTGATACTGGAGCGGGTTGTGTATCGACATTGGTAGATTCACCTCCGCTTTTAGGTCCCGTTATTTCGATAGTCGTTGGCTGACTGGTGTCCGTAAAACCAGGAATGAGGCTCGGGTCTTCCGAGTTGCTTGTGATATCTGATGATTCACCCTTACCGCCCCAGTGGACTAACTTGGAGGCAAAAATAGAAGAAGTGACTTCGCTGCAAACTGCGAATCGAAAAGAAAAGGAAAACATCAGTATTCAGGCACTGCACGTGTATAGGCTGTACTTACGGAGGAAAGGGGAAGCACCGTCTAAAAGCTTTAGTACAGAGAAGTTGAAATCCAATTCTCGAAGCCACCATGACCGAATCTCGACTGCCATTAAGGAGTCTATCCCTAGCTCCACAAGAGATCTTTCACCGTTAATAGCATGCGGTGGAAGCCGTAGTGTAGTTTCAAGCTGTGCGAGAAAGGCTTTTCGCAATGTTTCTTCAACCGCAGCCGGCTCCCCGTGGGCAGCTAGTTGGTCCCTCAAAGAGCCAGCTGAAGTTGATACCTGGGTGGCTTTCCCCGGCTTGGCAGCCAGATGGTGATGCGAGAATCGGGGATTGTCGATCCACGTTGGCTTTATATCACCAATAGAGTTCTGTAGTCCTGTAATGATCTCTGAAGGGTCGGACGATCCCGCCTGACCCGAAAGTACCGCCTCTGCAAATATTTGATGGAATTCGGGCTCTGATATTGCCGTAAATCCTTGTCGCCTCAAGGAGTCTTCGATCGATCTTTCTTTTCGAACCAAAATACCCGTGCCTACGATCATACCAATATCGATGACAGATGCAGCAAGACCATTGCTTCTCCTCTGAGCTGCTAAGGATGCCATAAACTAGTTGAAGCATTCGTTAGTAAAAGGCCTGTAGGTAATTATTACAATTGAGCTTACCATATTGGCTGCTGAATAATTTGACTGCCCCGGATTCCCGGTCACACACGCTAGAGACGAAAACATAATGAAGAAATCCAAATGGCAGTCCTCGAATACTTTGTGTAGATTCAAACTTCCTTCGACCTTAGGCTTAGTAACGACATAAAAATTCTCGTAAGTCATAGTGTTAAAGGGAGAGTCTGATAGAACCATCGCAGCGTTTGCAATACCCGCAAGGGGTGGCCAGTAGTCCAGGAGAGAATTTCTAAGGTCAAGTACGGATTTTAAATCTGTAACATCCATACTCTTAACAATAATCTTGGCCCCAAGTAATTTTATTTCGCGCTCCCACTTATCCTCAATTGATGGAGATCTGCTTGAAACTACTAAGTAACGAGCACCTTGTTTGACCATCCAGCGACAAAGACTTTGGCCAAGATCGCCAGTGAGACCCACTAGAAGATAGGTACGGTTGCAATCAAAAAGATTACCAATATCCAGAGGTTTCACCTCAATGGGAAGGACGGTTTTAGGCAGAGTAAGTAAAGCGAGAAGTGGGTACCTAATAGAGATATTAAAGTCTTTATTATGTATGCTGTAAATTGCTGTTTGCTTGGGCGCTAGAAACTCGATCTTGGAAAGCTTCTGCAGTATGGATTGAAATAATTCCATGTTTGCATCATCATTATTTGTCGCTGCAGTGTTCGCAGATGGTCTGAAAAAGTCTGATCCAAGGTAATAGTTTTGCGTGGTTGGTAAATCTGCCAAAAAAGGTGACCGCGTGTCAAGGCGCCGTGTAAGATCAAATATAGAGGAAGTAGTACAAGGGACCTTTAAAGATGCGGCACGATTACTCATCTCCGGATGAACTGGGATAACTGAAGGGTTTATTGAAGTACAAGATGCTTCAACAAGCACGGTAACCCTGGGTTTCATTTCAGAAAGTTGTATAGAAAGAGAATCCGACAGGTACCCATCATCAGTAAAAATAACAATTTCCCCCAAAGGTTCCATGTCAATGATGTTCTGAGCAACTAAGTTGCTTATCATGACAGGCAAGACAGACTCTTCGATAGTAGAGGGAATATTGCATCGAAATGTGCAAAACCGAGGCACACAAATTATTGGGTCACAGTTACCACAGAGCGCAATCACGCACTGAGAACTGTCATTGATCAAAAACCCAACGCAAATATGTAAAAACACATTTTTCGTCACTCGGATTGCATATCGACTGGCGTATCGGACTCGAATGTATTCAAAGTCTCCCTTACGGGATCCGATTAAAGTCTTGTATGCTTCGGGAGTTTCGCGGATAATAGATTTGTAGCGCGAAGCCAGTCGGTCATTCATGCCCTGAATAGGTAGAACTCTTGGTATAAGTAATTTACCACCGCTGTACTTTAGCTCCGGTTCTAGCGTCCATAGAAGCTCCTCTTCGCGTTTGGTCGAAGCCGTAGCATGGACGAATCGAAGAAATGTATCAGCAATAAGTTTAGCATTGAGCTGACTTGCACTATCGATATCGAAAAATTGTAGCCGTAGGTGGGGAGACTCCGATATGACGGATCTTCCAATACCCACTGTCATGTTACTGTGAGGATTGTCGCTGCCACATCCACAAGTAACCCAAAATACTTTTCGAACTTGGTGGAATAAGTTCTTAAGAGCGTCAAACTTCCGGGAATCCACACATTGGAAAAAAGGGTTGTCTAACTCAATAACGCTGAGTACCACTGATGTTGTACTTATTTGGGACCAGTCAATATTTTCGATAGAGCTTACAGCTTCCACTTTGCCGGTCCAATCTCGAAGCAAGGACTGCATCTCGGAGACAAGGCTCCAAGCAGAGGGCGTGCTGCCTCCGATGATGAGGATATTGTCAGAAGATCCTTCTAACTCGGAGCAAAGAGAAGGTTTTATGAGTATGTCAAACCAAGGATCTGTAGCTTGTGTGATCCTAAGGGTAAAGATACATTTCGTATTCTCTAGTATATGCGGAGTGTTGGAGTGGATACTCGAAAACCCGTTCCTTCGAAAAAAATCTTCGCCCTCCCTAGAGAGTACACTTAACTTGTCAGACTCAGGAGAGGTATCATACCCAAAACTTGGGTACAGTGTCTGCATAAAATCGAGAATTAGTCTCCCTCGCAGGCTCTCGTCGTTGATTTCTGTTGAAATTAAAAAGCCCCCAAGCTTCAACAAACGTCTCAGATCGAGTAACATGTTCTCGGGATGACTTGTTGATTGAAGAATATTTGGCGCAATGATTAGATCGAAAGAGGAATCGCGCAAATTTTGATGTTGGCCCTCATTTCGAATGTCGAATATTTCAAGTTTCACAATATTCATCCAGGGCAGCAGGTGTTCTCGCGCAGTCTGCAGATGGTGAGATGATGTATCCGTATGCACATAAGAGGCGAATACGCTTCCTAGACAAGATAAAACCTCCTTTGAAATCTGACCAGTATCCGTGCCTATTGTAAGAACATTCATACGAGGATATCGGTGTGCAATTTGGCCAACAGCTTCTGTAACATGTTTATTGATGACTGCCGAGTCAACACTCCCTCCATATAGGTTCTCAACCATGTTATTATTTCCTGAGATTTGATCACCTCGCACAAAATTTTGAAGACTTTCGCCAAGATTTTTGATGCTGGCGATGTCGCTTGAGAAATTATTTTGTAGGAAATTTGACTCGACATCTGCTAAGGGCATATTGGCCCATTCCAGTTTAGGTGGTTGAAATGATCCGGTTTCGATCATATTCCAGAGTTGATTAACTCTTTGTAGCAGATTGCTGTTTTTGTTAGTTACTTCAGTCTCTGTAAAGAGATCCCTAAGACCATGGTAGTAGGATAACGCCAAGCGTTCACAAGATTCCAGTAAACAACTCTCCTGGGCCGAAATTGACAAGCCATCGTTGCAGAATTTTAAACCGCTTGAGATATCCTCGATCCACACATTCTGGTAGAAGAGTTTGCGGTCCTCAGATAAATCAGATTGTGGGAGAGCAATACAGGTTAACCCTTCGACTTGCAACTGTTTGTTATGGCCTTCATCATCAAACATATCAACATCGCCGACGATCGAAGCGACAGCTTTCGTGGTTGGTAGTACAAAATCTGTAACAAACGACTCAATGTTGACCTTTGTGTCTCTCATACTTGTGATTGGATTGAATTTTAGTTTTTTAATACTACGTGGAAGAAATGGTCCAGGTAGGCTTCTGTGATTATATTAGCTTCATTTCTCTGCTTACAGCTTTTCTTATACATACCCATCACCAGGGGAGAAGTACCCAAGGAAAATGGATTGAAAGCATAGGTCTAATAGTGCAGGATGAATGAGATATGAGCTTTCAAGTTTCGAAGCTGTCGCGAAAGCCTCGTACATTCTCCGCCGAGCCGTAGAAATATTTCTGAATGGCCCACTATACTCTAGCCCAATCTCAGACATACAAGTATAAAATCTTTCTACATCCACAGGTCTAAGACTAGGGACTTCCCCGGACCTGCTCGGAAGTGACTGTAGCGATTCCTGACCAATAGAAATTCTCAATTTGCCTTCAAATATTGTTGACATCTGGTTCATGCCATCGATATTGCAAGCACTGCAAGATATTTCTGCTTGAATAGAGAATTCCTTTGTGGTATTGTCGTTCTGGGATTCCTTTATCTGGCTAAGGCAAAATAAAATCTCAACACCTGAAGTATCTTCTTCAAGAGTGAGTCCTCTCTTGATGTCGAAATCATGAAGCTCAATTAATCGTACAATTTGGCCCCTCCAGAGGGCCTTGGAAGCTTCGAGCGCCATAGCACAATATCCAGCAGCAGGAAACAGCACCGCCCCTTGAAATTTGTGGTGTTTCACCCAAGGAATTTCATTAAGTCGCAGGATATTCCTCCATCGAAGCTCTGACTTCATCGAGTCTATGGGAACACCTAGGAGTTCATTGCAATCTACATCACTCCGAGAACGATATGCTTTCGATACACGAGATTCCCTCCAAAATCGTTGGCGGTGGTCCCAAGGATAAGGGGGAAGTCCTGAACAGGCCCTTAGAGGTTGAGATTGTTCTGTCATTATTGTAGCAGCAAAAGACTCAAAATCAATCGTGGGTGTAGGTAGGCTGGTCCACAAGGAACCTAGTGCACTTGAGAAAGCAACAACATCATCCTCTCCCCGACTAAGAACACCGTAGTGAGGTATCAGTGCATCTCCAAACTCCTGAATGCACTGTGTTGTGGGCCCTTTCAGTGCAGGATGCGGTCCAATTTCAAGAATAGCAGCAAATTTCCCATGCTCGGAAAAGGCTTGCCCTACGGCGTACGTGAAAAGAACTGGAGAAAGTAGATTGTCGATCCAATACTGATCGGTGACGGGATCAGAGCTAATATCCATTTCAAATCCGTGTAAACTCGAAATCCATGTACAGTCATGTCTTCCAGTATGATATTTAATGTTTCTTTCTTCTAGTGAGTGGAGATATGAAGCTGCGCAAGGTTGCATGTGCGGCGAATGATATGCGGTATCAACAGCGAGGACTCGAGCAAATGTTCCCTGATTTTGTAACAAAGCATGAGCTTGCAAAATAGCTTCCCTATCTCCCGCAAGAGTGGTAGAGTGTGGAGCATTTAGCGCAGCAATGTGAAGCCGTCCTTGAAATTGGGACTTCGCGCAGAAAGCAGATGACTTTTCAAACCCTAGTCCAATCGCAAGCATCGATCCTGTAGCCCCATTTTTACCTATGGCTAAATGATTATGGAAACCACGGTAATATGCAATTACAATGGCATCTCTGGCAGATACAACGCCAGACGCATAAGCCTGTTCGATCTTTCAGTAAAATTCAAATAGCTGTAAATATATATATATAAAAGCTACTTACAGCTGCAATTTCCCCACTGCTATGACCAATGACAGCAGAAAGTTTGACACCCGATACTTTCAGAAGATCAACCAGTGCAATTTGGATTGCTGTACAACACGGCTGAGAGATGACTGCCTGATTCATGCGAGAAGTGGAGGGTTTTGCGAGCAGCTCAGATTCAAGTAACCATTCTGGGGAATCGGGAAGATCCTGTAGAGTTTGATCTAAGTCTCGAATGGTGTTGGCAAAAACTGATGATTTTTTAAGTAACTGGCTTCCCATCGTAGCCCACTGTGCACCCTGCCCCGTGAACACGCCTAAAACTTGATTTGATGCTTGTTCGCTCGTATTAAGATGGATGCCGAAAGGTGTTGGCTTTGTTTTGTCGACATCGGATAGCTTTCGCTCCATCTGCTCCAGAACTGTTTCCCGTGACCCACAAGGAATAGAAATTCTCACGTCAAATAGCGATCGTTTTGAGCAGAGAGTCCAGGAAAGGTCGTTTAGATTAATCTCGTGCTCTCTGATATATTGTGAGAATGTCTCGACGATTCTGCCTAAAGAGTAATCTGAAGTTGCAGAGAACATGAGGGGAATGACTTGCTTATCAGCGTCCTGGTTTGGAAGTACCTTGCTTGTGGTATCTCTGGATGTCGGTTGGTAGCCTTCTAGAATTAAATGAGCATTCGTACCACCAAAACCAAAGCTGTTCACGGAAGCACGTCGAGGTACCCCGTCAGGAACTTCAGGCCATGCCTCACAATCTACAGGAACTCTAAGATGGTGATAGAATGGCTCAATTGCCGGATTTAGGCGATCGAAATGCATATTTGCAGGTATAGATCCATTCTGAATCGCTAGTGATGCCTTGAGAAGCCCAGCAATTCCAGCGGCACCTTCCAGGTGCCCAATTACAGTTTTGATAGACCCAACGAATAATGTTTCCTCAGTATCATGACATGTGGGAGGAGAAAAGAATGCCCTACTGATGGCTTCCGCCTCGATTGGGTCTCCGGCTAAGGTTCCCGTACCATGAGCTTCGAAGTATTGGCATCTGCTTTATGGTAAGCCTATGAACGGCTACCTGAAAGACATTCCTTACCTGTCTGTAGACTTGGAAGCATCAAGTCCAGCTTTTCCGTAAGTTTGTCGAATGAGATTCTCCTGGCTCTTCGCGGATGGCATTGTAATACCTTTAGTTCTGCCATCCGAATTTACACCAGTCTCCCGTATAATTGACTCGATGTGATCCCCATCTCGAATAGCATCACAGAGCAGTTTGAGCACTACTGATGCACATCCTTCGCCTCTAGCATACCCATCAGCGTTGGCACTCCACATTTTAGACTTTCCACTCGGCGAGAGCATGCCTAATTTTGATTCCCCAATGAACATTTCGGGCCCAAAAATAAGATTCACACCTGCTGCGACAGCAGTCTCACATTCATTGTTACGCAGGGCCTGAACAGCTAGGTGAACGGCAACAAGCGAGGAGCTACAAGCTGTATCAACAGTCAAGCTAGGTCCTGTCCAGTCAAAAAAATACGATACTCGATTTGATGTGTTATTGCGTGCCGTTCCAGTACAGAAGTATTGCGGAAGACTCTCGGGATCTCTCAATTGAACATCGTAATAATCCCCACACATCAAGCCCACAAAAACCCCAGTTCTTGTACCTTTCAAATATTCGTAAGGAGATCCTGCCGACTCGATAGATTCGTATACACTCTCAAGAAGTAGGCGCTGCTGAGGATCGATAGCTTCTGCCTCTCTATTGTGGACATTGAAGAAAGCTGCGTCAAAAGTACAGGGGTCATCTTGCAATAGATAGCACTGAGATACGTTGCTTGTTCCATGGTGGCTGCCATCATGGTGAAAGAAAGCTTTGTTGTTGAAACGTTCTGCTGGTATCTCAGAGAGCACATCGCGTGGCTGGCGCAGTAAATCCCAAAGTTTTGTTGGACTCGTAGCCCCTGGAAAACGGCAACTGCTCCCTATGATCGCTACTGGTTCATTCATTGTCGCTTATTGTTGATTGAAATGTTGATGCACGATCGATCTGTAAGCATCTAGGTAAGCTAGATCTGGTTCCGGTCGCAGTCGGGAAACGCCACGAAGGAAGTGGGCTGATGGCCATTGCATTTAATGACCATGTAGCCCAGTGGCATAGTATAAACGAATTTAACGGGTATTCGGAACCAGAGTTGGATTCGGCGGCGCAGCAATGCACACGATTATCCGTAGATCGCCGCTGCCAGTTCTTTAGCGAATATCATGGGGGTCGGCACTATCGCGTATTTCGGAGGGCAAAAGGGGGCCCGCCTGAATTCGGCCTCAGCCATCCACTTCTGTGTTAGTATTAGATGAAGGGCGATGAGGTAAGAAATCCATTCCTGTAATTTCAATGAACAGTCGCATCTCAAGCCCAAGCACGTTGGCAGACAAGGGAAGATGGAAATGATTCAACCATACTTGGAAGGGATTCCAAAATCCCAAAAGGCTCTTGTTGCTGTGAGGCCAGGAGTTTTGACCCTTATGCCAAATGCCTCAGTTCCTGATGTCAACTTGGATGAGATCCTGGTGAGAATTGTGGCTGTGGCTCTCAACCCCTCTGATTGGAAGCTCCTTGACATGTCCTTCACACCAGGTGCCATTGCAGGTGGAGACTTTTCAGGCATTGTTGTGAAAGTTGGTCAAGCAATTCGAAAACAAATTTGTGTTGGAGACCGTGTGTGTGGGAACGTTTTCGGGTCCAATCCCTCCTGCCCCGGCAATGGTGCTTTTTCTCAATATATTTCAGTCCCGGGCGATTTATGCATGAAAATACCAGAATCTATGTCGTTTCAGGACGCTGCCTCTTTAGGGATGGGGGTAATTACTGTCGGACTCTCTCTAAAATCGCTGGGGGCTTGCCAGTCCCTTGATGGAGAACTTCCTTCGACATCAAAAACCAAGCCTTATGCCTTAGTATATGGAGCCTCAACTGCGACAGGTACCCTTGCAATCCAACTATTTCGGCACCATGGATATGCCCCTATTGCTGTATGCTCTCCTCACAACTTCTCTCTTGTGAGAGGCTTGGGTGCGGTGGACACTTTTGATTACCACTCACCGACATGCAGAGAAGATATTCGTCATCGAACAGACGATAAATTGGGGACAGTCTTGGATTGTATTACAAGTTCGAAGTCGATGAGCATTTGTTATGGTGCTATTGGACGTGATGGTGGTCAATACGTGGGTCTCGAATCATTTCCAGTACGTTGGAGGATGAGAAGGAGAAATGTGAAGGCCGAGTGGATCTTAGGCTGGACAGCATTTGGGAAGACAGTGGAACTCGGCGGCGATTACTACAGGGATGCCGCCCCTGAGGATCGAGAGTTTGCAGGGAAATGGTTCAATCAGGTCGAACAGTTGATTGAAGCTGGGAAATTAAAACCACATCCAATAAGGGTTCATCGAGGGGGTATTCAGGACATTATATCAGGATTGGAGGCTTTACGACGGCGAGAGATTTCTGGGTTCAAAAGCGTCTTTCTTTTTGACTAGCTTCCTCAGGTGCCATAATTTGTTTCATGCTGGGTAACTAGAAATCAAAGACAGGAGTTAAGCCATCTCACAAGTTACCTCTACAAAGTCCAAAGGAATAACCCTCTCTTGGTTCCAATAGCGGGTATATAACGGCCTACAGGCACGAGCTGTCGCCCAGTTATTGTAACGCCCGAATATTGATTGCGTAAATCAATATAATTAATCGTTGAGACACTGAAGTGATGATGGTGAGGCTGGTGTCGGCTGGCGGCTGACCATGCCAATGCCCCCAAACATGGGTGAGTCTATTAAGAGCAGATATTAGTGGTCTCTTAATCCGTGAAGCATATGAAAGCTTCTGGGAGGTAAACTGCAACCAATTTAAAATAGGAGAGGGGTACGTGAAGAAGGCTCAGGGACCGCTCGCGATTCTCGCTTAGCCTAACACGCGTCCATACACTCCATCGCGTGGTAATATATGGCAACATGTACAACGTAGCTCTAGTATCTGGGTTGACTTCGAACAGAGACAATAATTACTACGATTTTAAATTTGAATCATATACAATTCTAAACAAAAATTTAATAAATTTATTTATTTATAAGTACATTCTATATTATCATACGAAGGTATCCTGATCCCTGTTCGCTACAATAGTACCTTTTATGTTTTCTGCCAACGCCCGCTCATGCCCTTGAACAAGCTCAAGAATAGTTTCAGCCATACAGGTCAGAGAAGTACTGCCCCGTTGGGTGGCCACTGCCGCTCGCAAGCGCTCAACATTTGATCTGAGTTGGGTTTGAGTATCCGCGGCAGTTTCCAACGCGATTCGGAGAGCATGGCGATATGAGATAGCTGCTGGGATTTGAAACTGGCCAATTTGTGAGGTTGTGGTTGGCAGTGAAAGGCTCTTCGGCGAGTTGGCTTTAAACGCTTCAGCAGCTTTGGTGAACAGTGTATCGTATACTTTGAGAAGACTGAGATAGCAGGAAAGTATAAGCAGAATCGCGGCATCATCCAGTTTCCGCGAAGAGGCGAGATTGGCTTTGCCAGGAACATTACTTGGGTTGAGTGATTGTGAAGTTGAATCAGATTCCGGAAAGCAAACATCAAGCAATCCGGAAATAGCTTGCATAAGCATATAGGATATCCTGAGAGTCTCATCAACAGGAAATATTGGCGCAGTTTTATGCTCACAGATTTCGGTTGCAAAATTAGGGGGTGAGCATTGTACATTGAACTTAGGTAGTACATCTCCTTTAGTCTGCTCTAGCTCGAGTTCGGCGATCATCTGTGAGTGTGTTTGTATTTCTGCAACTAGGTCCGATATAGTTTGTAATGCGTGCGATACAGATGGTTTGGGACCCCGCCAGTCCATTCCACTGTTTGAAGTCCGTGTTGAAAAATTTGCTCCAGGAAATAGAGAAGATGTATCTGAAGATGTCGACAGCGATGGGAGGATATTTCCGGTACTAGTATCAATGCCGGATGCACTTTGATAATCCAAAAAAAGGAATGGATCCGGACGTTGAAAGTCTACTGTTGGCGAAGTGTGTGCTGATAAGTGATGCTCTTCATATATTTCATCAGAACCAACTCTTTCAATAGCCGCCATGGCCTTCCAGTTGTTCCCAAGCTGTATCCATTCTCTTGTATCACTAGTACCAGTTTCGCAATCATTGGATCCCCACTCCTCAACAGATTGGTCTGGGGTCTTCTCTTGCGCATTTCCAAAGTTGCCAGTAAGTTTAGCTGTATTTAACTGTCAGTCCATTGTTTCTGGGGGGCTGAAAATAACCGTTACCAGAACGTTCTATTGACCTTGCACTGCTAAAATTCTTTTGTCTTTTCCTTAGACGGGATGAACCCCAGGGACTGTAATTACAAATAATATTTCCCTGGAAGCACCGGTAGCATGTATTTGTTTCCTCACTTCTCTCGCACTTCAACTTTCTACTGTGGCAATTATCACAGGCATTGCGAGTTATTTCTCGTTGAAACGACATGAAGAGGCAGGGATTAGTGTTGAAGTCCAAGGATATTAACGGCTGAGGAATCGCCAAAACAGAACTGGCAGTTCTAAGGAATTCTTCGCATGACCTTTAGGAAAATATTCAAGCCATAAATTCCACCACAAAGTTCATACGGTAGGTCATATGCATAACCTAAATCCTTCTTATGCCAAGAACAGGCTAAATTGGTGCAAGTCTAGGATTTCGATGTATCCCTTACCACCCACACCAAATTGTCATCCTTGTTTTGATAATTTATGACTGCAGCGCATACGCCAGGGGGCAGCACCCAATCCCTTTGAAAAGCTGAAGTGTTGGATGCTTTCTATAGCACCCCCCTAGATAACTACACTGCCCCCCTCGCACTCTTCAGTGGCGCCGCCCCTAATCGATCAGAAGCAAAACTTATACTTTTTCTCACTTGCGAGAATCGTTAGATATATCATTTCAGTCGACTTTCAAGTATCTTTGGACAAATTCATTGCAAAATGAGCAATGCGACGATTACAACCCAACTAGCCCAAGAAGCTGCTATCGCATACCAAACGGCGCATTATGGCGATGACTTGAGCACTAGATTATATGCTATTTGGACCATAAATCTGTTGGTTGTTGTTATTTCTGTGACTGGTCGGATCTATGCCCAATCCACAATTGGAAAGGCCTTTTCTTTGGATTCATGGCTGATATGCACTGCTGCAGTATGTACAGCAAACGCCTAGGAGGTTGTCCTTGAAGATATACATTACAACTAACAAAATCCTTAGTTGCTTGCCGTTGGTACAAATGCTTGTGTAATTATTGCAACTCGACATGGTCTAGGAAAACACCAGGTTAGCTGTGCGAATTATCTTTCTAGTGTATGGCTTCTTACGACTTTAGCTACGTGTCGTGCAAACAGATCTAAACCCACCGCAAAACTTCATTATGATTTTCAAGGTTAGTGTGTTACCCAGTTCCAGCTCTTTATGTGCCATCTTGATTTAAGCTGATCGATGAAAAATGGCAGATGGGCTATTCCACGTACCTCCTTCAAACCTTAGTACTTATGTTTACAAAATTATCCATCCTTGCATTCTATCGCCGGGTTTTTACAGTACGGCTTGCCGTTTTTCGCTGGGCAATTGATGGGACGGCTCTTTTCTCTACATTAGCAGGCATTGCAACATTCATTGTCTTTGTCTTCCAGTGTGTTCCGGTTCAGCTCTTCTGGCTTCGTTGCTATCTTGTCCTTCCCATTCCGCCTCCCGTATCGCTAGACGGGCATTGTATGTCTCCGACAATCCACGTTGTTGTTCCATTATTCTTTGACTTAGCATCGGAAGTAGCGATTTTGATTCTTCCAGTTATCGGAATTTGGAATCTTCAACTCCGTATGCGCAAGAAAGTTGGCCTCTTGTTCGCATTTTCCCTCGGAATATTTGTAACAGCGATAAGCATTATCCGTCTTGTCTACGCTTTCCCTGTCAACATTGGTCTTGACATGACTTGGGACGATGTTAATATTTTTGTCTGGACTGCAGTGCAAGTATCATTCGGAATATCTTGTGCTTGCGTGCCTGCAATGGCCCCCCTGTATCGTCTTTTCAAGAAGTCAAAACCAGGAAGCTACTTTAGCACCCATCGGGAACCGAGAGTGCCAAGAAGTATCATTTCCAGTGTTAGCAAACCAAATGATATATCCTTTGGCTACGACTCACCAAAGAAGCAGACAGGAGATAGCGAGAGCACGAAAGGCTTGAACTCTCCACCAGAAAACAAGCTCCATGTTAGATCCCAAGATGATTGGGGTTATGAAACATCATTTCGGAACACTATCACGGCCGGTCCCATGAGAGGTTATACGAAACAAGAAGAAAACATACAGCTTAAAGAAATCAAAATTACAAAGGATATTTCTGTGGAGGGTCGAAATCGATAAAGTGACAGTGTGTAACGATTAATCTCTAAAGCCACTTAGGTCGATGGGAATTGCTAGTGGGAATTTGAGTAGTAGAAAACGGGTTGTTGGTTTTAAAGGTAGTCTCTAAATAATTTTTTTTTTGCTTTTCCGGTGATTTAAATACGTGTGATATCAGGTAAGTAGATAATGAATCGTACGGCTCCCAAATTTCGGAGTTTAAATTTTCAAATACGTTCCTGAAAACTCAGTACTTGTACTTGAGGGTAAAATGGACACTATGTAATCTCATTTTTGCTTCTATTCTCACTGCGGTGAGAATATCCAATAACTTGCGACCTACGTATCTCTTTTTGGAAGCCCACTCATAAGAATTCGAAAACATATTCTCCTTGAGTAAATTTTGGTCATTTCACAGGTCCAGCCTGTGTGAATATATTGCCTTGGTGCAATGTGTTTACACAGGTGAGGGGCTACTCATCAGTCACGCGGAACTATTTTACATGTGTTGGACACCATTTGTTGGATCATATCAAAGGCTGCACATTTATCACTTGGCTCTTTGCCTTTACTAGTTGCTAGAAGGTGCCAAAAGTCATTTGCAACAGAACACGGATAACCTGAAGTATGCATTTGAGTGGCGCCGTAATGTAGAGTACGTGTATGTGGGGTCCAGCGCTGTGCCTCTTCTGCACACAAATGCATAACGTTCGTACAAAGTCTGCAGTACTCAAACAGCCCCCAGATTAAGTAGTTACAGCGTATTATTGGTATCAAATGTAGCGGAAGAGCCGAGGGAAAACCAATCAAAAGCCCGTATTTTTTACTTTCTGTCTGTGTCAACCTAGAGCACCCCTGTCTCGCCACATTTAATCCACCTAACAAGTTGTATGGTTTTGATCCTCTCGTTTCGCAGTTCACTTCAATTCGGTTAATATGACATTTACAGAGCTTCGACATGGATTTCTCCTGAGTATAAGTGCATCTAACTGCTTCTAGCAAGCCCCAACTAGGAATTGTAAACACCACACAAGCCCAACCTAAAAACCCGGGGCTCTTACAGTCTACATATCCTCTAGTGAACATAACCTCTAACCGTAACTACTCGGTATTCTTGGACCAGAAAAGTTATAATGCACGATATCCTACTAAGCCTCATATTCAACAGTGTAGGGATTTTAAAAGTTTGGCTAGCAGCTTTTGCTGCAATTTCTATTTTAGAGTTTATTATGTGCATCATGCCCATGGTCGAAATTTCTCCGAAATCTGACCAAAATGTCGAGAAGGCTTTCAGCTTCCTAAAACAACCATTAAGCTCGCACTATCAAAGTGGAACCAGCATCTATTGACTGTGTGTCAGCGGGACTAGATACCCTAGAGCTCCGGCGTATTTCATGCATCGGCGTTGAGGATCGATTGGCATGATCGTATTCAAGTCTTTAGCCGGGTATACATCCATGTTGGTGCTTAAAATTGCCGGCCGGAAGCCAACGAATTCGAAACGGCACTTGAACAACGAGGGCCAACATGCAACGTAATACCGGAGTTGGTTGATGGGATTGATCAGGGAGGCGGAATCCCATTCTCAGATTCTGTGTAGCATGAGCACCAATTTTTTACTTTTCTTAATGTCACCTTTTTTGCAGTTGCATCATTCAAAGCCAGCATAGCTACTTCTATTTGTTTACTCACGATCAAATCCCCATCCCAAAAATGGATGTACACGAGAAAACTCCTGAAGCTATAACGGTGGAGGGTTCAAATGAGCATAAGGAGGAGAGGTCAGCAGAGGAGACTGAGGAGGTGATAGGAGAAGTTGCTTCACAAGATTCCTCACGGAATGGGGATCTTGAAGGTCAGCACCTAGGAGACGGAACAGAAACAAAGGATTTCAGTGCGGATTGGCGCTTTTGGATTATTTTCGTCGCATTGGCATTCACCTCCTTGTTGACTGCAATCGAAGCAACGGTTACTTCTACAGCTCTACCAACAATTGCACAGGTATTAAATGCACAGGAGGTATATGTCTGGTTTGTGAACTCATTTTTCCTCACTTGGTAGGTTCTTTCCACTACCAGCATATATAGTCTCATGTTGCTAACAGGCTGAAAAGTACAATCGTCCAGCCTTTGTATGGTCAATTTGCGAATATTTTCGGCCGAAGATGGCCTATACTCTTTGCAATATCTACCTTTGCCTTAGGCAGTGGCCTCTGCGGGGGAGCTAAGTCTTCAGCTATGCTAATTGCTGGAAGAGCAATTCAAGGTCTGGGTCTCGGAGGGGTCAATGTTATGATCGACTGTGTCGTCTGCGACCTGGTACCACTTCGCAATCGTCCAAACTTTATGGCGCTTATATATGTTGTTTTCTCAATTGGAACATCTGTCGGCCCTTTTGTTGGCGGTGTCTTTGTTGACAGAGTTAGCTGGAGATGGGCATTCTATTTTGGCCTCCCTTTCTGTGGCGTGTCCCTATTCCTTATGCTATTGTTCCTTCAGGTCGAATACAAGAAGGAGACTACTTTCAAACACAAAATGAAGCGAATTGACTGGGTTGGAAACTTTCTATTGAGCTGTTCAGTCATCGCGATCCTTTGCGCATTGACCTACGGTGGAACTACCCAACCCTGGTCATCATGGGTGAGTTATGACCCTGAATTCTACTTCTCCCCAGGGTTTGAGGTTGTCATTCTCAAAGATCAAGTTACCATTTTCAGGGTTATCATGCTAAAATTTATTTGCAGAGGGTTCTTTTACCTTTCGTAATCGGAATTGTTGGATACATTGCTTTCCATATTTTTGAAGCATCGAAGTTCTGCTTCGAACCCACTATCCCACCGAGGCTCTTCAGCAACCGCACATCTTTCGCAGCATTTATCGTCACCTTTCTTCACGGTATGCTCACTTACTGGGTGGTTTACTTTCTACCAGTCTACTTCCAAGGCGTTCTTCGTAGTAGTCCAACAAGATCAGGAGTTCAATTATTGCCCACAGCAATTGTGTTATTTCCTTTCGCTATTATCGCTGGCCTTTACACAACAAAGACGGGTCGCTATAAGCCTCCCCAAATTCTTGGGTGGGTATTCATGAACATTGGGCTTGGACTACTCTCACTCCTGGATGAATCATCACCCGCGGCTGCCTGGGCGGGATATCAGATCATTATTGCTATTGGATCAGGGCTTATAATTACACCATCTCTCCCTGCAGCCCAGGCCGAGCTTCCAGAAAGTGATGTTGCCTCCTCAGCTGCTACGTGGTCTTTCATGAGAACTTTCGGTGGTATCTGGGGTGTTTCTATTCCTGCCGCAGTTTTCAACAACAAATTCGATACTCTGGTTCACAAAATTAGTGACACAGCTACTCGGAGCAGGTTAACGAGTGGTGCTGCCTATCAACACGCCTCTGGGGAATTTATTACATCCTTCCCCGTGGAACTTCAAAGTGCAGTTACTGACACATATGTGGGTTCTTTAAAAATGGTCTGGCAAGTATCTATCGCCTTTGCGATTCTAGGGTTTATGATCTCATTGATAGAGAAGGAAGTTAAATTGCGAGAAACACTTGAGACAGACTACACATTAAAAGAAAGAAAGGATGCCAAGAATAAGGACTCTAAGGCAGGTTGACCAGAAAGGAATTTGTCTTCGAATTTTTGAACATGATTTCGGGTCGCTCCCCCAAAGCTCTGGGAGTGACCTTAGAAAGGTTGGAAAGGTCTCAATTTTATGTAATCTTCTTCGAATTCATCTCAATCGCTCCCATCATAGATAATAATAGAACGGGAAGTGTATCATACTTTTACTGAACATCAATGCTGGGTTCTATCTCATCAAGCTTCACAATCTATGAATTCGGTAGATATTTATCTACGAAAGAATAAATAAATACATCTCATGTCCAAGGCACATTTTAATTCTCATATTTTTTGTATATAGGTTATAGCAGCCGGCCTTACCTCATCAAGTCAAGGCTTTATCAAATCGCAAATCCTGCAGCGGCATATAACATCAGAAATCTGTGGCCTGCCTGATACTAACCGATAGTACTCAGCCAACAGTACTCTCTATTCCCTCTTTGCCAATTATAATATATGTCACAAAACCTTTCTTGCTACTTTCAAATGCTTGTCGAAGAACGCAAAGGTACGCATATTAGAAACAGCAAAAGCACCGATTTTTGCCGTCAAACCACCATCCTGAGGTTCTTTAGCTAGCCAACATACCTTTTGCTTTTCCCCTAGCTCTGTGAGTTCCTGAAAAATCCTTGTGGTACTCAACTCTGGTCTAAAGTAAATAGTCCCTGCCGCTCCTGACACAAGAGTTGGGCAACGAATATTTCCCAAATAGCTGCCCCCAGACTTAGTGTTGAAGGTAAAGTCCTTCAAAGCAAGTAATGCTTTTGCTGGCGTATCATGGCCCAACGACCACATCATATGCCCTAATTCCCACTTAAATTGAAAGTTAAAGCGTGCCAATATGCCAACCAAGGTATTGACAAAACTTGCAGAAATCCAACCTGATTCCCAACCATTCAAAAACCAGCGTGGAATTCTCATTGTGGCGAGGTCCCAAAGATCGTACGGTCCATCAATACTAACGCAGGCTTTGATTCTAGGGTCACCCGCTGCTCTTAGTGCGTTGTATCCCCCAATGGTCGCACCCAGCACTCCAATCTTGTCTAAATCTAGACCCAGTTCCTTATTCTCATCACAATAACGTTCAAGAAAATCCAGGACTTTTGTAGTCACAAATTCGAAGTCAGCCCTCATTTTCAAGTTATCCCTCCGCAGAGCCATTCCCTGACCCGGCCCATCAAAAGTCAGCATTGCATAACCAAGCTTTGCACCAGTACCAGGTGATACAAAAAACAGCTCCTCCTGCACTGAATCCCCGCCATTGACATTGATTATTATTGGCACTTTACCACTTAGACGGAACTGGGATTTTGGGAGATACAAGATGGCTGGCAACGATTTCACCCCATCATATGGAATTTCCAAGAACTTCGCATCTGCTTCATCGAGCAACTGCACTCCTTTTTGGAACAAGGATACATATCTCTCAGCCAACGGAAGAAGTCGTGGTTCCGGATTACCGACGCTCTCATTCCACATAAACTGTGCAGCTCGAGCATAATTTGCTGCTCGGAGATAAGCTCCTCGGGCAGTGACTTTGTCTCCAGTCAAAATTGCTTCTTTCGCAAGGCCCTCCGCGTGTGTAGAACAAGATTCCCACTGCTTAGACCAGGTTTCGGGATCACCATCTTTAATGTGAGAAACAGCAGCCAGGGCTTCAGCTATTTCACAGCCTCCGCTGGGTGCCATACTAAGAAGCCGCAGGAATTCGAAGTTGAAAAAGTCGCTAGTAAAGAATCGATGCATCTTTGAAGGTAATCCTTTCGAACGATGAAGGAAATTAAGGGCTTGATTACCGTAGATCAGAAGGGTAACAGTGACTTTTGTCTTCGGGCTGCACATTCAATTTCAAAGATATTATAATAAGCAGCTCAACTACTAATTTTACCCACTAAATAAAATACCCAGTGTTATAAATATAAGGTAATTTAAGGCTATAAAAGCTATAAACAATCTACATTTGAATAAAACTGGGATATTAGTACCTCATCTTATTATTAGAAATACAACCGAACACGCCACATTATACGAGAGGTGACATGCATAATCTATTGTTGTAACATTACTTACTTCGTAGTACTCAATTTAGCCATAATACAGACAGGCCGAGCTGTTCAAGTAGCTCGGCGGCTCAGCACTCATCCCCGCTCGGAGGCCTCGGCGATCAAGGTTCATCACGTCACATAGAGCCAACTCGTTCGATCCGTGCCTGAAATTCGTTTCGGGGGTGATCGATTGAGTTGTATGTTGAATTCGGAGGCGGGTGAATTATCAGAACAAATACTTCATTCCAGAAAGCTAAGTATGTTAACATCATCCCTCCTCTCTGCCTTCTGCCTTTATCATTCACCGACTCTAAACTGCGAAACATAGCCCTCTAACAGCTCAAACAAAATGGGACAATACGAAAAAGTACTCAAAATCACATCATTCCGTTACAAGAAGGATAGCGTTACAGATGAAGAATTTCACAATTTCTGCACAGATCATGGTAACAAGGCCTCGCTGATTCAACAGCGCCATGGTGCCCTTAAAGTTGCTCAGGTATTTCTTTGACACGCACTATCCTTTCGTTTGAGGTCTCGGAGAGAACTTCTAACGAGGATTTTGGTAGTATCACACGCCAAGCGTTACCAAGAAACTTCTAGTTGAAATGATCCCTTTTGCAATCCGACCAGGGTGGACTCTCGAAGACCACGACCTTATGGTGCAGGTTTGGGTGCGCACTACTAACGATATGGCGGCCATCTTCACAGATCCAGACTTTCAAGCTCTGGTCGTCGGTGACACCCCTGAAAGCCAGGAGAAGGCACATGTGACTTGTGGGTGGGAGGAGGTGTTTTTGGAAGATGGAAAGATTGTGGATGTGCCTAACATTCCATTTAATGAGAGGTCGGCTGTTGGAAAGGAGAGCACTATCTTTGGGTTAGAGAAAATTCCTGCTGGTACGAAGGTTTAGAAACCTCGTTAGGGATAATTTCACGTTAAATGCAACATCCTGGGTATTGACGTACGGGGCGCATAAGGCGCTGTTCGCGCCTAGCCGGTGCTTTTTACATTATAAAAGCTCCAATTTTTACAACCTCACAATATAACCACTTGCAACTTCTTGCCAATTATGTTAAATAGAAAAGTGCTACTAATTCTTTTATCACCTAGACGATTGGCCATCAATAATTCGTGCAAATTGAAATGAAAAACACTCAAGTGAGGTTCTTAGTTTGAGTTCGTTTATAAGCTGTATTTATTGGGGCCAGATGCCAAGTTTTCGGCCTGTATTTGCCGGCTTCCAGCCTCCCCATCATTTCCCAAACAAAATTTTTCTGTTGCTCATATAAACTCCAATTTTCAACTCGCATCAATCAAAAGATACTATTCTAATTACTCACAGTACATAACTAACACCTGCCGATAGAGAATGTTTCTTCCAGCAGCCCAGGCTCAGCCCTCCAGGAAATAGCCAATAATCAGAGAAGCACCGCTATCTGCACTGACTAGCAAACTACAAAAGTTTAGAGGTTTTCTCTGTTGTCTAACTCATTTATCTGAATCACTCAAATGCACGCCTTGCTGATAAAGACGAGAAGCTAAACTTATCCAAATATATATATATATATATATATACATATATTACAAGTTTTAAGCTTCTGTTATTGGAATATTATGGTGCAAACCCTCAAGTGGTCCTTGTGTTGGATATTACTCGTCAGTGTGGTGAATTTATAAAAATGCGAGCTGCAGAGACTTAAGTTTCACTACTGCCGTGAAAGCGATTTGCAATCGCCATCTGACTACCACCATCTTAACGGTGTCGTGGCTTAGTCGCCGCAAAATTAAATTTTACCTTAAAAATTATAACGTAGAACCTGCATGGCAAGTTCTCAGGATAGTGTTAGTTCATCTCGCCAAACTCGTCGATCAATGAATCACCTTGTCCACTTAGTAGGCAAATCAAGGCCTGCAACTTTCATTGTTAGGTTTGGATAGGAACTTAAAGTTTTAGATAAGTGTTTATATAAGCATTAGGGCTTTTTTTTTTAAAAAAAAAAAAAAGGAATAGAAATTGTGTTTATTAAAAGAAAATATTATGCCGAAGAGTACATTTTGTGTAGTTAAAACTTCAGGTCGACTTTTAGACGAAATCGTCCAACCACACTCTAAAGAATTAAATTCGTCTATAGTTATGCCTCTATTTAGTGTATTTGGACATGCTAGAGACCACTATGAGACTTTCAAAGTGCAAGAACTTTATGATTACTCGTTTCAAATTGTAACAAGCTCGGAGTTTTGGTGTATGGAGATACATGACACGCCAAGCTACAGTATGTAATATTAAGGGCTGTGGATAGCGTCTAAATCTTCTATATTATTTGAGAAAGTCTACGCTAAAGCTAGTAGGATTTCAAGTATTAAGGTATAGAAATATGTGATGCACAAAGGCAAATACAGGGAATGCCTCTATTACCACTGGTATATTATCGACACTTCCTATAAGGGATTAGTATAGGAGAAGCTTGTGTCACGCTGTATTTTCTATCCTGATGGTGGGTCTATTATCACATCACCCAAATTTGAGCTCTTTCTTTCCTTTCCTTAGCGATTAATTTATCGAATAATAGTAAGAATACTTCACTGATGAAGAGCCTACGATATACTATTGAGTTCAGTGATATTCAATTGCCTAGGTAAACGTAGGTTTTAGCTGGTCGTAACACTTTCCCTATATTCTCAATTTCCTATCTCCCTCCAATTCTCGGAAACGTATAACTTCCCAAGTCAAATGCATCCCCACACACTTTACAACTCCTTATAACTCTCAACGAATCCATTGTTTACGTGATCCCCCCTCCTATACTATTCATCTTTCTCTAGCACACTCCATGCTATACCCATTGCATCAAGAAAAATCTCGGTGAGGCTCCTCAGTGTCTTCTATTATGGATTTTCCATTCAAGGACTTGACAAATATTAACTGCAAAGTCCCGGAGATACGTTTTCTGTTCAGGGAGATGAAGTGGCAATGAATGGTGGTCTAAACCCAAATGAGATACGGGTTAAAGAAATTTATTGTTAAATATTAGGAAATAGCATCTATTAGTCTCACTATACAAAGTTACGATTAAAGTTTTACTTTATTCTTAGCTTGAGGTCTTTTCTTTGCCTTTTCTTTGTTAATACTTTCTAACTTAATACTAGAACCTAGAAGTACATTAGTTTCCTTCAACGTACCATGTCGAAATCCAGTCAAGGGCTATCTTCAATAGCAATACGAGCTGCCAGTGTAACGAGAATTCCTCACTGAGAATAATATTAAGTGTCTCGGAATTTAATATAATTTCTATAACACTGCTAGCTAGTTGCTCTAAAACTGCGTCAAAGACCGACTTATTTATATCAACTAAGAATCCTAAATACTAGGCTACAGAGAGAGGAGATAGAATGTAAGAGTAACAGCCTCATCTAAATATATACGTATATACGGGTTTATTGTTGCGCGCAGCGTTGGTGGGTTTGTATGGCCCCTCGTATGGAAGTGAATAGTCGTGTGAGATACAAACGGCAGTTTTCTTGAGCCAGGCACGGGAAATATTTACACTTGCTAGCCCAAACGGCACTGATGGATTTGGTGGTTTCGGTGATAGGCACACGATAATCAGACCTTTCACAAAAACTTGACGAATTTGATGGAAAAATTCAAGTGCAATTACGTAAGAAATAGAAAAACGAAATCATACTATGAACTGCTTAGGGTGCTTAGGCTAATTCATCAAGTCAGGAGTGAGTTGAGAACTATCAGCAACTAGACAGAGCGGTAATTTTCCTAACCAAATGCGAAGTACAAGCGTAGGTAGAGGAACTGCGGAGCGGGTGAGAAGGATAGTCTTGGGGGAGAGAGGAGAGACATATCCTCAAAAATATCATTTGCAGATTCTTAAAATTTTGAGTAGCTAAAGAATGAACAAGCAAACGGGGACCTGGAAGTTTCGATCTAGAATTTTCTTGGTCGAATTCTTATATAGCCTTCGGTCAGACCATGCTGCTACAGAACCCATAAAATTTTGTTAACAGTCAGCTCACTTTTACGAAAATTAAGATGAAAGTCAAGTCGTATGAAGCAATTGCAAAGAAGCAAGCTACTCACAATACTCTATCTTGTAAAGTGTACGAGTCTCCTAACGCCTTAGTCACCTCCGGAGTAGATAATAGAGATTGTAATGTGTACCGTCGATCATTCTATAGCTTCAATAGTTCCATTTACATTTGGTAGAAGTAGGCTTACTAAGTAAGCCAACAATATTACCTTCCCGGGCTAGGTCCTAACAAGTATCCATTGGAGTACTATAGAGAGGATTAGTACTAAAGTCTGAGTAGGAACGGGAGGTGTTGCTTTAGTATTTTTAACTTGGAAAACCCTGAACATTTATTAAAACAAATGCTGCAATGATACCCTAAATTCTTTGGGCTGGTGATCGGCTTAAATTAAAATTTAAAGAGTATTCGGATAAATATGGACTCTAGAGGTGGAATATTATCTAGTGATCTTTGAAAGTCAAAGTAATGCAGCTAACAAACAGCGAACACTAGACACGCAAAAAGCAACAGGCCAAACATCTCAGCCAGCTCCCTTGATCGAAATTACACCCACCGTCAGCTTTAAAGAAACAACTACCTTTAAGAAAACTGACGCAGTGCGCCTCAAATATTCTGCATTTGTTAAACAATGCCATAGGCTCGAAAGGCAGCATTTAAGCCTCATACTGTAATTCATAGCCCCGTCCTCAACAACTTAAGACTCCGGTACAACATCAAGGGAAAGCTTCATGTTATCGATTTTATTATTGATGTGTCTTTGCTTGCTGCAACACCTAGTATGAGGGATCAAGGGAGAGGAGAATGTCGGCGGGTTGGTTAATTTACTGCTTTGAGTTGGAAAATAGATTAAATGAGATATTTTAAGAGGCTTGATCTTTATTTGGGCCAAAAGTGGTTATTGTTATACTATCGTTACTAGCGCAGAATTTAATTAAAGCTAAAGTGCTATATTGCAATGCAAACAGAAGAGATCGGCAAATGAACACCACCTGTCGCACCGCGGGCTTGAAAACTTTGGAAAAAATAACAAAAGGAAATTCACTGGCGCAAAGGCACCATCAACCAAAGCTATCATTCAATTTGACTATATGTGCAAAGTATGAAGACATCAATTCTTGTCTTGAGAAAGAGCTCTAAAGATTCCTCAACTCAAACCTCTTCCTCAACACTTCACCCCACCTACACAGCGCCCAAGAAACTGGGAAGAACACCACCGCCACAAAACCCAGCAAGCTATTGCCCCAACCAAGTCCCAATGTATTATACATCTTCTGACCAGCAAGAGGAAGAAGTGCACCCATTATACTCCTAATGACAGCATTCGCAGCAAGAGCGCTGGCAGCATAGACAGGGAAAGCGTCTACCAAGTATGTTGATGTGCACATGAATACCGCGAGGTTCCCCATACCAATCAGCGCCGTGGAAAGGATGGGTACAATCCAGTGTACTTTAAAGTGTGTTGTCCAACCGTAAATAAAAAGGCCGATAGGGATAAGTGCAGAGCCTGGAATCATCATTGGAAGTCGATATTCGGGTTTCATGCCGGCGGATGCTTCTCCTGCTGCCTCCGCACTCGCATCTGCCTCCTCCGTTTGTTTCCTGATGTTTTTATCAGACATGACACCGAATATAACAACACCAATGACAGAGCCGACACCAATACCGACGAAGCTCAAGCCGACAGATGATGTGCTGAAGCCGTAATTGCCTTCGAAGACAATGGTGAATGTTGTGAAGAGCAGGTACAAGTAGCCGTACACGAGTCCGACGTAGATGCTTGTGATTAGAACTATTGGCGAGAAGACAAGCATTTTGGCAGGCCGTATAATCGATCGAATGAAGAAGTCTTTTGGAGACAACCCTGCATCAAGCTTAGAACGAAGTAATTGATTCCCTGTTTCTTTTCGAAGGTGTTTCGTCTTTTTCGCAAGAATGACTGGTGCATAAGTTTCTCGCATGAAAACAATGCAGAGAATCGTAAATGTCCCAGAGATGATGGCAATAACCCAGAAGACCCATCGCCATCCTTTAGAACCAGATAAGAAGCCACCTGCGATGGGTCCAACTACAAAAATCAGACTCCGACTTCATCAATGATAAATGATAAAACATACTGATTGGTCCAACAATCGGTCCCATCACGAAGCCTGACATCGCAGCCCCCCGTTTCTCTTGAACGACCAAATCTGCAATAGTTCCACCACCTAACATTGTTAAAGTTAGCATTGATTTTCACAGGGTAGAGGCCCCGTTTTGAAGAGGTGTACACTTGCCATTTACCAATGGAGCACTGCCGAATAACCCTGCCATGAATCGAAAACCGATGAGCATATTGAGATTTGTGGCCAACGCACAAGCAATGGTAAAAGCGACGAAGCCCAAGTTGCAAACATGATAAATAGGAAGGCGACCATATATCTCACTTGCTGGAGCTAAAGCTAGAGGTCCTATTGCACATTAGTCGAGTTCGCACGACAGAGGGAGCGTTTCATACCTATCGCAAACCCTAAAACGTATACCGATACGACAAAACCAGCGAGCAGCACATTTTTGCTTCCGAACTCCTCCATCAGTTGTGGAACTCCAGGTGTGAACATCGAAGAGGCGAGAGGCGTGACAAAACATATTGCTGATACTAAGGAAATATTAAGCGCCTTCATCCAAGTCCCGAAGTTCAACGGATTCTGGGGATCATCTGGGTCTTCCCACCAAACGATATTAGCGTCTTCGTTCTCTTCTGCAGAGATGTCTGTCAAGCGCTTTTCGATATCTCCCTTTGTGTCGTCCTGGGTTGGAATTTCCTGGGCAGTACGACTAGAGTGTCGTGAACTTATGGAATGTGGTTTTTTCAACTCGCCTTGTTCATCAATCGATACTCGGTTGGTAGGGATGTCAGCGTCATGACCAAGTTGACTCGCAAGCTGTTTCTCTTGCGGCTTTGTTGAACGGGGGTGCTGTGTTGCTACCTCCTCAGATTTCTCTTGAGTAGCTAAATAATTATTATCCCTCTCCAGGTCTGGTATTGCGCAAGATGAATTCATTGCTGACGATTTCTATAGACATGTCAAAGTTAGATATCTTTGCAGTGCGACAGAGTTTCGTGAAGTTTAGGATGTAGCACTCAAGGGACGGACGTAAAAGCTACTCCAGGAGCAATAGAGAGAAGATGTAAGTTGTGGTATAGCTTACAGGAAAGTATTGCCGACCCACAGCCTTGTTGCTAAGCCGCAACCTTTCTTGGTGAATCTTCTTGGGGCGTTTTCCCAGGAAGAGTTGTCTAGGATGTGAATATTGGGAGGTGAGGAGGAGCGAACACTTTCACTCCTAAAATGAAGGCGCCTCATTTTGTGAGAAACTACTGCGCCTTTCGCTACTTTGACAAAGCGCGACCAAAGAACGAGATGATTTCGTGACCGGCTTCGGCTTCAAAATACCACGTATAAAATGGATAAGAGCTGCACAAACTCTGCATAACTGGGGCGTGTCATTCAATGTGGGGCTTGAGAAGCCAATGAGAATGATCAGCTCGACTTTCCGTTGCTACCCCGCCATTTCTTTCCCCCTGAGTTGCTGGTGGCTTTTTTGGTGGCTTCGAGAGCTCGTAAGCGACAAGAACATGTCGAATCGCATCGATAGAAATAATACGAATATCATAATTTCTGCACCCACCCAAAACCCAACTCGGAAATGCGCCTCCCGGTTTGCGCCCTCCCTCCTGTTATAAATTTTGACGTGGATCATCAATTATGCAAGCACATGATCTAGATATTGTCAAGTGATTTCTCTGTTTTGGAACTACCTTAGTTGGAAGAGGTTCTCGTGTGAATACCCCAATACATTATATTGGTGCCATGTGTGAAGGGAACTTCACGGGTCTAACTCCACCTTAGATAATTAAGACGATGAAAATGTGCCGTAATGACAGAAGTATCACAGCATCACTGGCCTCTTTGGACAATGGTCCCATCTCATCCTATCTGCTTTTCGACAGACTTTCATTTGTTCATCATAGGACGTTGCTAGAAAGCGAATGGGCCCGCATATTCTGTCCTCGACAAGGCTGCGAGACCCGTAAGCTTTAGTAGGATAAGGCAGGATTTAGACAAGCCAGCAGGCCTAAGAACATGGGTTGTGGTGTGTCTTTTGTATTTGGAACACCGTGATAGGAAGAGAAACTTACAGTTTTCCCTTCCCTGAGTTCATTAATACCTGCCAAACGAAATGTCATCATGCGCCGTTCGTCCCAACAAAGACCACCAGTACAGCTGCATAGGCCGCAGTTCCAGCTACCAATTGGCCATTAGACTGACGCCTCGAGAACCCCATGAAAAAGGCAAAGAAGACAACAAACACAGAGGTCGTGATCAGATTCTTAGTTTTCGAAGGGTTGAACGACATTATATGCATAGGTATAATAATAGCAAGGCCCCTCCATAACGCCTACTATCGTTCTAAAACATAAGGCTTGGAATTCTTTCCATAAAAAGGGTAGCAGGGCGCCAGTACGTCGTTGCTCATTTCCGAGTAGCATTTTGACGACATGTATCAAGTAACCAGTCACTCCGAAGTACACAGATCCGATAAACGAAAAGAGTTGGGCGTGCTCTTTCAGCAAGTCTTTTGACCACGAAGGACTAGCTCCGATAGTTGTGCCTATCTTTTGGTAGGCTTCCATTGCTGTATCTGGATCACCGCGTGAGCCGTCCATAATGAATTGTGTATCATTAAAGAATAGGAGAGAGAGCAATACCGTATTCATTTAGAGTCTGCTGGATTCTCTCTAGGTGGGAGGGATTGAAATGGTTGCCAAATTTTCCAAAACATACATAATCTGTATCCTCACGCAACTGTAACTGCAAGTCTAGGATCCGTACTCGCCGCAGAGGGATGAAGTCCAAGGATACAGACTGCTGAAAATTCTTGCGCTGATGGTACTTGGTTTTGCTGGATAGAGGCAGGCTTCGACCCCCTCGCTCCCCATACTTTGGGATATTGGCAGCATTGCCCCAGTATACAGAGCAAGAAGACGGGCATATGATACGTTTTCAGAGTCTAATAGTTTGCGCAAAAGTTGTTCAAATCGTGGGATCCAATATGACCGCTGGAAATAATATTCTTCGGGCCTTCCTCTTTCTTCAAATTGGATATCACCGCTAGCCTCGATGTCCTTGTTTGTATTGTCTGCTTTGGCATTCTGGTCATCTGGGTCTCCAGCCTTGATGCCCTCAATTATTTCGATCTCCGCTGGAGTTTTTTCGGTGTTGACTAAGGAATTTTGGGGGGTCATGATATCTGCCGTGGCGAGAGGTCGGCTAGGCCCCGACTCTGCGAATACGTCGACCATAATTTCTAGAATTGTCTTTGCTTACATTCTCACGATGAGTCAATAGAGGTGAAGCCTTCGCGGCTCCCCAAGTCGGGATAAAGACCAGCCTAATTAGTTGAGAGATCAGCACTGCGATGCAGCCGCAGATTCGTCACTACCACCTAAACCTGGGATATGGATTAACTAGTGATCACCGAGGGAGCGATTTCGTAGTTGCTTGTCGTCATGGTTTTCGTGTTAGTTTGGGGCTCTATTACTCATAACTAGAGCATGCATTATTTAGCAAGGAGAATCTATTGTATCAAAATGCCTTTCTCATCCAAAAGTTAGATGGATAGGTGAGGTGACAGTTGTTGTGGGTAGCTTTCATCCACTTGCCACTAGTCTATAACCAGCTTAGCGCAAGCTGTCACCCAATGACGCATGCCATCAGGATCCTTGGAACCTGACAGGAAGTTCCTCAGTCAACTGGCTTTGGAACAGCTGACTCTCCCTATAAACAAACCCATTCCAACTCACCCGACTTTCCCATTCCTCACCCACCTCTCTCATACAACCAAACAGTCAACTTCCTCTATCCACTGATTCCAATCTCATAACAAAACCAAGAAGTTCAACAGCAAGCTGCTAGAAAGCAACCATGGCAGAAGAAAACAAAGAACCCCGCTCCGCCATCATTGACGAAAGCCCCATCTCCCCTGTCCGCCCAACCTCCCACGTCCGCCAGAACTCCCTCGAAAAACACCTGCAGCACCGCCCTGACTTGAAGGAATTAAAGGAACGACATATTTTGCTTGACAATAATGCTGCTCCGTCAGTTCCCACCTCCCCAAGTTCAAAGCTACCCCTCATTCCACAACCAAAGCTCTCGTAGACAAAGAACCAATTGCTTATATAATACCACAATAACAGATCACTCCAACACGCTGCCCAGGAACTTGAACGCCAGCGCGTAACTGATAGCCTCAAAAAAGGCCTTGAGCACCGTCCCGATCGTGCAGATCTCGAAGCAAGAAATATCCTTCCCCATTCCAACGCTGCGCCAGCGATTCAAGGCCAGCAGAGAGAATTGGAGAAACATATGCGGGCTGATAGTTTAAACGAGAAGCTGGGTCATCGGCCTAAGCCGGAGGATTTGGTGAGAGAGGGGATTTTGAAGGAGGATCCGACGAGTCCGGGTAAGGAGTTGAGTGAAGCCGAGGCGGGAAAGAAGTATGAGGAGGCCATGGAGGAGGAGTATGCTAAGAGGGAGGGTGGTGCTTAGGGTTTGTCTGTAAAGAATTGTTGTAGGAGGAATTGGTGATTTGCAATTGGTTGCACGGCGCATAACAAAATAGGTCCCTTGGGGAGGCATCGATGTGCTGGAGGCGGTCTGATGATAAAGATGATACGATACCTTGAAATGCGAAACGGGAATGGATGGGAAGAATGGGATTTGCAAAATGCATAGGAGCTTGGGAAATCTGCTTTAAGAATGAATTGATTGATTCTGGTATCCCTTGTCCCTAGTGAACACGCGTAAATATGCCTCAAGTACTTGTCCAATGCCCATGCTTATTGTATTGTGTCATTATCATCCAAAGAACAGCCTTCTCTGCTTCGGGTCGCCCTTCACACCTGCCTTTTCCTTCCCTCTATCATTTCCCAGCTTCATTTTCTTGTTACTACCAGTTGCAGCCATGGACGTGCTTTCTCCTGAGGTAGCCGTCTCTTGCACTGCATCCCTTATAGTCTGCCTTGAGAGACATAAATCAATATGCTCATTAAACTCCCGCTCATTTGCAGCTTGTGGCCGCATGCATATGGGACAATCCCACCATTCTTCTTCCTCGGCCTTTGCTTTCTTCGGCGTCGGATTGGCTACTATTTCTTTTCCATGGTGTCTTCTCTTATTGATTTCTTGGGAAAGACTTTCGAGTTCCTGCAAATCATCTTCGCGTTCTTGTCGTTCAGCATCTTCGAAGAGGAGTTCATCCGGCAATGGTTCCCATTTTTCTTCTCCATTTGATATTTCTTCCGCCTTTCGCTTTTGGGGTGACATAGGGGAGTGTATTTCGGGGACTTCTGTAGAATTCGTCTCAGTATGACGTTTCTTGAAGCCGAAAAAGGCCATTGTATCTGGTTTCTTCATGCTAACTAGGTGAGTACACCTTAAGCCCATGAGGCGAAGTTTCATCCCTGGAAATTCCTGCTCCAATTTCGAGAGCATAGGTACAGAGTATTTATACAAATCATCAGCAAGATATATAGCTTTTGGTAAGATGGCTTGCCGGGTAAAGACTTCGTAGGTATGAAGCTTAACTTTCAAGCATAAAGTTCGACCTTTGAACTGCGTGCGAAGCATGTCTTTTTGAAGTTCCTCCGCTGTGGCACAAAGCTTATCTCGAAGCTCCTTTGGATCACTCATGTCTCCAAAGGTGCTTTCAGTACCAACACTTTTGCGTTCATATTCTTCAGCGGGTTGTACCTTGGTCCTTCCTAACCCTAGGTAGCACTGCATCAAGAACACAAATGCTTTTTCACCAAATAGCTTTGATAAATATTGCCGATATGCATAAATATCACCACATGTTTTGACACCTATAGCATCAAGTTCTCTTTCGAATACTCGACCGATTCCGTTGACCTTCCTAGTTGGAAGATCTCGCATAAATGTCATGATAGAGGTCCTGTCACTAGGAAGAAGAAACTGTCCATTTGGTTTGTTCTTGTTGGAGCAAATCTTAGCCAACTTAGCATTAGCTGCAATTCCCGCAGAAATGGTAATCTTGGTCTTTTCATGGACTTCTCGCCTGAGCTGTTCCACAGCATCCTCTGGCGTGATATCGTTCGTCTCGCAGTATTCTGTAATATTGAGGTATGCCTCATCTATACTTGCACTTTCGAATCGAGGATCATAATCAACGATGATTTCACGGACTTCTTGTGCCTTTGCAGTATATTTGTCGAAGTTTAAGGGCAACTGTATGAGTTGTGGACATAATTTCTTTGCCACAAATCCAGCCATACCACTCCTGCACCCAAACTTCCGCGCATGGTAGTTGCAAGTTGTCAGAACGCCCTTACCGACAGCAAATGGGACATCCTTGAGTTCGGGTCGATCAAGTTCTTCCACAGCCGCATAGAAAGCATCGCAATCGATATGTACAACCGTTTGTGACAGATCCCTAGTCAACTCGAGTTCCGCAATATAATCATCGGCTTTCCTTCTATCGCTTGCAAGGTCAAGGCTCTCCAATTGTTTCTTCTTCTGGAGTATTCGCGCGATCTTTTGGGTGAGGTTCTTGTCTCGGTTTTCTTCGTTGTTGAAGTATTTCGAACCTTTAGAAGCATTGTAAATTATTTCAGAAACCTAAATAGTTAGCACGAGGTGCGCATCAGACTTGCATAATGGCATACCTTGTTCTGGTCAACACTATCCTGGCCAGACTTTGTTAATGACGGGCCTAGAAGAGAGTACTTCAAGGTATCGTGTTCATTGACGGCCTTTGGCTCATCTGGAGGCTCTGTCGCCATCTCAATATCAGGCAACAAGTTGCAGATTTCCACCGCAAGATCATTTGGTGCGACGCGCCTATTTGCAAGGCGTGGTAAATCTACTCGGGAAATCTTTAGAATGAAAGTTACACAGAAGAACGCGACAGATATCAACACGATATCACGTGATATTGCCAAGCTACAAGGATATGGTTGGAGCTCAAGTCACGGCTGGCAAAAAAGTTTAGTTAATGATCCGATTGTTGATTTTCCATCCATTGAGTCAACAACCACGATGCAGAGAACTGTTCGAGCCGTGACTTCGGCAGAAGCATCGATTGGATGTTTGAGAGGTTGTGTACCACGGACGAGATTTTTATGCTTAAATGCATCGAATCGAGGATTGTCTGCTGGAGCACGATTAGGGGCAAGAAAGAATGGCGCGAGATACTTCTCGGAATCAAGGCTATTACGAGCTGGAGCTGCGGAGGCTGTGTAAGTTGAATTGGTTTCCGCTCGATCTTGTTCTGGTCATCGTCAGCATCGACCACGCCTATACTCCCTGTCCAAGGACAACCTCCGTGGCAATATTCTCAGTCGCAGAGTTATGATGCTAATATTTATGCTCTGGCAGGTTAAAACAAGCAGCTGCGGATCCATCATCGTTAACCCAAGATGCGATTGTCAAAAGCCTAGACCCTAAAGAACGAGAAAGGCTTAATAGACTCAGGAATATTGGTATTGCTGTGAGTTTGAGATGAAGATCATCTAGCATATTTGCTGATTAGATTAATCTAGGCGCATATTGACAGTGGTAAAACTACTGCGACCGAACGAGTCCTGTTCTATACGGGCCGAATCAATGCAATCCACGAAGTTCGAGGGAAGGATGCCGTAGGAGCGAAAATGGACTCCATGGAACTGGAAAGAGAAAAGGGAATCACTATCCAATCCGCAGCAACATTTTGTGATTGGGTAAAGAAAGAAAATGGGAAAGATGAGACATATCACATAAACTTGATCGACACCCCTGGACATATCGACTTCACGATTGAGGTAGAACGAGCTTTGAGGGTGCTTGATGGCGCTGTTATGATTCTTTGTGCTGTCAGCGGAGTTCAAAGTCAGACGATTACGGTGGACAGGCAAATGCGAAGATATAATATTCCACGTATCAGTTTCGTAAACAAGATGGACAGAATGGGTGCAAACCCATTCAAGGCTGTGGACCAGATCAACCAAAAGCTACGAATACCCGCAGCAGCATTACAAGTCCCAATCGGCTCGGAAGATACATTCCAGGGTGTGGTGGATCTGATCAACATGCAAGCCATCTACAATGAAGGACCACGAGGCGAGACAATACGCGTCACTGACGAAATTCCTGCCGAGGTACAAGAGATGGCGAAAGAAAGAAGATCTATGTTGATTGAGACTTTGGCGGATGTTGACGATGAGATTGCTGAAATATTCCTCGACGAAAAAATACCCACCCCTCAGCAGTTAAAGGCAGCAATTCGGCGAGCAACGATTGCCCTGAAATTTACACCAGTGCTCATGGGAAGTGCTCTTGCTGACAAGTCTGTCCAACCAATGCTAGATGCTGTTTGCGACTACTTGCCAAATCCAGCTGAAGTCGAAAACCTAGCTCTTGACCAAAGGAGAGCAGAGGCGCCTGTGAAGCTTGTTTCTTACAACTCCTTGCCTTTTGTTGGTCTGGCCTTTAAGCTTGAAGAAAGCAATTATGGGCAATTGACTTATATCCGGGTTTACCAAGGTTCGTTGAAAAAGGGCATGAACGTTTTCAACGCCAGGAACGACAAGAAGGTCAAGATTCCCCGCATTGTGCGTATGCACTCTAATGAGATGGAGGAAGTGCCTGAAATTAGTGCTGGAGAAATCTGTGCCGTGTTTGGCGTAGAGTGTGCGTCCGGCGATACCTTCACGGATGGTGGTCTCCCTTATTCTATGTCTTCCATGTTTGTACCAGATCCTGTTATCTCACTATCGATCAAACCGAAGCAGAGTAAAGATTCAGGAAATTTTAGTAAGGCCATGAGCCGTTTCCAGCGCGAAGACCCCACATTCCGGGTACACGTTGACGCAGAAAGTCAAGAGACGATCATTTCTGGAATGGGTGAACTTCACCTTGACATTTACGTCGAGCGTATGCGTCGTGAGTACAAGGTCGAGGTGGAAACTGGTCAACCACAGGTCGCATATCGGGAAACCATTACACAGCCAGTCAAATTCGATCATACTCTCAAGAAGCAGACGGGAGGTGCTGGTGATTTCGCCCGTGTTGTAGGGTACATGGAGCCCATTGAGCCGGGGCCAAATGGCTATTCTATCTCGAAATTCAGAGAGGAGGTTGTTGGTGGATCTATCTCAGAGAAGTTCTTATTCGCTTGCGAGAAAGGGTTTCTCGCCTCTTGCGAAAAAGGTCCACTTATTGGACATCCTGTTCTTGGCACTACCATGGTCGTTAATGATGGCGCAACCCATATGACTGATTCGTCCGAGATGGCTTTCAAAAACGCCACACAGCAAGCTTTCCGAAAAGCCTTCAAGGAGGCTCGACCTCAAGTCCTTGAACCTCTTATGAAGACTACAATCACAGCCCCCAATGAGTTCCAAGGAAACATTGTTGGCCTACTCAATAAAAGAAACGCAATAATCAACGATACTGAAATTGGGCCCGAGGATTTTACTCTCGTCGCTGATTGCAGTTTAAATTCCATGTTCGGCTTCAGCTCTCAATTAAGAGCTGCCACGCAGGGTAAGGGGGAGTTTGGTATGGAGTTCAGTCATTACAGTCCTGCTCCGGGGCAATTACAGTAAGCATAGCAATCCTTGTCCTTAGCTGGTACTAGTGACTAACTCACATCTTTAGGAAAGAACTCATTTTGAAGCACGAGAAGGCACAAGCGGATAGACACAAGAAGTGAGTAGATACTTCGGGTTAAATTCTTGGTGTGTTTATAGATTTCCTCATATGTTGCTAGCCTCAAGATGAGTGCTTTGGCTCTGTATAAACAGTGTGTCTACAGAGTATTTGGCATGGTCAGTGTTGGGAAAATAAAAGAAGGGCGTACCGTGTATGGTAATATGGTGTACGAATTTATATTGTATCATATGACAACGAAGTAGATCTCAACTCGTGCCAAGAATAGGCAACACACTTGCGTTCTTAATTTCGGTATGGAAGATGCTGTGATTTGCTCTAACCTCGATGTATGAGAGTCCTAGAAATTTAGTCAGTATCACGAATTTACCATGCACTTGCTCTGCTCCTAATCTGGAAAGTGCAAGGGTTGGATGACAGCCTCCTCAAAATATCTGAAAATTCTTCAATGATTTCAACAGTACAGACAAATATCTTTTATCACCAAGCTTCGTTTTTTCCACACTAGAAATTGTTACCCGAAAACAACCCTCATTGGTTGAGATATTATGCACCTCAACTTTGTTCTACATCACCCCAAGCCTACTCCACCACAACAACTAAACAATGTCACCTGTATAACAACAAATCTAACTATTATCATGGGCGCTACTGACAATTAAATTGTCCCCTGCCAACGAGTTTCGGAAATTACCGGACAACAGTATTGTAGATCCACATCTACCAACACCGTCACGAAAAGTCCTGGATTTAAACTTTTCATGTAAGACCATTTCCCCCCCTCCCATTAAGGAAGCTAATTAAAGAGGCTCTATTCAACATAAGCTGGCTAGAAACTTCACTAATATTCAACCCCAACGCTAGAGCAGGGCAAACCAAACCTAGCCGATTTCCTTTTTTAAAATGGCGAAATGTAATGATTCTTGCCTAAGTTGTATTTCACGATCCCTTTATCATAAAAAAACCAAACGGTAGCTATGGTCCTTCATTTAACGAAGTTGATAGGTATCCACACCCAACTTAACAGGCTACCGAAAACTCACATCCTCTACCTCTAATTATGACCGCCAAAAACACCATTTCAATGAACCAGAGGCAGTATTTTCTTACTCGGTATCAGTTTACGCTTCCTACCCGTACCAAACAGCTTTTAGTGAACCGGTTGCCTTGTAGAGGGTAGTGTCTCGTCCATGTCGAGCCTATTCAAGGGCACTTTTAATGTATATTTATAAAGGTAAATTGCGGTTATTGGTTGAAGATATTCACTACAGTCCCTACGAGTTCAGATTGCAACCAAATTGACAGGTATCAGCAAGGAAAAAAGTCAATATTTAAGCTATACAATCCTAGAATTCGACAACCCCTAGTCGAAGGGACTGGGTTTCGCTTGGCATTTGGGAAGTGGAATGACTGGAACGGGGTTGGTCCGTACGTATCTGTCACTTGCAACCGGAACATTCAAGTTGAAGGGTAACATGAGGTCATAGGTCAAGATACAATAGCCATGATTGATCTCGTTTACTATGAAGGTATCTAGTTAGCACGAAAGATTAGACTGCTCTGAAAAGTAATCAAGAACAAAGACCTCTTGTAAGTATTTCGTGTACCTTACGAGTTACGGTATGCACATATTATGCGTCTAGTAGAACGTGCACAAGAAATTGAACATTCAGTATGCTATTACATCATGTAACTCTGAGTAACCCAGCGGATATTCTTCGGAGCTTTCAAGTAAATGATAATATTACTAATCCTATATGGAGGAGAAACTAGAGTCAACAGATTCGGGACGAGTCACTTTCGCCAGGCTCTCTTTGTCTCGCCTCGACACTATCATATATCCATTCATATATCATCATACATAATCGATATTAAACCAAGGAATATCCTTCTGAAATTGGTGGCGCCGTCGAGAGTTAGCGATGTATGGAAATACAAGATCTTTCTTTGTGGCTTGGGTACCTTTCACGTGGTCGAGTTGAGCAACGATGGTTAGACTGAGAGCTATTCTGGGAAAATACCAAAACACACCTGCCTAGGAGTTGCAGATTATCAAATTCATGATAGAACCACATATCTTTCTCTCTTAGCTCTGCGCTTGTAGATATGGAAAAATTCTTTTCAGATTGTTCCTTTTTTGAGTTAGAACGGTTCCGCTACGGCATGATAGAAATCCAATCAAACATAACGAACAAATCCTAAGACAACCAGTCATATCACAAGACGTTCCGGAGGTGTAAAAGTAACTTCAGAGGCTCAGAAATATATACATAGAAAAGGAAATAATACAAATAGGACAACACTGATATCACTGAGCTAGAGATAGAAAAGAACTTTGAGGGGTATGCATCGAAAACTTACCCCTAAGACGTAGAAATATACAATTGTCACAATGTACGCACCGCTTTACTTATAAATAGATCTAGAGCGGAGTTCACTCTCCTTCTTGGTCTATTCTAGAGCTGCTACAGGATTCCTCTGAGTTATCTCAAGGGGAAATCCATCATGATTCGGTACATCTTGCCGAGACGCCAACGCTAAGACTTTCCCACTCTTTGGCGAAAAGGTAAGATCAAGAGCTTGTTCTTTGAATGAAAGCCTTTGAACAGAACTTCTTACCTTTTTACACTAGCGTAGAACTATCGAGCCATACTCATTAAGACTGTCTTCAACTATCCAGGCGTTGTTTCTTTCTTATCTTTCTCATTTTCTTGCCTTCAGCAAGCGAGTGTGTATTTTGAGACGTACCAAGGACCGCACCTTTTGGTAATCACCTCTATTTGTCTATACTGGTTGAATGTGAGAGTCAAGGTATGAGAGGATTGGTACAAATCTATCTGGAACCTTATATTCCGAAGCACTGAAGATCAAACCATATCACACACGGATTTAACGCTAACATAGAGTGTATATTCGGAGAATACAACTCCGTCTCTTAGGTATTTAACCACTCACGATCCTTGAGGATGAATTTTCATGAATGTGCTAGGGGAAAGAATGGGGCTAGAGGGTTTGGGCATTGACGCGATGTTGAGAAGTGAGGTGGAAATGGGAATCAGGGGATTGGGGATATGAGATGACGTTAGAGCAAATTTAACGGGATTAGAATAGGTAGGAAGCTAGTCTAGAAATGTTAGAGGTTGACGCTTTGTCTTCTTGATGGGTGATGGGTATTAAATTGTTACTAAAATTTAGACATCCAGAGTGTAACTGTAGTTCTAGCGGAAGTCTCCCACTCAAGGCCCTTTTTCGACACGAATATTTGTAATTCGTTGCTTATGAATAGCGTAGCTCGGAAAGCTGCAGTGTGATGCTAGATAGAAAGGCGAAGTGAGGAAAAGGAGAATTAGAAATGAAGGTGTGACTTTCGCCGGGATTGTTAATAGCTCAATTTTAGCAATGACAAGGCCTAAATGTGATATAAAGTTGACACTTAATTACAAAGAGTGATAGTGATATAAAATATTGTCGTAGGCGAGGTTAAATTTAAAGGATATTTCATTTTATCGCGTTTCACGTGACCTTACTTGAAAAGAAGTGCTGAATATATAGCCTGAAATGCTTTAGAGTTCTCTCAAGTACACAGAATAAAGAGTTTGTACGTCAAAAATGCAACGGATTATTTGAGACAATCTTTTGATCTTGTGTGTGATTTGATATATCGCGTGGGTCGGGTTGGTTTGGTGTACCAACGTATAATTTCTGCTGTTTAGGGGTTTGGCTTGATAATCACGAGTTATCTCCTGAAAGGGGTTGATATGAGGACCCACTGACTGATTCTAGGACGTCTTGTGAAGGGTTGGCGGGCCGAGCAAGATAGATTTGTGCACGAGACTTCGTATTCATCACCGAGTATTGAACGAGGCTGAGTAAATTGATAGACATCTTCGATCCTATGAGACAGGGCAACCTGTGGCTTGAAAGAAACGAGGGGTGAGATAAGCATACTATACATGTCGCAGATTGAGTCCCATTTTGTTATTGTGTAACGTTTCCTCGTGGAAACCGAGATTATATTTTTTTTTTGACGAGTTGGCAGTGGACATACGCTGTCGAGTAATATGGCAGTCCAAAAGATGCGCTGAAAGCTCAAGGTTTTAGGGTTCTAGTATTGGCAAGGGGTCTTCTGGAAAAACAGATTTCTGTGAGCAAAATGCATGGAGGGTGCCAACTTGAACCCCGCACGAAACCCAGCCATCCATCAACAGGGGTAAACGTGATGGGAAGAGGCCGTTCTATCGAAAGTTCGTATCGATAACAAGTATTGACTTTGGAGAAGATAATTTGCTTGGATCACCTATTTTGGCGAAGAGGAGGGCTGGGAATCCCGTCTAAGCCGGCTGCAGCTTTTGATAATGGAGGTCTGCCCAGGACATGAAGACCCACAATGGAGGAGGGTAAGGGATAGCTCGCCTGCATGTGCTGCAGGATCTCTTGCGCGCTGTGGGCCCAGACGATGGTAATGCCGTCATGATGGGAATTCCAATGCGCGAGTTTCTGTCGTGTCCAAGATTATTGTTCTCCAGATTGCTCGTGCACCTCCAGGAACACGCCATAGTGACGGTGGTGTTGGTGGTCGTCCTTCCTCGACAATGGGCCGACCACCTCGGCCGAACAGTATCCAGCACTTCCCACTTGTCAACGCCAATAAGATGTGGGCTGATTAGTTTAAGCTCACGCATGTATACCAAAGAACTCGATGATTGTTCGTGATATGTTGTATTAACCATTATGTTAGTTCATTCTGTAGATGAGATATTGCCCATGCAAATCAGTACATCCAGGGAAATCTTGTCCGAAGAAAGCACTGTAAGAATGAAAGACCTTGAGATCATACTGCAAGAGCAGTGAGTCAAAAAGGGAAGACTTGCGCAACCAATGTGTGGGCCCCATCGAGGTCATGTGACTACCCTCCTCCAGTCATCGAACTTCCTCGAAGCCACGGCGTTGAAAACTGCTGCCTCCCTCCTTCCATTGTCCCTCCACTGGACCTTGACGCCATTTTTTGGCCTCCTGCCCTTCAAGCCTTCTCACACTCTTGACACAATTTGAATGTTCCATCAGGTGAATCCCAGCCCCCTAAGAAACGCCGACGCAGGTTGCTTGAGAATCTTCTGAGTGGCGAGGAGACCAATCTTCCTCCTCATCTACTTCTTTGATAGCTTCATAGTTCTTCTTCTTGAGTTCTGCACGATCGTAGACTGCATACAGTGCTTCTAACCATTGATCGAGGATTCCGTCAACATATTTCACGTGACTGTCCATTTTGTGTCCGGTTGCTTGAGATTCGTAGAGTTCTCGTCGGATATGTTGCTGCATGCTCTCATAAGCTTCGATCATAAGTAGTATCTGAAGTCCTGATGCACGATCTTCCTTCTCGGATGGATGTTGTCGGAAGAGTGCTGTGGCCAACTCATTGGTCAGAAGATTCATACAGATTTGGAGACCCACATCATCATCAATGTTGGGATCGAGAGTAAGTTTCTCTGGTAAAGAGGAGTGTTTTGAAACTTTGTCGATAAGGTGAAGCTTTTGAGGTATTTGAATCTCAGCGAATTTCTGCGTAGGTGAGGTTGGCGATTCTGACACATCTGATCCGACGAGTGTGTCACAGTCAGAATAGCTGATTGATCTTGAATGTTCTTTCATTAGGTCCCGTAGACTCTGCTGGCATTTGATCTTGCGAAGAGATCTTTTACTTGACTTTTCTAGGTTGTGATCCCAAGCAGGTGTAAACGGACGAGGCGGGAGCGAAGCGCGATATTGATCAGCAAGGGCCTGGGTACGGTCAAAAGATTTGCGTCGATTTTCGAGTTGTCCAACATAGAATACTGGTGTTTTTGCTCGTCTCGTCTTGACGGAATCCATGGTTTCCCTTGAATAATGGCTCATTGAGGATTCTGATGGTTTTGAAGGTAGATGTCTGAGAAGGTATCCGATATGTGGAGCCTTCTCACCCCTGCCGTAATCGATCAGGGAAGCACCATCATCAGCAAGAAGTGTCAAGCAAGTCTCGGCCTGCTGAACGGCGTCAAATATCTCCTTGCAAGCGTAGAGACTCTTGCGGTCAATCTTACGGCGAGGTTTTTTATGAAGTCGTTTACGCTCTTTGTCAGGGCTATGAGGGCAAGGAGCGCAGAATGTTGAAGCCCAGTGAGGTTTGCTAATAAGGTATAGAAGAAGCGACATGATGTTTGATGTGACAGTTGCGACTTTCGTATGTGGGTTTGTTAGAATAATATCAACGAATATTTGTTGAAGGCAAATGCAAGCAACTCAAGATTGTGTATCAGTAGTATTTGCTGTTATCTAGAAGCCACTTGATCAGGAGAGAAGCGTCATCTCATCGTCTTATGACCCCAGCCTTTGTAAGCCTTAAGCTGTTCAAACTGAACAAGAGTTTAAAATGCCAAGCATAGCAAGCAGGACTCGTTACAAGGAAAGCCATCATAACACCTTCTCGGTCACAAGCTTGTGCTTCGAGCTGAGAGGCGTAGGCAAGGAATCCGGAGAAGAGATGCTCGGTACCAAAGTGTAGTGACAATCATAGACTACGATGAAGTAGCATTGTGTTGTTCTTGCAGGCAGTGACTGGTTATTGGCAGGGGTATGGTTAAGTTGGTGTGGTGGAGGCGTTTTTTTGGAAAAGCTGGACATCAGATGGGAAGCACGAATATGAAATGTGAATGTTCCACTGGGACCAGTAAGCGGTGTGAGATGCTGAAAGTCCGTTATTGACCGCCCGCTGAAAGGGGCTAGTCACGCACAGATGGCGGGAGTAAGCGAGCTGAGTGCACGACATTTTCTAGCCACGCCATTCCTTTGTTCATTCGTCTCTTCTTTTTTCCCCGCCCCTCATATTGAGACAACCACAACGGCTACGTCCAGAGACATTCTCGAGCTTTTCGTTGTAATATTTCTTTGGAGATACCATGCGCCATCAACATCCCCTGCGTATCTCAGCGCCATCACCGGTAGTCCGTAAATGTGGACTCAACAAGCTGCATGTCATTCTCTCCTGATCATTTGCATTGCCTCTTGTATGACCTGACAACCTCCTCCTTTCTTGATGTTTATTTGTAAATCTTTGTATGCAACCAATCAAGACGAAACATCTCGGTGTAGAAGTACAATCTGTTATCTGACGATCTCATGGTCTTCCAGATATGCTGATACCGAACAATGCTGCAGGACACGAGCCATCGGAGGTCCTTGTCCAGCTGTTCCATGTGGTCAGCGGGAGTGCGCCATCTTGAAACCGCTGCAAGGCTGGCGGGACTATCTGCGAAGTCGCATTCCTCTTCTTCAATAGGATAAGAGACGATCTGTTTCTATCGAGGCGCTTCATATTTATGAATACCCTTGGTAATAGTGCATATGTTCCTGCGTGCTAATTGGATGCCTAGGTTGTCTCAAGGTAGATCACCCGGCATATGGGGAAACGCCTTGGAATTTCTACAGGATACTGAGTTGTCACCGTCAAGGGTGGTTGGTACCACCTGTTTGTTTTGTTATCACGTGGATTGGCAGTGAACTTTTCCAGGGTAGTCTTCCAATACAGACTCAAAGGTAACAGGAAAATAAAAGTTCATCAAGCAAGCTTGGGCTTTGAAAACCTATTATTGCTCATGCTGAGACTCGTAAGAAGAGATTCCAAAGGTCCATTCTGTAGATAACATCGTGATGATAGCTTTTGCTATTGTGGCTTCTTGTTTATGAAGGTTGTTTGCAACAGGAGATCTTCACCTCTATCCTCGCCTCCCCTCAATGCTACCCTATCTCTTCCCGTGTCTCAGAATCTCACGATGTTTGCAAATTGAATGAAACCAAATTGCGTGCTTGTCTGTAGCAAGTGTCAGGAGGTCGATGAATTAGTGGGGATATACTTTTGTTACTGCTCAGGGTCTTCTCGTACCGCCAAAACCATGAATAAATCACATGGCAATCAGTATAAGTGCCATACTCTGCCTCAAGAGCTTGAACTCCGCGTTTAATCTCAGTTACACTTGATAATTTACAAAATTTGTTAAATCCATTTTTGCAATTGTGATTGTAATCATCGATGCGCTGCACACGTACAATCATTGCAATACTGCTGGGTGGATCTCTAGTCCTTGCTGGAGTTAACCCACACTCTCCAATACCTTCACCTCCCATCACTTTAACTATTATAGACTGTGGTAAAACTGGATGCCATTCATCAAGTCTTCCAATCCCGCCTCAATCAACGAAGTCTTGTCATGATGGTAAGTGCCACTCAACCCCAGTTCCTCCAACTACAAGGTGCACTACAACCTCTCCAACCCCGTCTACTACACCTTGTTCTACCACTCCTACAACAACCCCTCCTACTACAGTTCCCACCACAACCCCTTGTACCACCAGTCCTATCACAACCCCACCAGTAACTCCCTCAACATCAAAACCATGTACTACACCTCCAGTGACGCCTCCCACCACTACACCATGTACTACGTCGCCCATTACTACTCCTTCAACAACACCTTGCACAACTCCACCGATTACACCTCCTACAACAACACCTTGCACAACTCCACCGATTACACCTCCTACAACAACACCATGTACTACTCCGCCAATATCCACCACGACACCATGTACCACTCCCCCAATCTCTACGACAAAATGCCACGACGATTCTTGTGGGGGAGTATGTGGCGATAAGATCATTCAACCGCCAGAGGAGTGTGATTTGGGACCTGCACTTAACGGGGCACCAAACTCTGGATGTTCTAAGGATTGTAAAAAGGTGCCTGTTTGCGGAAATGGAATTCCTGAGGCTGGTAGGTAGTATCTTTTACGCCTGAATAACGATCGTATTCTAACCGAAATTTGCAGGCGAAGAATGTGATTTAGGCCCTCTAAATGGGGTGTGGAATTCTGGATGCTCCATAAACTGCACCTGCACCCCTATTTGCGGCAATGGAAAAGTCGAGGCGGGAGAGGAGTGCGACCGAGGCGATCTAAATGGACAGTGGAATTCTGGCTGCTCCAAAAACTGCACCTGCACCCCTGTCTGCGGAGATAAAAAAGTTGAGCCTCCAGAGACATGTGATCTAGGCTTCGAGTTAAACGGGAAGCCGAACTCTGGTTGCTCAGCTAACTGTACTTGTCTCCCTGTTTGTGGCAATGGTGTGCTTGAGGCAGGAGAAGAATGTGATGTAAGCTTTAGAATTCGAAAATCTGACCAGTCTTTACTAATTTTGCTACTCTAGGCTGGCTCTCAAAATGGAGCATACAACAGTGGATGCTCTAAAGATTGTAAACTTTGTGGATATTGTGGAGACGGCATCCGCCAAGATGGAGAGGAATGCGACTTGGGCTATCTCATTAACGGAACTCCCGGTGCCAATTGCTCTGTTGATTGCAAAAACACAACGGTCTGTCCCTCTGTATGTGGCAACGGGATTGTTGAACCAGGAGAGGAGTGTGAACCGAATGGCAAGCCAGACGATAGATGTGGGAAAGACTGTAAATGGAAGAAGTGTGCTTGTGGAAATGGTGTCACAGAGGTAAATTCGACTCGATTTTAGGTCCACTTTTCATCTTGTACAGTGCTGATATGAATGGATAGTTCCCAGAACAATGCGATGATGGCGATCTGAATGGAACACCAACATCTAAATGCACAAAAGATTGTAAATGGAAAGAAGACTGCGGGCACCCAAATCCGCCTCGTTGTGGTGATGGAATCAGACAACCCGGTAAGGCATACTCGGCACTGCTGAGTTTACATTAATACAGTCTCGCTAATTTTCTTGTAGGAGAAGAATGTGATGAGGGAATCGCGAATGGTTCACCAGGATGTAACTGTACCGCTGACTGCAAAATAACCAACTCCCTGCCACCCAGATGTGGAGATGGTACAATCAATCCAGGAGAAGAATGCGATGAGTATGCTTTACCTATTCCTACTGCTCGATTAAGGCTAATAATTCACACTAGCGGCACACGCAATGGTGCTGCAGACAGTAACTGCGACACCACTTGCCACCTCAAGAAAACCGGCCCCATCATCCTCGACAATAACCCAAGTTGTGGCTGCCCGACCTGTAACCCGAACCCGTTCTTTAACAAATGCACCATAACCACCTCTTGCATTGGGACTCCCTCGGGGAAAGATTATTGTGCTTGCAGAGCTGGATATCGTGCTAATGGATTGAGTCCGACTGATAGAAGACAATTCAGATTGAACTTTTACGGACAAGGCTATAGGGTGTTTGTGGCACCGGGGGTGGATTGTGATCAGCTCTGTACAGCACCATATCCAGGCCCAGATAGTTGCCAGGAGGTGCCCATACAGGCGGGGTGCTAAAATGGTGTTAACTGAAAGAGAGGGAAGCGCCGGCTCGAAGTGATTGGGATGATAATATCAAAAGGGAATAGCGCCAGCTTAAGTATCTACGACTTTATGAGATATGAGGTACGAGACATGAGTAATGACTGATACCCTATTGGGATGCATTTTGGGCCCTAGCTTAATAATAATGTAAAGTTCCAGATGATAATATTATTTATACACATTAATCACATCAGATTCAAGACTCTATTTCTATCCACTTATAGTATTTCCCTTGCACATTATTTGAAGATAATGGACCAAAAGATTCTCACATAATATAGCCAATTTCGTGAATGCTGATCAACATCAAGATAGCATAGTATTAAGAATGGGGCTTATACCTGCATAGAACTTAGTTATGGCTACAAAAACTCATATTGAGAAAGTTCCAATTCTTGTTCTACTAGCTTGGGAGCGTTTTCATCTGAATTTGTGCTACCTTGGAATTTCCCACCGTTCTAGGCACTGTACAATAAATCCGTATATAAAGTCTGTAAGAAGGGCTACATAATTGAAAAAGGTTATACACGGATAGCACGAGACTCAAAGATAAGTAAAATATCAATAATTGTGCTTCATTCCATATCAGGCTATTTCGCTTCAATTTCACAACTTCACTAAATAGTTCGTGTCACTTTCGGAATTCAAATAGCATACATATTTTCACTTATTTTTTAATTGCCTAACATAGAAATTGTTTTTAAGGACGAATAAAATGCTTCGGACCGTGTAAGTACCCGCATAAATACTGGGTTTGACATAATTTATGAATCAAACTTAAGCTGTGGGCACCTGTTCAGTGTTATATAAGTCTGCTCCAAGGAGACGGGCTTTTGATTTTCAGATCCTAATTGATTCCAGCCGATAATTTCTTTGATACCTGAGCTGAAGACAGCCAGCATGTATTTCTCCATCGTCCTTCCCTTATTTTCCCTTGTTACCGCATCCCCTGTGGTCCTCCGCAATGAAATTGGAAGCCTCGATACCGCCATGAAGACCCTCGGAAAGAAATACTGGGGGGTAGCAACCGACAGTTCACTTCTTCTCAACAGCAACAACTCTCTTATATCCCAAAATTACTTCGGACAAATGACTCCTCAGAACAGCATGAAATGGGATGTTACAGAGGGTAAACTATTTCCCGTTCAATTCAGTTGCAATCTTATGATGAACACCATTGATGCTGATGCGAACTAGCGAGTCCAAATACCTTCAATTTCGCCAATTCGGATAACTTTGCTTTCTGGGCTTCAGAAAACGGAAAATTAATTCGCGGCCATAACCTCCTCTGGCACGCCCAACTTCCAAACTGGGTGGGAACACTTAATAAGGAAGCTCTTACCCAAGCGATGGTGAACCATATCACGATCATCGTCTCGCATTATAAGGGACAGGTATATGCTTGGGATGTACTGTATGAAGTTCTTGACCAAGGTACCCTTCCTCCTCCTCTTCTCTTTTGCTGCTATATTCCACCCTCTCATGCCATGGTAACACAACAAATAGAAGGTAACCTTGACCCCAACAAACCCTTCACAAAAACTATCGGCCCCAGTTTCGTACCTCTCGCTTTCGCCGCAGCCAGGAAAGCAGATCAAAACGCCAAGCTATATATCACTGAATATGACATGGATGGAGCTGAGAGCAAGAAAACCCTCGGAATGGCGAGATTGGTAAAGGGTTGGTTGGAGGCGGGTGTGGAGATTGATGGCATTGGTATGTTGAGTTTCCGTCCTTTTGGCGATTGGTGAGAGTAGAGTTGGGGTATGGGGAATAAAAAAGAGCGGCATATATGCTGATTGTTTTGGGCAGGAACCGAAGCGCACCTCAATGCTGGCAAAGCTTCAGGGGTAGCAGGTGCATTGGAAGTTCTTGCTAATAGTGGTGTCGAGGAAGTTGCAATTACCGAGTTGGATATTGTAGAAAGTTCGAGGCATATTGAGGAATATGTTGCTATGGGTACTTCCCTCCTATTTAAATTTAGTGGTAATTGAGCAGCTGTGGATCCAGAAAATAGGTTGCAAGAGCTTGCGTTGAGCAAGCAAAGTGCATGGGCATTACTTCCTGGGGAATAAGGGATGTGGATAGCTGGAGGCCGATAAAGAATCCCCTCTTGTTTGATGAGGAGTATAAACCCAAGATGGTATATTGTGGAGGGGATCAAAACCACAACTTGAGAGCAGGAAACGAGAACAGGATCTGGTACGTAGAATAAGGTCCTTAACCTATAGACTTTGAGAAGCAAGCGTCAGGAGAAGAATTTAATTAATAATAATTGATTGATTCAAAATACAAATAAATAAGTGGTGGTGGTGTATGAATTGTCTGTGTCGGACTCTGGAAAAAAATCCAACTATATGCTTCTAGTTTATCACGTGATTCCCAAACCAAAGCTATCCCCACCACAATATACAGCTGTCTACAACTACTTGGTCGATGAGGTGCAAAAGCATGTCTGATTTCAAGGAGAAAAGAAAACGAAAATAGTTGTTGGTCAAATGAGGAAATTGAAGCTGTTTGCTACAACACTTAGGTAAAACGGATGGGAATTACTAAGAGTATCTCAAATTGCTACTCACATAGTCGAATTGAACAAAATGCATCGTTGCATACGGTGAAATCTCAATATGAAGGAAGTACTGTAGTGAATAGACAAAATCTATGCTAATCATGGTACTCTCCATGTTCATGCACCATAGTGGTTCAAATAGAGTAACAACTTCTTCAGAATAGATTACTCTAAGCCCTTCCATGCTCAACAATCTGACAGACTATGACCTAAATTGGCTACTACAACTAGGGAGCTTATGTCTAGAGGCGTGAATGAGGAACAAACCTTTCATTTGAGTGTTTGCGACACCAAACCAAGACCAGCAGTAGACGAGGTCAGAAATGGCATCTAGTAATCGCGCGTTGCTGGGCATATCTCTCCATATAATTGACTGAAGAGCACAGGCTGGGCTGAGATTTACTTCTAATCATTGATAAGAAATCAACTCAGTGGTTCCGTCGTCATAATATTTGTTAGCAGCAAATTCTTCTGGAAGAACATAATTGGCATCCAGTTGCGACTTAGAAGGCGTTAGACTGAATGGGTGTGCAACTATATATAGGATTTTTTTAAATATCTGCTCCTTATATTTTCTCACCATTAGCTCTGAAGGATTAATGGTCTCCTGTATCTAAATAACTTTCATAAATATTTATTACCGCATATATTCTAGAATTTGTTTTGTATTTTTCCCAAGATGCTAAAGTTTGCCTAGATTTGACTTCTTAAAGGATTATAGTTTGTATATTTTCAAGACAATCAAGTTTGAACTAAGAGCAAGTGTTATTGAGCAGCGCAAATCTCATTACGTACACAATTGCTAAGACGTGAGGCATGACTGTTATGGAGTATCATATATGTAGTCACTACCCTCCAAAACTGTGAAAACCATCATTACGACTGATCAATCTTACATATATCCCGCCTACCCGTATCTAAAGAGAAGGGAGAAATCCTACGTTGCCCAGCTATGACTTAGCACTTGCATCTCCCCCTTAATGCGGTCATGCCAAGCAACATCCTTCAAGGTAGCACCAAAACAAATGAAAGACGTGAAGTGTTCTAAGCCTTACGACATTTACCTCCTCCAAGAGCACCGGTATCAAGACCTGTGTTCTTAATCATCATCTTGTCCTATCTCAAATTAGTATACTGCAATTCCTCAATCTCATGCACAACTTACCACCATAGAATTTGGCAAAAAGGTGCTTATAAACCTCGCACCACTACTCATCCCACCCCTATAAATCCTCCCATCCGCACCCCTCAACAAATCACAGACTACTTTATCAGCATAAACGTCTGCATTCATCTTCTCCGTCACATCAGTCCCATCACTTCTTGCCTGGATCTGCGGGTGCACAGGCCAGTAGATTGAGTTCTTGGGAAGGTCGAGAGTGTGGCCTTGGTTGAAGATGTTGGTGTGTACAAAGCCGGTCATAATGGGGACGACTTTGACGCCGAAAGGGGCTAGCTCAAGACGTTGGGTTTCGGTGAAAGAGACGAGGGCAGCTTTGGATGCCCCGTATAGTGCTGGTGGGTTATCAATAAGTAAGTTCCCATCATCGCAATTTTGATTTTCAAAGGTTAAGAGAACTTACACATCCAAGGAACTCTCAAAAGCGCCCCTAATGCTGCAACATTCCCAATTGTCCCCTTCGAATTAACTATCAACGGTGAAAACGCCTGTGTGACAGCTACCGTCCCCCAGAAATTTGCATCGAACATCTTCTTAGCTGCTTCGATATCAGCATCTAGTGCTGGAGCTACGATACCTAACCCTGCATTGTTGATGAGGAAATCTAATCTTCCCTCTGTAAGGTGAGATACTGTGGCGACCGCGGCGGCTATGGATGATGCTGATGTGACGTCGAGTTCTATGGGTGTGACGTTGGGGAGGGAAGTGAGGTGGCCAAGTTTGGATGGGTTGCGGGCTGTTGCGAAGACATGGAGGTTTTGCTTTTGGACTGGGAAGGTACTCGATCAGTTGCCGTCTAGATCAAGGAGAAACACGACGCTATCTAAAATTGGGACATGGGTATAGGGTAAACTCTCACAAGCAATAGCTAGCGCGGCACCAATTCCACCCTCACTACAACCAGTAATCAAAACAGTCTTTCTCGCAATCTTGCTCTTGGCCCCAGGCATTTCTCTGTCCTGGGTGTCGTTCTTTGTCTTTTCAGTTGTTGAGGAGCCAGACAAAGACATCTCATCGACGTAGCTATGTCACAAATCCAAATATTTTGAGACTAAGATACTTGAAACAAAGTTGTTGAGCCAATACGATGAACTACTGTACAATTTATGGGTATTAATTCCAGCAAGCTCGTAGGAAGTGCTGCGATTAATACTCCTCACTAGTATACTCACTGTGACGGAGTGGGATGATACGTCCGTACCCAACGCCATGATTCTTGATTTTTGCGTTCAGACATGGTTTGGATCCGTTGCATACGGAGACTTTCACTGGATTTATTGTTATATGTGAGGCAAAACAGGACATTGGCTGTTGGAAATGCAAAGTGAGTGTGAGGCGTGGTCACCAAGTTTGGGGCCTTGGTCCGGGAAAGTCAAGGCAACTTGGCGAGCTTGGTCCAACCACAGGGTGAAGAATGCAAGACACAATAAATTTTAGCATGCAGAGTAGTGTTGAGGTTGTACGCATGCCTACTCATCCGAAACTTTCTAATTCGCCTGCGTGGGCTTGACTTGTCGGCCGACTATACATATATTTCATCGTTCGGGCTCTACATTTAAGTAACACAATATTTCAGCACTTTCTCAACGACTCTTCTTCAAAAGAGCAATGTTTTCAATCATTGTTCTTGCAGCATAGCCACCAACATATAAAGCAACTTATCCCTGTAGATCCTCTGGCTGCTCCCTCACACTACTTTCCTACTTTTTACCCCTCTTCTGTTTATCATGACTAGCTGTATTTCTAGTTACTGGTATCATTAGCGACAAGCGCTACGAGAAGTTTATACCTAAAATTTGTGCGTAGATTGGCATGGTGTTCTTATGGCCGACACTGTGCATGCATATGCGGGAATACTAACCAGTTTTTGATTAGAAGGAGAACAAAGGTGAGATTTCAGCCTTGCCACCTTATATTTAGTGAAAATCCCGGAGCAGCGTCTGAGAGGATTGGATACACAAAGAAGGAAGTCAGGGCTGAAATGCTTTCGTCCAGAGTAAGGAGATCCGAGTTCACCTGTGAGACCTCCTTGCTCGTTCAGGATTACTGTTGTTAAAACTTAAATAAATTAGCGGCTGTGATCGTAGATGACCCGCCGTCTGACTACATTTACAGATTTAGTTCTCACCCGGCCCCATTTTCCAAGTTCCCCGGCTGTTGAGATCAGTGAGCAACCCTCTGCCTCAAGGGAGTCACAGCTTCGCAAATCTATATCACACTTCTCATGATTTACTCTGAAGTTTAAATAAGGATAGAGTCACTATTCTTTGGTCGCGCTGCTACTTTTATAGGGCTGACATTGACTTTGCAGCTAAATGCCGTTTGATTCTCCATCCTGGCACAAAACGTGGCATTCCCGACGCTAAATCTCTGTCGGTTCCCCCGATATGTTAGGGGCAGGAGCTACTAGACACACTAATTCGCGGACGTGGATCAAATGGTTCGCCTGAAAAGCTCCTCAATCGGCAGCTTCTGATTAACAACTATTGCACCCTGCAAAATATAGGCATTCACATGGTTCGCCCAGGTTCTGAAATATCTCATAAAATAACAAATTGAAATGAAGTCGATAGGATATAGTATTATGTAAACTAAAAGCGGGGTAACTAGTAGTAGTTATAGATCATTGAAATATGTACAGATTAAGGCGGTGGTTTTCGCGTTTGAGACAGGTGTATCTACAGATACTACTCCATGTATAGAATTTTGTTGCGTAATTTCGATAGTTTGTAAACAATGGTTATTGAGAAGTGGTGCACAATACGTGGAGGTGAAATAGGGGATGCTGAGAGAGCTGAAGGCGGTGGAGTCGGAGTATCAACTCGAATACTGCTCATGACCCAAGGGATATTAATTGTGCTAGTCTTCTAAGAGGTAAATTGTTGGAGGAACTAGAATGGATTTTGTAATAGTCTTGTTAGATTTCAATAAGGTGTTTCAAAATTTGCTAAAACAATTATTTGGACATTTGAATACATTGACTGCATTAAATATTCTGATTTATCTGACATTATTCCACGATGGCACCAAAGAAACAAATTTCATTTCTAATTTATCCAATTTCAAATTTTATCACTCCCCATCTAATGAACAATCAACCCCGCCCAAAACTTCCTCTTTCCGCCCTTTGCACTCCCGGGCGAACCAGGTGCCGAAACCACTCCTGCCTCAAAAGTGGTCTCAATACTCGTCATCGACCTACCAACACCCAAGAACAAATCAGTACAATTCTAAACCCCACTAAACTAATGTCCTGCCCAAGATATAGGACGCTGTTGTCTAACTGACTCTTCTTTAAGATGTCCCAACATCTGTGTCCCATCCGTCTTCTCAAAGTTCGAGAACTGCAATTGTTCCTGCTGCAGAGCAGGATGGGTCCCGAATTCTTTGATGGAGAGTGATATTTGGTCTTTTTGTTCTTCAGTGAAGGATGAGGCTGAAGAGTGAGACGATGGAGTGGAGTGCTCATGGTCGGAGTTTGAGGAGGACGAAGACACGGAAGCTTGTTTGAAGTGGATAGCTGGTGGAATGGGGAGAGGCTTCTGGGGAACCGATGCACTGTCCAAATGGGCAGAATCTCTGGCAGCTGAGTATATAGATTTTTTGTCGACTAGCTCATTTGGCGTTTCCGGGGTGAGCCATGCAGTTTCGCTGTTTTCTGTGATGGTGGGCATAGAGAGCTCTTCAGAGGCTCGTGTCTTAAATGTGATCGGTACGAGCTGTATTATCGTCAATTTTAACTGATTCTGAAGATGGATGGAGTCGCAGTTACAGGAGGAATAAAGAAGTTACTTACATTCTTGACAGTTGGTTGATGACCATAAAGCCACTCCAAGGCCCACAGCCAGATGAATACAGGTGTCCAAACATACAAGAGCCATCTAGCAATACCTCCCAAGCCATAGGGCAATCTGGCTACATGAATCCCAGCATAAATCCGGGAAAAGGAAACAATATCCTTTCCCCTTTGGCCGCGAGTTTCAGCATAGACTTTGAAAGCATTTTGGAGGGAAGAAGAAGATGGCTTTGGTGAGCTGTAGTGAGTGATGAGTGCATTTGCGAGCTCGGTTGCATCTTCGATTGCTTGACATGCACCCTGAAAATTCTATTAGCATTTCCATGCTGAAGGAAGAAAAGGGTGGAATACTTGGCCGAAAAACGAAGTCATTGAGTGTGCGGCTATGGGATTGTGTTAGATATATTTCTTGATTTATAATTGTAGGTATGCTTGCCATCTCCAAGTAAAGCTACCCGTCCGCTAGTCATGCTTGGGAAATCCTGTTCTTCGAAAACGTTGCTGGCAGTCACACGTTCAGATTGATCAATGACTAGGGGAGGTTAGCAATTCAATCACTGAGGAATCATAAAGAAGCAGAACTTACTGTCTGAAGCTTTCAAGTTTTCACCAAAGGGATGGAATTTTTTGCCATATACCTCGTTGACCATCTCCTTGGTCGTGCCTTCCCATACAGAACGGTCGGGATCTTTTTCACCAAGAGGTACTCTCTACGCAACTATAAGTATAAATTCGGAAGTTGGGGGCTGCACTTGCCTTGACACCAATATACCACTGCCTATTATCCTTACAAGGCCACGATGTGAAAATGGAATCATTGTAGAAAATCCAATTTCCAACACCCTTACTCTCCTCCCCCAAATTTGCAATTGGCTTGGTATACCCAGACATATGCACCCTTCCTGTGAACTGAATAGTATTGATACTATCCAACCCAGCGTTTTGCGCTAGAATCCTTCTTGTTACAGAACGAATCCCGTCAGCACCAACAACCACATCAGCCGTGTACTGTTCACCATCTGCAGTCTTTACTTTGACATATTCGCTGCCATACTCGTCCACAACATCAATGACTTTCTTGCCCAATCTTACATTTTCCTCCGCACCTGCTGCCTCATATAGAAACTCATGAAATTGTGATCTTTCAATTGAGTATACAGGGTACCCAAACTTCGGCTCTACCCCAGTAAAATTCAAATCTCGCCATTTGTTATCCTCGTAATGCACAAGCATACGATGGAGGCGCTGGCCATGTTCTTGAATTTGAGAGTAGATTCCAAGCTGATCGAGAACACGGAGGGCGTTAGGAGCAAGAGAGATTCCTGCTCCGGCGGGTTGGAGGGTCGGTGTGCGTTCAAGGACGATACATGGTATATTTGCCTTCCGGCAAATAGCTGCGAGTGTGAGGCCGCCAAGACCGGCACCAATTATGAGGATGCGGGTGTTGTTTGTTGAGGAAGACATTGTGAGTTTGATGCTAAATAGTGAGAAATTAAAAGAGTATAGAAGATGAATTGGATGTGAAGCAAATTCTTGGAAGAAAGCCCTTCAAGTATCAGAATCTTGAGTGTCGGTTCCGTGGTATAACTGAAGGTTTTGAGAGCCCTACACTGATAGCAGCAGAAATGAGAGCACGAATCGAACCACAATACTAGCAATCGAACGATTGAGGATTGGAAACGAAAGAGAGCCAGAGAAGAGATATTTGGGGGTTGCACTTGCACTCCCGTAACTAGTGAGAGCTCTTGTCAAACATACCGTTTACCTATTCCCCGAGCAACAACTCGCCGTCTCAAGGCGGAAGCAAACACAGGCAGCAACCACGTGAGAATTCAACCTTCTCTGTCTCGTGACATCATCCTCGACCCAGTTCATCAGCTGAAAAACTCAATTTAGATGCAATATGAAAATACCAAACTCTCGGGAAGAAGCGGTGTCAACGTTGTGCTGGGATGAAAGCACGTTGGATGCATGCTGAAAAAACGTGTCTGACACCTCGACCTTGTGTGCAGCTGAGCCAGGGTTCCATACACCCCTGCACCCTCCCCCCAGTGCCATTACCATGTCTCGGTACTCACAACACCTACGTGCGACGGAGAGTTTACATGTCTAAATGTATTCTTAAGTCCGCCGTCTCGAAGTTTCTGCTAAGCTTTCTAGCAGCGAAGTAATTGATTAGTAAAGCCAGTATGGTGCAATAGCAGTTGCGAGTGGGGCATACATCTTGTCTACTCTTGGATTAGAGATTTTTAAATGGCCCCGGAAGACAAAACCGGAGAAGAGCATATGGTGAAAATCTAGAAGTTCCTGGAATAATTCCTTGGCCACTCTGTGAATCATGGTCACTGCCCAGCAGGATGAAATGAGAGACAATCCCGTGAGTCTAGCAAAATTACGTGAGCAAGTAGTTACAATTGGAGGTGGTGGGAAGTGGCAAAGAGAAGGGATCTACAATGATAAAATGATCTAGGCATGTAATTTCAACTACTTTGTCCAAAAAAAAGATTGTGCTGTTCCACAGTTGCAGAAATGTTTAAGTGATTGGAATCCGGGAAACGGTATTACAGGTGATTTTGGTAACATTCATTCGACCCTTTGACTAGACTCTTGTGAATACAACTTTAATGTAGGAATGAGATAACTCGGCAGAAAACAACCACAATGCGACATTTTCTCTATTTTGTCTGGACCAGTAACATATATTATTCTTTTCCGCGAAAATGCAATTCAAATCCAAAGTCTATCGCTACTCATCATGGCTACGTATATACAATCCTTTAGCTCATTCAACAAACCATTTTCTCCTCACAGTTACCTCGCGTCTACAACTTCATCAAACTCTAAACCTCAGCCAAACCAACTCTGCCCTTCTGAAAATCGAATACAATATATTTACCTTTGAGGAAAGTTTCACCAAAGTTGCCCAAAAGATAATCCCCACTGCCCACCGTTCTCACGTTCAACACACAAGTGCCTTGAATATTGAGAACATAGTCAGCAGGCTGGACTTTCCACAGCTTCGAGCTGCCACTGAATTGATATGATACAACGGGGAGAGAAGAGGTCTTTGCGCAATCAACTGAGTAAAAAGATTGTGGTCCATTGTTAGGAGGATATGGTGTGAGGACTGCTGACGTTGACGGAATAGCCTGTGCACCAACACTCTTCACAAGCCTTTGGTACGCATTCTGACTTAATGGCAATCCTCTCCCTTTACTCGCATGATCAAAGATCGCCGCGGGCACACCGTCACCCACAGTCTGTGCAGTAACATTCAAACTCTGGCGTTCATTCCCGATAAAAATATTTTGCAAGCCAATAGACCAATAGCTGTACACCCCAGGAGAGAAAGCGAAATCAATGTCGTTTACTTCTGGCACGGCAACGATGGGGTACCAGGAGAGCCCTTTTTTTGCGAGGGAGGAGGAGTAGCCCCCGAAGGTATGGATTGCGTCGGCACCGGGGGGGCAGGCGGGATTTGGGCAGAAGGAGAAGGCGGTATAGGGGGCGGGCCATTGTTTGGAGAGCCATTGTTGATAGAAGGGGGATTCATCCGAGGCTGGAGGGGTGTTAGCTGAGGTTTGAGAATAGAGGGAAAATTGTGCAGAGGAGCGGAGTTAAGAGTGGAGAGGTGGATGGAACGTACCATTTTCACCCTTTGCAGGAGGCATCAAGCCCAAGATACCACCGAAAGGTAGCGCAAGCTGAGTGAAAAGCCCAGTTTCGACATTGCTGGTCTGGATTACTACTCTGCTTGAGACAGGGCCAATAGTTTGGACATCCGATCCATAGTCAACCATGAAAGGTGCAGGGAAGAACTCATTCGGGAACCAACTTTCGCTTGGATACAAAGAACTCTCGTTCTTATAAGTTGAGGATTTCGATTGGTTGAAGATTTGTTGTTGCGGAGATAAGCACGCGGCTGTATTGGTAGTGTTTCCAGCACACGTGGTGGAGACAACGTATTGGGATGTCCATGTCCAGTCAGTGAAGACAGTGAGTGACTGCGGCGGGGTGCCAACGGAGATATTTCCCAGATATCCGTAACTCGGGTCACGGATCAGGGGCATATCATAAGGCTGGGGGCATGCTGCCCTTGTAGTAGGAGCTGCACTGGCTGTGAGAGCCAAACCCAGTGACAAAAAAAATGAATGTGAGAAAGTCATTTTGATCGATTTGGTGAGGATCGAATTAGAGTTCTCGGGATTAAATGATTGAAACGATGATGCACTGATGCAGAGTTCAGAAATGCAGAAGGATTGAGCTTAGATATGTATTTCAGATTTTGGTGCCAATCCCCGAGGCCTTTTTGATGATCCAACACCAAGCCGCCAATTGAGAGCCTAGCTCAAGCCATGCCACGTTTTTTGAAAATATCCGTCAAAACTGAGAAGTTGACAAAATCTAGGGCACTGGGCCTTCAAATAAGCTCATATTCAATTAGCCAAGTTTCCAAATCTAGCAAGTAGGGAAACGCTAGACCAGGACTAGAACACTGAGTAAGAAACTCGGGTATAGCTCAACAAATACTTTTGCCTGAGGTTTTAATCCGAAATAAACATCCGAAATGGAACGGAAAAAGTACCTCTCGTCCGAGTTGCACTGACTTTGAGCCTCATTCTTGTTTGTAACTGTGAAGGTACTAAACAACGAGCTTTCCCATCCGCTTTTAAGTCCGTAAAGGCCTAAAAACTCACTAAGATCTGGAACAGAGAGCTGAATCATCGAAGATGTCGTGAGAACAGGGCTGAACGAGAAGCAAGAGACACGATGGAAACGTAACATGGCTTTTGACAACGCTTGTATATAGAAATACGCCCTTGCGCATGTTGAGAGGTCTTCGAAATTCAAGCAGAACAACAATCCTGAATATCTTCACTTCAAGCATCTGAACAGTGAACTCATCACTTCAATATTTGAGACCATTCCCGTCCTTGATCCCCACGCCAGGATAATGGAGGCTTTGTTGCATCTTCAAGGTGACTCGGAGTCAGACCTGGCACCACTTTTCCTGATACATGCAATTTCAGGGCTTGCTCTACCATATCTGGCTCTTGGAAGCCTCACCGACGACGAAAGACCAATTTATGGCATCAGTTCGCCACTATACGAATTCAAAGGATACTCTCCGCCATCATCACTTGATACACTAGCAGCTGAATACGTTTCACTCATTCGACGGGATGTTCGACCTCATGGCCCATATTTACTTGGGGGATGGTCAATGGGTGGCATGATATCCATGAGGATGGCTGCGCTTTTAGAGTCTCAAGGCGAAAAGGTCCTTCATGTGGTTCTCGTTGATTCCGCAAACCCCGATAACATTCCTCCTTTCGCAAATACAAACGAACATACAATCCTCACTTCTCTGACATTTAGTCATGTTTCCCAAGGACTAGGTATGCCTAGCATACCAAGCCTAAACCGAAATAACAGCGACTCAAATTTCAGTTCCAGCTCTAGTTCACAGGAATGCCTCGTTCTGCCAAATAATCCAGGAACAGCAACCCCCAACAGCGAAATTTCCTCCGAGGAAGAACTGTTCGATTGTGAGGACGAGTATGAAGATGATTTCGCTGAAGATGATGACGATGCAGTAAGCATGCTTGAATGGCCTGCTCGTATGCGAAAGCATATTTTCAATGGTTTATCGCTCATTGCGTGCAAAGGCTCACGTTCCAAATATGAAACCGTGTTGGCGCCTGTTACGCTTATCAAATGTTCCACACTCAAAACACTACCACCATTGCTTTCTGAAGCACGACGACGCGCTATCCAGAAGACATTTCGTGATCCAAACTCAGGGTGGAAGTTGGCGCAGCTAAGAACTATGCTTATAAGCAGCGCACACGATCATGTTTTGGATCCTGAACATGCTGAGGAACTGACGAGAGCTTTAAGAAACGCTTTGAAGAGTGTGAAGTGTTGACAGGTGTTGGATTTGCGGTGCATTATTTGCGGCAGGAATTTGGCGGGCATTTTCGACGTTCTTCTCTCCGGCTCCTACGGAGCAGATCTCAATAGAATCAATGTATATAGCTTGGCAAGACATAGATTTGGTATCTTCGGGGAGCGAAAGAGTCACTCAACGAATTGAAGGGATGTTTAGATACAGGCATTCGTGCCATGAACCTGTTGAACGTAGAGAAGTTAGAAAAAGGCTGAGGCTTGAAAAAAGACCCGTAAGATATGGCAATTTGTGCTAGGGCTGGTGTCACGTGGCTACAGCCACATATGTGACTTCCCCTTTCCACCTTCCCGTACTCCCATTCATTACCCATCAATCTCCACGTCTTTGATTTCAGGATATATCTCCTCTTGACCACGAAATTTTTGGCATTGTTTCTTTATTCATTGATCCAACGGATACAAAACTATCAAGGCTGTAGATCTTCTTACGTGCCAATCAAGTCACAGCAACTCTTAATAAAAATAAGCAAGAAGGATTCAGGCCAAGCTTCTTATCCCCACCAACACTGCACCTCGATCTACGCCGCACTTTACAACCTTCTTTTTTTGACAAAAAGCGCAGCCCTCTGCCTTTCGGTTTCTGCAACCACATGGCGGTACACACTTGGTACGCATTGGGTCCACGCCTACTCACCCTCGAAATGCGAACCCCCTCTTGAGCGCCTTTCCACTGCAGCATTCATAGCTCCGGGATGGCGGGAGGCCTCCAGAACCACCACTCAGTTGCAAGGAGGAAGCACACCCCTTTCAGAAGGGAATAGTTCTTTACAGTGAGATCGACAATATCCCAGCAATGCGAACAAAGCGAAATGCGAGCCTGCAAGGCCTTTCTGTGAAAACCCCACCTGCGCACTTGGCAATTCCGAAAAAGGTCACCACAAACTACTAGAAACATATTCACAATACGAGTATCAGTGGGACAGGTCATACTGAAAGATCCAGTTTTGGAGGAGAATTAGCAGAACAATAAACCACGTAACTGTTCCACACTGTTAAGTCAACATGGTTCATGCGGATGGAGGTTCAACTATATATATGGACCGTTTAATGGCACGAAGCTATGGTATTTCGTACCAGAAGAGTGTCATGACGTCAAGAGATCGTAGGATATATGCTTCCGGCGCAGAGTTGCAGGCCTGAAATAGTTTTCCAAAAGCATACTTTGAAGCACAACAGATTACCTAAGATCTCTAGAATGGCAAACTTCTTTTGGTTTGGTTTCCCATTCGTACATTTGTCGCGTTTTCTAATGGAACTTGGTTACTATGTTAGATGCTGCAACACCAAAATCCGGATACTTGGGAATCCTGAGGTTATCAGCTCTAGTTTGAGTTGAGCCAATGCATCAAAGCCCTCTTTCTCTATGAGACTACAGTGCACCAGAGGGGGATGAGGTTGCGAAGATGAAGTTTTAGTGCCCAGTATCGTTCATAGCAACGTTCAACAGGTCCAAACACTCCGCACACCTCAGAGTAGTATCTTGGAGCTGTGAGTGAATAACGGTATCATTTTCATAAAAGTTGACGCGGCAAAAGTGAAAGACCATGTCGAACTCTGTACGTAATTCGTAGGAATAGTTCTCCACCTTTGCTCATGAAGTTAGCGCGGTCATGGTTGGCATCAGGAGGTGCAGCTTTCAAGCTTCAACCTCAAGAGCTTGATTAGACCAAGCTTTGATGCTACCCTCGTTATTGAGAAATTCGCTCGGGATAAGCGAGTGGGAGCTCCAGTTGACACCTACTCTGCACAGGTCGAGGACAAGTGTACTCGGATGTACATGATTCTGAGGGTTTCTAGAGTTCTAGAATTCAGATGATCAGGACATCACCAAAGATATGCTGTTCGGAGAGCCATCACCAAAAGCAAGTTGAGTCGTCAACTACCAAGTTCTAGCTGTTGATTACGAACTCCATGGTCATATTCCACTACAATCACCCCTCTTTGCAGGTTACAGTATCCGTTAGCCAACCCTATCTCTGTGGTTTGTCACCTAGCATCCTGCCTATGTACGCACCCACGTGTGGTCATGCTCACTCGTCAGGTGTGCACTGACGATAAAAAGCTCTAAGTCATTTACTCGCAGGAGACACTCCGTTACATGCTCAGAACAAGCATTTCGGAATATCATAGACGGAACTTCCGTACAGCACCCGTAGAAAGTGCATCTGTCAAAAACGGAGTGGCCTGAGATCGTGCTCGGGTAGCTAGCTGTATGTAGGATTGTGCACTTTCTTAGGCCTAAAATTTAAGAGCTATAAATTAGCATAACACGGCCCCCAACCTCGTAAATAGGGATCTAGAGAATAGAGCGATTAATTTTCCTGAATGTGGCCTTACGTTGGGATGATGCCGGGGCCGCCTACCCCGTCTGCTGAGCTGCGATACCCCTGCTTGCCTGTTTAAAGGTGGAGTTGTGCCGAGATCCTTGTAGACTGCTGCATTAGTGGTAACTTATGCCGGGCTGGGGCTTCGGAGTAGTCATTCGTTCTAGCTATAACTGGACAGGCAACATTACCCTGGGCGTCAGAACGCTAGCTTTGTTAGTTGCAGGCTAAGTTGCTTGTAGGGCAGCGGCCGAAACCTGACTTCAATTTACTTGCTCTTGCTGCATCAATAGGGCAAGGCAGAAGACTTTGTGTTATCCTCCAAAGGATACCAAAGGATACCAAATCTTTCTGAGTAGTGCCTGTCTCTCGTCTTTCGACATTTCGTCTCGCGTGTCTCCTCAAATTTCGAGCTGGCCAGGGGATCGTAGCTACCATGCTACTCAATGGACACTTATTTGAGTCCTGCGCCCCTCCACATTCCCTTACCCTCGCTCACAAGTGCCAGAGTAGTGCAATACCCTGCTTTAGTGACATCCTAGGAGACAACGTGCGCCGATATCCCGTCTCAATCATGCTTCGACCTCATGGCGCCCCTGAGGACGGCATGCTGGGCTTGGTGACGTGATCCTCCTTCCTGAATTGGTTGCGATACAGCAGCGATCCAATTCCACTCTAGCTAACGACCGTAGTGTCAGGGTATATACAAATGCTCCGGTAGCGAATTCGCTGTCACCACCTAGATCCACGGCGTAGGACATTCTAACAGGATCATACAGCTCCACTTCTCCCAGTACTCTGTAGAGCAAATCCCTCCGCTTTCTACGGCGATGTCTTAGCAGCCACAGACCCTTAGATCTGTTGTCAGATCTGCTCCTGCGCCTCCTACAAACCCCGAGACTGGTGGAGCGAAGGTATCCGTCTAGTCCTCTGTATACGAACACTTTGTTACCAGCTGCTGGCCTTAGTAGCCACGCTGGGAACCGAAACACACTTACCAACGCCATTCATAGAATCCCAGCGAGGCCACATGGCACTCCGGCTAGTCCGCGTCCTCGATACAACCTTCCGCTCTTCGGGAATCTTCAGCACATTCTCAACATTCCGGCACAAGTAGGCTGTGAGTTCTTACAGCTCGTTCTACAAATTAGCCTATCAGAATTGCTGACTGTCCTCTGCAGCCAATTTAGGGCTGGGGTCTCCAACGTTGTCACTAGGTATCGCGCTAAACCACCTTCAAGTGGAGCATTCAGAGCAAGGGCTAAACCGAAAGCTTGTTCTTCGCTTCTGTCATGTGTGTTCATATATCTCAGCGCTGCCTCTTCGTCTTTCATTCATACTGTACTCCGACATTGTGATGATCGTTCACTCGGAATTTCTCTACAACGAAAATGGCCACCCACGCAGCTGCTGAGTCGGAACAGGGCAAAACCAAGCCCACACCAGCTTTAAGGAAGAGTTGCCACTTCTGCCGTTCTCGAAAAATCCGATGTTCAGGCCAGAGCATTTGCAGTGCTTGCCGAGAGAGGAATATCGAGTGTTCCTACCGAGTCGGCGGACCCAAGGGCCGACCTAGAGGCCCTTCAAGGACTTCAACAGAAGATGCTTCAACACTCATTTCACCAAAATCATCAACCACAAAATCGACCTCGCTAGAGTCTTCGACATGGAGAGAAGCAATGGATAGGTCTCTAAATTTTGGCCCTTTCGAAACACCCTCAAATGATAGCACTGTTGCCACAAACCTGCAGAATATGTTTAATCGTCTTCTTGGGGACCAAAGTCAGAGCGACGGCTCGATCCACCCCTCGTACCCAGTAATGGATGCCTTTCGGAGGCAAATACCACGAGATCGAAGATCAAGTTATAGCTCCGCGGGGTCAAAAAGTTCGTCGGTTCCAGGAACGGTTGGAAAGCCAATCTCGTATGAAGGGCTCTTCTTTATTCTTGCACAAGAGCTTATTGAAATGCTGGCGCTTCGATTTGGTGATCTTGGCTGCCGTGAGTATTATTTTATCTTCTTATCATTTCGTATATGCCCAACTAACTTGCAACAAGACCAGCTTGAGCCTGGCCGTAGCGGCTATTTTGTCAAGTCATTCGCGGCAGATTCGACGGAAACGATGTTTGATCGCCCAGATCCAGTCCAACCTCCCGAACAAATGAATGACAATGAATTCCCCCAACCTTCAATGGGCACACCACTTCAGGAGTACAATGGACACCTCACAATCCAGATGCTTGAAATTTGGTTTTCACAACATCCACTATCTTTCATTTTCCCGAAAACACTCTTGCTACGAGATATTCGCCATGACACCCACGACGAAATTCTTCTGGCTGCCATCCTTGCCGATGTCCAATATGCTCAAGATAACGAGGAAAGTCGCCACAAGGGTGGGAAGCTTTTTAGATGGGCTAGTGCACAGCTCCATGAGGTCTCACAGCAACAAATCAAACTATCAACGATTCAAGCCGTAATACTTCTAGGCTGGCGAGCTCTGTGTTCGTCTCAAGCTCGTCGAGCTATGGTATACTTTGTCTGGGCCGGATATGCCATCCACTCTCTACCTACACCACAACTCGGAATCAACACCATTAACGGCATTGATGTGGGCGAGATTGAACGAGAATCTTTATGTAATGCTCACTGGTTGATATTCTCCGTCAACCTCTGGGCTATGATGCAAATGGACTCCCCAGGTTGTGAAATGCCTCCATCTAGCGCACCATCATCCTTCCCACCGGTTGATGAGTCTGCATCCGCATCATTCAAACTCGATCGAACTTCATATAATTTCTCAACACTTCAAAATCAAGAGCGCATGTTCCGGGAACTTTGGCTCTTGAGTCATGTTGCTGCAACAACTTCTCACATATATGCCTTATACCCACGCAAAGCGCCTCAGGAAATCCAGAACGACAAAGCCGATTGTTGGCAATCTCATACTCTCGATCAACTTCGTCGGTTATCAAATCCTACGCAAGACATCTCTCTCCTTTGTACTCGTGTTCGGAGAGTGCTTTTAGATTCCGTACACCTTGTTGAAACTCACGTGCAGCACAGTCACTCGCAGGCTCTTGCACTTTCTGCATCACATACAATGATCATTCACTTCCTTGTACCCTCACCGTCCACATCTTCAAATTATGGCAGCAGTACCAGTCGAGTCTTTGCGGCGGGTGGCATTGATCAATTAATTGTTGACTTTTGCTATTCCGCTAATTCACTTCTCAAAGTCTTTTCAATCCTCGATAGCGCAGATCGGGATAGTGCGCACTCGGATCGAGTAGTCATGTCACAACGGCCATCTAGCATTTATGATATCTTCGCTCTGGCACTTGATGCTTGTGGCCGAGGTATGAACTCGATATACCTCCTCGGTCAAACAGGCAATATGCTCGAGCAGAAGTGCGTTAGGGAACGTACACCAGAACTTCTACGACTCGCCACCGCACTCCATGCATTCAGCAAGGAGCTCAATCTTGTGAGCAACTCACGCCTCAAACTTGTCAAGAAGCAACTTAAAAATGCGATTTGCCAATTTGGAAGCATCACCATGGCGACACCTCCCACGCCTGTTAGTAATAGTCCATTCGATATTCCTAATGTCGCGGTAACAGCGCCATTCGATGGAGATTTTTTTGGTTTGGATCAACTAAGTGATGCGTCGGCTGGGTATTTTAGTGGCTATACCTTACCCGTCTTGACAGATGAGTCGTATAGCGCAGAAGGGAGCATTAACTACTTTCTCGATCCCCAGGCGGACGCAACTTCGGCTTTCAGTCACAGTGCACCTATGATGGCAATGTCGCTATCTGGCTCGGGCTTGTCAGACTCAGGGTCTGCTAATTTCAAAACAGATATGTTGATGGATTAAATTGCTGTTCACTGCAATTCATGATACTTCATATCTTTCTATTGTCTGTTATAATTTCATCTCAAATCATGTCTGCATATATAGTGCGTATCACGACTTTACGAGGTGTTCTAGGGGACAAAACGTCCTTGGAGCAATGGCGGCAAACGGTCAGGAGTTTACAGAATCGGGGGAACTACATGAAAGGCGTCAGGTATCTCTATACATAGATGTTAGTATATCAAGGCATAGTATTATAGTAAATACGAATAAATTGCGCCCATACCAATCGATTGGCAATGTCTTCAACCAATAATAATATTCCCAGCATCCTCCCTTCCCATTTCCTCGAATTGACGATCCCTCCACCTCCACCTCCAAACATTTCCCCAGATTCAGAACCTCAAAATAAATTCTAAAGCTCTCTCATCGCGGAGCATTATTTACAGCAATCGTGGACTCGTAAGTAGCAGTACCACGTACCCCACGCCATGCGCCGCCATATCATCCTTCGTGTCTTGACCCTACATCCACATTCACCCTCGTTATCCTATCATTCTCACTACACGCTAAAAATACCTCTTTAAGACTCTGCTGCCTTTATTTTCGCCATCGAAAATGCACAACATACTTTCAATCTCAATCTCGAATCGCGAGGCACCAGATCCGATGCAAGACAGCCAAGACGGAGACTTAACTTGTATTCAACCTCAAACCCTGGTTTGGTTCTCTTTGCGGCAAGGTTGGTTTGCCCCTTCAATTTCAAGCTTCTAGAAAGCTTCAAGCCCTTAGTTCCTTTCGAAATAATATTCGGGTGAAGGAGCCGATAAGATGTGCGCCACGATTGTGCATAATATTCTATTGGACATATATCCACGACACATTTTCATGTGGGAATACACACTATATGTGCCGCGTACCTGCACTATCTAGACGATATTCGCAATTCGCGCCTTTTTGTGTCCCCTGTATTCGTGCATGCCTACTATATGTGAGCCTGTGGCATGGATAATTTATATCCCGCTGTCGAAAGCCTTGACTGTTGTTTGGATTGAAGGATGCAGTGGGGGAAGTCTATTCTCCTTCCATGTGCGCACGTTTTTTATCCCCTGTCGTCATACTTTATATCCTAGGGATTTGATACCCTGTATGCATGTGCAGAGCAGGGGAATCTGTGTACGACTCTGAAGCGTGCCCTCTTCAAATTTATCCTTGGCTCCACGTTTCCTCCTCGTCCTCCAGGGTTTTCGTCCCTGTTTCCCGTCCATCCTCCACACGTCCAGAACGAGGGTGTGAATCCCATCACCCAGATGTCCAGATTGCGGGGAATTGCACTTCTTGGCTGCTTTTTGACGGATGAATTGTCAAACATTCTTCCCTCTTACTTGCTGGGTCGCTTAATCTCCTACCAAGGCAAAATGGTCCCAGACGTCGCTATGATCTTGTGCGAAGCAATTCATCCGGCAGCTACCCTTACCCCGAATTCTGAATGATACTGTCACGTTTGGGACTGATAATTATTCTTTTCTCCTTCTGGAACATTGTTATCCACTTTCATCCCTGTCCAAAGAGTTGCCAACCGTATAATCCGCCAAGCCACTGGTCAGATGGGCATCTGCACTCACAGCGTCGCAAGAGGCTTAATGTACTATTCAGTGGTGACATACCAGTGGGAAATCTCACACCGAAACCTATCTTTTTTCCATCCCATGTGTCAATTCTAGGCTAGGCGCACCAGGGGTATAAGCTTCGTTACAGTCAGACTTAAGCTTTCGTAAAATAGACTCGCCGTTCAGCCAAGTTGTTAACACCACTTCAATTACGTGACTCTCCCACCAGATTTCTCCACTAACATAACTTGGTGGTGGAAGCCTTAGAGCACTAAAGTGACTAGGGGCCGCGTATTCATAGCAAAAAGGAGTTAAGCCAGTCAGGATACGATGATTGCAAAAGGTGAGAAATAAGCTCTGAGATCTTAATCTATCCGACAAAGCCCCGGGATGCTGTGCTGACGGCGGGGGTTGGAGGGGTATAATTGGTTGGGTCGTGCGTATGGGGGCATTCAACAGCAGCTAATTCGTTGCATTTTCTGATCATGAATTATGTTCAAAGGGGAAATGTGCGTTGTTAGAGGCTGTGAGTTAGGGTCATGGTTAATTGCTTGGCCTAGGAGTGGCATGCCTGGCTCTTTTTACGTATTTGGAGAGCGTGGAAATTGGAAATCACGTTTCCAATCACAATGCAGTTGGTTATAAGTTAGTTATGTTAGGATTTTTACATTTTATTAATCGAGCATCCAAATCACGAATTTGTTCTAAATCCAAAGCATTTAGACTTTTGCTACACCGGTGTATTCGCGGCCGTAATTACTACAGTGGCGACAAGCGAAGCTCGTAGACTGTTCAGCCCTACGCCTCCAGCATCCACAACAATTGACTTCGTGGCCTGGTGTGGACATACCACAGAGACATGGGTACCATAACCTGCTCTTAGTGTCACCAGGACCAGGGCCATACCTTTACGGACGAAATAAAAATACCTCGTGTCTCCACTTCCAGTTGTAACTGCAGCTGCATATCCGTGCCACCACCGTACTCAAACTACTTCACATGCACCTACTTACAATCTCTCATTACAACCCTGATAAAATATGGGAACTTCTCGCCCAACATCGTATTCGTGCAGAGCAGTATTCTTCACGTATGCACCTTATAAATTTACTCCACCTTATAATTTACTTCACCTTATAAATTTACTGGACATTATAAATTTACCGTATCCGGCGAAATACCAGCAAGGCACATAACTTTGTAAAACTTGCACCGTTTTCCTTATTAGGAATAGATTTTTCGTCGACGATCAATTGCCGGAAAGGGGATCCCAGTCAGCTTTCCATCAGGGATAATCACGGAAGCACCTAGTTGCGGCTTATGGCGCGACTGTGACGTGGCTGGAAAAGCCTAACCTTTATTTTGGAGTCAGCGATAGCCGTTCTTCCGATGAAAAGAGATCCCCCGGATCTAGAGGATCCACTTCCCGAGTGATTTGTACTTGCCCCTCTAGTTCCCTAGGCACTGATAATTTGTCACCTTTTTATGGTATTAATGCTGCTAAAATATCTCCCGACTTCATCATAGATTACCGAAAGTAAGGATATTCTTATGCCTGTCTGTAGTTCTAGTATATTAAAGAGCTCGAAATACCTATACCTTAGTTTTGCACCTGACAATGTTAATGTATTAGCACCCAATATTCGTCCTTTGTTTTTAGTCCTCGAAAATTTGTTGCTCCATCTCTCCCTCCCCATTGTTTCGTATCATTAAGATTCCCAGACTAGCTAGAAGACCCATATACTAAAATTAATTAAGCTCAGTACTGTGAAATACAAAATCTATACCACCGAGAAACGAAGATATGACCAGAATCCCTATTTTAGTTATTCATATCTTTGCAATAGTGTTATAAATCTCTTAAAACATATCTTTAAGAAGTTTAGCGAAATCAACACCTTCAATCTCTACGCCAAAGATTAAATAAAGCTTGGTGATTTCCATCATTTTGACTGTCCTGAAATTAAAGTTCATTCAACCTAGCATTAAAATCTGGGGTATAGAATGGACATTTATCTACAACTGCTTTCTTACTTTGAACCATGCGGGAGGAGTAGGAGCTTAGTCCCCTACACCATCGATCATATAATGATCGCGAAAACACAAGGGAGGCATTCATTCACCAAACTTGACCTAATTGCAGTTATATGTGTGTTAAATTCCAATCTATCTTTGTTCTTTTTCTTTTAACATAATTTCTGCTTTCGTGTTTATATACGGTCATCGAACTTCGCAGTAGCCAAGTTGATAATACTAGCTTAGATGCTCGGCCTCAAGCCTTAGTATATACATTTAAGTCAACCAAAACCTATACCTCTAAATAGGTCTCAATCTCCACGTCTACTCGCCAGAGGGACCGGCCAACGTCGTGCCAAGTGTGGCGGGAGGTGTAAAGTTTGGCGATCCATCAGAGTTCCAATTCATTACTTCAGCCATTGTGTACCGGGTGCTATCGCAGGCACCAGCTGAATTAGCATCAGCATTGAAAGTGTTCCAGATCTGAGTCCCATCTGGACTCGTGAAAAAACTATCTTAATCAGTATACTGTGACCGCATCTCGAGAAACAGTACGAATACTCACCCGTTACTACCAGGCCCATAGTTCCCGTTAGCGCTACTAAGAACAGGACCTTTCTTCGACCACGCTGCACTCTTTGTTGGATCTGTTGACCCATCCCACGTCAGGAGGCCGAGGGCGTAGTAGTTTGTCCAGCAGCTACTTTCTGAGAAAGTCAAGTAGGTCTTGCCGCCGTGGTATAGAGCCGCCGGGGCTTCGTTGACGGATCCTCCATGGATCTCCCATGCTGCTGCTGGTGTCGAGATGATAGACGTGGTTCCAATAGCTGTCGGTGATGTGAGGGGAGCAATGCATAGAGACTATAGCGACCCGCCATTGAAGCAAGAGTGCACCAGGTAGTTGCCCCAAGCATTAAAACGTAAGACTGTGCCATCTATTCCCCACTGGCTTGTCAATTGACCTCTATAGGTGTATGTGTCCCACGGTGTTGCGCCACCTTGGTATATTGGTTAGAGGGAAGTTCCTGTGATAGGAAGCTAGTTACGTACCGACAAGCACATGTACTCGCTGGCCGTTTAGATCAGTACTTACACCAGTGTAATATATGTACCATACTCCATCAAAATAATGGGCCTCTGGAGACCAGACATTACAGCATCGAGATGCGGTTGTTGTGCTGTAGACAACTTTCTTGGTGGAGGTCTTAAGACCATTAAGGGTTGTGGCTCGTGATATAGAGACATCGGTCCATGTTGTGGTCAGAAGATAGTAGTACCCTCCTGTATAGACAATGAAAGGATCACTTCCATCCACGGCACGAATTGGATTGGAATATGTAGCTGCTTAACCGAAGCTGATGCAGCCCAGCAAAGACAGGAAAACGGAGAAGGCTTTGAGAGACACCATGGTGTTGGAAAGTGAAATAAAAATGTGCTCTCCACATTCGTCTTGCTTGCTTAAAGGAAGATGTCTGACTTATAGCATTGATAAATTGGGTAATATATACAAAATAGCTTCACGGAGGTTTTGAAAGACGGAATATTTAAAAAATTCTATTAAAGAAATTCCGTATCGGGCCATGTTCACCCATTCCCATCGGCACCACAATTAACCACCTAATAGACTGATGTGAACAGCTGATTTGATTTAATGCAGGGGATATTTAACACTGCCGAAACTAAAGAGGAAGAAAGATAGTTGTATTCCAAAAATTTCCAATCGACACAATAATTGACCAACTAGTTAACCAACGGAAAACTGGTCTGGCGAAGAAGAATGATTAACATTACTGGGCTGAAGAGGAGATATTTAGCTTTTAGAGTTGGTGATCGGCGAGCACGAACTCAAACTATCTTTGCCAATTCCGTCCCTATACTTCCCCAGGCTCTCTCATTATTGACGATCGATCCCCGAATCACAATTCCAGTTAACCACGAACTGATAATAAACTCAGGAACGATAAGGTCAAGATCTCTGGCGATATTAGATTGTGATTGGAGCGCGTGCGACCTGTGGCGGACCGTTCCTGGCAGGGACCTCACCATCGGAATAGCCTTAAAACGGTCCCATTCGTGGAAACCAGGTGCCTCGAACTCCAGCCATTTTGACCTCGCAGAAAATTTGTGCAAACACTCTATTTGAATATCGGTGTGATCACTTGAACTGAGTATTAGATAGGATCCGAATCTCGAAATTTCTGGTGCATGATTGTGAATTACGTTGCCATGATTGAGAAAGTAAGTGTTGTGAAGTAGAATTAGTGTTAGTGTGATGACGCTTGTTTGCTACAATAGCTACGAACTACTTCTTAAAATCAAAATAGATCCCAAACGGGCTTGAAGCAAAGAATTATGGAGTGTTGATCAAATTTAGAATTAATAACTCATATCTCTATCTGAAAAATTAAAATCCAGGCATTGTAGCAGCAGCAACAGCAGCAGCATTTGAGCCTACGCTAAATTGGAAAGGCCTCTCGGCCCTCCCTATTCACACTCACTGATACTAGGACCCGTGCAGAAAAGGATACCTCAAAACCCAACATTTACGAGAGAACAGGAAATAAGATCTTGACTGTACAGACGAAACGAAAATACCTCGCTGCAGGTGCAGTTCTAGCTACAGTTGCACGGCTGTGCTATTATTGCACTAAGAAGGCACGCCTACTCATCACAACCCTGATCAGAAATTTTCATGTCTTTCAACTGCATCGCATTTGCAAATATGGTATATAGTATGATGCGATTCTTCGTCACACCTGCACGCTATACGTGAAAAGACTAGTGGACGCCGCTATGGATATGGCTGAGCTGTGGAGCGAAGATCAACGGCTGGAAAGGGGATCCCGATTGGTTTCCAAAGCAGACGATTACTAGAGCACTTAGTTATGGCTTACGACTTTTAGCTGAGCTGACGGAAGCTTCCTATTGGATGATGTTTATATATATTGTGAAGCAGCTGAAGGCCGCTAGTGTGGGTGGTAATGCATAAAGGTATCATTTGTGGAATGCCGCTCGTTTCGTATTATGGGCTGAAAGTGCTCGTAATGGTGACCCATGATGAGGCGTGATGAATGCGATGAGTGGCTTTATTGGAGGGCGTTACAGTGTGGCTTTTTCTTTTTTAAGGCAGCTGTTTTAGTGTTAAAGGCTAAATTATTCAGAGGGATTGTCCCTGATGTTGTCGATGGCTAGCGTTGGCATGACCTAGATGGAGTTATTTTGCTGCTTGACGCAAGCGTGCCCAGCGAAAAAGCGCCTGACACATCAGTGCTCCTCATCTCAACTTAACTTTGGAATCTACTTGAGTCGGTTTCACGTCTTCTGCATTCCATATCCCGACATTCTCCCAGATACGGCATGAATAGCTCTGAGACTAGCAATTGGCATCAGCAATTAGGTTTGTTCGTTAGTATAATTTTAGAAATTTTCCTAACAAAACAAAAAGCCACAACCTGCTCTGAAATAGCTTTTATCTAATTCGAAGAATCACCTGGCGTGTTTACCGGTTTTTACCTACAACCCCTAAAGTCGAAAAAATTCACATCGTAGTATATCTCACTCAGGAATCAAATGCTCTACATATCTGCCAAAACTCGGATAAATGCAACATACCTATTTAAATGACCCCCTCGGAACCGCCTCTGGCATTCTAGTTTCGAGGGTACAACTGCAATGTCAATATTGTGATAAGAAGGGGCATCTAGAAAATGGACTCGGACACGAAATCGGCTTGTACTACAGATTTTTATCTCGGCCATAGATGAAATTTTTGTTCTAAAATTACCCTGCTTCTAGAAGTGAGGTATTTACAAAGACCAGTATTTGCCCGTACTTCTATTCTATCCCACTAGGTCTTCCATCAATCTAATTCCTGTAGCTTTTTGAGACATCACCTCCCGACATCGGAATCTACCAACATCTCTCGAACCCACCATTTCTATCATCCCACTTGCACCATTTGCCAGCCTTTTTGGTTGGTGCAGCACAAGCACTAGTAGTTTGAGCTGGTGTGCTGACAGGCTTGGTTGTGCTAGCCGAAGTACTAGCAGGCGCACTGCTAGGCTCCTCTGGTACATATGTACCGAGAGACATGCTGATATTATAGGGAAGAGTGATTTGGTCGTTAAGCTCGGAAGAGGCAACGCTACCAAGGTAATCGTAAACACTGCTAATGAGCTCCAGGGCTTGTGGGTATGGAGAGACTGTTGGAAGGACAGCGGCGATAGAGGAAACCACAGAGGCGGGGTTCTCGAGGTCCTTAAGGAAGGGGGTTGGTCCCTAAAAGGTTTAGTTGTGACCAATAAATTAAGAAATGAAGGATCGCAAACTCACAGCGAGATAGTTTATACGAGACCGGAAAGCTTCGAGCACAATTGCAGGTGTTGGGTAAGCAGACGACTGTGCATCGACTTGATAGATGATTCCACCAACAGTGGTATTTATGCCAAGAGTGTGGTGATCATAGTTAGAGATAAATGACTCGATTGCGATGACCTGGGGAGGTACATAATTAGCTTGGAATTCTGAGGCAAAACCCACTATTTCTTAGTAAGGAGGAAGGTACTAGGTGAAATATGAAAGGAAAGGATATTTTTCCATACTTTAGAAGGAGCAGCAGTTGTGACTGTAACACCTTTCAATTCCGCGGCAGCAAGAGAAGCTACAACGAGACTGCCAAAGAACGCCTTGGAGAGCATTTTGACTTTTAGTAGAGATCCCAAAGTCGTAGAAAATCTTCAGATAAAACGATAATTTTTAAGCGAATGAAATCGAAGACTGTCTGTATTAGATGAAGAGGCTCTTTGTGAAACCACACTGGAGAAAGATGCTGAGTTACTGTACAACTTGAGGTGCCCCTTCTTATATACATGCATTGATCCATCATTTAGAGGTGTTCCCGAAGCGTCGTTGATCCCAAGGCCTCGGTACTTGGCTATGCCACTCGGCGCGGAGGTTTCTTCATTGTGATTATGTGATTGCGTAATTTCGTGGTATGAGCTATTGAATATTCATGATGTTTTGGGGAGCAAGAGAGAAAGGTCCGTCTTCAACGTAGAATAATATCTGTAGTGGGGTATATCCCACGTCATCCGACAGGGATCGCTCGCCAGGTCTCAAAGGAAGGCGTAGGCCTGAAAAAGAGAACTGAACCCCTTCATTATTATCAATGCTTCTAGGAAGTTTGAAGTTTAGAAATAAGAAGATAATGAGTACTATGAGAGATCTTTGAAAGATTTCACGTCGAAGAGATGTAACCAATACCTGTAGTATTTTACGCGCGCATGCGATAAGAGTTGATCCTACGTCCGTAAATCTTAAACATTAGCACCAGCCACGCTGAATATTGGTGCGGGGTGCACCCTGATGTTGTTGGAGCTGGTGTGCTCCAGTGTGCCAATCAAAATCATCCCGACGGTCTTTCAAAGCACCATCTCCCCGATCCCCATGAATCTATGCAAGGGGCAGCTTCCACATAACTGTGTCGTGCTGAAGCGGTACAATAGAATGGCCGCATTCTTCTGAAAAAGAAGCACAAATACTCTGTCTTCGTGGACTTCAGCGCTTCATCTCAATTCAGTAAAATACAAGCTTTGGACACTATTCATACTCTTCCATTCAACAGTCTTATCTTATTTATCAAAGTCCGAACTCAATAATCTTACAAAAATATATCCCTATCACAAATCAAATACCTACCACAACTTTCATAACCATGAAGTACATTCTCACGGGCGTCACTGGCTTTATTGGTGAAGAAGTCCTCCACCAATGTCGACAAAATCCCTCCATCACATCAATCATCGCACTCACGAGACGACCACTTCCCGAAGAAATTTCTGCAGACCCGAAAGTTGAAGTCATCATCATGAAAGATTTCAAGACGTACACTCCGGAAGTGCTCGAGAAATTAAAGGGTGCTGATGCGTGTATATGGTCAATGGGTCATGTTGCTGCAGTCCCGGAAGTCGAGATTGACTATCCTCTTGCGTTTATGAACGCGTTTGCGCCGACAGTGCAGAAGAGGTTTAGGTACATGCACTGCAGTGGACGGTTAGCGGAGAAAGATCAAGAGAAATCTTTAGTATTTTTGCAGGAAGGGAGAAGGATAAAGGTAATTCCACAATACCACTTTCAAGTGTTTTCCATACTTATTTTGTCTCAGGGTACGGCGGAACTCGAAGTCATGGCTTTTGAAAAGAAGAAGGAACTCCACAATGGATTGTGGGAATCCTACATCGTGAAACCATCGATGGTCTTAAAGAAAGAAGGCCAAGAGGGTTACCTCAAATGGGTGGGTAGTTTTGTCATTGGTGGAGTATATGTGGATGAGTTGGCGGCTGCTATGATTGATATCGCGACGAATGGTAGCGATATGCAGATTGAGCTGAATGCGGAGGTCGTCGCAAGAGGGAGAAAAGTGTTAGACGCACATAAGCTATAGAGTCTATGATATATAAGGGATAAGGTGACAAGACATTCTTTGGCGTTCGTGCTCGGAGTGTACTACGGAGTTTGGAGGGTACAGCATAATGGGATAGCGGGAAGGATTAGAATTTCAAATATTCAGTTTTAGACCTTTTAAAGGAGTGAAAACATTTAGACCAATTAATACCTTTTTATCTTCAGTTAACACCTTCGATAATTTTGCGGTAAAAGACATTTGGACCATGATCAAGTTTGTCCCATTTTGACAAGGTTCTGATGCTCTTTTAGTTACTTTGAATACTGCTTCAATCTACGATTTCCTAATAATTTTCACAACTAGAAAGTTTCACGTGGGTTTATTGAAGACCCGAGGACCATTTGTATTTACACATAGAGTCTATCTGTTCCCGATGCTTTACATGCTAGTCTAAAAACGCCACTGGGAGTGGCTGATCAATAGTCCATGGGAGATCAGATGCCGCTTTAAGTCGGCGACGCTAGTGACGAATTTAAGATCCGTTGTCTCAGATGAGTCTGAAATGAAGCGGCACGGCAAAAACCGTTCAGCGGACCGTTGCGAGAACCTTTGAAATTAGCTCTTCTCGGGGAAGCAAAGTGCTTGAGCTATTACTTGGCTCAAGTGCTGTACTTTCTAAGACAACATACATAGAATCCTGACTGCCTATTCATTCTGCACTCATCTGGTTGGGTCGCTCGCTGTCTGGACTTTACCCAGTGCAGGACGGCACGAAGACTACAAAACGAACCAACCACGAGCACTCCCTCGTATTTTCCAGGATCATCATAGCGGGAAGATGAATTTAAGGTTTTGAGATCTGGAGCCGAACGATACCCGTGGCGCGTGGCATTCTCCGAAGCCAAGTCATTTCTTACGGCCGAAAACTGGAACAGCTATGGCCGTATTGTGGCACACTTTTACGGCTAATGTTGTTGGAGGGTGTGGAAGAGGATGTTGACTTGAATTTTATGAAAAGAAGTGAAGAAAGAAATGGAGATGGGAATAGTTGAGAATTCTCGAGTGTCCTGTTGAGAGAGGTCGTAGAACATCGAGAAAACTCGCTTTGTGACAAGCGAATTTGACCCTTTCACAACCTTAGTGGTTTGAATCTCAAGGAGCGTTTACGTTTGAATTTCCCCGTGCATCGAGTCCTTCACTCTAAAGTATGTTAGAGGATCCATTCCTATCCAACCATTCGAAAGTTAGCATTCGACGGGCTAACCTTCGCACCGTGTCTGTTTGGCACGTGGATGCGGCGCAACCAAAATCCCATGTCTCTCCTCTGAGTCCTATCACCATCCTTGCAATTCCATCTCAATGCACCATCGCAATTTGCCAGCCTTACACAAAAGTTTCTTTAGGGTAGGTAGAGATGGAGTCGGTTCAACTATTCGCAGCCACTCCCCTTTCATGCTTCGTCAATGTACCATCTTGTTGTCTACCAACCCTAGCAAACTAACATTGCCTAACCACGTAAACCAACTTCTCCTTCTACACACAGACGATTTGAATCCTTCTATTGGTTAAATGAACATCGTGAGAAGCGATGCGGCCGAAACCCTTCTCCATGCAAGGGTATCAGGATGCACAACATAGACGAAACAAATGCTCCGTCTCCAGACGGCATTTCTATCTAAAAGGTATATGGACGGGCATTTCTGCAATTTTTGTGATCCATTTTTCAAATTCTACAGTGACCTTCAGGAGTTTGTTGATTTAATTCCTGCTTTGGTAATTTGGCTCGTCAAAGTTGCCTACGTGCGAAGGCCTCCAGATACCTTCTAGCACGGCACCCCGCCTGGGCATTTTCAACAACATTATATGTCTTGACCAGCCACATGAAGAGTCATCATCGATTACTTCACTACTCCACATCAGCTTGAGCATCCTGCCATTTTCTAGCTATTTTCCATAAGAAGAAAAAAGCTGGATCAAGTCCTTCTCCAAAGTGTTACGGCTGCGCTGCAGCACACGTTTACCAACACCAACACCAACACAACTCCCTCCAAAGATACCCAGCGCAATCGCGCTCTTAATACCGCTATGTTCGGCCAAAAAGATTCAGCAACAAAACTTTCAACCGAGACACCAGAATCAATGTCTCCACCACTCTCCAACACGCCCTCGAACGAGGTAGAGCAATCCCCAGAAGAAGCAGCCCGAAACTTCAAGCCATCAACTGCCTTCTACCTCGCAATGACAACCCTAGCCCTGCTCACATTCATCGTTGCCCTCGATGCCACTGCGCTGGCTGTTGCGCTACCTGTACGTATGCCGTATTCCTACGACAGAAGAATTATGAAGTGCTAACAGCAATATACAGAATATCGCTGAGGAAATCCACGGTTCCGGTCTGCAAGCCTTCTGGGCCGGCACAGCATTCATGCTCTGCTGTGCCGTCTTCCAGCCTGTCATCGGCGCCTTCTCCACCATCTTCGGTCGTCGTGCGCTCATGACTGGCGCCGTGATCTTTTTCCTTGCTGGCTGTCTTGGCTGTGCTTTGGCGAAGAATTTCAACACTATTTTGATATGCCGAGCAATCCAGGGAGCCGGAGGTGGAGGGATTGTTGTAATGACCGAGATTGTGGTTTGTGATATGATCCCGTTGAGATTGAGAGGAGAGTGGTTTGGGCTTTTGAGTGGGATGTATGCTGTTGGTACAGTTTTAGGCCCGATTGTTGGCGGTGCATTTGCGCAGCATGTTACTTGGGTAAATTTTCTCTTTTCAAAATTCTTCGCTCAGTGAACTAATCGTTTTTACAGAGATGGATCTTTTGGATCAACCTGCCCTTCATTGGCGTCGCCCTCATCCTCGTCCCTATATGCATCAGGCTCAAGGTCGTCCCTACTTCCCTTCTCGCCAAGCTCAAGCGCGTCGACTGGATTGGGTCTCTGATCTTCATCGGTTCCGCCACTGGCTTCATCATGGGTATCTCCTGGGGAGGTGTTCAGTACGCTTGGTCTTCATGGCACACTATTGTTCCTATCGTCGTTGGATTCTGTGGATTTATTGGATTCTACTTTTACGAGGATATGGTTGCCGTCGAACCCATCGTCCCAACGTCGATTTTCAAAAACACCAACATTGTAGCTGCCTACATCGACACAGTCATCCATTCCCTGATTGTTCTGAGCTTGGTGTACTACCTCCCATTATACTACGAGGGTGTAAAAGGTTTCAACACAACCATCACTGGTGTCGCCGTCTTCCCCGAGACATTCACTGTCGCTCCAGCCGCCGTAATCGTTGGTATCGTCATCGGTAAGATTGGCTCTTTCCGCTGGGCAGTGTGGTCCGGTTGGGCCATCACAATTCTCGGTCTAGGCGTCCTTTACCTCATGGATGTTCACACTAGCACAGTGTCCTGGATCTTCCTCAACTTGACTGCTGGTATCGGAACGGGTTTCCTCTACCCTGCTATGCAATTCTCTATCCAGTCTGCTTGCGCTGATGAAGATCTTGCAAGCGCTGTGAGCATGTATTCATTCTTCCGCGCTCTTGGTCAGACTCTTGGTGTTGCCGTCGGTGGTGTGATTCTTCAGAATCAACTTGTTATTAAGATCCGCGCTTATCCTCAATTGGCGGCTAAGGCTGTAGCATACAGTCAGGATGCTACTGCTCTGGCGACCATGTTGAAAAACATGCCGGCAGGCCAGGACAAGTCTGATTTGATGCAGGCGTATGCCGATTCGCTGAAGGTTGTCTGGATCGTCATGTGCGGACTGGCAGGTTTGGGACTATTCATTAGCTTGATGATTAAGGATTACCCTCTTGATAGGTTCGTGCCTGCAGCTCAATCCATTGAAGCACAACAGGTGCCTGAGGAAGAGAAGGGAGAGAAGGTCGTTGCACCAACTGTTGGTGTAACTGCATAAATTGGCACCTACCACGATTAGCGATCTCCGTAGAGAGGAGAGGAAACATTCCTTTTGTGTATATGGACTTTTGGAGGGGGGAAGGGGGGTTCCGAAGGTAGATGCTGTGTAGGGGAAGGATTTGATATTTGGAATCGGAAGAACATGGCGTTTTGAAAGGTTGACGAAGTATGAAAACGAACATTATCGAATCATGGGGTTTCATATAACTTTATATCAAGCATAGCGACATGTTTTATAAGTTCAAGTTTATAGTAGTGTCTAGCATAATTGATAGAGGCTAGATTAAAAAAACTCCCTTTTGATTTTTTGATGTTTTTATATTTTGATTTTTGGGGAGGGGGGGGGGTGGGGGGATAGGATTAGGTCAAAGCTTCTAACTCCAGTTGATAAGGCATTACAACGGATTAGACACAAGAAATAACAATTTCTTACTTGGATGTAAAGTTTAGTGAAGGAAAACACAAAATAGGAATAAGTTGTATACTAATGTTAATTTTCTTGTAAAGTTAGTAAATTAGGGAACTACTCGGAAAAAGAGCACTGAACTAACTGAACTTTGTTTAATTTAAGATCATCAAGCGTCACTTGAGCAAGAATAAATCCAGGAACAAAACAACCAGCACGCGCTGGTCAGAACAACTTGACCTTAAATGTTAGGCCTAAACCTATGATGCACTAAACCCTCTGCTTGTGTGCCTTTCCCACGTGGGAGACTAGCATGCCCATATCCATAGCAAACGCGTCGGAACCCGATAGCATAGCAAAAGGGGAACTACGTGGAACCATTCTAGAAATACCAAAATCTTAGATGAATTATTAATGGCGAGTTTAAAGTGCATGGCTGAGGTAAGCCATGTGTTGAATGGTCTCTTGTGGATCAACCATACGGCCGCTGTGATGATTCCGCAACTATGCGGGACTTTTTCTAGTGCTCTGAAATCAATAGGCCAGAAAATCGCGGAAGGAAAGGAGCGAACTTCATATGAAAAGTATCATTGCCGCCAGGGTGGTCTCCTCGTCTTTCATCTCATTTCCAAAGTGTGAGCTTTGTTATACTTTTTAAGCTTTGTGAAAGTTTTTGAGACTTCATTATGTCCATCGTTATGAGCACCACGCCTGGGAATGTTTCATTCCCAGCAGCTGTTCCTACCCTAAAAACTTCAGGATCTTTCCATATCAAGCCAGAATGGGCAGTTGGCGATACTCGTGCACATCTACCTAAATGGTATGTTCCGGCCTTCTTCGCTGTTCTGGTCGGCTCTCTTGCTCTTCCCAGTGGACGCGCCAGAATTTACACGACAATGCCTATTGTCCTCGCTTTAGTCGCAATGCTGCCTTATCATACCGAGGGAACATTCAAAAAGGACTTTGACCTGGGAAATCTGGTTCTTGGCTGGTTCCTGGTATACCTCAGTCTGGTTTTGACAGCACCCGAGAAACAGTTCTGGAAGAAGGATGGCAGGACTTTGACACCAGATCAGAGACAGAAAGAACTGGACGGTCAGCCCTACCTCGTGAAATTGGCCTGGAGTTTTGGCGTCTGGACTAACCCTAGAGGCATTGGCTGGAGCCATCAAGTGTCGGGCTTGAGACCTGCTGCCCCAGCCGGAGAACCAGTCTGGTGAGCTCTATTCAGCGCCTCCACAAGTGGCTATACTGACTTGTGACAGGAAATTCGTACTTCGGAAGCTTGGATATGCTTTGGCATTTTTCATTACTTTGGATGCTATGCACCTTTGGTACAAGTATCTTGAGACATCGAGCATGGACCCGAATTGGACTGTTTTTTCTGAACGCATACCTATCCGTGTGATTATTGGGTTGAGCAACCAGTTCCGTATCTTCTGCGAAATGGCATCTATGCACTCTCTTGTTGCCGCCATTACCACAGCAATCGGCATGTATCAACCCAGCGACTGGCCACCGATTGTTGGACAAATCCAGAATGCTTATAGCGTTAAACGCTGGTGGGGGTATACCTTTGTCCTTCATCCTTGAGGAAATTCTCCACTAATTTCGTCTACAGAATGGTATGGCACCAGTTTATGCGCCAGGTGGCACACTCCGGTGGCCTCCTCCTTTCAAGAGACATGCTCAAGCTTCCCAAAGGCACCTCAATCGCCCGTTTTATTTATCTTGTTGGAGCATTTGCATCGACTGGCTTCTACCACACAATTGTGACCGTATATGCTACAGGTTTTCGTGCCGGTCTGAACCCTTGCGGAGATCTGCAATTCTTCGTTCTTCAAGCTTTCGGTATGTTCATGGAGGGCTGGATGATTGATTTGGCGATCTGGTCTGGCCATGCCAGCAACAAACAAGGCTGGAAGGCTTTTGGGTATATTTGGTGGGCATGCTGGCTAGGCTATTCGCAACTGTGGTATTTGGACGAGTTGAGAAAGGCTGGACTTTGGGATGTCGATCTCAAGGTGCTGGGATATTTCGGATTCTCGTTGTAAATGGGATTTGATGTGCTTGGCTGTGAAACGGGTGAAGAAGGGTTCAGACGCAACGGAATTCAACGAGGTGGTGAGGATATGCGATATCAATGGGTAGAAACCTAGCGCTGGGGTGGTTATCGTTGTAGTTAGAATTGTTTTGGGAATGACGTTCGGACTTTCAAAAATTACTGGGATCGAGGCTCTTTTCGTTTTATGTAAGCAGGCGTTGAACCTCATCAAGTCGTGAGGGTGACACTGAAGTCAGACAACAATACACCGTTTTTCTCATATTCAACTTAGTACAATCCGTATTAGCATTAATGACTCTATAACTGCTACCAATGCCCCGGTATTCCAGAACAATCTTAACACGACGAGCCCAGACTACAAACGAGCCTCCAAACCCCGAACTCTTCATGGCCTGCAGCGTCATTGAAATAGTGAACACAATAATACTGCTATGCAGTCTCGATTGATTCTTCGGGGCACGTGAATAAATTTGGAAGTAGACAGAACAGGAGATAAAGGTGTATGAAACTCTTAGGACTTTTGTTGATGTCCTCGGAGATCAAGCTCAACATCAATGGCTAGGCACAAGGAATCGTCCGCAGATTAAGCGTGTCACACTTTCGGTACATGCAGAAGGATGTACGGCACTGAGCCTCAGCTAGGTGTGGCATGGCATATCTCCACGTGGCTAACATGATGCCATTCCCCGCCCATGCTTCTTGAACCCAGCTCGACAAGCTCCACGACAATCCGTACCCTTCCTCCGCACTCCCAAACGAAGACAACATAATTTATAATTTATGCAGCTAAAATCACACCGTTCCAGTGTACCGTTTGTCAATCAGCATGTTAATCCTTCTCTCTGGGATCTGTTAAAAAGGTCCGTCTACAGATGGAATCTTATCACTCGCTTATGCGAGGGACAGGGGGGGGGGGTGGCAACATGAGATATTGTATGGTACCAAGCTCGAGAAGTGCCTAGGTTAGTGGCCTTCCTTCAAAAATGGTCTCAAGCAAAATGACAAGAGAATGCTCCGCATCTCGAACTCTAGCGCAAGGCTCCGTCCTATAGACCTTCTATTTTCGGATCCCACGCTCTACTCCTTAACCTTACGACCCTGACCTAGTAGTTACTACGGGGCAGATACCATGTCCTTGAGGCCCACGAGGAGCCAGGTTGTAAAACCCAACTTTATCCCTACCAGCCATGCGTCCGCACTCCCGGGTAATAGTTGCCAACTTGCACTTTTATTCCATGTTGTTCGTATCTAGTTCCCATAAGCTATGCCATAAAAGGTAATAACTTTTTTATTGCAATATAATATCCATTCTACGTTAATTTTGTTGATGATTAGACCATGCCGGTAGACCATGGTGGATCTCTTGCCATGGGTCAGTAACGGCGCTCCAATTTTCCGTTCTAGTACACTATACGACTGTAGAGTGGTGTAGAGATTGAACCTAAGGCTGGGGTCGCTTTCAATGGGCGAGATCTGCAAGTACATACCAGCATGGAAGAGCATAGCCTGTAGATTGTGTTTCCATACTTGTCATTTTGAAAACCCCGACAGCTTAGCTGGAAACGACAAAGTGGGACTAAGGTACGAGAAGAACACGCTCCCTCACGGATATTTTGATCTCACATTTGTGAATCTCTGGCATGAGCTGGGCTGAGTCACGGAATTTTAGCGTCGCTTACCTTTTTGAGACCCTCACTGATTGCATCACAGGAATCATTGGGATTGTGGCCTCAGCTCTGGCTCATGACTGCGTTGGTTTGCGGAGGAAAATGACCTGCTCAACAGTTGATGACCGAGCTAGATTCACCATGTTGCCGAATGTATTCATACATATACGTCTCCAGCTCGACCTTGGCTCATCAGAAAAGTCGACAAGAGTATCGTGTGCTAGATATTCATAGCTGTTCTTCATTGATCCAACTATATTCCAGCCTTCGAGACTCCACCAGATCAGCCTTTCGTTGAATTTACAGGTTTTGACATCACTCTTTGAATCAAATCCCAAATCCAGTCACCATGTCGACACTCGCGCCCCAGCCAACACTCTTCTCGACACAGCCCTATGAATCTAGGGCTTCCACTGAAGTAATCTCAGAGGCCAACTCCACTGATGCCACTTCGGTCTCTTCTCAAGAAGAGCTTGCCCCCCATGTTCCAGAGAACACGGTCATTGTTGGCATGGCCTGTCGCTTGCCTGGAGCCAAGAGCCCAAAGCAATTGTGGAACAACATTGTTGCGCAAAGAGATGTTCAGCGCAAAATCCCCAAGGATCGCTTCAATGTCGATGCCTTCTATCATCCAGAGGGGACCAACAAAGGCACCGTTAGTCGTCCCAATGCCTCTTAGAATATGCAGTCTTTTTAACACATTTCTAGACCAATGCCAGATATGGATACTTCCTCGATGACGATGTCAGCGAGTTTGATCCCGAATTCTTTCAGATCTCCGGGAAGGAGGCTGAAGCCATGGACCCTCAACAGAGGCTCCTTCTCGAGGTTGTGTATGAAGCATTGGAAAATGGTACGTGAAAAAATCATATCACTCTCACATTCTGACAGCACTAATGCGTTTAAAATCAGCTGGCATCACCCTCGATGAAATCAGCGGCACTGAGACTTCAGTGTTCTGTGGTAGTTTCACCAATGACTACCGTGAAATGATCCACAAGGACCTTGAACACTACCCAAAATATAGTGTCACTGGTACCGGTGCCGCCATCTTGTCCAACCGTATTTCTTACTTCTACAACTTGCACGGCCCTAGTGTTACTCTAGACACTGCATGTTCCTCGTCCTTGGTTGGTCTCCACATGGGAAACCAGTCCATCCGTGATGGCGAAGCCGACATCTCCATTGTCGTCGGCTCTGCGCTGCACTTTGATCCCACCATCTACACAACAATGACTGATCTTGGCTTTCTTTCCGTCGATGGACGTTGCCGTGCTTTTGATGCAGATGGCAAGGGATATGTTCGTGGCGAGGGTATTTGTGCAGTCATCTTGAAGCGAAAGTCTCAGGCTGAACAAGATGGAAATGCCATTCGAGCTGTCATCCGCGGTACTGGCTGCAACCATGATGGTACTAAGGAGGGTATTACCATGCCCAACTCAGTCGCTCAAGAGGCTCTCATCCGACGAGTTTATAAAAACACTGGTCTCAGCACGAACGAGACTCAATATTTCGAAGCTCACGGCACTGGAACCCAAGCCGGAGACCCCCGAGAGACCCGCGCCATCGGGGCTGTCTTTGCACCAAATCGTGATAAGCCTTTATATGTTGGGTCTGTTAAGACTAACATTGGTCACTTGGAGGGTGCATCGGGTCTTGCTGGCGTGATCAAGACAGCCATGTCTCTCGAGGCTGGTAAGATCCTTCCTAACATGCTTTTCAACAAACCCAACCCGAACATCGATTTCGAGCAATGGAAAATCCAGGTTCCAACGAAAATGATTGATTGGGAGCCTACCAACGGTGTTAGACGTGCTAGTGTCAACTCCTTTGGATATGGAGGCACTAATGCTCACGTAATTCTTGAGGGATATTACAAGCCAGCTGTCGAAAAGACTGTTGCTAGCCTCGATCCAGAGCATGCTGAGATGGTTTCCAACCGGCCATACCTAATTCCTTTCACTTCCCACACCGACAAAGCCGGAAACCTCCTGAAGACTAACTTGGCAGCCTTTGTCGAGGGCTCATCAGAAATGACTGCTGCAGACCTTGCAATTAGTCTCAGCAGCCCAGGAATCTCTAAGCACCAAAGTCGTTCTTATGTTATTGGTAAGGACACCAACCAAATTGTTGAGAAGCTCAGTGGTGGTGCTGCACCATGGACTCGATCAACCAAGACCAAGCCAAGGATTGGCTATGTTTTCACTGGTCAAGGTGCTCAATGGTACGCCATGGGTCGAGAACTCATTGAGAAGTCTCCAATGTTCCGACAAACTATCGAGAAGTGTGACGAGGTGTTCCAGACCCTTGAGAACCCACCATCGTGGTCGTGTCTCACTGAACTGTTGAAAAGCAAGGAGGACTCTCTTGTGAACGGCATCGAATTCTCCTCTTCTCTCGCTACCTCTGTTCAACTTGCTGTTGTTGACCTTCTCCGAGCCTGGGGCATCGAACCATCTGCCGTCTGCGGTCACTCAGCTGGTGAAATTCCAGCTTCTTATGCCGCTGGCATTCTTTCCTTCAAGGATGCACTTGCCTGTGCCTTCTACCGTGGAACTGCCCTCTCTGGCGAACCCGCTGACAAGATCCAAATTCCCGGAGCTATGATTGCTGTCGGCATGACTGAGGCTGAAGCAATTATTGAGTTGGAGCCGTATACTGGCAAGATTTGTATTGCTGCCGTCAACAGTCCTACCAGTTTGACACTCTCCGGTGATGAGCCAGAGGTTGTTGAACTCAAGGAGAAGCTGGAGGCCAAGAAAGTATTCGTGCGAAGACTCGCTGTCGAGCGAGCATACCATTCCCACCACATCGCACCCTATGGTCCAGAGCTCACTCGATTGTCACGGAATGTTCAATCTCGCCCAGGGAACTGTCGCATGTTTTCTAGTGTCACAGCTCGCTTGGCAGATTGGACGAAAATGAATGGTGCTTACTACACTTCCAACTTGGTCAGCCAGGTTCGATATGTTGATGCTTTAACTGGTATACTCATCGACGAGGCTGAAGAACAGAATGTTGATGTTCTGATCGAAGTTGGTCCTCACCCGGCTCTTAAGGGTCCTTCTCGACAGACTATTCAGTCATTGAAGCTCGATATTCCTTACCTCGGCACAATCGCTCGTGGCGTTCCAGATTTCGAAGGTCTTCTTGCTACTGCGGGACAGCTCTTTGCCATGGGGTACCCAGTTGACCTTGAAGCTGTCAACAGCAACCTTTACCTTGGTGCTGATGGCTCGGTCTGCAAAGCACCAGCTGGTCAAACAGTCGAGCTTCCAAGTTACTCCTGGGATCACAGCAAATATTGGGCTGAGACTAGACTTGTGAAGAGCTACCGCCAAAGAGCCTATCGTCACTCAATTTTGGGAGCTCCAATGCTCGGGAATATCGAGAAACACCCACGATGGAGATCATTCCTTCGACCAAGAGAGCTCACCTGGCTACCTCACCACATGATTGATGGCAAGGTCATCTTCCCTGCTGCTGGTTACCTCACCATGGCAATTGAAGCTGCTGTTCGCCTGGAGACTTGCCCAAAGAACATCAAGTCAATCTCCCTCCGTGATATTGCTATCAAATCTGCTCTCACAGTCTCTGATAGTGAGATGGGTACTGAAGTCTTGTTTGAGATGCAACCCGTTTCCACCTCTGCCAAACGTACCTCCGATGTTTGGTACAGATTCATCATTAATTCTTATGGAGAGAACGAGAGAGTCAACGAGCACTGCTATGGATTGATCTCCGTCGAAGCAGGTGAGCCTGTGCCAATCGAGTCCGACGGACCAACACCCTCTCTTGCGGCCCTTCGTAAACGCAGTGATCGATGCACACCATCTCACAAATTCTACGAGCATCTCTACGCTATTGGTCTGCAATATGGTGAGGACTTCCAGCTCATCACTGGCAATGTTGACAGCGGCTCTGGATATTCGATGGCTCCTATCTCCTTGAAGCCAACAGCATTATCAACCACAGCGAATGATGACTGTGTGGTGCACCCGTCATTCCTCGATGCTTCCTTCCACCCATTCTTCGCTGGTATTGAGTCTCTGCTTGGCCGACCTCTTGATGGCCCATTCGTCCCAACTTTCATGAAGGGCATGAAGATCTCTGGTGCTTTCTATGAGATGACTCAGGCAAAGGCCGATCATAGCCTCTGGGCAACTGCCGAGACAAAGCTTCCTGGTCCTCGTGTGGCTATTAGTGATATAACTATCCGAACGCCAGATTGCAGCGAGATCCTCATTGATATTCAAGGTCTTGAAGCTACTGCTCTTGGCAGCAACGCCTCTGAAGATGGTTTGGGACGTGCATTATTCTTCCGCACAAGATGGCAACCTGCTTTCGATCACCTCGAAGGCACATCTGAGCTTTCTGAGATGAAGAGCATAGCTGATATCATGGATGTATTTGCGCACCAGCACCCTGATTGCAAGATCCTACATATCACATCTGACGTTAGCAAAACCACTGATCTACTTGCTCAACTTGGTGGTCGCCAAGGCCAGCGTCGTCGCTTCAATAGTGTTACACCATTCTCTGGCACCGAGGAGCAACTTGACACCGAAAGCCTGCAGGCTGTCTGGTCGACTTTAATCGATACAGCCGAGCCGAAGCCTGCTTCCTTTGATTTGGTTGTCTTGAGCAAGGAAGTTGACATTGACGTCAAGACTTTCCTCAAGCCAGAAGGAATCGTCCTTACGGACAATGTTCAATTCGAGGGCTTGAACACCTTGTTCCAGAGTGCTAATTTCAGTGCTTACCGCAAAGAAGCTGACACCACTGTGGCAGCTTCTCCGCTCACCTTGGTCACATCAAGCAAGGTTTCAACTGAGACTGAGGCTCTAATCTCTCTACTTAAGACTAAGCAAACCGTTCCAGTATCTAGAATGACTTTCGAGGAATTAGTCGAAGGCGCTCCGGCCACTGAGAATGTTATCATTCTTGCCAGCTTGGACCAGGATTTGTTCTTTGAGGACCCCGAGCATGAGTCTGTTCATTTCGAAGCGATCCGGAGCCTCTTCACCAGCTCCGACAAGAACATTATGTGGGTTCTGCGTGGAGCATCTTTGGACACACCCAACCCCGCCCAGGCTATAATTCTTGGAATGTCCAGAGTAGCTCGCAACGAGAATGAGAAGCTCAAGGTTATCACTCTCGATGTCGCCCAAACTACCGAGAACCGAGAGATTGCAGAGACGGTTGCTAAGATTTTCAATGCACCATTGACTGAGGACGAACTTGCTTTGCGCAACGGAACTCTCTCCATTCCTAAGATAGAGGCCGATGATGGACTTAACTCCAAGTTGCCAGAGAACTCTGGTGGTGAGCCTACTTTGCAAGCCTTCGGCGCAGGCCAACCTCTCGCCTTGAAGATTGGCAAGGTTGGTCTCCTCGAGACCTTGGCTTTCAGTGTTGATGAAGACATCGTCGATACTCAGCTTGCGGATGACCAGATCGAGATCGAAGTCAAGGCATCGGCCATCAACTTCCGTGATGTCGCTGCATCAATTGGTATTATTGACGACTACAGGCTTGGTGATGAGTGTGCTGGTGTGGTGATTGCTGTTGGAAAGTCTGTCGATGTTTCCGAATTCCAGATTGGCGACCGTGTTGTTGCATTCAGACCAGGACAAGGTGCCCACCGATCCATTGTCCGTGAGCAAGCATCGCTCTGCTACAAGCTCAACAACATTCCATTCGCTACTGCTGCCGCCTACACCTGTATCATGATCACTGCCTACTACGCCTTCCATGATGTCGCTCGCGTTCAACCTGGCGAGCGAGTCTTGATTCATGCCGCTGCTGGTGGTGTTGGTCAAATGGCTATTCAAGTAGCCCAAATGATGGGAGCTGAAGTCATCGCTACTTGTGGGTCTCAAGCCAAACGTGATCTCCTCAAGTCAACATATGGATTGCAAGATGACCACATTTTCTCATCTCGTGATCCCTCCTTTGTTAAGGATATCCTCAATCTTACTGATGGAAAGGGTGTTGATGTTGTTCTTAACTCTCTTGCTGGGGATCTGCTCCATGCTACAGTAAGAAATGCCCTGACAAAACAGATATGTGATAGTATGCTGATAAAAGAACAGTGGCAATGTGTCGCGCGTTTTGGTCGCTTCATCGAGATCGGGAAGCGTGATATTCGTAAGTTCATTGAAGGAGACGCCTTTACTTTATTACCCTCACACCCCATTTCAAATTTTTTCATATTACCCTCCTGAGACTTCTTTATGAGCTAGTTACTGACTCGGTAATTCTCTAGATGAAAATGCGACAATAGAAATGTCGCCGTTCAAAAAGGCGGTTGCATTTGCATCAGTGGATCTCATCACTATGTACGAGTACAACAAGAAGTTGTCAAGCCGTCTCATCAAGGAGACCTACAAGCTTCTTGAAGATGGCAAGATCCATAACCCTAATTCAGTACTTGAGCTCCCATATGCCGAGGCCGAGAAGGGTTTCCGTCTCTTGCAGATGGGTAAGCATACCGGCAAGATCGTACTAGTACCACATAAGGACGATATTGTCCCAGTCTCCCTGCCATCTTACCGAAAGACTATGCTCTTCAGCCCAGAAAAGAATTACCTACTCTCTGGTGGTTTGGGTGGCCTTGGACGTACTATGGCTGAGTGGATGGTCCGCAAGGGTGCTCGCCAATTGAGCTTCCTGTCCAGATCCGGGGACTCAAAAGCCGAAGCCAGATCTACTGTTGAATGGCTGCAGGCTCGTGATGTCGATGTGACCATCTTCAAGGTCGATGTTACTAACTTCGAGGCCGTCAAGCAGGCTGTCCAAAGCCTTGGAGACAAACTAGCCGGTGTCTTTCACGCTGCAGTGGTTCTTCAGGATGCCCCCCTCAACACCATGTCTCTCAAACAATGGCAGAACTGTGTCCACCCGAAGGTCCAGGGTGCATGGAACCTTCACCGCGCAACTCTCCACCTCAACCTCGATTTCTTTATTCCATTTTCCTCGGTCGCTTGCCAAGTCGGTGCTATGGGACAGACCAACTACGCTTCAGCGAACACGTACCTCGATGCTCTGGTCAGATACCGCCGCTCACTTGGCTTGAAGGCCAGTACTATGAATTGTGGTATGATTGTTGGTGTTGGTCTCGTTGCTGAGAACGAGTCAATTCTCCAATGGTTGATAAAAATGGGTTCCGATGGTGTCAACGAGGACGAACTTCTTTACCAAATTGAGGAGGCTGTCGTGGGCGGCTCTGGGCCTCTCCTTGGTGCTCGTGGAGTCGATCCTGCCGGAACAACCACTGGTGTTCAACTCAAGCGAAAGGATGTTTACTGGCATCAACGAGCGTTCTTCCGAAACCTCTATTCCAACCACGACCTTGATGGAGGATCCAACGCTAATGCCTCGAAGTCTTTGGGCGCCTCTCTTCAAGCAGCAGCCAACGTTGCCGAGCGCACCGAGATTCTGACAGGCGCATTTATCGAGAAGATCGCTGCTGTCTTGGGTGTTGTTGCTGAGACCATTCAGCCAAGTAATCCACTTTCTATGTATGGCCTTGACTCCATTGTGGCCGTCGAGTTTAGAAAATGGTTCTCGAAAACAATCAGCGTTGATATTGCCCTTTTCGACATTCTTTCATCCAAATCTATCAGTGCTTTGGTCGCAAAGGCTGCCGGTCTCATGGTTATCGATGCAACTTCCTCAGAGCAGACTAAAGGATCTTCTGATGAATCAGGTGCAAAGGGCAATTCAAGTGGTTCCGAGCAAGACTCAAGCTTGGTTCAATCTTCAGATTTCGATGCAATTTCTGTCTCCCGACCTAGCAACATTCCAATGAGTACTTTCCAGCGAAGAATGTGGTTCGCCCACCAAATGGTTGAGGATAAATCGGCACTTAACATCTGCATTACATCGTACATGAAGGGTACTCCAGATGTCAATACTTTCAAGGCTGCTTTAGACGAACTCAAGAAGCGCAATGAAATGCTCCGAACTGCATACAGCGAGGGAGAAGATTTTGCTGAACAAGAGCCTGTTAGTGACTTTGATTCCAAGTTGGTGTACAGAGATCTTTCGATTGAAATAGATCCTGAGGTCTCCCTTGAAAAATGGAGAGCATCTATGCAAGGTGAGGAATTGGATATTGAGAATGGCGAGATTATGAGGCCCGGTCTCTTCAAGCTTTCCGAGGGGAAGTTTGCGTTCGTGGTTGCCTTCCACCACATCTCTATTGATCGTGGTAGTTCTAAAGCACTCTTCGAGCAGTTCGTCTCCATCTACGATGCCCTTGCACAAGAAAAGGACCTCGATACTGTTGCGCTTCCCCGAATCTCCTATATCGACTTTGCTATCTGGTACGAAACTCATCTTCGTAGTGAAAGCCTTCAATCCGAGATCAAATTCTGGAAGCAAAACCTTTCTGGTATCAAGTCCACATCTGAGCTCCTCCCATTCGCTAAGGCTACACGTCCCGAAAACATGGATAGAGCCAGATCTGAGCTCAGATCTACCATCAAGGTTGAAATGCTCAAGCGTCTCAAGAGAGTCTGCACCCGTATGGGAACTACTCCATTCCAGTTCATGCTTGCTGCCTTCCGAGCCTTCCTTTACAGGTATACTGAAGAGGAGGATGTGACTGTCCTTGTTATCGATGGTAACAGGCCACGCTCCGACCTCGAGGATGTTCTTGGATTCTTCGTCAACATGATACCAGTTCGACTCAACAAGGACTTGGACGCCGCCTTCGAGTATCTCCTTGCCTCTACCAAGAATGCAACGATGGAGGCTATCGAGCACAGCAAGATTCCATTCGACTCCATTGTTGAGGCTGTTGATCTCCCGAAGAGCCACTCTATCTTCCCAATCTCCCAGATTGTCTTTAACTACCAGATGCACGGCGTTATGCCTGTAAGTATTCCCTACTCCTTGGTCTAATTACTAGATGCTGATGAATTCAAGCGATTCCAAACCAAGGATTATGAAATCCATCGGGTCGTCAACCACGATATCCCAACTGCTTGCGAGCTTGCTATGGAAGCCTTGGAAGATCCTGAGAAGGGTCTTGATCTTCGCCTAGAATACTCAACCACTCTGTATGGCGAGGCTGATATGGAGCGTTTCTTTGATAACTTCTCCACTTTCGTTACCAGCTTGATCCAAGACCATCGCCAACCGATTTCACAAGTCAAGATCTCAGGCCCAAAGGAAATTGAGCACCTCAAGACCAACTTCTGGAACTTAGGCTTCACCAAAAACACATGGCAAGGAGCCACCGTCATTGACAAGATCATGTACAATGCCGATAAGACTCCAAATGCTGTAGCAATTCAGACAGCAGAAGGCGGTAAAACAACGTACAAAGAGCTCGTTGACCAAGCCCAAAGAGTAGCTGCTACACTCGAGCAAGCCAATATCGCCCCGGGCACCTCTGTAGGTGTTCTTGCTGCCCCAGGCGCTGAGGCTGTTACCGCCATGGTCGGCGCTCTCCTCCGTGGCTGTGGTTACTTGGCAATGGACCCTGAATTTGCTGCTCAACGACTTAGCTTCATGGCTTCTGACTCTGCAGTTAAGCTCATTCTTGTCGGAACTGATCTCGAAAGCGTAGGAACCGCTGTGGCTGCCAAGACAACTTCTCCACCGCAAGTCCTGCCAATTGCAGTTGCGAAGAGTTGCAATGAGAAAGCAAGGTACGGGGACACTTCCGCAGATGACCCCTTCTATACCATTTACACATCTGTGAGGATTACGGACCAGAGTATCGAATCATACTAACACACTGATTTTAGGGGAGCACAGGCAAGCCAAAAGGCGTAGTGCTCACGCAATCAAATACACAACAAATGTTATCGACCATGCAGAAAGACTATTCCTTCACTTCGAAAGATAAATTCCTTCACCAGTCGTCTATGTGCTTCGATTTATCCATCGTTCAAATCTTCTCGGCTTTGACTTGTGGCGCAACGGTTTGTATTGCGTCTGCCGGCGTTCGGCGTGAACCTTCTTTATTAGCAAAATTTCTACAACAATCAGCAGTCACCGTCACCTACTTCACACCTACCCACTTCGCGTTGCTTATTGAGCAATCTGCCAGTCTTTTTAGTCTTTGCAACAAGTATCGACTTGCCTTTTTCGCTGGCGAGCGTCTTTCAGCACGATTGGTAGACAAGTTCCGTGCACTCAAAACACCTGCAACTATTCTCAATACTTGGTCACCTAGCGAACTCGTCGTTCAAACTGCAATTCACGAGGTCTCTTTATCTGAGACTGGCGATGTCAACATTCCTATTGGGTTCCCTATGGCCAATTGTCGTCACTACATCCTTGATTCTCAGATGAATCCGCTTCCAGCTGGTTTGATTGGCGAAATCTGTGTTGGCGGTGCTCAAGTTGGCGCAGGTTATCTCAACAGACCTGATGCAAATGCCGCTTCTTTTGTCAATGACCCATTCTGTTCTCAAGATGATATTTCTCGAGGATGGACACGACTTTTCCGGACTGGCGATAAAGGTCGATTTTTGTCAGATGGCAAATTAGAATTCCATGGCCGAATCGCAGGAGACAAGCAAATTAAACTTCGAGGTTTCCGAGTCGATCTTGGAGAGGTTGAGCATCGCATCTACCTCGAGGCTTCCAAACTCCCTGGTCCTAAACTTGTCGATATTTCTATGGTTGCCAGAACGCTTGATGGAAGCCAAAGTTTCACTGATGAACGCCAACTGGTCGCCTTCATTGTTTGCAACCAAGCAATGAGTCCGACCGAAGAAGTTAAATATGTCACTACAATACACAAGGCCATCGGCCAACACCTAAATGCTTACATGTTGCCTAATGGGTATCAATTCCTGGCAGAGTTACCAATGACTATCGGCCGCAAAGTTGATAGACAGAGTCTTCTTTCAAGAGAGCTCAGGCTAGTCTATCCATCAAGCAAAGCGGCCAGCGGAGCCCAGGATGCCAATGTTGGAGAGACACAGCAAAAAGTACTCACAGCCATTATGCAGCTCTATCGTGAAGTTCTAAAGCTTCCAAAAGACCGTGAGATTGGTCCAAACGACAACTTCTTCGAGCTTGGTGGACAAAGCATTCTGTTGCTGCGACTTCAATCAAAACTCAAGCGCAACTTCAAGAAAGTACCGACTCTTCCTGAGCTCTTCAAAGGCCCAACGCCTCTTATTATTTCTCAAAAGATTCTCGGACTCCCCAGCACTCCTGTCACTGGCGCCGTCACAGATGCAACCAAGACCCAGCCTATCAACTGGATAGCTGAAGCTCAACTACCAACAGACAAGCGCTACCTTGTTCGTTATGGCTCACGTACTCTCTCATCTTCAGACATCAATTCCATCCTTGTTACCGGAGTAGAGTCTTTCATCGGTCTCCACGTCTTTGCTAGCATGATTGTCTCGCCTGTTATCAACAAGGTCCACCTCCTCGGCTCAGAGGGCGCAATCGACATCATCGAGCTCCTCAAGGACCTCACACACTATAAACTTCTCAACGAGACAATGACAGAGCAACTCGTCCTCGAAAAAGTTGCTATAGTTCCCGGCTCTTTGATGAAATCTTCCTTCGGTCTCAGCAAACCAGAATTCTCCCTTCTAGGCAAAGACATTCAAGCAATCTACCACCTCGGCGGCAAAATGTCCCTCCTAAAGAACTACGAGACACTTCGCCGCGCTAACGCAGGGGCAACAATGGATCTTATCGAGCTCGCCGCCCACGGCGTTGCTCGTACAGAAATCCACTACCTGTCCACCTGGTCTGTTCCTCACCTGCAATCCCATGCCTCTGCCAAGCGCCAACACATCCACATCGACACTTCCGAGTCCTCACCAGCGCATTTCTCCCCCAGTGAAGATGCAGAGCTGTTTTACTTCAAGTCTCGATGGGTATCCGAAATGTTGCTCACTACAGCAGCAGATCGCGGCTTTAACGTTAATATCTTCCGTGCATCCGCTGTCTCTGGCTCAAGTAAGACGGGTGTCCCAGCTCCAGATGATGATTTCGTCCGTCGAATGATCCTCGATATGATATCACTCGGCTCTGTCCCTGCTCTTGGTAACGATTCACAACCAGATACCCCATACGCAATCGATTTCATTCCCGTTGATTACCTCTCTTCTGTAATTCATGATATCTCCACCTCAGACTCCATCAAGACGCAACATCGCTTCTCAGAGAAGAAGATTTCAATCTACCACGTCGGCAACCCCTCACCTATGCTTTTGCATGATCTACCACAGGTGATGAGTGGATTGAGAAACGACGGAAAAGAGGGAGAGCTGGTCAGTTTGAAGGAGTGGTTGGCACTTATGAAAGCGAGCGCTACAAGTGAAGTGGAGATGTTAAGGTGGGAAGCGGTGAAGGGAGTCTGCGAGACAGGACATGTGATGTTTGCTTTGGATCGCACAGCGACAAAACAAGCTTTGGAGGAAATAGGAGGCTACGAAGGGACGAACAATGGTGGCTGCCCGGCTGTTGATGAGGCATTCCTCAGAGCTTTGTAACAACTTTTCTTTTTTTCGTGCTTGGGTACGGAATAGATTTCATTATTTTTGAAATAATGTATCATGATACAGTACTAGATTTTCTTTGAGTTTATAGATAGCGTTGGCTTTTACATGGGATTGGAGGTTGTAATGAGTAGTTTCTTTGCTGTTTTGAAATTCGTTTAGATTTCCTATAAAACCTATATAAAACACACATACTTAATAAAAGTAGTTAGATTAATGTCGCTTGTATAGCGCCAGTGTGACAGTTCCCTTCCCTTCTTCATTTCTTGTCATTCTTGACAAAGACACCCCGATTTGCTGTTTGTCATCTAATTTAATACTCACTTGCAGCAGTAAAATTCGTTTCTATCCTAAATTTTGTCATCTTGTAATAACCTGTACCTCTATAACATCCCAAAAGTTCGCCTGCTTTGTCTTGATAAGCATATCTGAAACCCAGCCTAGTCAAGACTACTAATAAAAATCCTTTAGCAAGAGTTGCGAAAGATGATATAATCATAGCAGATTTTTCTGAGCAGATACCTACAATAGCCTAGCTAGAACTCTCATCACACCCACTCTCTCATCTCGCTCTGCTCCGGAGATCCATGATGCTATTCTCCCCTTCTTGCGATTGTTCGATCTCTATATTCTACGGTTAGTCAATAAGTACTTTTACGCTCCAATCCCTCTGCCTGTACACCCCGAACTTCTATTGGCAGAGACGGTTCATTCCGTCTTCCCCGCCTGTTGCGCACAGAACCGGATCTTGCCATAGCTAGCCTTGCTCTTACTGGTCCCACCTATCGTGTGTTCAAAGATGAACTCTCCGTATGAGCTCACCATGTGTGTGAAAGGATACCATATTCGGGGATATTATCGCCCACGAGATCCTTAGCCAGGCTAAGCTTGCTAGTAACCTTGTGCTCAAGAAGATGCATGATTCAGGACGATTAGGAGAAAGGAAGGATAAAGCATTTTGAGCATCCAAAAGCCGGAAACGGATTATCTCAGCACTGTATACTGTAATATGGCCAGGGAGTGACGTGCGGCCTTGTTGTGGAGAGGTTGCCGCTCCCAGGACGAAGTTCAATTATCTCAATATAGTATCTGAACACAGTTCAAATAAGGTTAACCTGGGTAGTCTCAAGCCTTGCATTCTCAAGTTCCCCATACATAATTCCATCAACGTAGCAGACACCAATAAGTTGATGTGTCTTGGCTACCTTCGACTCTGCTAAATCCAAAGATTCCCGTAAGACAAATGGATTTGGCCCCCCTAAAAAGGCCCAGATTTGATCTCCTTCCTTAGCATATGCTGGGACTACTCCAAAATAACCATTTTCTGTAATGCATAGCCGTGCCCTTTGCATTGGGCATAGGTGCCGCAACCCCGCAAGACGACTACCTATGCGTATGCCCTCGATTGAACTCATTCCTGTTCCTCTGGCTCCTCGCTCTATTATTGCTTGAAGTATCTCTCTGGCCTCTCGAACAGCCGCTTCGACTTGTTCTGCATCTTCTTCGAAACTTTGGAAATCTTCATGGCCTTGCCCTTTTCGGCTCTCGTGGCAAATTGTTCGCCACACAAGACTCCGGCGGTCTATATCATTGTATATTGGGTGACACGCATGTTGCACCATGTGAAAGGACTCTTCTATGGCAGCGTGAAGTCCCGAGTATAAGTAATAGGCTTCTTCGGTAGTCGTGTAGTTAGCCGCGAGAATTTGATCGAGCGCGAACCATGGATGAGAGAGAAGCCGTATTTTGTCGACATAAATGCTTTGTATCCCCAGTACACCTGAGGTATAATTTCCACTAGTGATAACAGCTGGAGCCCATGTTGCAGTCTTGTAGAGCCTGTTACATGTTGAAGCAAATGTTTTCAAAACAGATATCAGTGGAGACTCCCACCATGGTATCCATGAGGGCTCATCGGGCCTACTTGCAAATTCAGAGGGTAGATAGCCTATTCCTCCAAGTTCAAGTAGTTGAAAAGAGGATTCTTCAATCAATGCAAACCTGGCGGCATTGATTGTTACCATCAGATCTGTTACATCTGTACCATATTGAATAGGAACTGCTGTTCTAGCCTTATCTGTTGAGAGGCCTAGAATTCCGAAGACCCTATCTCGTGGATTTGTAACATGGAAATCGACAGACCAGAGAAGCAGCTGGCTTAGTGGTAGGCCGTCCGGCATGTTCTTGCGAGCAGACCTAAACTCTTCCATTTTGTGTATTTTTTCCATCGCATCGCCTATGCGACTGTGAAATATCGCCCCAAAGTTTGCTGTCGATGCGTAGATAGCATGAAATACTAAGAAAGACTCAACAGCATCAATAAAATCTTCCCATGTGGCTTCCTCGCAGTCAAACTTAAGAATCAACTTCTGTGCTAAAGCAACCTCTTGGATAATCCATGTTCGAAAGAAGAACTCGTTGCAGAGTGAAATTATAGAGGCACGAAATTTTAGGCAAAGATCACTGTAAAGGTATAGTTGAAAGAAATCTTCAGGCGATTCACTAAGTGCTCCAAACTCCCTTATGGAGGAAAATGGGCCTGGGAGATATGGTATCTCGGGCATAACTGCGATCCACCCAATGACCTTTTCAGAGGAACTGTAAATTTCATTCATAAATCCGATTTGCCAGCTCTTCTCTTCATTATTCTTTTGATCGATGCAAATGGAATCCAGCCAGAGCAGTCGATCTTCCAGCCGGTATCGCAAGGTACGAAGCAATTTGTGTACCTCACCAGCAACCGTGAACTTTTTCCTGTCCAGCAGTATTGGGACCTCATTGCCGGAGGCCCAGCGATAGGAGATTGCCTCAAATGGCGGAGCTTCGGAAACCGGTACAGATATAAGACTTCCCTTGATAATATCCCAAGAGTTGGCCCCATGGAGCTTGAGAAGTCGAATCTCTGATTTGGTTCTCTCCACTGGGCAGTATTCCAGAGGGCAGTATTGATATGGGGGAGACTTGCTGAAACCCACATTGAATAGCAACCGGTTAAGGTGGTTGTGTACAGATGTTCTGATTAGGTGGGCATAGTAAAGGGGGCGTTCCCGTAGGTAATGCGCGACAGTTGTATATAGAAGTGGGTGAGACAGCTTGATCCAGGGACCCCAATAACCAGACAAAGACCACATCCCAATTCCAATAAAGGCGCCAATTGCGACTGGCCACCCGCCCTTGTGTCCATCGAGGAACTCCACGCCTAGCCTCCAAACCCAGTCAGCGCGGGGCACAAGGTACCAAGAGGCTAGCTGATGTATGGAGGATAGTATATCGATGGGCCAGTCCTTATTTCTTTCCACAGGCGACTTCTTCTCCTCTTGTGTAGATTTACACCTTTTCAGGTAATGTAATTCGTCCAAGGCTACTTTGGTGGAAAAGAATATGCCCCAAAAAAGGTTCGCTCCACCAGATACAAGAAGTCTTTCCCTAAGTATGAGAGCAGCTGGCACCGCAATTGTGGTGAGTAGGTAAGGCTGATAATCCTCCTGAAATAAGAACAGGAAAGCCCCTCCAAGAGAGAGGTAAAAGATTCTCCCTGTTCTTGTGTTCGTCAAGAAAATAAGCCGGTCGAAGGTGAGCCCCCCCAGAAAAGCAAGGCCGGATCCTATAACAGCTCTTGGCACATTGATGCCATTAATGCTACCAAGTGGTCGATTGAGTGGAAAAAGGGACCGACCAGGCATGTTGAGATAGGAGGCCTATAGATAATAGAAGGCCTTCAAGCAACTTACCCATACATACGTGTTGAGAACCTCATGAGATATCGAGGGATGGGTCGTAACCTTGTGCTGACTGTGCAGTAGGTGAAACATGATTGGGTAGGTCTCAGATTTCAAGCAACGCCTCTCCCGCCATAGTCAGCCAAAAGATTGGGTTACGGCTCGGGTGCCCTAGAAAAAGCTCCAGCTCTAGCTCCACTTTTAGAAAGGTCAAATACTCTACCAAAGAAGAATTTAGGAATTAATTTAATATAGGGTGGTTTGCCTTATGCCTACGTATAGTTAAGAACAAATGCCTTGTACTGTAAGGGTTTAGCATAGGAGTAACCTGTGTCACGCTGTATATTCTATCATGGTGGAGGGGTTATCACCACCCCACCCAAATTCAAGCTCTTTCTTTCCTTCCTTAGCGATTAGTTTATCGAATGATAATACTATTATTTCACTGGCGAAAGGCCTACGTTATATTGAAGAATTCAGTGATACTCGATTGCCTAGGTAAACGTGGGTTTTAGCTGGTCGTGACATGTACTCTTCAACGTATATTGTCATTAACACAACGAGATCTTTAGGGCTTCATCTAGTACTTCGTAGGGAAATCGAGTATATTGTTAAATGTATGCTCTCTGGAATAAGCTATAGGGGCATTCAAACCTACATATGGCCTACCATGAGATATGGTTGAAACAGCTAGTGAGTTTGGTGTTTGTGATGCCTCAGGCTAAAAGGCACGAGTACAACATTGATAGAAAATAAAATCACATGAAGTGAAATTTAAAGGCAAAGCTAATCACTGTCACTTTACGGGCTAAAGGATCTCATTGTTTTAGATCTACCACTCTCGGCGCATCACAATACGTGTCATAGTACTACCTGAAAACTATCTAATTCGGACGGTCCCGGCCCACCAGGATAGTTGAACTTCTATATGAGCGAATTATTTTTGATCCGAGTTGTAGGAAATTACGAGGTAACTAGTTATCCTCGAACTATTATATGCATATGTCGTGTTCTATTATTAACTAATCCTTCTTAAGAGCCTCCCCCGCAATAACATCCAGTATAGGATTCTACTGAAAATGTTCTTCAGATCAAGGATTGAGAGTGACTCCTGACTATTTGGCCTTATTGATTGTTGAATTGTAGTCTATGGAGGAGGCTATATGAAAACAGGAAATGGGGCTAAGCTTTGCTTGAATAGGTCAGCTTAAAAAAATATTATTCTGATAATGTTCGTCTGGACGAATCGAAATTTAGATAGCTGAAATCAGGTCATATCTAGGGGCTCTATGCTGGGAGATAGGAAGTCGCGAGTGCTGTCCATACTTCTAGTGCCTGCAAATCTTGTGATCTGAGATGCAATCGCACAAAGTCTTATCCTCTCAATTGTACGCAGCCATGGCCTATGATGGTATAGAAGTTTTTGTGTGTCGAATCCATGTCCTAGGCTTATGATATTTCTTATAGAGGAAATTTTAGGAGAGGGAATAATATGGTAAGTGCCCACGTATGTAACTCGAATTTCAGGGTTGATTCGGACTAGTTCTCTTCGGAGAAAAGAGTGTCGGATATCTGCCCCCAAACACTGCAATGTAATAAATCGACAGCAAATTATTTCAACTTAAATTTGGAGATTCAAAATTGAATATTCTAGTATTTAGCCTTTTTGAGATTTCGGGAGTTAGGTTCGAAGAAATTTTGCGTTCCATATGTGACTAAATGCTATGTTAGGGTTGGGACTGTTTAGCTTGTAGGATCGAGAAATGGGCTTACTTAAATCAGGACGAATTTTCTCCTTAGGGGTTATTCTCAGCACCTAATTATAATTATACTATTTCAAGAGTGCCAAATTTCAAGGTCAATTCCTAATAACTACATCCAACGTACCTCTGTAGGGCTCTGATTGAGAACCTCCCTACAAGGCTGCTTTGTAGATAGACATTTTTCTCGGTTTTCGAGTTATGTTTTGTTTATATTTGGTTGTAAGAAAAGCGATAAGGTGAAGTAAGGCTAGCTAAGGACGTGCTTAACCACCTTCCTTAGCTACTAGATAAGTTAACAGATATGAACATCAATTCAAGAGAATTAGGTACCCGTCTGTTTTGCTAGATACAAGCCTCAAATTAGGGATGAGTATTTTAGTTGGTGACGATCAGCGAATTCCCATTGCTACATGTTTCTTGACTTTATTTATTTGTGATAGTATGATGGGGTAGATGACAAGTAAATGGTGGTGGCCTAGGGGTCTCAGGAATGCCGAAAAGGCTTTCAAAGAATTACCAATACTCTAACATCAGTCACCAGAGAATCTTAGGAAACACTGATCTATCCAGTTCGAGACCTTTTGACAAGAAACGACATATCTAAGCAAACTAGCAATCGATTGGCCGGTTAATCCTGGGATCGTCATGAATAGGAGAGCAAGGAAAGAGAGCAGGAAGTAATTCGCCCCCGTGGACCATTGTAAGGAGCAAATTTTAGAGCGGCAACCAATTCTGGATCCTGAATGTGAAAAGCCTCCATTGCGAAGCATTTTCTCAAGTCAGCTAGCCCCAGGAAAGACTATGAGATGAAGATTTTTCAAGTGAAGCGAAATGCTGAGCAGAATTTTCATTCGAGGGTCGCTATATCAAAGCCCGAAAAGCCTTACAAAGTATGCTGTGAAGCATAAGGAGTAAGAAATTCATATCCGAGATCGTTCCGACCTAACGTTGAAGAGAGCCTCGCAGAAAGAGAACCGTGAAATCCTTCAAACCAACACAAGCGATGGCAATAGAGGCTTGTCAGAAGGAAGTATTGATGGAAGGCGATTAATTTTGAAGCATAAATGGGAAGCCTCTATCGCGAAGCACGAAATGCAGGAGGAAATCCTATACCAAGGGATTATGATGAAGTTATAACATCTATCAACAAAAAAAGCCTTGCGCCAGAGGGCTTCCATCGTAGCAAAGGCAAGGCATTTTGAAAAATTATCAACCATCATCGAGGCTTCTCCGCCGGCTCATCGTGTTCAATGTTATCATTTCGTTCCTCACGCTAAACCCTCCTCCCACAGCGCCACTGCCCGTAGGAGCGCCTCCAAAATTGCGCCCCCAAAATTCTCAACTCTAGCATGCCTGCAACCGAGGAGGAGTACTCCGAAGTAATACAGCAAACCCGACCCACTAACCTACCACTATCTATCGTACCATCCTTAAGCTTATTTCCCCTCCCCGAGTTCTCGAGCTCGTCTCGAGCAGTCCCCACTAACCAACTACCTCAATCCCAATTATCCTTATATTTTCCGGACTTACCCTGCTCTTTTCCACTGATGTGACCAATAACCCTATCACGAAAGGACAACACCCACTCAGCAACTTATTTTTAAACCTTAATTTCGTCGTAGAAGTGGAGGCCCAGCCATCTCCCATGCATAAATGACGTAGGTGTGTTTGTCCCGAGACTATGCGTGGCAGTAATTGTGCACAAGAAAGTGGGAGGCCTCCGGAGTGATATTCCCGTAGCCTCTTCTGGTAATGTGCGGCGAAACCCCCTGAAGCGATGTCAATGTCCCCCAGCGGCAAAGACGTGATAGACGACTTGAAGTCGGCGACCTGCGCTCGTCAGTACATTTGCTGGTGTCAGCTATGCTTGTTTGAACCCATGGAAATAGATCTGAGGAGGCGCGGAAGAGTCGGGTTGGTGAGCTGTGTGGGTTAGATTATTTTGTTTAAAACAGCCGGCAAGTTAAGTGTGCTTCAATGCTTAATTTATCAGGATTTGCGGTGCAGCGACATGTGATTGGAAAACGTGTGAGAAACCCAGCTCTCTGGCTCGAATGCTGGGAATCAACTAGGGTCATGTTCAGTCATCACTGCCAAACCAGCGTTAGGTAAGGTGTGGAGGCGCAGAACCCTGTGACGAATATTAGCGACCAAGCCCCTTTTCTCCCAGCAGTATCTTAGATGATATTACCGATTTGGTAGATAGCAAAGTTTTAACTAGTGTTATATAATTCACTTGGAGAAAGTAAGTAGGTCATATAATTCAACAATAATTTGAACGATATAGTTACATATATTGTGTCTTTCTTGACATTAAAATGAAATCCTAGGATTAAGATCCCACGGTAGCTAACATAGAAAACACTTGCGAACACCATAGCTAAATAAACATGTATAAACAAACTGCTGCCTCTAATAAGATTTTTATTTTGCTTTAGTTCCTTGTATTTGATGGTGAGAATCGCAGAAGATAGATACTCAAAAGTTACTGAAATGGCCTAAGCTGTCGCGGTTAAGATAATATTACTTAATGGCCTTCATCAACATTTCGGTATAGTGTGAGCCACTAGACCTGGTTCCCGTTGAATTTTGTAATATGGTAGTCTGCTTCGACTTGGCCTGGGCAGACAGCTTCCTGAACGATGTCCGCATTTCAAAGAGTCAAAATCGGTCCACGATAGGCCTGCTCCCCCTTTTGCGTAGTGCTGTCTTCAGTATCATTCACTATCATCAAATACAGTGTATCCTACATGAAATCAGTTAGAACTGTAATGGGGATCGTTTTGAAATACGAACCGGTCTTAGAGCTGGCTCATGGCTAGCGCTTCGCGATGATGCTTGACCGCTGCCACCTATGGACATAGATGAGGTAAGGTAGTTACCTACGCCCACTGATAGGCTTGATTGGTACAAATCGATTTCATTCCAGGAGGGAGCGGGCGCCGAACTCCACGGGTCTTGGTATTGACTTGTGGTGGGTATGCCTGATATATTGGTCGCAAACATGCTATGGTTTCCGGGCTGAACATAGTCAAGGAATGCATTGTTTGCGAAGTTATCGTTAGATTCCATATTCTGAGTTTGTTGCAATGATTCAATGGCGATGGTTTGAGAGCGGGTGTCAGGTTTGAAAGCGACAAGAAGGCCAAAAAGGCCATGCAGGCACAGAAAATCGCTGTTGGCTCGATCGAGGAATGTACTTCCAACCGGGTCAGCTACTGCAGTCTTTCATACTGAGAGAAGGGCCTACCCTGCTCCGGCAGTTCTTGCCTTCGCTAGATGTAAAGCTGCCTCGACCAACTCTTCCGTGGTGGTTACTTCGATAGCTGCAAGGTTAACAGCTTTCATGTACGGTAAGGACTGCACTAAAATTCAGCGACAGTGTAAATCTCGTTTAACCTGTAGAAAACACTTACCAAGCTAGACTGATCAAGGTTACCCAGGAAATTGAGGAAGCTTTCTTGGTCTATACCACAAGAGTGTAATGATGGCGCGTAGACCCTCGTCCATCCGCATGTCACATCTTTTGCATCACTTTGGGGAATAAGAATGGGTCTAGATAACCTGCGCCTTGTGGTCGTCAACGGTGTGTGGGTGCGGACCGAGTGCTGGCCTTCCAATGAACTAAAAGACATAGGCCCTGGTATTGAGTTCGGAGAAAGGTTCCCACTTTGAAAGTCGCCTGCGATTTTGTTTGAAAGCTGACTTTGGTATTCGGCATAGTTCTGAAGCTCATTAAATGCTTGCCCTTCGCTGGCAATATTTTCATCAGAAGAAGACCCTATCACCGTCACAGCACAATATCAGCATGCCAAACCTGAAGGAGAAGGGCTTCAGTGATGGCACTCACCAAGCTCAGCATTTTGCTGGCCGTACGCTCCATATCCAAGAGCATTGGTGTCGCGCGTTTGACCATGGCTTGTGCGCCTCCTTGTTGGCGGTCCCTCAGGATCCTTTCCTCTACCAGAGTAGGCCATGAGTTTTATAAAGGGGGGAAAAGATTGGCGTGTTGCCAGCGTATATCGCTCTAGGGCTGAATGCGACACCGCAGATATGTAAACGAAGAGTTGTGGAATTTGCGGCACCCTAGAAAATTGTATTGATACTTGGCTAACAATCCATCTGCAGCCTCTGAGTAGTAAAGTCCCGGTTGTTTGTCGAACAGGAAATCCAAGGAGAAATAAACGTGTAAATAACATCTTGTAAGAGGCCTCTTGATTATACATATACAAGCTTCGGGAATTGGTTTGTTAGGGGAAAGAAGTATACCATTATAATTTTAAGTGAGAGTACGTAGTGAAGTCGATTTGCTGAGGCTAGAACTCTACGAGCAGAAAGACATGATTGGTATCCAGAGCGCTGTCACCGCCCTACACAATTGTTTTTCTGGGACTCGGAGACATCAGCGGGCGCAGAATGTTATGGTGAAGAAGATGGCGTCGGTATGCCCAGACATGTTTTCCAGATGCTAGATTTTGAGTTCTGACCTGAGATGCGAAAATCGCCTAGATAGGAAAGCATGGAGCAGCCCTACCCTCGCACCTACTACTCGAACCGCACCTGCACGACATCCATGGATATCGCGCTACGAAAGCACTACTAAAGAGGTCTTCAAGACTCTCTCGGATGCTAGCTACTATATACCAACACTACGAAGGAAGCACATGACATCGAACTTCACCACGAATTCCATTGTGCATTACAATGATATACAAATCTTTCAATCTTGATTTGCAAAAGGGGATGTACTATCGATATGGATGATACATTGTATGAGGTCGTGATAGCAGAAAACAAGTACAATTGAGTCTCCTACATCAGAGACGTGCTTGTTGTGTTGGAGGCGCATTCCGACCAACCCTTCATCCAGAGAGGCTTCCGCAATAACTCAGCCCGCCAACTTGCAGAGTGACCGGCTGGTTTAGGATCAGAGGGAAGACATGTACAAAGACCAACCCCCTAAACATGTTTAATGAGATGATCAATGCCTACAGAGCTCGCCAAAATCCCACATCGGCAATTGCGGGTTGACCTAGAATCCTCTGTTCCATTAGCGACTGATAGGTTTCGGTAGAATTCCGAGTTCCGGGCTCGGTACAGATGTGCCAGTGCCACAAAAACCAGTCCAGCGGGTTCTCCGAAACTGTCCACTTTGTACTAGATGGGCTCCCAGACTGTGTGGCAGAGATGTGAATAGGAATGGCTTCTGTGCATGAGAGGCACGAAACCTTGAAAGATACAGGCAGGTACCTAACCGACGGATGCAGGGTGAAAGATCCACATGGGTGGTGGCGTTGCCATGTAAGTACTATATGATTTTAGATGCGGTTTGCAATTAGGCCAGTAGACAGAACTTCGGGTGTGTGACAGAAGTATGGTATATGGTACTATGTATGATTAAAGTTGTTTTAATGAAGCACGATGTTAATTAATGCTTTGTCGATGGGTGGTTTGAGCTCTTGCAACCTTGAAATTTGCACCAAAAGAACAAACAAAGCTCTTCTTTGATCGGCCATTCAAAATCCTTCGGGCCGGTCCGATGCCGATCCTTTGTGTCAACTACAATTTCAGCTTCATGAACAGCCACAATTCCATCTGCACAGTCCAATTTCCCCAGGTTTCCTCGTATCCCGTATGAATTATGGCATTCTATTGGTGGGTCCTCGAGTTACTTTAGCGTTACAACCAGGGTTTTACCGGTCACGTGGTTAGCTCTCAAGGTTGAGAAGTAGCTTGATATCTTACTTTGAATCATGAAACCAGTCAATTCAAGCTACAATGTAGAATATGCTAATACCGAATCAATAATCCAACATAGTAATGAAAACAATAACCTAAAGTGTCCTAGTAGCTTCTTGTGTGCTACAAAAGGTCTGTTAGGATCTTCAAATCGTGGGTGCCAAGCCCAACATAATTTGAATTAATCTTGAATTTTCTGGAGGTTTTGTAGTTATCACCGATACTACGCATGTGAAATTGTGGCACGTTCAGCGAAATCCTTTTTGGGCGCTGTAATGGAGTCAGTGTCAGTGCTAGCTAGTGCCAGAGACCCATACACTACGCAACAACCCCCCAAAAGTGGTTAGACTGGTAGCCTGAGGGTGCCAACTTGAGTGAGGATACAATTCTCCGTCGCAGCAATGTCACGACCTACAACTACGCCGCAACGTCGCGTTAGTTCACTAGACGTGGCGATCTGCCTTGCGAGTTGGCTGGCTGGATTAATGTAACAATAGGACAGAAAAACGCCTTGGCTCGATTAACAATGATCCCTTGCAGCTCGACGAACCACGGCTCTTTTTAGTTGCGTCTGAACACCCAAATTAACATGCTGTAGCCGCGCTCGCTCAACTGGCAAATAGCAAAGGTTGCTCACGGAAGAGTTATCTTTCCTCCCGTATCGGTATCACCCCGGGCCTCGATTGCTATGACCCTACCGCGCTACTAGGACAACGTTCCTATATCAAGCATATTTATTCTTCAATTAGACTCACGTCATGCCGCACGATCCAGATATCGGTATTTGATATCTAGAACTCCTGACAAGGCACAAGCTCCATGTACGCCAGCAGCATGCCATGCTGCGCACACGTTTAAAGTGGCAGAAGTGGCAGAAGTGGCGTGGGGATCATTGAGCCGATAGTGTATAATTCGTGGTAGACGCTCATTTTTCATGCAGATCCAGTGATCTTGTGTCTACGAGTACGGCCTTCGACGAAACGCAAACCCTTCCGCTTTTGCACATCCTCCGCGCAACCGACTTACACCACTTTCCAACAACCAACACGACAAAATGGTATACTGCGGGAAGCCGAGCAAGTCCTGCGCGGAATGTCGATCAAGAAGAACCAAGGTGAGACATTCTATTAGAGTGTCGGAGAAATCGGCTAAGTCTGTTAGTGTGATATGCTAAGGCCATCATGCTCTCAATGCGTGAGAGCTGGTCGGCTTTGCAAAGGCTATCGAGATCCAGGTGATTTGATGTTTCGCGACGAGTCAAAAGGCCTCATCGCGAAAGCTCAACGCCAAACTCAAAAGGCAGCACAGCGCGCTGGAACTGCAAATGTGGTCAGCGGGAAATCCCCAAAAGAGGAGGCTGCTAGCCGAATCAGAATAGGGAAACAGTTAGACACCTCTATTCCTGCTGGTCTCCAGACTTCTCCCGAAGACCATGCAACCGCCTTTTTCTTCCAGAACTATGTTCCAGACAAGGGAGTATTTCCGACGGGAGGCTTTCAGTATCTAGAGAGCATCTTCAATCAAGAAAGAATGGGGCAGGCGGTTGCAGATAGTATTGCTTCACTGGGGATGGCTGGTCTGTCAAATCTATGGAAAGCGCCCGACATTTTAGTACATGCAGGTCTCAAGTACCAGTCTGCTCTTAAACTTCTTAGCTCTCAGTTGAAGAGCCCAGACGAAGCTGTAGCAGATCAGACATTTGCAGCAGTAATGCTTCTAGGATTATATGAGGTACGAGTGGCCTACCTGTGTCGCCTTCCATTCCTTCAAAAGCTGATGATCTCAAAGACCAACACATGCCATAACCGTGGATCTATGGATGCATGGACAAGGCATATAACCGGCGCCACTGCAATACTAAAACTTCGAGGGAAGAGGAAGCTTTCAACACAAATCGGTCGCGGGCTTTTCATTCATCATCGTTCGCAAGTCGTGAGTTCTTAAGTGACATTTTACATCTCTATCTTACATTTATAGATTGCAAACTGCTTGCAACGAGGTGTTGCTGTACCCGAGATAATCAGTGAATGCAACAGAGCTATGCCGAATGATAATCTTGTTGAGGCTGCAGCAACAACACTTGCGGAGCTTTACATCAAATACGCGAACCTGAAAAACGACATGGAGCGAGAAGACCATTTCGGCTGTTCTGAGGATATCATTTCTCGGGCTTGTGCTATCGATGTTGAATGTGCTGAATGGGCTCGGACTCTTCCTATTGACTACCTCTACCGAACGGTCACAGTGAAAAATCGTGGTGTAGAGGTATTCGCAGAACATTATCACATCTACAACAATCTTTGGATTGCGATGATTGTAAGTGGTCTCTCCTATTATTCTGCTCTCGGGTCTTCCACATTCAGTCGAGAAGACGCTTCACTATCCTGGCTTCACTCAAGCTATCAATTTCTAGCAATATGATGCGCTAACATACTGTAGTGGAATAATTACCGCTCACTTCGATGCGTTATTCATGAACTCGTTCTCCTTCACTTACGACACTTCTGCCAAACTCATAAACCAACAGAGCTGTTGTTTAATGATCCTGATCTGTTTAGCAGACAGACTCTTGAGTCAGAGGAGGTCATTCTGCAGTCCTCTCAAGAAATTTGCGCCAGTGTACCATATATCCTTGACTTCAATCCGAACGTAAAAGAACCACATCGAATCCCCCGAGCGTTTAATGGAAATTTACTTCTATGGCCATTATTTGTGGCTGGTACTACAGAAGAAGTGCCAAGCCAACAACGCAAATGGGTTATATCCAGGCTTCGCTATATCTCAGATGTTATGGGAATTCGACAAGCCATGCCGCTAGTGTATAGCTTGAGCCAGAAGGCGGATGTTGCTTCTTGGGATGGCGAAAACCTTTCAAAGCCTGACGAAGATAGTGTACTTATTGCTATGGAAATCGGCCAAGAGGTAGCCCGACAACAAGCAATCGCGCGGGAAAACACACGACGAAATTCACATCAAAGCCTTGTTCCAAGCCAAGACTACCAGACGTCGGGATATCAGGACTTAATATCGAACATTGTATCGTACTCGAATCCACCTGCACATGAATCGGTATACCCAGATCCGACCGCACTACCTAAATATCATGTCTCGATATATCAGCGCGACCCCTATCAGATCCCTATAAATCTTGGAGAACGGGGGCGGCATGAAACACTAAATATGGCTTTGGGCATTCCAAATTTCGATGAGGGTTGGTGAATATTATTATCCCTTTTAATGATAATCCACCATAAAACTCTTGTAAATGATCAGTAGATGTTCACTCATCCTGGTTTTGATGAGTGTTCGAAATATCGAATATCGAATATCGATATCAGAATTGGTGTTAAAAAAAACTTGATTTTGGGAGCTATGTACCAAAAAATCAAAATATACTTACACATATCCCTTGTGTACATCCTTAGATATTCCCTACAATTTTTAACTTCATTCTGTTGACAAGTTTCGACATTAGACAGTTGAGATTTAGGAATGAATCCAGCATACAAGAACGCCTATGTTTTCTTTCACTAATTACTCCTATTCAAGATCTATACTTCTTAAGAGGCAAATCATATAATTATATAACTTAGGGCCACCACTGTCTTTGACGAGTTCACCAAAGACACTCTGCTAATACACGTGACCTAATACACGTGACCTAATACACGTGACCTAACGCCCTTGCCTACCATCAAGACACGCAATCATACCAGTATTAAAATGCTCCACTCACATGCTTATACGAGACTTCATCAAATATGCCAGCAAAACGACGTCATTCTTCAAAGAATTGCTGCTGGCTGCAAAATGGCCGTAATCAACGGAAAGATCGAGTTTGTGGCGCTCAAATTCGGTGGTGTTTTGGTGGGGTTTTAAGCCACCGAGACGGAAATCGGGTCAATTATTAGTGGCTTTTTCTCCTGTGGCTTGCGGAGCCCCTCTCAATTGCAAGCCACGAATAATGCTTAGCTCAACAACATCATTGAGACAACCCGACTCCTACAGTCTCCAATTTCTGGAAAAAACTATATACATGGTGGCTTCCTCTGTCATGGAGAGACTACTCTCTTCTCCATTAGACACAACAATATTCAATCACTGCAAACTTCTGCAACCTTTACTCAATCCCACCTAAAGGACTAATATCGCAATTTGAACACTAACAATAACCACATCCTCCACTAAAGCACTGTTAAGGCTTAATTAACAATGTCTATTACCAAGAACATTGCCTTCTTTGGTGCGACAGGCGGCACCGCCGCAGCGACCCTTGCCCAGTGCCTCCTCGCTGGCTATACTTGCACCGCACGTCCGTCTCTACCTCCCCTCCTCTGCACTGCTCACTAACCAACCCCTCACAGTCGTCCGTTCTGCTCCTAAACTCACCAACCTCTTGAAAACCTCACACTCAATTCCCGCTGAAGTTCTCGACAAACAACTTACCATTATCCAAGGAAACATCAAGTCTATTGATGACTGTACCCAAACAGTCTTTCCTGTCTCCCTCAACCCCACTACCTCCTCCACAAACAACCGCTCTGTGGATATTATAATATCCTGCATTGGCTCTATCCCCGTCTGGAAAGGCTGGAATCCCTTTCCCTCAATCGAAGATCCTACTGTTTGCGCTGAAGGGACAAATGCTATCCTTACAGCGCTCCGAAATCGCCAGCCGGTAAAGAAGCCAGTATATTGTGCCATGTCCACAACCGGCATATCGAAATACGGCCGCGACGTACCACTGGTTTTCGCGCCGCTATACTACGTGTTCCTGCACACCCCACACAAGGATAAGAGGATTATGGAGAACTTGGTTATCGAGGGGGCAAGCAACAGCGACAAGGGACAACAGGTCATCTCAGAATATAACATCATCCGCGCTAGTCTCTTGACCTCTGGGGCACGGCTGGGGAGGGATGCTATTAGATGGGAAGTTGAGAATGGGGCGGTCACAAGCAATGCTATTGGTTATACAGTTTCGAGGGCCGATGTTGGAAATTTTATTTTTGAAGAAGTGGTTGAGAAGTGGGATGGGAGTGAGGCGAATGGAGAGGGGAAGGGAAGGATTTATACGGTTACTTATTGAACTAGGAAGACGATCGTACGGATGGAGTATGACGGGGCGTAGCTTTGGTATTGCATTTTGATGCATATTTCATTTTTTTGGTGTCTATAGATGATTTACATGGGGGACTTGTATTCATAATACCTAGAATAATTTGAGGCCTTACACTGATTTCTTTTGATGTTCAACTCCTCAATGTTGAAGTGTCAGAATTCCCACATTTGCATAATCTACAAATACAGATTTCGTCCCTGGTCCGAACATCTTAGCTTATTTTCGATTTACTCAGTCCTTACTTTGTACTCCGTGCGCACACCTTAATCTTTTTCTTATCCTTTTTTCTATGTCAGGTGTATCATGTCATAATCCCCCATCTAGTAGAACTAGTTTGTTAGGAGGGAAGAAACTGGAGCAAGTTTACGATGTAGAAAACGTCCTACTTTAGTCTGGCTGTGGCCTATTAAATTTCCAAGTATCCAAGTACCTCGGGAAGGCGCCTTGCAACACCCTCTTTTCCTTCCACAACGGGTGGGGGGGGGGACCTAGATTCGAGTCGGGCAGTGAGAATCCCTTGAATTGCCCTACAGAAAGATGCTATACAATACTCTCTCCCATATAGCAACGATGATATTCAAGCACTAGATGTTAGATATCGTGTGAAAGTTGCCCCCCTCCCCCCCTTCCCCCCACCCATTTTGAGTATTGTTGGACTTTCATTTACTCCTAGAGCCGCAAACACGAAGTGGGGGTTAACGTTTAGGCTTCCTCAGGAATATTCTGGTTTCTAGTGCTTGACATGTGCTGAGATTATTCGTAAAATCAATTCAAATGTTTTTAAGTGCTAAGGTTTGTTTTTGTCTGTTTTGTGCTCGCTTTCTCACCATGCAGCCATTTCCTCATTCTCACTTCCTCTTAGGATTAGTCAACTCTAATTCTGATTTACTCTATTTTAATTTGATTCCACCCATATCCAATTGAAAACCTATTATGTTTGTGCATATAGATCCAATTCTAAGTCAGGACTTGGTTTTTTACTGAGCAAAAATTACAACACGTAAAGGCTTTTAAATCTTTATAAATAAGGTTTCATAGCGGCTTAAGTGTATAACCAGAGACTAATCAATATAAATGTATTAGAATTAGGTACTACTTCATAAATAAAATCTTCTAAGTATAACCAACTATTAAGTATAATTTCTAGTATAGGTACACCAGTCTGTTCTAACATATAAAATAGAATTATTTAAGTAGAAAGAAAGAAACAAAGAAAGAAAAAAAGTTTTTAAATTAGCTCAAGAAAGTCAAGATAGCCTTTTAAAATTAATTATAACTCGGTTTTCGGGGATATTTCTAAAATTTAATATAATATACCAAAACTCGCAAGTTGATCTGTCAAGAATACTAATTATTTCTTTGAGATCTTAAATTCCTTCGACAGAACTAGTATAAGATTCAAGTAACATCAAAGATTCTATTTTGATGCGCGGCAACATTTCCTATGTCCACAAACTCACTATCCTATGATCTGCGATTTGAAAGAAATGCTATCACTAGACGAGGATATAATGGCGAAAATACTCTTCATGTTTTGTTTGTTGACCCCAATAAGGGATTTCTTGTCCACAGACTCCCTGAAATCTTCGAGTTAAATGTGAAGTAAAGCCAGCATACATTAAATGCCACAATTACTCTACCCTTTCAACATAGTCATAACCCCAGCAAGCCAACCAATTTTGTCCTTCACCAGATTAAGATCGCTCAAAACCGATCCACAGCTCCCGAAGCATTTCTGCAGTTCCGAGAAATACTTGGAGCTCTGTGATTCTTGTGATATCCTGGCCAGTGAAACCGAGGATGCTGGCAACAAAGGTAACCACCTCTATTGCGAAGATATAATTTTAAGTAAGAAGCGAGTGGATTTAGGAGAGCGATTATATCCCAGGAAACATTGCAATAATTTGGAAGATATTATAGTGATTATAACTATGAAGGCTCCCAGTTTCAACTCATCGTCGATGTGGTTGTAGCGGAAAACCCCACCCTCGTTTGATTGGCTCGAGTGGTGGCTTGCATGGCAAAACCCCAGACAGACTGTGGGGTGGGTAACATCATAATTGTTACCTCCCGCTTAATCAATTGCCAACTCAAGTCACGAATCTATTGTTTATTCTATAGGTCCCACCAGGCTATTTCTCATATCTTAGAACTACCTTGCTAAATCTCTTCCTTCGAAAAGCCCACAATGCACCCCTCACCCGGCACTCGCAACCCCACCTATCACAACACCATATCCAACACACCCTCTAGTTCACTAATCATCAACGTGCAGAACTCATCCCCAGATCCCGATTTTCTCGTCTCACCAAATCCCGAAAAGCAGTAATTTTCTCCAGTTTTGGATGAATGGGGATTGAGGTGCTGCTTGATTAGAAATTATTGAGGATGGGATGGTCTGATGATTTGGAATCTGTGTGGGAGAGTCAAGAGGCGGCTTTGGGAAGTGGTATAAATATGAAGACTTTCTCGGTCAATGGATATTTGATTTTCAAGTTCGACATTCAAACTTACACGAAAAAAAGAACAATTAAATTTCCGGCAATTCGAAGCTGCAAAAATGACGGGACATAGCAAGGCTTGTTGCTCACGACCACCAGTTGTTTTGAGAGGTGGATATAATTATACGCCGTTGGGAAAGTATACGGAGTATAATGGGATGAAAACATGTACCTCACTCTCATTAGTTTCTTTTCCCATTGTTCGGTGGAAATCTTAGTATTTTGGAGTAGACCTACTTCTAATGGCTGGCATTTTTTATTTTCGTCCATTTCAATGCAGCTGTACTAAGTTTTGCTTAGATGAAAGTGGCCCTGAGTCGAGCACTCGCGGAATATTCGTTTTCTATGACATTTTCGGATAGTAAGCACCACTCGACCCCTTGCTCAATCACTTCCACTTTCCTACTGTGAACAAAGAAAAAGCAAGTAATACTTTGTTCTAGTTTTACCCAAACTATTCGTGGTATTGATATCCTCTCCCACGGCTTCCCGAGCCAACTTTCTACCTTCTCGGACTCTCCACAATCATCCCACAAGACCTACCGCACCTTTACCCCCGACTTTTTCTCCGCTGGCACTGCGAACATCCTTGACTATCCGCCCAAGACTCCTCAGCAAACAGCTTCTATCATGGCTTTCATGAACGGTCCTGCTTCTCCTGCCGCAAATCAAGCTCTTGTCGCACCACTAATGGCAGAAATCATGGCTAAGAACCCTCATATCAAGGAGTGGGGTGTGGTGGGTTATTGCTGGGGTGCTAAGATGGTGGCGATTAATAGTAGGGAGGGAAGTGTGTTTAAAGCGGGCGCGATGTTGCATCCTAGTTTGCTGGATCAGGGGGATGCGGGGAAGGTGGTTGTGCCAATGTGTGTTTTGAGTAGTGTTGATGAGATTCCTGAGGTATGTAGGCCATGTACCCAAAGTGAGAAAGAACAGGGATTGAGGTGGAAGGAAATTAGAATGCTAATTGGGGCGTTGTGAAATAGGAGGTTGACCCGTGGTGTGAAACGCTGAAGAGTATCAGTCCTGAAAGCTTCACTGAGGTTTTTGAGGATCAGGTGCATGGGTGGATGTCTTCCAGGTATGTAACTTTACTCACACTCTTACCAAAAGCTAGAAATGCCCCATCTCACACAAATGATAGGGCTGACTTCGAAAACCAACATAACTTTGAAGAATTTCTGCGTGGCTACAAAATTCTAAGAGAGTTCTTCGCAAAGCATTTGGTTTGATGAGCACTGAAACCTAATTAGAGGTTATGGGATGGTGGATGGTAATTAAAGTAATAGAAGATAGTAGCTTGACTCTTGATGCATGCTCTCTGCTCTTTCTACCTTTCATTGAAATAAAATTTGAAATGATTTGCATACACTTTAGTGTAGGAACGTTTTATATCATCGCTCAGGATCGCAACTTATTTTTAATAATTGCCATTTTTCACACATCAGAAAGCTCTCCGTACCGTTGTCTAGGGTTCAGAGACAGAGGCTATGTCAAGCCCACCACGAGAAGGAAGACTTAAACCTGGCTCGCTAGAGCTCTTGCTTGCTTATTTCGCCGGAGAGCAAAGACACTAGGACAAAGCAAGATCCATACACTAAGGATGATGATTCTTTAGGAGGGATTTTCCAGATAGATGCTTCAGTTGGCAAGGCTAGTTATTGTGTGGAAGCACAATACCCAAGAGTTTATATAGTTCCACTTAGTAGGAAGGATACATCGAGAGAAAGCTTCCGATTTTAAGATAGCTGCGATCTCGGAGCTAGATTTAAGGTTCTGTAGTTACTAACGACTGCAGCGTTTATGGATTTTTGGCTCTCTACCAAGTATGGTAGTTGTGATATGTATATTGTGCGCAAAGGAACGAACGGAATTTCGAAAATTATGTGGTTTAAATCTCACTAGATTGCAAACCAGTCTTTGACCGCAAAGGAAGATATTACCGAATATATCATTGACTGCCCCACGTACGTGGATACGAGTGGAAACGAGGCTGCACAAAATTTTATGCTGGCGTGGATCGTGATAACAATCGTACATCGATGCGCATTTCCGGAGCTGCTATGCATATTCATTGCGTGCCCTCGATCACCTCACATCCCTAAGTCTAGCTAAAAGTCGAGTCCGTTCAGAGGAAGATTGTTGGCATTTAACACTTTCTGTAGCTAATGCACATTTTGTTCATGCTAGCGCCCATCGCAACCCATGTGCTCACAGTCCTCTGATCTGCTCCGCAAACAAGAAACCATATGCAGCCCCCACAAACCCCAGAAAAAAACCGTTTAGAACTTGGAGAACTGCTTGACAGCCTTTCCAGTTCGGGGAAGCACACGGAGGACATTGAATCGGACCTGGTTTATTAATTAGCTTGTTTCCTAAAATCCCTGCAACTCCCTCCCGCTTGATCGATTGAAAACAATGCGTGGGGCACATACAGTCTTGCTCAAAGGTCTGCATTGTCCAACAGTAACCTGGTCACCATCCTCAACACGGAAAGCTGGCGAAACGTGCGCAGCAAGGTTCTTGTGTCTCTTCTCGTATCTGGCATATTTTGGGATGAAGTGAAGGTACTCTCGGCGGATGATGAGGGTTCGGTGCATCTTGGTGGAAACGACAGTGCCGGTCAGGATACGGCCACGGATGGAAACGAGGCCAGTGAAAGGGCACTTTTTGTCTGTGAGGGTGGAGAGTCAGCATCGCATTCATTTCTTAATCTGCGCAACTGATCTAGCATGGCATCGCTGAATTGTAGAATTTGATATCGTGTTGCGAATCCCCCAAATCTCGAACAAAACAGCCCGTATTCAGTCTCAAATCTCCCCATCGGCGTAGAAATTCGCACATACCAATGTAGCTTCCTTCAATGGCAGTCTTTGGGGTTCTGAATCCAAGACCAACGTCCTTGTACCATCTTCGTCCACCTTTTCCAACTCTCCGGGACTTGGCCTTCGACTTGGAGTTGAGGAAAATGTGAGGCTGCTTTTGGAAAGCGCGCTCTGATTGCACGGTAAGTTCGGTGGCCATGTTTGCGGTTTCTGGTCGAAGTCGCAAGTCGTGGTCGTCGAGATAGCGGTTGTCGTATGAAGTCCAAAGTTTGAGTGCGATTTTACAATTTTCCTCGCTTGATTGTGTGCGTCATGTGATGCGGGATGTAGTTAAGACTAGGCCAAAAAGGTGATAGTGCATCCATTAACCTCTAGCCTAAAACGCGCATCTGCCATTGTTTTGTTGACGTGACGAGGCGTGGCAACCAAGTAAAAACTCACGATATCAACCACGAGATACGACAATTGATGAATGATAAAAAATTATACTTTTATCGCAATTAATTGAGCTTTGAGCTCCAAGTATCAAGTATGTCTTCACGCGATGAAGCAACTCTACCAGCGACACGCCCGAAATCTCGAAAATCATTAGCACATATACCCTCAGTGCGAAGTATGGATCAAGAGAATATGACGACGGATTTTGCGGCATTGGCAGCTGGAAAGAGGACAGTATCAAAGGATAAGCCCCTGAAGAAATCAAGAAGCAAGAGCATTGGTCCTGGTGGATTGGATGCGCTCAAAGATACCAGTGGAAATCGCCGCCAGGTACGATCAGATCGTTTTCTACTAATATAGCAATCACTAATTCCGTTCAAAGTCGCTTGCCACTGTTCCTCACCAACCTCCAAAATCCATCTTGAAACCAACAATGCCGCCACTTCGAGAGATTCCGGCGCATAAGTCTGCTCGACAAGGGAGTCCAAAGAAGACTACCCCGCCATCTGGACAAACCGAGAACTTGATCGATTTTGATATAGGCCCAACACCTAAAGCAACAATATCAGGCGCTGATAACCTACCAAATCCTTTTCAAGTTGAGGAAAACCCAGCGATCAATGAGACCCGTGTTACATTGCGAACAGAGGAGGAACAGCAAGCTGCAGCGCGGGATCGGGAAGAGAAGGAGAGAAAGGAATTGGAGAGGGAAGTAATATCTCGCCGTGATGCTCGAAGGAAATCACTTGCCAATCGACGAGTATCATTTGCACCAGAAGCAACACTCCATACCTGGGATGTAGTAGTCGAATACCAAGACTCAACTACTTCATCCAATGCCACAAATTCGACTCGCCGGGCATCATCAGTATCTGATAACACAGCAGCATCATTACCTCCTCAAGTTCCTGGCACACCAACCACACAATCTTCAGATCCCCCCTCTACACCCCCAGAACAGATTGAGGAAGATACGGCTTCTGTGAGCCCAGCTCATCAGCGAGATTTGCATCAGAGGAAGAGACGAAGAAGCTCGGGAATACCACCAATGAATTTTAACAATCCTGACGATGAAGGGTTTTCTTCTAGCCCATTTAGTGGTGACTCAGCCGGTGATGCTGATGAGGTTATGGAGGATAATGACGATTCTAATTCTAACAGTGATTCCGATGACGACGATATAGATGGGACCGCTATGAGCCTAGATGGTGGAGAGACCACTGATATGTCGATGGCATCAGTGATATCAGTATCGAGCACTGGGTCAAATACACGCCTAGACGAGGCTTTGAGACAAGCAGCACGACAGGCAGGCACTCAAAAGCTTGGCTTTGAGGAGGAGGAAGAGGAACTTGTTGCGTCTTTCACACCTTGGGCAAAACCAACTTTAGTCAATAATCTTGAGTCTCAGCATGACCAAGAAAACGCCAATCCATTTTCTGCGAGCTTTAATGGAGCTCCTTCCCAGTCCCAGGATGAGCAATCAGAAGGAGAAGACATGACTATGGATATGACAAAGCCTATGGGAGGCATAATTCCGGATCAGTCATCTGATAATGAAGATATGTCTATGGATGTCACTCATGCTCTTGGAGGGATTATTTCCAACACGACGTCGAAATCGCCGGCGAAAAAGAGACGGAAATCCGTAGCGCCCAATCGTCGCCAAAGCATGCGGAGAAAGTCCCTTAATGAAGATACATCTATGGGTGACGAAACAATGGACCTTACAATGGCAGTGGGTGGAATTCAAAATCCTCAAAAGCCCCAGACAGATTCTACCTCTGAAGACGGGGATATGACAATGGAGTTCACATCAGCGGTTGGTGGTGTGTTGCCGTCAGGGAATCTTCCCGCGAAAAATCGAAGAGCTTCAATAACAGGGTTAACGAGAAACCAGAATAAAAAGGTTCGAGAGAGTGTAGATTCGACCGCTGAGGATGAGACTATGGATATGACCGTCGCCATGGGAAGAATCATGTCGAATATTAAGTCGAGTCACGTAGAAGCAGACGAGACTATGGGAATGGACATGACTGCAGCCCTTGGGGGGATACTTCTGCCACAAGCTGGTACTGGAAGTCGGGCTCAAGCAAAAAAGATAATGGAATTGGAGACAGATGCAGACAGCTCTCCATTTAGGGTGGATATTGTACCTGACTCTCCTCTCAAGACATCGACATCAGTTCATACCGCTACTTCAGAGACTGGCAGCCCAAGTATTGCTTTCCGTGGTAAAGGCCTACGACGGAGTACAGAAGTGCGAAAATCAACTACGCCGAAGTCTAAGCTTGGTAGTAACAATAATACCCCTGTCAAAAAGCCAACTACTCCATCAAAACAATTGATACCCCAGCCAGTACTATTAACCACGCCTAGCAAGACACCGTCTTACCAAAACGCCTCTATTTGCTCTACTTCTCCAAAACGCCCTTTCCAGGACAAAACAAAAGTATCCTCGACGACTCCGCAATCAGCTAAAAGCCGAAAATCAACCACGCCTAATCAGTTGTTCCAGAAGGACAAAATGACCGGGTATACCACTCCAAGTTTCGTCTTAACACCACAACCGAGGAGAACTTCTGGTGTTGGCCTTGACAGAGCAGGACTAGGCTCACCCCGTGTTGCTGCTCTACTTGATAGGCGAGGGTCTATTGGTGACCAAGCCCGGTCATTCGTTCCAGGTCAAACCGAAGGGAGCGCTCGCGGAGTGCGCTTCGAGGATCCTAGGGTCATTGAGGAGCAAGTCGACCGAGAGCGTGAGCAAGAGGAGGATCGGGAAAGCGGACGGAGAATCCTTGAGCGGGAAGCAAATCAAGCTGATGAAGAAAAAGACGTGACCGTTAGTCTTAAGGAGATGATTGAAAGCCTCACCCCTAGGAGGAATCCATTGAGAGGACGCAAGAGCCTACATGTCGGAGCGGCCAAGGGTGTACTCGGGAAACGACCGGTAGAGCTGGACGAAGAGGATGACGACGAGGATAACGGTGGTGTGAAGCGTCTGAAGGGTCATCAGGGCAGCCCTGTCAAGAATGTGAGACTGCAGAAGCCGCCAACAAAAATCGAAACCACAACTGGCCGAATGACTAGGGCAGCTCGAAAGAGTCTTGAAGAAATTAACAACAACGTAGCCACACCGTCGAACTCATCACCCATTAAAGTTAATGTAACCACGCCTCGAGGACAAGAACGCTTTAAAGATGCAGAAAATGCCACTTCTAGCCAGCAAGTTGGCCCACTGGTTGAGAAGGAGCCTGTTGACGAACCGCAAATTGATGAGGAGAGCTTTGAAGATGATCGCATTCAGTTGCAGGATTTCCTGAACATGACTAGTATTCGCTTTATGGAGCTTAACACTACCAAACGCAGGCATACGATGGCAACCAAAGCTTCAAGAGACTCAAAAGACCATAGAGATGAAGATGGCAAGGTATCGCTTGAGGATTGTGTTGCGGCTGGAGCCGCAACCATCCCTATGCTTGAGTTATTTCAACACGTAAGTACAACGAATAGTAGTCCTTCTGACATGGCTAACAATCTTAGGCATGCCAAGAGCTTAAGAGATATATTTCGGAAGGCCGCAAGACTGTCCGCGAGATCGAGAATGAGACCTTCGAAGAAAACCCCCCTCTCTTCCGAGAATATATTTCAGCTACCGCTGATATAAAGATTGTTATGGACAACCAACTAAAGAACGTCAAAACGCATGCAAGACTTTTGAGCAAGCAGATGTGGTATGAATGGCGAATGACACTCCTCGCAACTTTAAAAGAAGGTCTTTTTAAGACCCGTGAAGGGATGGCAGCGGATGAGGAACTTCTCGAGCACCAGCAAAAGCTACTTAATTCTGTCTTCCCGCAACTGATCCAGAAGTTGGAGGCACTCCAGACTGAGGAAACCGACCTGAAGACAGTAGTGGAAGATCTTGCCAATTGCGATCCAGAAGAGCTAAGCAGGGCTCGTCAAGATTTGATTGCAGTTGATGCAGATATTGAAACCAAAAACCGTCTTATCGCTGATCTACATAAGCAGCTCGAAGGCAAGGAGGCAGAACTTAAATTAGGTGCTGAGAAGAAAGAAGCCTGGCTCGAGGAAATTCGTGAAGCTGAGAAAGTCAGAGAGGAATGTCGAGGGTGGACATCTAGTGAGATCAGCTCACTTAAAGGTATGTTCTTGCCTGAACTAAAACTATAGCCTCGCAACTAATCATCTCTCCTAGCTAAAGTCAGTTCCCTAGAACGAACTTACGGCTGGACAATCACCGGTGTAGCAGACGGTACCAGCACCTCAATGACCTACAAAAAAGATATTGAGCTTGTCTTCAATCCAACCTCCTTCCTTCCAAACTCTTCTAAACCCTCCACACTGCAATCCCGGAATTCCTGGATCGACCTTTGGTATATAGGTCACAAACGCCAACTGAATCCTCAACCTCTCACACCTGAAAAAGAATTCTTCCTTGAGAATATCAGAGACCACATTCGTGCAATGCCGCAGTCACAAACGCATATCAGGGATTTGCTCTCGGCAGTTAGCAGCTCGTGGAACAAAGTCTCTGCAGTTATCGACGAAATCCGCTTCCTTACAATCTCCTGCCCAACAGATATTTCCAAAACCTCCGATAACTCAATCCTAATCATGTCAACACTCCTTATCGCTCCTCTCACCACAAAAGTCGAAATAAACTTTCATCTCACAAGCCATAGCGGCGATGACGGCATCGAAGTCAGCATTGAGCCGGGTGCGAGGGTGATATATGGAGAGAGGTTTAATGAGGGAAAGATGGGGGAATTCCTCCTAAATCGAGTAGGTAATAGTGTTGAGGAGAAGGTTGATAGTGAGAAATCGCTGTGGGGGGGTGCTGTTGCGGAGTTAGGGGGGAAACTATTGGCTAGAGGGAGGAAGGGATGAGTAAAGTGCTTTGTGAAAAAGGAAGAGTTTTGATAATAGTGCTTTGGAATATTGATTTCTATGAGTCATGGATGGTGTTGAGGATTTGATTGGTATTGGTGTTGGTGTTCAGGCGTACAAGAGGTACTATTTTTGGAGAACACATGATGAGGTGTTGGGTGCAAATACTATTCTTTGATACCATTTGGCTTGATATTTTCTTCCCTGTAAACACGTGACGTCTGTTTAACTATAGCTACATTTATATAACCCATTATTATATTTCTTTCCCCACAGCACAACCAATGCCAATAGTGTCTTCACCCACCCCCAACCATCATAAACTTTCATCCATACTATCCAGCACCCAGCATCTACCATTCTCATTTCCAGGGCATAATTAAGGGATACATAAATCAATCCAACTACCCAAGTAATCCATCTGATTCCCTTTTCCCTCTCTCACAAACCTCTTAACTAACCGTTCAAATTCATCATAGTCCAACCTCCCCCACCCACCCCTTTCCTTTGCTTCATCAGCCGCATCATCGCATCTCCATAGTTGATACAATTCTAACTTATTTATCCGTTCATACTTCGCTTCTTGAGCGAGCGTGCTGACGGGCTTGGTAGCGGGGAAAGTGATAGAGGGATTAATTTTGGGAGACAATGGAGGAGAGGGATTGGGGAGGTGGTGTGGGTGCGTTGTTGAGGTTGAGGAGGGGGTTGAGGTGGAGTGTGGTGAGGTCTCGGGAAGGTCTTCTTCGAATCGAGAGAGGTGGGGTGGACGAGTTGAGGGAAGGGTATTTGGGCGGAATTGTGGCATTGTTGGATCCCGGTGGGCTATTGTGTTTTGTGATATTGACATTGTTTCTTCCGTGGAGGGGTAGCGTGTTACATAGCGAGAACTTCTGTAAACATCTTGTGAAATTGCAATTGATTGACCATCGGTTGGGGCCGATGGAGATGGAGGAAGGCTACGAAACTCCTCTTCGTCTGGTCTGGAAATTGAGGGAGGATGATAATCTCCTTCAAACTCAGAATGTAAAAGAAGTTCCGGCGTTTCCTCTTCTTCCGGCTCTGGTGCTAATTGATACCCTGCTTCCGCGAGAAGATTTTCAAGAGGTATTTCTCGTACCTCTTCAATTTCAACCTCGGGGAAAGTCGGCCATACGTTGGTACCCGATCCTATACCTCTCCGCCCTTCGGTGCGCAATACAGTATCCTCATCCTTTCTACGAAGGTCCGCCTCTCTTTCTAGAGCCCACTTTTCGAACTCGTCCGTGGCGAATAATGGCCTGTACTTATCTCTTTTTGATTTGTTTGCAGCAGCTTGCAAAGCTAGGTCTTCTTTTTCCTTGAAAAAGGGATCTAGGAGTTCGTTGAACGCTTGCTGGGTAACCTGGTAGAGAATTTCCTTGCCGGCATCACGCTCAGCATCTGGGATTTCTATTCCACCCCATCGCTCGGGCACACTTCTTGAAGATGTAGATGGATTTGACCTTGTATCAAAATCATCCATATCCTCTGCGAATCTTACTTTTGATGATGATCGTGAATGTATTGATGGCCGGGCCGGAGACTTAGAGCTTTCGCCTGAGGTTGCGAATTGCGCCATCACATCATCGTCCTCCTTCCAATTCGCCGGTGGTGTAGCGCCCTCTTCTTCGTCGGTGTAAAATTGTCTTCGCTTCCAACGATCGTATATCTCACCCTGAGCTGCGACTCGGAGGTGTGCATGTTGAATGACAGCACTTCTACTCGCTAGCTTCACGTCTGCAACCGATGTACCAGGACCATCAATAGCTGCTGCGTCTTCATCGGTGACCGTAGGCACGTGTGGCAGCCACGAAAGATCAGCCTCTGTGCCAGAAATTGACCCTGCATCTGCTAGAGCAGACGACTCTGGTTCAGAGCCGGCTACGGATTCTTCATCGTCCTCGTCTTCCGCAATTTCTATGCTTTCTCGCAAAATATGTGCATTAGCAGCGAGAGGTCCTAATATCTCTCTTGCCTGTTCACGAATAGTTGTCATATCTTGTACAACCATAGCAAGCTCTGTTTCAGTACGTGGTGGGTTCGTGAGAGTCTCCCAGTATCCACCAGCAAGTCGGTTTCGATCAATACGCCTAGCGTTTTGATGGCGGTGACTGAGCATCATGAATTCTTGTCGAAATACATCGTCTCTGCTTCCCGTGTCACTACTGTTTTCACGCATGACGCCTTTCCCATCAACAATTTCCATGTCTCCATAGGACTGTTTTGATTTGCCTTCGCCAGTGTGTGGATCTGGAGCTGCAGGATAACGACCATCTTGTCCGAAGGCACTACTGAGAGGTTGACGACTAGTGACAAGTCGATGTGCATCGCTCGTACTCATGTGCTGCTCCTCCATGCCTTCCAACATGTCACGGTGCATTTGTCGATAAAGAACGTAATAAGAACGGAACATGCGAAGAAAGTCCTTTCTATCGACATAACCATCACCGTCTATGTCATAGCCATCGAATATTCTTGACCACTTGTCTTTCCGTTTTCGATACCCAATACCTTGGAGAAACTCGGAGAAGCCAATCAAGTCATCCTTGTTTGTGTCATAGAAAGCAAACATTCTATCAAAGATTAAGCTGGGGCTTGTGTGACGGTAGCCACTCGAGGGAACCAAGCAGCGCTCAAAGGTCTTCCTATCCATTGCAAGGTTAATATCATCAGGGTCCTCCCTCCAGTCTGTGTTTGCCATAAAAGTCCATTGTTCCCAGTATGCATCCAGCTCCGGCCTCTCCAAACCAGTCTCTCTCGATAACTTAGTGGTGATCTCTTTTGGCAACAGCCTCGTCACAGAATCTGGATCTCCTGCATACCAGACTGGCTGTATATTCTTTGGCCCAAATGATGGACCCGGTACCCTGATTTTGTAGAAAACATGTGTTTTAGTGTGCATGCATTGCGATTCGCAGCTCTCGCAGAGATCGTAATCGGCGCAGTTCGAACATCGATATCGAATTCCACGAATTGGCACAATGCCGCAGCTATTGCAGGCACATCCCCTGTGAACATATGCATTCCGTCTTGTAGCATCTTCGGAGACCCGAAAAAGAAGCTGCACAATGTTCTGTCCATTTCGCTGGTGAGATGGCGGATTATTGTTGAAAGAGTTCCAGTCATCATCAAACGCCTGGTCATCTACCACTGTATCTCCATCCGTCAATGTCCTGGCGATCAATTCTCTCTCCATATCATTCTCATTTTGAACATCTTCTATATCGTGTCCACCGGTCGCAGGACGTTCACTGAGGTTCGTGTTCCCTCGCCTGCGACGATGATGAACTGCATTGCTTCTGCGCAAACCAGGTCCAGGTAAGGCGTCTCTTTCAGCATCATATGCGGCGCTTGTGTATATGTAGTAGGAGCCATACGCAGCTGCGACAGCAGCAAACAGCAAAATTGCTGCTCTGCTTCTCGACAGCGAGCTCGAGGCTGTGAACGATGAGGCTGGCATGAGGTGCAGTTCTTTCGTGTAGTAAAGAGGCTGAAGGCTACCGAACCATACTCTGCTTCGAAAATATCATTGCGAATCTATTATGCAGTTCTGCTTCCTACCGCATCAATAGTCGTTGGCGTTGGGGTTGTGGTTGTGGTTGTGGTTGTGGAAGACGGCAATGTTCTAAGCTGCTGTCGCGAATCGCGTGAAAGTTCTTGCCTCTAAGTTTGTTGTCAGCCTTCTCTCTCTTCCACTTCCCCTTTCCCACCAACTTTACCATTTCACTCGTTCCAACAACTACAATCATAGCAAACTTGCAAAACACTTTCCGAATATATTTGCTGCTTGAACATTTGGCGACGTGCTCGGCTTAGGACCCTTCAAGGTTCCTCACAAATGTATAATTACCTTACACAATCGAATGAGCAAACGACAGCATCTACTCCCACAAGGAATCCCTTGACACTCAAAGGGAATGTACCACGGTAACTCCGGTATTCGCTAGTAGATCAAACCCGAAGAATATTTGCAGGTCGAAGGGCAGCACTTGGATGTTCAGCAACAGTGTCAAATCACCAAGTTATGTTGTTCCAGGGAAATCTTGCTTTCTTGCACTAGTCTCATATGCGGATATTTACAGCTTGAGAATGGGCTAGATGTTTATACGTCACTGTCTGATCGTGTCTAGATAAGTCTCTTATTACTATGAAGCAAGCATTCAGACGTAAGGCAAATCTGGACCTTGCTGAAGTTTCAACAAGATATCCTCTACATCTATATTACACCGAATAATTCTCAGCTTTTAACACATGTCAAGTTCCTTCGCTTTTAAACAGGCTTTCAATTAAACGTCGATACCGGGGCACATTTCTGATGTGACTGATGTGACGCTGCTGTATGGTTTTGGATCTGTCCAGATGAGGTTGAATCTGTGTTTCGCTTAGCAACTTGGCCACAACTTCATGTCTCAAGTTTAACTTACGATCCATCAGGATAGGTTGGGGGATTGGCAGCGCCAAGAGCAGCCGCAAGGTTGGTCAAGTTGTCATGCTCCCAGCATATCAGAATGTTCTTGTTGAATCCGCGGGCGTTCAAGCCAGAGATGACTTGAGCAACACAGGGAGCATCATCTCGATCGCAAGATGTATCAACAGAAAGACCAAGATCAGCTGCAACAGGTTGGACAGTCTCCAATGGTCTAGTGCGCTTTCCGTCTAGACATATATTAGCATGTCTACTTTTATCTGAAAGGTTTGACCTATCATGAGGATCACATACTGGATTTTGGTGTTTGAGCCATGATATAACCGATATTATACTGAGAAGAATTTCCAAAGACACCTCGCAAGCACTGAGCACGTTGCACACCTAAGGCGCTCAATCCATTTCCATCATTGGGAGGTTTCTCCCCATGTCGAATCAGGTATACTGTGCCCTGGGCAGATACAGCAGTAGCAAGGGCAGCGACAATGAGGCTTGTGAGTTGCATCTTGAATTTGTCGAGTGTTTAGGTTTTATTTGGATCTTTAATTTGTGGTAAAAGGCGGGCCATTGCGGTCTTATAACGAAGAAGGATTCGATATCTAGCCTCGGCACCCATGAAAACTTCATTATTGTAACCATCCAACGATTTGGACACGATGGGAGTTGTACCTAGTCTAAAGGCGTCATTTGCTATTCAGGCTTTCAGTTTAGCGCCGGGTGCGCCGTCGATATGCCCAACCAGATGGCAGGAACACCATAAGCTTATTAGAGCCGAAACGGTACCTGCGAATGGGAGCTTGGCACAGCCACACATGTTCTGCATATCTGCACATAGCTGGGCATGGAAGACTTCGAGAAGCTCATATATTACTCGCTTCCTTTCCACTTTCCTAAAGTTCAGGCGAAACCCGAGTCTTACTCCTATTCGGCCCTCTGACTCTATGAGCTAGGCTTACTAGTAAGCTGGTCCAGTCAAAGGATGGATTCTGGGGTTTGGTGCCAAGGGCTGAGGCTCTTGACCGGCTAAACAACTACAGGTGCGAAAGAGGAATGAAGGCACGCAAGCAGGAATACAGGATCAAGCTTTTTGAACCGGGGCTAGGAAAAAGCGAGAACTGTTACATTGATCCTTCAAGTGTGGTAGCACCAACGATTACTCTGCTTAATTTTCCCCAACATTCTTGAACTCGGGAAGGACGAACATAAACTTAGGCTACCTTTTTCCAACCTTCGTAAAAGGTACACCAACAGCAAGAGAATTCTCAATTCTCCCGAACACCGCCGCCCATGAGACTCACATGCATCGGCCTCAGCGAGTCTATCACTTGAACAATCACCAAGATTCCGGTACAAGTGACGAGCACTTAGAAGATTTCGCCTTTCACAGGGATCTGCAGATGTGTCATAAATCAAACTAAAAGTTTTTGTGGCCTGTTGCTGGTTAGCCCTCAAAATTCTGCCTGTGTCACAACAGTCAGGAACAGGCTGAGTAGAAGGAGACCTGCTTGGTTTTACTTCTATGTTCATTTGACTCTTGCTCACATCATCGGCAGATATACAGTCAATATCTTGGCTAGAGAGCGAATTTGATTGAGGTCACATGTCATGATATTCCGCACTTCCGCTAGCACAAGCAGAACCTGACGCGTCTTTTCCATTTTCTTTTCTTAGCAGCAACAAGTTCAGAAAGGTCTTGTGAGTCCATTACGACGACCCATCCCACAATAAAAGGGGCACAATTACCTTCATTCGCTCGATCTCCGTTTTCTTCTGCTCACTTCAGCTACTGCCTCTTCGTACCATAGTTGACCTCACGGCTTCGTCAGCTTCGTCAGCGGTATGATCGGCCATTGCTCTCAGGTACGAATTCGGTCTGCAACCCTTTGGAGCCGCTTTTAGCTATGTGATATAATTTAATAAAACCGAAATTCCATAGGAGCCTTGCTATTTGGCAAAGAAAATTATGAAATTTGAATTGTTTTTCATTGCTCTTGCTCTATCGCTTCAACAAGAATTTTGGTCCTTTTCTCCATTCAAATTTCGCATCCTGCTAGTCAAGTACCGTCACTATGTATCGGGGATCAAGTGGGAGGAACTCAGCTATGCAAAGAGTAATTTTTAAGTCCCGAAGGAATGGATGGGATCCCACACGATTTACAGTGGGGCTGCCAGTCCAGTTAGTGACCTACCACGAGCAATTTGACAGTCACCTTTACTCATTTCTATTTCCTGGTACACACCAGCTCATAAGGGTTTTGTTCCTTGCATATCTAGCCTTCAGAAAATCCTGCTTCCATACTCAAAGCAAGTGCATTATGCTGTCATATTAGACTCAGGACTACAAGTACTGCTCCATAATCACGGAACAGCCACAACGAGAACGTTTACGCAGTCCCTAAAGCTCCAGTATGATCTCATCCTGTCACCCCACCTGTGGTTTATATGAAGAATGTAATCCCCTCAATATTGATAAACCTCAAACCAGCTCTAATGAAACTCTAACATCCCCTTGTACTGATCGAGACATTCGTTATGCTTAATACGCTCATCACACTCTCTCTAGCATTGGGGACTTCCGCTTTAGTAGCCCCAAGATCGTCTGGTTATTGCTCCTTTAGATTGACAGCTTCCGGTGGTGACTCTGGGACTACTGGCCAGCTTAACGACGGCCAGAATAGGATTGGGGGGAACCTCACCGCTGCGAACTTTTATATCAGTAATGGAGGCATTACAGATGAGGTTGGTCGAGGATGCATATTAACTCGTAAGCCTCTTCATGCATATCTCTTTATCCTCAGCTAAACACTCTCAGCATCCGTTGAGCAATTCCAATGTGACCAGGGTGTTGGGCCAACATACGGATTCTCCATCGAGAGCAATAACACACTTGTTTCTCCATCCGGTAGCTCGGTATTCTATGCTTGTCCAGCATCGGAAACTGAATGGAATCTTTATACTACTCCTGTCATTAGACAATTGAAGTGTGTGAGGGTATCCTTGACTGCCAGTGGTTGTGGCGCCGAGACATGCACAGCAGTTATCCAAACCATTACTATCACTGCTACTGTCACGATTGATACTTGTACATCCTCTACTCCAGTGGTGCCATCATCAGCACCGTATTTCAGTGTCAGCACTTCGCCTGCTGTGGTGACTACTACTCCTGTCATCCCTCTAAGCTCTATGCCAGCAACACCAAACGCTTATACTCCCTCTCCCAAATCCTCGACTCCCGTGGTATCGCCAATCATCACAGCTATTTCAATTCCTGCAGAATCTTCAACTGTTCTGGTATCAGGCCCTGCTGAGATGACCCAATCTCCAGTCGAGACTACGTCACCTACCCTTTCTTATCCAGATACATCTTCCGCTGTAACATCATCAACCTACACTCCTTCTGCTGTAGTCTCGACTGCTACTGTGGTTCCATTACCAGAGTCCTCCTCAGTCTACATCCCATCCACCTACGCCCCTGCAACAAGTAGCACTCATCTCCTAGTCGAATCCTGGTCAACACCCATAATACCCCTCTCATCCGCCACACTAACAACCTTCTACACCTCCATATCTCCTACCCTAGTCGCCGTATCCTCTTCAACATCCTCCACATCCTCCTCAACCTGTATCCCAACCATCCTGACCGGCTCCTCAAACTCAGGGAACTACCAATACCCTCACCTTATCATCCCCATCTATTCTTCTTCCCCAAGTATCGCATACGGGACCTCCTATTTTGCAAATATTTCGAGCACAGCAAGTACTCTCTTCAACTTTGATATCCCGTCTTCGTATTCTGGGAATAGTTGTAATTTAATATTCCTACTTCCCCTTCAATCTGAATTGGAAACTTCCAGTTATACATTTTCGGGAAGTGGGGAGATTGACTTCCTACAGCTTTCTTCTGCTGCTAGCAATTATACTAGCTACAGCACGGTACCAAATATAGAAGCAGATTTAGGAAAGTTCACTATCACAGAAGGCAGCTCAACGCTCGTCAAGAGCTTCTCTTGTCCTGCTGGAGAGACGGTCACATACGAGATGGCTGCGAAAGGGGATACTAGTTTGTATTGGTTTGAGGATGTAAGTTTCTCTTTTTTTACTTCAAACGATCTACCTTGAAATGACGACCTATTTCCTCTACCATGCTAACATTATTTTAGTGGAATCCAAGTCCCTTGGGATTGTTCATAACCTATTGTTAAATCTCCCCAGCATCATGAAATTACCAAAAAGAGGCAAAATTGAAGAAATATCCGATTAGATTGGACTTCACCTCAAGGTCATCTGCTGTAACGATAATGTATCCATGTTATTTCACTAAATAAATAAGTTTCAAATTATACTATTGCTTATGAGCCTTCTGTCAGTTCAGGATATGATGCCTTACCTATCGTCGTTTAGCGTAGAACAGCTGGAGATATTACCATCTCTCAACACCACTCCTTATTATCAATTAATCAGTTATTCCAATTTATTCAGTACTGGCACAAGGTCCGGTTGCATCAATTGCACAAGAACCCTCTGATCCGACACCTTCATTCTCATTGCAACTCTACCCCTCTCCTAATAACATTTCATCACGAATCATTTAGCATCAACTCTTTGGCTATCCTTTAGCTATGGTGCTATTTTGCGTCGTTCTTGCCTTAAAGAAATAACAAAAAGGTGGTTGTAACTCACTTCTGGATTCGTGTCGAACATTTCGCTTTCAGCTACAGTTCTTTGTATTCAGATGACAAAAACGTTCAAGGCGCATTACTTCCGTAACGGAAGAGCAGTGAATATTTATTTGCTGTCCTCTCTGCTGCGGCAAAGATTCCCTTCTCTTCCTTTACGCCTGATACGATTTCGGTATCACGTATGACTTAGTCTTGAGGCTTGGCTGCCTTAATGCCCATAAAGATTGCGATTATGGCTTCACGTACCACGATGACTTTATTTAGGAGCGCAGACTTCAAAATTCTACGCTGTACCACTGCTATATTGTTTTGAATAAGTGCTGTGCGATGATTTGAGCTGAATACTCGCTTCGTCTGTTGTCTTCCTATTTTTCGTGGAGGAGGCAGGTCTGGCTTCGAGGCAGCACGGCCTGTATATATGTCCTCTCATTCTCATGGGTTTATTCGAGTTCGTGTTGAGATCACGATGAGGTGACAATCACCAGAGGCCTGAAAATTTAGCAATTGAAACCTTCTCTAGCATGTAGGGTAAAATATTACTTCCCTAGTGTTTCTTTATTTTGAATTATCTTCTAAACCCTGTTTTCAGCAGTTCTTAGTGTTTGACCCCACGCTTCTAGACAAAGAATTTATTCACTATGCCGGATGCAGAAAATAAACTTTCTAGGGCGTCTTTGTGAGTGAAAATGTTCGAATGGTGAACTAGTGAAAGAGAGTGCATATCATTTCTGAAATTCAGTTATTGTTGGTCTGAGTAATGAAGCGTTGCCCACTTGTGATGAGAAATGTATTTTTACAACGTCTCTCCCTTTCGTCACAACAGCGTCATTTGAAATTAGACGGTGCATTCTCGGGCGAGCTTCATTTCTTTGCTACCCCTGAATTGAGCTTCCTGCTCCTCAGAAAGAAGACTGGGAACTGTTCAGCAAACTCGGATGCTTTATCAAAATCAGGTTGCGACTCCGTGAGCTATAATATCCACTAAAATGGCGAATCTAAGAGGCCTAAGGTAAGAACAGCTCTCCCAAAACTAAGCTTGCGCTCACGATAAAACAGTAGCGTTGGACTTAGATTTAGTCGAACATCTCTCCCCACTGACCCAACCCACTTATTCCGGGGTGAGCCTCAATCACCCATCAACGAGCGCCTCCTTCAAGCAAAGAACTACCTAGCGGACCAAGATGCCAGCCGCAAGCCCTCGGGAAAATGGTTTGTTGAGGCTTCTGAGATATCAGAATATGTCCAATACATTAAAAATAATAAGTTCTCCTGCGATGCCGAATTACTCAAGGCAGTAGAAACTATCTTGGAGCTACATGATGAGTGGGGAAAGATTCAAAAGGCAAATGCAGGGGAGGAGGACCTGTGTTGTGGCAAGAAAGATGTGGGATCCAAGATTAGCACTAGGTTGATTAGTAGCGAGGTGAAGGAGGTGATAGAGGGGGAGAAGGAAGCGATGGGTATGCTCAGCCAGACAAGAACAGATGCATGTCCATTTACTGTCGAGCGGGAAAAGGATCAGCAGGAATTCTTGCAAGCAATGCGAAAGGAAGCGGGTGTGAATCGGGAAAAGGTTGACGAAAAATCGAACTTGCTCTGGGTAGAGAGTCGCGCGTATCAATGGGCGAGACGAGAGCCAGGATTGATTCCGTATTGGATGCATCCAACAAAAGGGATCTTGCGCATTGCGGTGTTGGAAGAAAATGACCGGAGATTTTCGGGAGCATTAGTTAGGACGAGGAGTTTGTCGACGAAGCATGATGAGAGGGATCAGCAATTGAGACGACTTGTGAGAGCTCAGTGGATTTCACCGAAGTTGATGAGGAAGGAGATGCAGATTAACAAGCTTTTTGGATTGCTAAGAGCAAAAGGAATGACGATGGCAACGGAACCATATCCTGATAATCCAGAAATTGCGAAAGTTAAATGGTATTTGACTTACCTGCTATTCGACTTCATGCCATCGGGTCCGTATGATAAAAGGAAAAAGGAGCACAAGTTGATTGAGGCTGAAGATAAAGACTGTCAAAAAGCTACAGAAGAGTTTTGGAAGGAATTCTGGCGGTGGATGGACAATTTGATGGCTCAAGAAGAGATCCAAGTTGAGAAATTCACCCCGGGACCTATCCACACAATCGAGGAATCACTAATCTACTACCGAAGATTGCCAGAGAGAATGCGGTTGAGGGAGTCAGACATTCCTCAGGGAGTACTGGAGATCCAAGCAGTCAAGGAAATTCATGAAGAGGAAGTCTATGACGAAAAGAACAATCCGTTACTCTTCTTCAAGCACATGCCGCAAGATCTACAAGATCTACTCACAAAGTTAAGACAGAAACATAGTGAAGCAAAAGGTGGAGAGTCACACCTAGAAGGAAGGTTTCTTGCAGGATTTACACAGTGGTATAATAAAATCTCAGTAAGTATAGCCTCTTTGGTCTTTTGAACGTTCCATAACTTGTATATTTCTATAGAAAAAGCATTGGAGTGAGTGGGCGTCTGCCATTCAAGTTGAAGAGCAAGTTGTGCGGCAGACTGCTAAAGGGGAGAGAGGAAGAGAGGAAGACGAAACGGCTACTAAAACTAGAGATCCCCTTGAGTTTGTACCCAAGGCAGAAAGAAGAGGTATTCGCCGAGCTGCCATTGAACTCGCACTCAATCTCTTAGCTACAAATCAAGAACAACACCGCCCAAGAGATCGTTTCAGAATTTTGGAGCTCCCTCCGCCGTATCAGCCACCTCCAGAAGAAGTACCTATGTCATTGGCTCTCGATCCAACCCAAAGAAAGATTGAGCTTGACCCTTTCAACTTCACAAAAAAGCTGATAGGCTATCGAGAAGAGAAGGACTCGGACTACAGGATTTCTCGAGATTGTAGGAATTTCAAAAATCCAGAGAATTTAATTCCACCGCCAGCCAATTATAACGGCCCTTTCACAGTTATAAGTGTCGATGATGTCCAAAAGGCGGCCAAAAAGAGGCATTTTTTTCTTGCACAAGTATATGTCAGGTTAACCAAGGCTGGAGAGTCTGCACCACGACCTATACTCCAAAGAATGCTACTTGAAATTCAGAATGGAATCGACATGCAAAACAAACAGGAACATCCACTGTATGATGAGAAAGAACTTAGTGATGGGGATATTGAACTTTTGAATGAGATTGCACAGCCTTCCTGGGATGAGAGCAGTAGTGATCTACGAGAAGTGCCAGAATTTACGGGATTAAGTGACAAAGAACAACTAAGATTACAGGAGTTTGAAGCCGATCTCAATAGGATACCATTTATACCACTCTGGTCACCATTTTACCTCGAGGCCAGTGACATACTCCACAATGAATGTAGTAACGAGTATTGCGATGAAAAGTTTTGGAGACAGAAACAATATAATTGTCGAGAAAAGACGCAGGCAGGGATCCAGCTTCAAACACTATTGCACGGGGAAGAGCGAGAATATGGGGAAAGGAGCACTTGCATAAACGACAAAAGGCTCAATGGATCTACGGGCCATATTTGGACCATAGATGAGGCAAGGCGATACCTTACAATCTTACATATTGCCAACCGAATCCAGTAAGACCAGAATTATCCCCAGGAATCAACGCTGATATTTTGTAGCTTTGAGGACGATGCCGAAGACGTGGCGCAACAGCTGGTAGCAAGAGTACCATTGACTGGACATCCAGAGAACATATATGTATTGTCTAGAGAAGAAGCTAGCAGGTCCCCTGGTGTCTATCGTGGCTCTGAGAACCGTCTTGAGGTCCGGTATAACGTTGATGGAGACGTTGGCGCCCCTATTTTGCAGCCAAACAAGTTCTACCACTTCTTGAAGATTGCTTTTAGACTTGGTCGAAGCATTTCAGCCTTACTTCCGATACTTGCGGGTGGTAATGATGACGGGCAAGAAAATCATCTTGCAGATCAATGGCAGGCAATTTTGGACACGGTTCAAAATATTATGCCCACTATAACTAAGGCACATCATTATGAAACGAAGGCTCCTTTGGTAAACCATCCTCATCTTTCGTTGCAAGAGTTGGTACGTGACCTGGATAAGATTACCCCGGAACTAGCGAAAGAATACGGTGTGGTGGTAGATGATAATTTGGAAGACAAGCAAGCAGCTGCATTGCTCCAAATGCAGATTCTTGAGGAGGCAAACAATAACTGGGAAGCACGATTTCCGGAAAACGAGCATGTGTGGGACTTTGCTACACCCAAGGTAGAGTATTTCAACAAATTATCCAATTCTAATCAGGCCATGACCAAAACTAGGAGTAGGCGCTTCTTCAATATGCGTAGATTCCCACTTTGTTACCAAAGCGAAGCTACCCAGAACCTTATCAAATCATCTGGGCCTGTAGTAGAAGAGAAGCCCAAACAGAATGCCGAACGAGCTACAAGAATACAGCCCGATGACGATACTGGCGTGGAGGGTGGCCATCCAATGGAGATGTATAAAGGCATGAATCAACCTTCTCTATTCCCATCCGGAAAGGCGCCATATGAACAGGCCTTCCTCAATTGGAGAATGAAGCGAGACCTCAAAGATGGTAATTGGAAAGCTAAGCCCATAACAACCTTGACTAACAAGCGAATAGTTCCTGAGATTCAACTAAAGGAGGCAAAAATACTCTTCAACAGAAAGCCAAAATCACCGAAGGAAGACCTAATCACTGATTCTAGACTCCCTGGGCTTCCCGAAAATTGGAAATCAATAAACGTCTTAAGAGGTGAGCAAGAGGCTCAGGGTGTTGAAGCTGCTCAAATTGTGATAGGATGCCCTTACGCGGCTTTGCAGGAGAGATATCATTCTCAATCGGAGATTGATATGCTGAACCGAATGGAGGCGTACAGCAAGGAGCAAGTTCGTATAGCAGAAACTCGGAAAGCTGTCGAGAAGCACCTCAGGAAATCATATAATACACAGACTGTTCAAGTGCAGACGACAGCAGAAAAAGACCTGGGTCTCAGTAGATACGTACCCTGGCAAGGTCTAGCTCCATCTGCACAGATAAGCGCGGCCCCAAGGACATCATCCAGGCGGATCAAAATTGAGCCCCCAATAAGCCGCCCAGTATGCGCCATAAGAAGACTTCAACCAGGGGGGGATCCTGCAGGGAAGAGGTTAGAAAGCGCGGCTGAGAATTTGGATAAAGAGAAGACGTAAGTAGAAATTTACACTAGACCAATGGTGATAACCACTGACGTTGGTAGTAGTGCTGATGATCACAGACCTGACAACTCACAACCCTTCCAAAACACCAGATCCAAGTCGCAGTCACCGACCAAAAGACTTTCCACATCATCCCAGCAGTCCCGGTCACCTAGGAAGAAAGCACGGTTTGTGACGGGAGTAACCGAGAGCGATAGCTCTGGATAGGGTTGCAACGTAGTCGATCGCCATGGTCATGCAAATGGTTGATACATTGTTATGCACTCGGAGACGACTTGCTTAAGGCTTTGAAAATCCCTACGTGGCGGGGTATTTCCTCGTGTAAGTATATGAGTAAAACCTTTGAGAGTTGATAAGTTGTATTTTAGGGTTTTTTCTCTTTTCTTTCCTGAACATGTCAAGTATTTTGTGCAATGGCTTTGTTTATTTAATCAACATGATTGTGAAGTTGATACCTGCAATGTAATATTCAGCTATTATGGAAGCTTATATTTGCCTGTTCACGGAATTTAAAATAGATAGTAGAGTCATAGTTTCCTTGGTATTGAGTTTGATAGGATAATGCTTCATGAGATGACGTGAAATGTTTGGGAGCAGAAATATTGGCGATATCTCGATACAAGGATTGGGAATGGATGTTAGGAGATTAGCTAGATTAATTTGGCTGGACTTGCTCTTTTCTCCTTTTTTCTCCTTTCCCAACTTACTTGCAACTTCCACTTAAATCAATGATTGCTTCCTTCGGGTGTTATTTCAGCCTCAAGATGAGGACCGAATATGTTGAAAACGAAAGTATCACTAAGTGGCGCTTAATCCAGGGGTTTCTCTATAAGAAATTTCCATTGTATTTCCTAAATTATGATCATATATATTATATTGTTTCATAACAGCATCATTCAGTAAACTTCTCTAATCATTTTGCTATGCTTTAACCTGCACTTTTTAGTGTCCACCCTTTCCCAATCCCATTCCCACCATCACCCCCCATCAACCTTACCCTTAAATTCCCCGCCTTCTCCAATGTCCCATCCTTTCCGTTTAACTCAATCGGCCCCATAAACCCCTTACTCTCCTCACTTAGCCCACACATAGCAGCCAACGCACTGCTGCGAATAATGTCTACCTTCGCTCGTTTAGACTTAATGATTGTGGCAAGGAGGAATGCAAAGGATGAGACGAGGAGAGTAAGCAAGAAGGTGAGCCAGCCCCATTGGACGTGCACGTAGGATTGGGGATTATATGGTGTACCAGTTGCCGGGGAACCCCAGAAGGGACGGGTGCGGAGACTGTGGTGGTAGTATTAGTGTGATGGAGAATGAGGAAAGGGGAGGAAGCTATAGGGAAGAAGGACAGACTTGTTTGTCATGGAGACGGCGATGTTGTTCGTTGCGTTTCGTACACCATCGAGCTGCATCTTATCCTGATCTGCTTCGGTCAGAGCACCCGATATATTCGCTGTGTAAGGTGCATTCCATAGCGCGTTACTTAAGCTCATTGCTGTGTCGGTGCTGTATGTTGAGCCGAAACCGGTAATATATGTTCCTTTGAACACACCTTTCATGAATCCTGTCAAAGCATAGTTCGCTGCGCCATCGACGGTGTAATTTGATTTGTCAACGGGGTTGGATGATGGGAGGACGAGCTGGCCATAACGTGTTTGGTTATACATTTCCCAGCCGCTGCCGCTAGAATTGGACCATGTGCCGTTAACTAGTTGGAGGGTGGTGCCATTGGCTGTGAGGACCGAGTTTGAGGTGGATGTTATGTTTGTTGTTGGTGTGCCAGCGACTGTGCTGCTGTTGTATGTATTTACGCACCAGCGTAATAAGATTTCCATTGCGCCAAATGTTTCGCTTGCCGTATTAATGCTCTTCCTATATATGATAAACGAGTTTACCATGGTAGTATTTTCGATATATGGCTCGTTTGCGAAGGATAAGGTGTGGTTTGAAAGCGGAACCGAGAAGCCTTGCGCATTGATGGATGGAAGAGTGGTGATGTTTAGAACGAATTGTCCAGCAAGGAGGTAGGCTCCATTCGGAAGTGTCACATTAAAATCTGTTACTCCACCAATCATAGCAGAGACGTTTCCTGGGACGGGTGTCTTGGTGAGAAGAGAAGACACGTCATTCACAGAAGCGCAGACTGAGAGTGAGGAGTAGAGTGGCCAGGTGCAGTTTCCGGTCGAGCACATGGGTGTTATTGCGGTAATTGATTCATTTACAGCATTATAGAGCCCGTTCTGAATTGCTTGTTTCATCGGAAGGTCAGGCACACCTAGTTTTTATCAGAAATTATTACCACATCTGTACTTGAAGGACTACCTGAACTTCCCCGCATCGGGACATAGCCCATCCAAAAATCGCCTCGGGGTGCGGTAGCAACCGCTCCAGTATGAATTTCAGATGGGACCATTCGTGTTGGGTATGAGATCAACTGTTGTGTAATAGGTGAGGTTGCTATTCCAAGAATTGAGATAATGGCCCCCCAGCTCGCCAGGTGTCTGCCTTTCTCATTAGAAATCTTCAAGCCACGAATCATTTCTAGTGCTCACCTCCCCTTCAACCTCCCCAGCAACTTTGCCCCGCCAATCGGCCCCCTACTCGCTTGATCAAATGTCTCGAAATCAATCAACGGCCTTTCTTGTTCCCTAAACCAAATCCACTTCAGCTGGCTTAACGCCTCCGTAATCGGTATCATGAGCCCCGCTTTGGCTAAAGTCGTGAAAAGGGCAAGAAATGAGTTAAGTGTTATTGAATGCGGCCAGTTCGGTAAGGGCTGATTGTCGTATAATCTCAGGGTGATAATTATCGCAGCTGCGGAGAGAAAAGAGAGGAGGCAGCTAAGGAGTTCCCAGAGCCACCAGTCATTTCCCGGTTGAAAACATGACCAGCCTGATTTGGACTTCGATTTTGATTCTGATGTGGGCAACCGTTTTTGCAAATCAGGCGCTGATGAAGATTCACTGAGATGTTGAATAGCTCGTTCTCCCATTTCTATCACTTCGTAGCGCTTTTTTATCCTAGAAAGTGTTTCTTGAGAGTAGCTCCGTAGTGATCCAGGAGCGTAAGGTGTTGGTGGTGCATCAAACGATATTTCGCCTATGTGTGAGACTTCGGAAGTAGATCTTGCATGTCTTACTGGGTTCTGGGATTCAAGTCTGCTTCTGTGACCTTGAGAAGGCGCGGGGAGAATTTCTATATCGTGGTACTCTTGGAGTGGTTGTTGTTCTGCACTTTCGCCCGCATTGGAGCCAACTGATTTGTGACTAATGGTGTATTCTGGACCTCTAACGAAGGAGGAATGATGCGAAGTTTTTCGAAATAACTTACTTGGTGCCATCTTTTCATCTATTACTGTAAATAATTACTAGAAGAGTTCGCACACAAGGAAAAGTTTGATGTCTGGAGGATTATATATGAGGTTCAAAGCGAAACAACAATACTCACAGAGCCTCAATAGCTTTTGAAGGTCGGAATGAAGAAGAATATATTTCTTAGCTAAAGTTAAGCACGAACCACCTGGAGGCACAGCCTTGTGAAGCTTGTCTTAGAATCCTTCGCTCGGGCAGTTGCGTGCTCCGTTTCAAGCTCAGCCTATCGATCTTGATGATGTGGGGAAGTCCGGCTAGTTATTGGAAGAAATGCAACTAAGCAAGTGAAATCGTATTTATTGACCAATAAACATGCATTTTATCCCGAAGGATGATTTGGGGTTAAGTGAGGCGAAGAGCAGTGATTGGTGACTCTAGAATCAGCACTGACTATTTCTGTCTAGTGTTGATAACCCATGATGATTAGACTGTTGTTTAGATATTACTAGAAGGAAGAATTTCAGCTCCTTGACTTGGTTAGAATACGCCGTCGTAGAAGAACAACAAATTAAGCAATGAAGAGAAGAAACATAAGTGAAGTTCTCGGTGTAGGAAGAGGATTTCCAGTTCAGGTGGCAACAAACAATTACCAAAGCTTCAAGTTATAACGCAACTGACACATAAACAACGCTCCAAAGGACATGGTACAGTCCTGCGCTAAATGTGAGAAAATAGGAACAAGGCCAGTAACTGGCACTTGCTAAATCCAGCCTCATATATGTCAGGAATCAAATGATTTGCATCCCAAGAATTCGACTGGACTTGAAGGTGATTAAATCATTCTCTTCCTATCTCCCTCCTCGACTTTCCTTTCATACTGTTACCTTTCTCATGTCCTCGCGACCTCAATATCACCGGACTAAAGTATCAAGCGGTTTCAACCCCTTACTCATCCTCTCAATCTGCGCCCTATAAAACCCATTCTGCACACCCACTCCCACACTTCTCGTACTTGTTGCCCAAATAAACCACCCCAGCACCCTCCCGATCGGCACACTCTTCAACTTCACCATCGCATCCTCATCCTTAACCCGCTCATTCAGAATAATCTCCTTTGGAAGTTTAGGTACAATCGTCGCAGGTCTTGCAATGCCGATGATATCACACCCTCCGGATTTTAGTGCAGCCTCCATGCCCAAGCGTGTGCGGAAACCACCGGTGACCATGAGGATTAGGGAGGGGAATTCGGAGCGCACGGCTTGAGCGAAAGTGAGGAAGAAGGATTCGCGGAGGAGAGTGCTTTCTTTCCTTTCTTTCTCCAGAGCATATGCATCCTGCATCATAAGGGGGTTTTCGTAGGTGCCACCAGAGATCTCCATGAAATCAATGCCTGCAGCAATAATAAGGGCGATCTGCTCGAGAGTTTCCGAGAGGGAAGAAGAAGAGCCGACGTCGACACTATTGAGTTTGATACCAATGGCGAAGGAGGGTGATGTTGCAGCTCGGGTTTGCCTAATGATGCGCAGAACGATTTCAGCACGTTTTGCTGGTGTTCCCCCGAATGCATCATTGCGGTGGTTTGTGGCAGGTGAGAGAAATTGTGCTAGCAAATAGCCGTGCCTTTGGAAGTTAGTGACGCTCTATGGCATGAGATATAAAAATTAATAAAAAGAGAAAGAAAGGAGACTAACGCTCCATGGAGTTCCACCCCTTTAAATCCCGCCTCATAACTCATCTTTGCGCCAGCAACAAATTGCTCAACAACCTCATCAATGTCCGCAGAGGTCATTTCCCTTGGAGTACCAAACAATAGTGACGAGAGTCCCTTTGCGAGCATGCTATTTCCAAGATTCAATGGCACGGGTGATGGTGCAATTGTCTTGGTCCAAAAACTCCTCGTTCCCGCTCCAGGAGGCGATTGCCGCCCAGGATGGCATAGTTGAACTAAGGCTGGGGTTCCTTCTCGCTGGCAAGTTTGAGCCCATTCCTTCCACATTTCCCGAACTGCTGGTGATGGACTCCTGGGGACTTGAGGGTCACCTGGTTGACCAAGATAGATATCTGAGACTTGAACATTACCTGCACCACATGTTAATAGTAGGAATAATGAATTATTTGGAGGTGATCAAACCCGTCAATAGCATGCCCCATCCACCTTCCGCCCATTCTTTGTATGTGATGAGGAAACTCTCGTCTGGATTGTGAGTTTTTGGAACAAGATTCTCAGCCATTGCTCCCTGGTACCGGTTAATACACCAAGCACATTCATCGGCATTCGTGTCTGTGTTGGGGAAATATCAAGAAGATAAAAGCCACATACCTTGGCCAGCCGATTTGGCAATCGTAGTCCACATGGGAGAGTTAGTTCTTCTGAGAGTAACATTTTCAACAGTATTGTCCTGATGGATATTGTATTTGGATCAAAGAGGTTTGGATAGCTCCTATTTGCGGAGATGCACTTGATATTAAAGTCCTTTAACCCCTGAGACAGTCTCCCGATTCAGGCAATTTTGCTGGTGACGTCGAAAATGATTAGCAATCATTTTGAGAACTCAACGCCACAAAAAGTTTCTTCTGATTCTAAAGGGGAGGATTTGTCTTTGAAACCAAGGAATGGCCTGTGTCATGACACGAAAGTATCAAATTCGGCATTTGAGCCTCGGTACATCAGATGCTTGTTGGCTTGATTTACTTTGAGGACGGCCAATCGAAGCACCGTCGGTCTCATGTTGAGCCGATTTCTGAGCAATACCCTCACTTGAGAAACTCGCACTCGCGCATCATCAGAAGTCCGAGATTTTCGCTGAGAGGGACAGACAGATGTATATTGATATCAGATTAAAAGAAAAAACTGAAGAAATCTGGTGTTGTGCATCTAAGTCTAACATCGGTTAGATCAACTCGTGATAGAGACGACTTCGTATGATTCGCGTGTCTAGCCCTCCAATGAAACCGGGTTATCGTCCTTCCTTTGCCCTTTAGAAATTGGTGGTCCTGAGGTAAAAATAATTGACTCTGAAACATGCTGCATCCGCCAATCTGGACTGTCAAAGAGGCAGGGCTGAGACGAACATTCTGCGGCGATTGGCTGTACGCCGCCGGAACAGGGTCTCTGCGCCTCCTGCGAACAGTTCCAGCAGTGGGTCATATCGCTGTTGGAAACGTACGAATAGGCGGCAGCAACCACCAAGTCACTCCGGAGTCATTCGCACACTAACCTTCGTTCTTGAACATCTACTTGTCATTGTTAATTGTCGGGATTTCGAGAAATAATTTTGCAGGATAATTAGAAGTGTCACTGAAGAGTAGAAAGACGAGGCTGGCAAGGCTGGGCAACTACTTCCATCTGGATATCGAAGAGCTGAATCATGGCGAATCACCGAAGACTACGAGCGACCTCTATTCCTCCCACGCGACTAGAACAATCATTACCACCGGTCCCACTGAACGACATCCCGCAAATAACGATCCAAATACCCTATCGAGATGATCCTGACGATGAGGAGGAGGATGAAGGAGCTGAAGGAGCGGATCGGACAAGAGAGCAGGGAACAAGTCTACCTTCACAACCACCAGAGTACCAGCCTATGTATGAGTACCTCCGATCGAAACAAGTCACAAGCCCAAATCCGCCTGAATATGGGGCGTCGCCAAGTTCCATGAACATTGTTACAACAGTGACAGTTCCTGTGGAAGCTCCGTTCCAACCGTACCGGGACGAGCCGTTCGTGGTGACGATTGATAGCTCTCCTCCTCCACCATCATATAATGACTTATATCGAGAAAATGGTATCGAGATGGATATACTAGAGAGGACAATGGCGATCGATGGGGACCCGGCAGAACAGACAGAGGAGATTTATAAATGGGTGGTTGGGATGCTATTAGTCACTCTCACTGTGGCAAGTGTTGGGACCGCGTTTAACTGGGGAAGACCATAGTTTGGCAGAACTTTTGTTACACGGCGTTTGGAAAGAGAAGCGCAAAATCCGATGGAAATGGAATTGGGACTGGACTAGCATTGAATTTGGGCCGGCGTTTAATAAGGCCCCGGAAGTGGGAGGCAGCATTTTGGAAGTAGCTCAGATGATACCTATGGATAGACAAACATCAAATAGATGAAGGGGTTGAAATCCTCAGGCTCCTGTATTACAATTAAAGTCCAACTCCTGCTGCGAGGCCCTTATGACCAGTTCCCAAATCCTCCTGTAACAGGAGCTCTTGGGTAAAGCTCCTAAAATAGGTTTCTGCCGCTTCTGACCGCTTTAGTTTCCCGAAACCCGAGATTCCGGAAAGGGCTCCGGCTCGGCAAACTCTGATAACCAGGGGTTTTCTGCACACCAGACTATCTCGAGCTTTTGCTTTATCTCTGAGAAACCAACCCCACCTTCCATCATCACCACCACTACGTACTAAGCAATGGCAGACCTCAAATACTATCGGATCCCACCCTTAGGTAGTGTGCCATTGGGTACTTGGCCGCGGCCAATGTATATATCTATCAATTTATTCTATTTTCAACATTTCTCCCTCCCTTCTCTGTTCTTACTTTCGGCCCAAGTTTAGACTGCTTACCTCTCACAATGACAGCAACAGTAACGATAGCATCCGGCGCAACATGGCAGGAAGTTGCAGCATATAAGAAAAGAGAACGCGATGAAAGTGTCGACTCCATACCTTCTCCATTTCCTACTTTCCCAGCAGAGACACCGCTCAACACCCTTCCAATCGCAAAAGAGGCCCTTACAGCAGACCAAATCAAAATAACAGAAACTCTAGTTGAAGAACTTGTTCCCCAACTTGCTAAAGGGGAATTGACAGCAATAGCTGTGACGGAGGCATTTCTACGACGAGCCGCCCTCGCCCAGAAATTGGCATGTTTCCCTTTTATAAGCCTTACCTCGAATAACAATCGCTAATCTAGAACTGCAGACAAACTGCATAACAGAACTCCTCCCTACCCGTGCTCTCAAACGGGCGGCATTCCTCGACTCCCACCTTAAGACAAATGGCAAGCCTGTTGGCCCACTTCATGGTATTCCCATCAGTGTCAAGGAGCACATTGGTATGGAAGGGTTGGATTTTAACGGTGGTTATATAGCTTGGGTTGGAACCACTGCACCAAAGGATGCGTATATCTTGCAGATATTATGGAATGCCGGAGCCGTATTTTATGCCAGGACGACGGAGCCACAAAGTCTTATGCATCTGGAGACGAGTAGTAATATGTTCGGGGTTACCACGAATCCTTTCAATACAACTCTCACACCTGGTGGCTCGTCTGGAGGTGAGGGTGCGTTGGTTGGCTTCAGAGGCAGTTGTTTGGGTATCGGGACGGACATTGGAGGTTCTATCAGAAGCCCAGCTGCGAATTGTGGTGTTTATGGGATGAAACCTACTTCTGGTCGATTACCCATGGGAGGTATGATTGCCTGTGGAAAAGGTCAAGAAGGAATTGTGCCCACCGTCGGTCCATTATCAACCAGTTTGGAGGGCTGTAAGCTCTTCATCAAGACACTTATTGATGCCAAACCATGGTATAAGGAGCCCCTACTTGTTCCATTCCCTTGGAAAGAGGAGGATTTCTTTAAGGAAAAGAAATTGAAAGTTGCTGTCATTTGGGACGATGGCGTTGTCAAACCTCACCCTCCTATCACTCGAGCTTTGAAGCAGGTTGTCGAGAAATTGAAGACTAATGGAAATATCGAAGTTGTGGACTGGAAACCGTACAAGCATGATTTTGCATGGGAAATAATCGTAGGTTTCCCATTTGTCATCGCAGAAAACTTGAATAACGAAATTGCAGTCGAATCTTTACTTTGCCGATGGGGGCGCCGAACAAGCCAAAACAATTGACGGTGCTGGCGAGCCGTGGCGTCCACTCTCCGATCACATCCTCAAAAACAAAAACGTCGAAGCCCACTCAATTCAATCGTTGTACAAAGCCATTGCCCGTCGAGATCAGTATCGCGCCGAATATGCCAATATTTGGAATAGCACAGCAACATCTGTCGGACCGAATGGTGAACCCGAAGGGATGGTCGATGTAATTCTGTGTCCTGTCGGTCCCGGTGTTGCACCCAAGCTTAACACAGCCAAGTGGTGGGGTTACACATCTCAGTGGAATCTTCTCGATTATCCAGGTTTGGTTGTGCCAATTGATCAGGTTGATGTTGCCAAAGATCATTTGGAAGAGAAATACGAACCAAGAAATGATTTTGACAAGGAAAATTGGGGATTCTGGGAGAAGTATGGAGCTGAAGGATATAAAGACGCACCTATAAGCTTGCAGCTTGTTGGCCGCAGGTGAGTTTCCTGATTCACTATGATGCAAGTTGTACTGATGGAATTGTATAGATATCAGGATGAGAAGGTCATCCAAGCCTTCGAAATAATCCAAAAGGAAGTTGGATTACCTTTCGTTGGGTATGTTTAAGACACTATACAAATCGCCGACCAAGGTCCAATCCTCAATTGAATGGCAAAGCCTCGGCACCTGTCACTATGCAGTCTTTCCCAAAGGTCTCACATAGCTCCCAGCCCCCTTCCCAATTGGATACCTTACTCACCATGCCAAGCCACATCTCGGCAGCAGTTTCTCCAAGGGTACTTTTCTTCTTCCCCCATGCATACTTGTGCTCCGACTTCATCACCTCCTCTCACCAAATCAATTATCCCATCCTCTCAAGTGAGCAGCAGCGCGTATAGGAGTCGCGTACTGCGGCGAGTCGTGCTACATACCCCGCATTAGTAGTGGACCCCACGCTGGCCACGTTACTCAATAAAGTGGAAGCCTTGCATAATCAATGTCACGTCTTCGATTGTTGTTTGGAGGAATTGAACTTTTTTTGGTGCGAGCAACAGTGCGCGTGTGCGTATTTGTTCGTGCTTGCTGCAGTGATGGAGCGTTTGTGATGGCTTGTGCCGAGACCGGATAATGTTGAACATTGAGTTTATTGCTTTCTTTAATTGGTACTCCAAAAATTATTCCTGAGTTTCAATTCGATTTCCTTCACCGCTATCAGTTCATCCTTTCAATGTACCCTCAGAAATTGATCTCATCATGATCCCACGAGCGTGGGAGAAGTTATCACTTTTTGAGATGATCAATTTGTGCATGCCTATGAATTTTTTTCGGGATTTTGTACATCATGTCTCACTGCACAGCCTGCACATCTGGCGTTCGCAGCGTCACTGCACGCCACTACTACATAACCTAACCATTTCATTTCTTCCTCGCAGAAGCTCCTACCCTGTCTGCATGTTATCTCGCATGCTGTGTTCGCATTGTGGTTCGGTGGCGCATATCTCTTTTCCCAGTGGACAATTCCTCTGTCGTTTCTGCACCGCGCAAGCACGAGACCGTTTTGCTCTCCTTGGGAGGTATCTCCCGCGAAGTGGGAGCAATAAGAGCCAGACAAGATGGTGAAATACCGTCTGTTCCATGCACAGATGCCCAAGCGTGGGAGAGATGTCACCACGTGCTGCTAATTCTACCGTTCGAGGAGAAAGTGAGGCTAGATATTGATGTGGATGGACTAGGAGGCACTTTCGCGGTTCAACCCCACGAAGGACCGAATATCAACCCCGCGCGAGAGTGTGTTGCTCACCGCTTGTTATGATGTGGGATTTCTTATATACCTGTTTGTTTCCTCTTGTTTTCGGTTTCTCTTCTCTGTTCATCAGCGATTATCCTTGCTTCACGATACTCAACTACCATACAATACACTCCACACTTTGTACATTTATCTTGTACATTTGTATACATACCACGTACCTTAATATACCCCTCAAACTCAAATCACAATGTCTGAACTCGATGCAAGAGAAGCAGCCGTCGCTGCCCGTGAGGAGGCAGTTACAATAAGAGAGCAGAACTGTGATGCTCGCGAGGCTGCGTTAGCGGCAAGGGAGGCTGCTGCTCCAGCCGCCGTCGAGGAGACTCCTGCTGAGCCAACACCTGAGGTCTCTGAGCCTGTTGTTGAGCCTGTTGAGGAAGCCAAGGTCGAGGAGACACCCGCTCCGGTTGAGGAAACCCCAGCTCCAGTAGTTGAGGAAGCTGCTCCCGTCGTCGAAGAAACTCCTGCGCCTGTAGAGGAAACTCCTGCGCCGGTGGTCGAGGAAGCTGCTCCAGTTGTCGAAGAAGCGAAGGTCGAGGAAAGTGCTCCAGTTGTCGAGGAGGCTACTCCTGTTGCTGAAGAGACGCCTGCTCCAGTCGAGGAGACCCCAGCGCCGGCCGTTGAGGAAGCCGCTCCCGTCGTCGAGGAGGGAAAAGTTGAAGAGAGTGAACCAGTCGTAGAGGAGACTCCAGCTCCAGTCAAGACAGAATCTGCGCCTGTTGTCGAGGAAGCCAAGGTCGAGGAGAGTACCCCAGTTGTTGAGGAGGCTGCCCCTGTCGTTGAGGAGACACCTGCTCCTGTCGAGGAGACACCTGCTCAAGTTGAGGAGACCCCAGCGCCGGTCGTTGAGGAAGCTACTCCGATAGTCGAGGAAACCCCAGCCCCAGTCGAGGAAGCTAAAGTTGAGGAAACCCCAGCGCCTGTAGAGGCAGAAAGTGCACCGGCCGTCGAGGAGACTTCTGCTCCGGTCGAAGAGGCAAAGGTTGAAGAGACACCTGCTCCAGTTGTCGAGGAAGCTGCTCCGGTTGAGGAAGCAAAGGTCGAGGAGACTCCTGCTCCAGTTGAGGCCGAAACTGCCCCAGTGGTCGAGGAGGCCAAGGTTGAAGAGCCCGCTCCTGTTGTTGAAGAAACCCCAGCGCCGGTCGTTGAGGAGACTCCAGCACCGGTTGAGACAGAAAGTGCCCCAGTCGTGGAAGAAGCGACACCAGCCCCGGTCGAAGAGACGACCTCAGCCCCGGTGGAATCTGCTCCAGCCCCGGTCGAAGAAGTCGCGGCTCCAGCGCTGCCAGTTCAACAAGAACCCATTGCAGCTTGACGACGACCGTGGGGACTAGGGTGGCTTGGGAAAAAGACGGCGAAGGCGGAGAAGGCGGGGAACTAAACGAATTGAATGTGTTGTGGTGGTGGCTGGCCCTGGTCCCTAGTGTTCTTGTTCTTTTGCTTTGATGGAATGGGAATAGTGTGGGGAAATGGGGAGGAAAAGGGGAGAAATTGTAATTTTGATGTGATACGTTGATGTGTTGATGGCTAAATTGATTGAACGAATGATATACCCTTCTCTGCATAAATTCTTGCTTACTTTGGAGTGGGCGGTGAAGATGAGCCGTGTTGCTGTTTGAGGTTTGAAGGGTGTTTGATGCATGGTAAAGTGTAGGAGTAGTGTTCGATCAGAAAACAGTCTAAAGGATTTGTTGGAGGTCATGCTTTTCATTTCAGGTTGCTGTTTCCCCACCCCAAGTCCAGAACCACTGAATCAAGGGTACCCAAATCAAGGTGTGGCCCTCTAATGCCACAACCGTCTTCCTTACAAATGAAATATATATTCCGAACATGCATCAAAAAGAAGCCTTCTATTAAATTTTAGTATCTTCACATTCAAATTTCCTGGATTTGAGGTTTAACAATGAAGTTCAAGCCAGTTGGCTGTGGTTAGAGTGGCAGCAGTCACACTTACTCTCATAAGTTGTGTATAACTTCAGCCTAGTTTTCTTACAACCTGCTTCCAATGCGAAAGAGCCGCCTACCAGAGGTACTCCTAACCCTGATGGTGGGAACTTACTGCTGGCTTCCGAAATCTCCCATATCCAAGCAGAGGTATGCCCAAAACAGAGGAAAGCTTTCAATACGGAAATGTTCCAGCGGTCAGCATAAGTCTGTCGTTTGTTATTGATCATGGTGGAAGATCCTGTCTATTGTTCTCAGTGTCGGATGCGCGGCCACCTTGGTGGGGATTCTGTCTAGGATTCATAGCATCCCTTTGGAGGGCTGGCGGCTTCTAACGCAGCCGAGCTTCCATATCGCCGTCCTGATCACAATAAGCAAGACCAGCATGATCGTATCTGTAGCTTCATACATTAGCAAATTGAAATGAAGGTATTTCCAGATTAAAACGAGGCAGTTAATTGACATAGAACTTTTCGATTCTATTGGTCGAGGACCCTAGGGCTCAGCTATTATCATTATTTGGCTTTGTTTGCAGACGCGAGGTATGGTGCGTTCGGCTTTCTACTGGCAATTATCCCGGTTCTTAGTATCGATCCTTCTATACAACAGCTTCTTGATTTTAAGTTCGGGAAGATGCAGGTGAGTAACATTGTAGTACAGATAGGGACGGTAGGCATTCAAAATTTGAGGGGCGCTCTCGCAATGAAATGGACTGAAAATTATATATTTACTCAGGAATTTCTCCTGGCCTCACGTATTCGCACCTAATACGAAGGGGGAGTGTTTTAGGTCCCGAATTCAGATATATTCCCATTGCATGCATCCATGAATATTTACCATGCATTGGGAGACTATTTTAAGCACTAGTATGCTGTTTCAATCAAGATTCGACGCCGAGGATCCGGTAAGGTCATCGTCATCAGGCACTTTTATAGTAGTCAATGCGATTACGAGGTTTTTTATTCTCAGGGAAAGGAAATGGGAAGTTTGGAACCGCGAGCCCAAGAGATGATTGTATAGGTTTGAAGTGTTGGGGAACTATTAGCAAGTGCTTGGTTAAGCGAAAGTGTACAATCTATGTAAGCGATTTGATTATCTTTCGTACGGTGCGATATTTAAACGAGGGTTAGTTGTGTATACTTAATTGAAGTGCTGGGTGGCGTATTGCATCTTTAGTAAAAAAATGAGTGGTGCTCTTCGTAGAGGTTCACCCCGAAACCGATCGTCTCCATCCACACGTTATAAACAATCCTCTTCACCTCCCCATACAACTCATCAACATAAGAAAGAAATCCAATTTAATTTGGCATATGGGAGAGTTCTATGTTTGCAATTATATCTATGTTATCGTATTATGGATGAATTTCTCTTTCTTATCCATCGCATGGAGTTACCCAGTTTGCTGCCTTTTCTTCAGCGCGAATTACCTTCGCTCAGTCAACTCGTCTGACCAACTTACTAGAGCACACTAAGCCCCTTGAACAGCTCACCTAAATAAACATGATCAGCTTAAACAGGATTTACCAAGTCGTTATGTGTACAGGTATTCTCCTAGGAGATCAGGAAAGTACAGCTCATCCACTTTGTTCTTGTATATAGAACATGCTTTTTCCGTGTAGATTTAATATCTAGTTAATTATTATCATAAATATTATTATATTGCTTGATATTAAGAAGGAGGGTCAAGGCGAATCTCAGAGCAAGATTGGGGATTTTATTATTGTTGACTCTGAGTAATTCAGGGGTTTGTAGGGTGATCCCTCAGATAATATTGTGTTATTTTACACGTTCCATTACGCCACAACTTACGTTGCCAGCACCTTTTGAGGATTTCCTCTCAGCTATCACTAAGACGAAAAACAGGTTAAGGCCAGTATAGTTGATTGCGATTGAGTGTTCCTCACCTTGAGGATGCTCGCCCTATTCACGGTCGGGGCGAAGCATTTTAAATACATGGAGATCCTGCGTCGATAGCTGAGCTATAATCGATCCCGAACTCTTCTAAAAGATGAACCTTAATTACTCTAGACAACGCACAGACCTAGATGTGATGGTGTTAAATAAGTTTGAATAACCCCCGCCTAGGGATGTAGGTCGCTCCGTAATATAGTTATGATAATTTGCCATACTAAGGCAGGGCCAAGATGGCCGATAAAGCGCCCATTTGGAATGAAAAAATGATTGTCATAGATAAAATGCCTAGTTGGATCGGAACAAAGATTAGATAGCTAGGACTTGGTACTCCATCATGAATCAACTTTGCAACAGGAGGCTACTTTGCGGTCTAGCAGATGCAGCAGCACGTGACTGGCGTTGCAACGCACATCTTGTGAAAGAAATATCGTTTATTAATCTGAATTCTTTGAGGAGCAGGTAAGCTTCTATCAACCTTCTTCTCTATCTCGCAGACTCACCTATAATGCCAATTCAACAAGCTCACAATTTATAATGCGCCATTTCTGGATCCCCGCGGTTCTCCAACCGAACTTTACGTGGCTACCTCCAAAACCCCCCACTCGATTGTCTAGCAGGATCCCTCCAACACCAGAACCCAGCCATCCCCTCATTCGCCAATTTTGGGGATACATACATTCGTTCCTTAAGAAGTTCTCGGTTTACTATTGTCGTTGGACCAGAATTCCTTTTGACAATCAAATTATTCCGCTACCCTTTGGCCTGCTCTTGAAATGGTCAGACGGAACACGACTCGAAGAAGTCCTCGCCACCGAAGTATGCCGCGCCGCAGGATTACCAACACCAAAAATCATCTCTTACGGAGAGCACCCGAATATCCCACATGCACCAGTATCAATCCTAATGACCCGGCTACCAGGCCGTGAACTTGGCCAAGTGTATGAAGCGCTCAGCCAAAAAGCCAAAACTACAGCTCTTAGGGAGTTCAAACTTTACCTATCGGCAATTCGAGAGTGGAGAAGTCCATGGGGTGATGAACGAGTTTGCTCTATCACAGGCGGTGCAATCCGAAGCATTCGTGTCCCAAATCATAAAATCGGCCCTTGCGAAACGCCTCAAGAGTTCCATGAGTATTTACTCGCGCCTGCTCGTAACTCGTTTGCTTCAGAAGCTGTGAATGAAGAAAAACTACGCAGCGCGAGAAAACTTCAATCCCTACAGCAACCTGGTGTCAAATTCACACATGGGGATATTAAACATCACAATATACTTGTAAATGACGAAGGGCACATTACTGGATTGCTTGACTGGGAGTCTGCTGGTTGGTATCCAGAGTTTTGGGAATATACTACAGCTTTGCGATTTGTGCCAAAAGATTTTTGGTGGTATGAGTTTTTGATGGAGGCCGGTGCGCAGCAATATTTAGAGGAATCGGAATGTGAGAGGGCGTTGACGAGTTTGACGGCCGATTCGTACTCGTGGTGAAAATAGCACGACAAGTCGCAAGAAGAACACTCTACTATTCTACTGAATTCCGTCACTCAATATGTTAATTAAGAAAATCAAATATCTATGAAATCAACTGCTATATCAATTAATCTGAGGCTGAACCAACGCACAATAAATGCAATCATCATACTCCTATCCTGCTACAGACCATGGCTGCCTATTTTAGGATGGCGAAACTTTACTTTAGTTCTTATTTTCATTCCCTATTACCTTGGAATAGTCGTAATCGACCCTATCTCTGCTTTGCCGTCTACACCAAGATTCTGTGAATTGTGACGAATATTTGTTATCACCAAAAGGGGATGCAGATTTTAAAGGCATCAAAAAGCTAGATACTCTAGCAATTAGTGTTGCTACTATTGTTACCCCTTTCCTCAAGCGAATAGGCTCCTCCTATGTCTTAACCGATAACATCGATAATCCTTTTCTCTAAACACTGTCGAAGCAGCCTTCGCCATGTACAATATAGTTTAGTACTAGCAATATAGGGAGGTTCTTCTACCAAGTAGCAATTTCTGGGTACAGCTAGCTGCCTCCTGGAGCTTACTCAGGTTTATACTTGACTGAAAGAGAATAATTTTATGTATAGAGCAAGCTTGACCTATGGTCTAAATATCTCACGAAAGACTCAGGTCGTCACCAATCTATTATTCTAACCAGACTTTTCAGGAAATGGCCTCAAAATAATGGTTATTTTTATTGAGGAATACCTAAATGGAGAAGGCTGATAAATGGAATCGCACCGGATATGGGAGGTCTCTTAGCCACTAGCGGATCCATACTACTTGCAACGATCTTAGAGCATGCCACAAGGCGAAGTTGGTAAGTGTTTAATCGAATTCTGAAAGTGATTTGTCTTGTAGAAAATCTGAAAGTCAAGGACGGGGAGGCTTTTCTTTGATACATAGTTATTCTAGACTTCTTTAGGATTTATCCCGATTGTAATCACGATATGAGGAGATAACCTAAAAGATCGCTTGAAAAAGCCTTTTTCTCATCCACCTGAGTCAAGCTGCTTGCGACAAGGGGATAAAAGCCAGACTAGGATTCACAGAGAGGCGGACCCACGTTATGCTAAAGTAGGGTATGAGCTAGGCATTATTATGGCGCCTTCCACCAGAACAACTTCCTACAGGATCTATCTCGTTTTTTGCTGAGTAACAACATGAGCTGGGCACTTGTGCAGCCCATTCTCCGGATACTTTCCGTTGGAATGGATTATCATCATGCACAGGGAGGAGATTGGCTGATCGGTAGTATACTCCCCTGTAATACTCCGCCTCGAGCCTGTCTTGTGGACTAATCGATTCAGCTTGACTTGTTCCTAGTTAATCACCTACTATTAGTGGTAGTTCAGATTTTGGTTCTAACAACCATAAAATCAATAATGCCTTGGTAGGATTTGCACCGAGCCTTAATAAGAATCTCCGCCTTTGCTTGACTTCTATGGCAAAAATTGGCCATCTTAAATAGAAAAATTTGAAGTTCTCATGTTCAGTTGGAATCATGAAGGGCGTTGACACCCAAATCTGTGAATGAAAGTCAATCGCTGTCACAACCCCCCAAAAAATTTAAAAAATTCTTACAGAGCAGGTAGTCATTTCTTAGGTGGACTACTAGATGATAAATATACTTCAGTTATTATTCTGAAGGTAATTATTTGCTGCTACTCGGCTTGGGTTTTTCTAGCTTCTGCTTGTTGCTCCTCTTCGGGCAATTTTTAGTGCAAACCACTCTTTTCTATTATAGTCTCGACTGTACTCGAAAGCTAAAACTATAGTTGCCTATTCTTAATTTTTTTTCCCCGTGTGTTACATCGCATTAGCTGGTCGTGTTTTCCGTACTTGTTCGCTCCTCACCATCCAGGCCTGGATAATTATTTTATTCTCGGATGTCGATTTCAATCGTCCGATGCCATGTTAAATCCCTTCTTCGCTGGATTAACCTACCTCCGGAATGCCGAATCCCCAACGTACGCCCTCGGCTCTTCCCCGAGGCGCCTTCCTAGTATATCAGATGGAGTTCGGTTCAGCTTGCCTAAGTTCAAGATGCAGTGCTTTTTCGGCACACCTGCCCTTTTTTCCATCCCGTTGTATTGGTCGGATTTCCGAGATTCGATGTTGACGTCGTGGGAGCGCAGAGGGCGAGTTCTCTGAAGTGAAGTCTAATCAAGCACATTGAGAGCAGGACAAAGACGCCGTTAAACGGTGCAGATACCACGAGGTGCGTTCAACCTGTGAGGACTTAAAAATCAGCAGACATCAAGAAGTAGAAACGACAATGATTTTTACACGATCTCCGAAACAAGCATGTGATCGTCCAGTCGATATCTTGTTGTCATGAAATTCGTGTTGTTCCTTTCGACACAAGCTATGAGAGTAGAAGGGGAAACACGAGGGAATAACAATGTGTGGTATGTTTGGTCTTTCACGTTGACTCCATGAAAATACGATCAAACTGCGTCATTAATGCTGCTAAACAACCTCATCAAGCCACAAATAGAACACTGCCGACCGAAGTAATATCGGCAAGGCGAGAAAATGACCTGTTGTGACTGGCTCAGGAAGACCAAAGCGATTTTGCAGCGGTACACTCGCAAATGAAGAAGGCAATCTCGATCCGGTTTACCGGAAGCTCTGCCCGTAAAGTACTGATTATTCCAATACGACCTAAGTACTTCGTAATGAAGCACCGAATTAAGCCCTGCGGACCGAAAAGCAGGTACGTACCATATAATAACTGCATATGAATAGATGCGTATGTGTCGATCCTCGTTAATTTTCGGCCCATCAATCTGAGGTATAAATTGTTGTACATGAGGCATCCCGCGTAGCGAGCCATAGGCTAAATCTTCCCGTCCAGCCTATCTTATGCTTGTACTAAGTACTTTGAAGGTACTCAATCGGGGAAGAAACGACTCGCATAGCAAAAGAATCGTTTCGTAGTCTTATTTTGAAAAGACGAGAACGCCTGATTTATATTGTTGTGCAGAGAAAGCATTTCCGGGCGATCACTGCGGCATTTGAAGCTAAAAAGTGCAGAAACAGGAGACGAGGTGAATGTATCTGTTTGAAACCGGGCAAATGGTACATGGTACGTGAATGTTAAGCACTTGGCCGCCACAGCCACATGTAAATATTTGCGTGTCAATCTGTGGTCATCCGGACACTCGTAATTTCTATAGATCTCAATGACATACATTCTTTCAAATGAAATATCGTCTACTACACCTCTCAAATCCCAATAGTCATTATGGGAAATTATCTATGTCAAGATGATTGACGCATCAATACATTATCCAAGATGGTGCTGCAGAACATTGCAAAGGATTCTGTTCCACCAAGAATGACATAAAATTGCTTGAATGGACTTCTACTCACCTATATTATATAATGCTGCAGGTACTTGGGCTTGAAGTAAAGTTAATGGAATTAATCTTTCAAGTTTATGGTTGAAGATTCAACAAGAATATGGGGGGAGAAGAGGGTTGTGGAGAATTAAACATCTCCATTTCAAGCTAGCCCCAAAGTAAATTAAACACGAAGCCACACAACTTTTTCAGTAATAGCAACATCAACATCACCACCTACCTGACTTGCTTGTTATATTGTATTAATTATTTATTGTACAAAGCCCTCTGGGATCAGAACAAGACCTCGAAACATTGATTGTTACAACTTATAACGTCGCAAATATCACCCGTCCACGTAGCTTGCCATGGAAGAATGCCACGCGTTTACAAAGACCGACGAAGGGAAAGAAGAGAGTGTGTTATCCTGACGTCTTTGGCATAGCAGGCATGGACCTGAGGCGCGTCCGACGCGTCGTTCAATTGTTTCTTAGATTGTTTCCGTGAGGGATCTTCGTAAGTCCTAGCTAGTGCGACTTCGTTACCACGATTCCAACTTATTTGCAGCTGAAACCAACATGTCTAGTCTTCCATTTTATCTTTCGAGCTGCGAACGCTTCTCTTTGCTCTCTCCTTCTAGGTTCTGAAGAGATGTCTTACGACGATCAATTACAAACAACAGGACCATTATCATGCTGAACATGGGGCTTCCCCAGATTTGGACAATGCCGTGTATGGTGTCATTATATCGCCGAATATATCGTGGAGGGGCCACGCATGATCCTGTCCAAGTTATCCTAGCACAACATGGCAATACCGCTACTTTGTATAGTATGCGATCGGAAACATCATATGTACCAGAAGATCTAAGCAGATCTCGGAGATCATCGAATTTTGCTGGTGCGAAGTTTCGCTACATTGGTGACAATTGCGAGGTGTGTGGAAGCTCCTAACCCAGCTTTCGGAGTGGACTGGAGTTGTAGCTCGGGAGATGATTTTGTGATATCTATCGTGATCATTTTGCGTCTTGTTCGCGGAAACTGCGTACTGTAATGCAAAGGAACTTATCTCGGTTCAGATAACTATTAAGCTGCAATATTTTTCAGAGGTCATTCAGCAATGGTTCTGTAAAGGTCGCGGTTTGTTCTATTGCATTGTCAGCCAATATAAGTACGCTTCTTAAGAAAACTTCTAAGTCACTCAGACCGCGCTGACATGTATTTTGACCATCGACCGAACGCTTGATTTCAGCCATCGTCAAAGGGCAGTTAAATGCCAAAATTTTCGGTTTGAGTTATTAAGAATGCTGTCTCAAGTGAGCAGCAAATGTAGCTTGCTATTTTCCCGCCCATGAGCACTCTTGCTAGTTTCTTATCGTTTGCAGCAGGTGGATTCTTTTTGCCTACAGGTCCTTGCAGTATTTACTGTGGGGACTGCACCTAGTCTTTGATGGACAGAGGGCCAGAACATACCTGCTCGCCAGACAATTTTTGTTCGGAGCAGCAGTTGCTCAAACTCTTGAAAATGGCTGGAACAGGATATCACAGCGCTCAGCATAAGGGAAAGAACTTGCCCATCACGAGTAGACTCATGGGTTGGCAGTCCGTACGACGCAAAAAATGTTTCAATAATCGGGAACATCGTCCCTAAAGATGATACGAGCGCGTCCCAGCACAAACTTGTGGGTTCATTATTTCCGTCCCATCTCCACTTTTTGATCATATCCCACAGTAGCTCCCGCTGCTCGTCTGCTCGTTTGGTGATAGAGGCTTTTGAGGGGCTGAGAAACCTGGAACTAGTTTAGAACTGAGCGTGAGGTTTGTGGGGTAGAAAGTCTCGAGACCGTTGGGTCACTTGTATTCGCCACGCGTTTCGTCCCGAATTCAGTTTTGGTGGATCTTATCACATCGAGCCTCAAATCGCTATGCAATATGCACCTCGTGGCACTCTTGTCTTTTTCCATGAGGTGACATCGCGAAGTCTTCAAGCAGGGCGCTTGTCCAACACATCACGAGCGCTTCGTGATCCGACAACCGAGTTTGTTGTCACTCCACTTCTCAGTTCCTAATTCTAGACTCCTACTATCTGGCTTTTACGAAGTGAAATTCACATGTTGTGCAATGAAAAAAGTCTTTTTATCCCGCTATAGTGGTGTGCAAATGTGCTTCATTCGATGAGGCAAGGTAGTACGGGAAGCTGGGGCCGACTTCCTATCGCTATCTCACACGCGACGACATTGGGAAGCAGAGATCCGCAGAAATAATCCAAAGGAGCCTAACGAGCGCCCTTTGGACCGTTCGTGTATTGGACCGTGGGTCACAGTTCCCGTAAAGTATAATGTGGATACCTCTGATGGCCAAGCGACGACTTGAAACGATATTTCATCTGAGCTTAAAGTATCAAACGACCTCAGGATCCAGAAAAAGAGAGCGAAAGAGGTAGACGAGGTACTCCACATGTACTCGGGCTTCACGAAATCGGCCAAACCCAAATCTCACGATTTTCATTTATCCGGTCCGGTTTTACCTTTTCTCGACTAGTTGCGGCTATTCAGGCTAAATTTCAGATCTCATCTCGTCAGCCAGAGAGGTTAGACCCAGATCTTCGGTAGGGAGACGTGAAATCCACGTATCAAAAGTCGCAATTCACGGAAGAAACCATGTGGCTTGAGTGGCTCCGATTGGCCTAGCGTATCGAGGCTCGAGTTGGGGTAAATGGGGGGATGCTGGAGAAGGACCGGGGGCGGCGCCGAAGCGGCTCTCACCTTGTAGAGTCAAGAAAATAATTCTATGCATATCGCGACTTGGACAAATGAATTGGGAATTAACGACCCAGAACCGCGGCTGCTAGCTGACCCTAGGAGATCGTCGGAAGTCATGCGCGGATAAAGTCATGGGTGAAGGGAAACCTTCCCGTGATGGTAAGTACAAGGTGTAAGATATATAAGTCAGTAGGAACCCTTCACTTTTGAAGCATCCATTCAGGTTCAACCCACAGTTTCTGTTTGTTCAAGCAGCAAATACTGAATATCACCGCCAGTATGCCATTCTACACGGCGTCCAAGGCCACCTTCGAGGTGGGTGGGCGAGAATTTCCTCGCATAACATGGTGGAAGGAACCAGGAATGAGAGGCCTGTACGTTGCCTTGATGTTCGCGGTGCTTACATCGGCAACCAACGGTTATGATGGATCTATGATGAACGGTCTCCAGGCTTTGGATCAGTGGAAAGCTTGTAAGTTAATGATGACTATTTTCAAAAATCACTACTAACTCACTTCAGCGTTCCACAACCCGGATGCCGCTACCCGTGGTCTTTTGAACGCTATTATGTCCGTTGGGTCGATTGTCGCCCTTCCAATCACTCCATATATCGCCGATATTGCGGGTAGACGTGCTGGTATTATCACTGGTTGTATTACTATGATCATTGGTGTCGTTCTTCAATCTATTGGTGCCAACATCCAGATGTTCATTGCCGCAAGATTCTTGATCGGTTTCGGTGTCGCCATCGCCCACGGTGCCGCACCACTTCTCATCGCTGAATTGGTTCACCCTCAACATCGTGCTATTTTCACCACCATCTATAACTCCACATGGTACTTCGGTTCCATTATTGCTGCTTGGCTCACATATGGAACTTTCCAGATCGGCAATGCCTGGTCATGGAGAATTCCGTCGCTTGTCCAAGCTGTCCCATCTGCCATCCAACTAGTTGCTATCTGGATGGTACCAGAATCTCCACGTTACCACATCGCACATGGAAAGACCGAGAAGGCCCTCCAGACCTTGGCCAAATGCCACGCCCGAGGCAACGTCGAGGACGAGCTCGTTCAAATTGAATACCGCGAAATTAACGAGACCATCAGACTCGAGCAAGAATTCGAAAGCAACGGATGGCTCGATCTCTTCAAGACCCCGGGTAACCGCCGCCGTCTTCTCATTCTCATTACCCTCGGATTCTTTTCCCAATGGTCTGGCAACGGTCTCGTCTCCTACTACATGAACGATGTGCTCGAGGGTGCTGGTGTCAAGGATGCTAAACTCCGCCTTGAAATCAACGGTATCTTGAACATCATTAACTTCGCCACTGCCCTGACTATGTGCTTCTTCATCGATAAATTCGGTCGTCGTCCTCTCTTCTTGTTCGCCACTGGTGGTATGTTTGTCGCTTTCTGCGCCTGGACTGTTTGTGCTCAGCAATTCGTCAAGACTGCCTCTGCGGCCGCTGGCCACGCTGAAATCTTTTTCATTTTCTTGTACTATGTATTCTATAACTCGGCCTGGTCTGGACTTTTGGTCGGATACGCAGTTGAAATTTTGCCCTACAAACTCCGTGCTAAGGTATGTTATATAGCTTTCTGGACGACGTTTTTGACCTTTTCCTAACATACACCTAGGGATTGACTATTATGTTCCTCGCCGTCGATCTCGCCCTCTTCTTCAACTCCTACGTCAACCCCGTTGCCCTCGGCAAGCTCGGCTGGAAATACTACATCGTCTACGACGTCTGGCTCTTCGTCGAGCTCCTCACTGTCTACTTCTTCTACATTGAGACCCGAAACACTCCCTTGGAAGAAATCTGCAAGCACTTCGATGGCGACGCCGCTCTTCTCGGAGGAAACCTTGCGACAGAAAAGGCAAGACATTACTTTGTTGAGGAGGCGGGAACTGATGGCAAGGCTGTGCCAACTAGCACTACAAGGGAGATTGGCGAGAAGACTCACTCGAGCTCGGATGAGGAGCACCCTGCTGCGACTCAGAGGAAGGATGAGATCTAAGGTGCGGATGTGTAAATTGGGAGGGGAAGGGATTGGAGGTGCTATGCATTGAAAAATGATAGACTTCTAGATTTCTTGTACGTACGAGGTTCTACTGGGTAGACTTGTTTGATAATGGTAAGATCTCACATGGTACAAATGTGGTGGTGGAGAATAATGCCAAAACAAATCGAGAACTATTTAATATGTCAACACTACTCTCCAGTTCCATCTAATCTAAAAAAATCCATTCCTTCTTCAAAATTACATCTGGACCCCCACGAACACACATGGAAGGTAACACCGTCGTAAAAACAAGAAGCAGTGGCGCTCGGCTGGCAAATTGCGGCAAGAACGACCCCTGAATCCGAGGATCGGTGCCACACCCTTTCTAACTCGGGAATCGTGATGCCAAGGTATCTTTACATTGGATATTTATTCCCGAGTGGTGGCCTAATAAGCATGACTGCAGCCACGTTTATGTGGGTGGATAGGATATTCTTGAAAGGGAAATTTTGGCGTCGGGTGGCGGAAATGGTACTTTAGTCGTCGGAGAGTACTTAAGACCTTTGCAGATCTAGTCGGGAGTTTTAGGATGGTAGTTTTTGTGAAGAGTTGGACTAGATCCGTTGTTGATCATGTTTTTTGTTGGATCTTCATATGTCGAGAAATTCCCCGAATAAGTAAATGGTATGGATGTGAATTTTCATTCTCCTTTCATCGACTTCACTCTTCTCAACGGGCAGATTAAAGCTATTTAGATTGAGGCATTTTTTCGAAATCTTTTTCTACACTTAGTTCTTTTGCATCAGAATTATACTGCCAGGTACCTGGTCTCTTTCGGTTACGTTGTATCCAGTGTTGAGTACTTATGAATAAATCAAACTCTGAAAGTTTCGGACTTTGATGGGATGTTCCGTGGTTCAAATCCTAGTATAAGAGTAGGATTCAAGAAGGAGGGAGAGAGGAGAGGGGGTAAACCAAAAGCGTCAAGAAGGCAGATGGTTGCCAGAGCTAGAGTTGCCACTTCAGGAAAGCCCCCGCACTTCTCATCCAACTTACCATCCTCCCTCTTACAATGATACTCACCAGCAGTTCCAACTCAGATCTTTTTCTCCATCAAGCTCCAATAGAAAGTCTTGGCGACTCGGCCCGATCGGATACACGGCAAGTGAAGCAAAAGTTGTGCCTTCCGAACGCATAAAACACCACGAAAGTCTTTCCCCAAACCGAACTTACGACAAGCTGCAGGTCCAAGCATCGGCTGCAGACTCCCGGAATCGAGTATTCGATAGCTATGGTTACTTTTCAAATGTGGTCCTCCTGGACGTGGGCATCGCATGATACCACAGCCGAGAATGAGGCTGGTCAATCTTAGTATCATCCCATCAATCACCATCAACTCTACAACTACGATGGCATTACACCTGTGAGTTTCGACACATGAGCTGACCCAAGACATAACCTGCAGTAAGTTACAAGATAACTAAGGACCTATTGACGACCTACCGATAATCAGATAGCAAATATCACATTCGGTGTCGAGTCCGCTGCGGTCAGTAGCTCCTTCTCCAACACGAGAGCCATGATCCTGTAGTCCTGAATCGAGCAGGTGAGGTCGAACGCCCGCAAGAACCTGGAGTATGAGAACTTGGGTGCTCGTTCTACTTCGTCTAATCGTTGAGCCATGGCTCATCGCACGTTATATACTCGAATATACCCCAAAGCAGTACTGGGTAGTTTGTCTCCGGGAAGGGGCCGAAAAGTGATTCATTATCCGACACAACCTTCATTGAAGAGTTCCGAAATCATGCCGACAAATGGAATCAAGGGCCCACGACCTTAGTGTCAGGTAGTGATCGCATTGTCGACACGTTGAAGCGTGGTTTTGACAAGCACTATCAGGATCGTGAGATTTCAGAGAAGTAGAGGGCAGATATTGAATCAAAAGCTGTAAAGATAGGTTTATGACCTTCTATTTTTGTTTAGTTATCGTGGTGGCCATGATATGTGCTCTCGTATCCCAAACATACTATACTCTGGTAATTTACCACTACTTTACCACTACTTCTTGTCACTGTATATTCTGCTGTATATACACAGGACACCGATTTCGCTCCATTCCATGCTGCCTCGATTCTAAACCGTAAATATGAGTTATATTGCTGGAAAAATTCTTTGAATATATATCGCTCCTTATCCGTTTTGGGGCAGGTGTAGAATATCTCAAAGCGCTCCTCTTCTGCATTCCCTTGTTTGAGAGTCTCGATAGCTTCGCCATGCATCAAGCCACGAACATAGCATTCTCCGATGAATATGTAGCGACCAGCTTTTTGCCGCAGTACTACCGGTACGTCACATCCGAAGAGTACACAGATCAAAACGCCAGTTTCAGTGCGATCAGGGACAAGCCCGCAGTGACCATTATTCCCAATGAATACTCTACGGCCGTCGAGCATCTGAGCGATTCGGATATCAATGTCAAAGCCATCGGTTTCAACCTCATCTGTCGTCCTTTCGTTGCAAAACTAGTTGAGATGCTATATTGAAAAAAGCACTTTGCCGTCTGTGAGTACGTCACCCTGCAAGCGAGAAAATTGATAAGTAATTCGTAATAAAAGAATTCTGGTGGGATGTGGTGGTATCAGGAATGGACAGAGGTATTAGTTGTGATGCGAGTGGAGAAGAGGAGTTTTTAATAATACTTCACCTGATTCCTTTGGCTTAGTACTTATAGAATATAGCAGAAATACAATATATCCAGTATAAGCCCTTTTCTAGAAAAAACTAGTGGAAATTTTTGGAAGCGTTAGCTGCTCAAAGTTCTCTTTGCACCGCGAATTCTTTCCCGCCGGGGAGTACAGCTAAGACGACCTGCATACTTTGCTCTCGATATTCTATCCAAACTAAGCTACTTGAAAGTACATGCACCGTCAAATGTGTGCCGAAAAATTACCCATGAAAGCTGGCGTGTCTAATTTCTCTCGTCTACTCTGGCTTACGACCATAAATGGTGTATCTGCAACCCCGTTCGATTAGCAATCCGTCGTTCTACCAAATTTCATCGACTCCTTACATAGGTAGGTATGCATGAATTTTGGTGTTGTTTATATCTTTCCTCACATCGACTAAAAATAGCTCAACAGCTTCAGCCGACCAATTTTGAATCCTCGTGAGCAATGCCATTGAAAGACCCGAAAGACCGCCAACAAGATTCTCATTCGTCCATAATCCTGTTTTAAGATTAGTCTTTATTTGAAAACTTTAATACCTGTTTAAACTGAGTTACCAAGTTCTTTATACTTCGGATCCTTCGGCCACTTGTTGGTCGGCCACCGATCAATCTTTTCAACAACATCGACATATCCCGCCTCTTCCATCAATTTCTTGTACGTCGTTGCACTATTCAAAGGACGATCCATTTTCAGACTTGCATCAAAGATGACCGTTGACCATTTGCGAAGTGATGATTGGGGTCCCATAGTACCATCATCGCAGCCCAGGGGGAATGTCACATCGGATAGTTCTAACCAGCCTCCTGGATTTGAGGACCTATTTAAAATCAGCTTTTGGGCTTATATAACGCCTTTAAGACTTTTATGTTGTTTACTCGAAGCATTGTTCGAAGAATTTGGGCCAGCTTGCGATTGATCCCGTCATCATACGAGCATGGATAAAGTCAAACTTTTGAGAATATGTCCAAGGTTCGTCTGCATCATCGATTTCAAATGTAACATTTGGTGGAAGGCTGCTGAATCAGTTCTGTTCGTAAGTTCTGGGTGAGATACTGACAAGGTAGGCTGGATGGCGCTGAGATCGATTCCAAGCACCTACAATTGTAAATGTCTTGTTTACAAGATACTGTAAAGCTTGCTCTACCTTTGCCTCGGGATGCTCATCACCTGAAATTTCGTTAGTGTAGCCCTTTTCTTGAGATTTAATGGCACCTACCATAGTCTATCGCCCAAATCCCCGTCCCAGTTCCTACATCTAGGACGTGATGAATTTGTTTGTCTTTTGGAATTGGAGCTGAGAATAGCTTTCCATCGTACGTTAAGCTGTATATATGATGTTGAAGATCTATTGGATCAGCTTTGCCCTGTGTTTCACTGCATTCAATCCTTACCTAGCCGATCATTTTCATTCTGAAAATAGATTCAGTAATCTGAACAAAGATGTGGCTTAAGATATCTTACCTCATCATTAGGAAAGAAGTATTCTGAAAAGGATTAGGGCTTGTCTTCGTAGCGGTCACCTGATGCTTAAGACTCACTGCCATCTTTGTATGCATGATAGGTTCTGCCGTTCTCTTCTCTATGCTTAAGAATGCTTGATCCTATGGAAGTTGTGGAGCTTGCAATACTCTCACCCTGTGAGAAATGTGAGTCAAGTTAATAGTTCAGGACTGATATATTTACATCTCCTAGGGCTGAATCCGTATCACGATGGTCATCAGCCTGGACGTAATATTAGCTGTAAAGTCTGTTTCATTCTTTGTTCTCAAGAGGGTACCTCGGCCTCGAGGGCTGCAGCAGGTGCATTTGCCGGGACCGTTGATGGTGGTGCATCTGGGTTACACATTTTGGCGCTAGTATATACTCGCGATTGAACTAGCTCGACCTCTACTTTCGTGATAAATTTGAAGAAATCAGGTCTCAAACCCAGGATTTCGAGAAGAGCCGATGTTCATAAGTGTCAGGGAGATACTTGATCCACTTTCTCCATGGCTGGGCGTCAAGAAAGGGAAGACTGTGCGCCGGGGAAGCAGAACGGCCCGTCGCTTGTGGATCACTGCACGACTTCTCTTCGTTTTACTGGTCGTAGAATGGCAAATCAGAGCTGACTCCATCGGCATTGATATCAATATGGATATTTTGCGCCGACCAAAGTGACAAGACGCATGTATCACCTGTCATTCACCGCTATGTTAGCGGGCACTACGAGCCTGTCGTTGCAGTGCCGCACAACACGATTGTTTTGCCGCTGAAGTTCAGCAAACCAGTTCAGTTTCAACCACTTAGGGCTCTTTGCGCGGGTTTATGCATGGGCACTGGTGATGAAGGCTGCCTCGATGGAACGAAGATATAACAGCGTTTGATCGGCCTTCTTGCGCACCAAGGAGGAGTAAATGGTCGTTGGTTCACGGTGTTTCCTAATAATATCACGGGGCAGTCCAACGAGTACACAGGAAGTGTGTTTCCGCATGGAAAGCTTCGGGGTTTAGACAGTAGCAGCATGGGTCTTGTCGCTCCGATTACAATGAATGGGGTTGAGCACCTACTGCGATCCTCGGGCCGTCCACATTGTCTGTGCCTAGCAATTTCAATTAAGTGAGACTCTGCAGTAAGTTGCTACTGTTGCACTATTTGTTGTCATCCTGTGGTAATGTGGAGTGAAGAAATATGAAGCCGCGATTTCAATTGGATACAGATAAAACATCATGGCTCGGCCCGAAAACTGGTCTGTGCCTGCCGAATCCCGGGCTTTACTAGTACCCTCTTCATGCTTCACTTCTTGAATATCTAAATGCAAGATTAACGTTGAATAATAAAACGGACTACATTTATCATTAGTAAGAATGACCCCAATATTTAAATATTTAATGGCAAGAACATTAAGTCGAATGGTTAAATATTGTCGATTTTCCGCCTCCGCTAGCTTTGTCCAGGGAAACGAAATTTCCCGTGTAACTAGTTGTTCCAGGGACCGTAGAAGCATATGTAAGAGGCAACAGCATCATTGGGAGATCGGTGACTTATCATATCCTCCCTCATTTGCTGTCTGATCAGTAAAGCCGTTGTCGTCTGTAGTCACTAGTGTATTCCAATTACTGTTGCCAAACTGGTATAGTTACTGTTTAATAGTGCAGTTCGCTTCCTGGAAGTGGCATATACTCACAAAAAGCTTAAGAAGGGACCTTATAGATATGTCTTTACGCTACTGAAGTATTGTGAATGGGTTCGCCCATATCAGCGTTATTATTCTAAGCAGGTTCTGGAGAATGGGGCCTGCTAGTGGACCATAATATGTGAGAAATTAGTTTTTGATAGCTGCTAGGATAGTCATCAGCTTCAAAACTCAACATTTGTGTGAATCAATTTCGGTCATCATAGATCTAATCCTGCTTAGAGTCCCGATTGGAGACATGGGTAAAAGCACGGATCCCAAATTTTGAAACAATTGTCACTAATTATTTAAGAAAAGTCATGGTAAATGAAAGTTATTTATTGGAGCGTCCCTATATATCATTTACAGGTGTTGTTACTTGGAGGAGAGAAGTCGGGTATCCGCCACATGCAAACGCTTAAATGCAAAAATCATCCGTCTGGCTTTACTCTTCCTTGATTATCAACCCATCCGAAGGCTGAACCCTTTGTGCCCATTCGCTAATCACGTTAGTATTGCCAATAAAAACTAGAGGGCCACTTACGTCCAGCTTCCATCATACAATCTGCGACCTCCTTCCTGACCATATCCTGCTTCGTTCAAAGCTGCATCGATTACGGCCGCGGTAACACCAGTCCCACAACTACTGATTACTGGTCTGTTCGGATCAATTCCTTTGTTCTCGAAGATCTTGCGCAATTGGTCTCCCGGTAATATTGTTTTCTTCTCTGGATCTAAGAGATCGGATACTGGGACAGAGATACTGCCTGGCATATGTCCAGAAGATAAGCCTGGTCTTGGTTCTGGGTCCTTTCCGAGCCATCTCCCGTATGACCTGGCGTCCAAAATCTGGACACCCTCCGCCCCCTCCTTATTATAGTCCTTCACAAGCTCCTTAACCTCCTCAAAGTCGGCCACCTTGTCCGCCTTGAATTCGGGGATTGGGTAAGCACACGTATCGACATCCCAAAATTCTCCACTTTCTGTAGGATATCCTTCTTCGACCCATAGCTTGAAGTTGTTCAACACATGGACTTGGTCATGACCAAAGGCCTTTAACGTCCATCCAACTCTCGGCGCACTGAATATTCCCAATTCTGCTGAATCGTAGACTACTACGGTATCATCTCTTCTTATGCCAAGGCCTCCCATAGCTTTTGCGAATGTCTGAGCTGTCGGCAGCATATGTGGATATGGTGAGTGTTTGTCGATGACTTTATCAAGATCAAAGAATCGCGCGTGAGGTATCCGCTTCTTCCGAAAGGTCTCGAGGCCATTACGACCATCATTGGGGAGGAACCAAGAGGCGCAAACAGCAACCGTTCGTGGGGCTGTGGATATCTTGGTGGGCGAATTCCTGTCGAGAGCTTCCTTGAGCTCCTTAGGGGTGACAAGGTATGACGAGAAGCCCCTCTGAGCTGATTGAGATGACATCTTGAAGATTGGAGATGTGAATTGAGCTCGGCGGAGGGATGCGCGAGCTCCCGCTCCTCTCATAAGCAGAGCAGCTGCCACCATGGCGTGCTATCTATGGGGCCGTATATCGGCCTTGCATGAATAATGGTAATCCCTGAGCTGTGTAGAAGCTACTCAAAGAAAATATCTGGCAGCTTTCAAGATTGATGCTCGTGTGACAAAGGAAAAGTTTCCGTTGGAAAAGAGGGGTTGGGCCAGGAAATCCGGTGTTCACGGCAGAGGAAGTTGGTGATAAGGAGAGCATGCACGTGAAAGGAATTTGGCGCGACAAATAAGTAAACACTTAGATTACGAAGTCTTGCGACAACAACATTTCAGTCTCATGTCGCACTCTTGAAGCTCTGGAAGCTGAAGAAACCACCGGATTGCTAACTTGCGTATTTGCAAGATCTGCGACAGCACAATGAAGGTCAAAATTGTGAAATGGAACGCGGTAGCTACATGGCGATGGGACATTCCGGATGACGATGTTTGTGGTATCTGCCAGGTACATTTTGATGGCACATGTCCGACGTGCAAATATCCAGGAGACGATTGCAGCTTGCGTGAGTTCTTTAGACAAGTCGGTGAAAACAATACTGACCTTGTTGCGATAGTATCTGGAAAATGCGGGCATAATTTCCATATGGTTAGCTCCGATGTCATGAATTCTCAAGGTTTATTGCTGACGAAAATAGCATTGCATAGTAGAATGGATCAAGCAAGACTCTTCAAAAGGTCAATGCCCTATGTGCAGACAGAGTATGGCACTCCCGATCTTCGTCAAGGGAGCGAAAGCTAATATAGGCATTTAGAATTTGAATGGACAGACAATTCAGGGAATACGGCTTCAGCTACAACACCAGACCTAGAGGCCCAAACTATGCAGAATATTATCATCCCTGGATGAGTTGAAACGAAGCCATGACAGAGTACAGAGAGAATCTGGGAATGATGCCGCGGGGTTTGGCAAAAGCGTTCATATGAGATACCACGGGATAAACACGGATACAGGACGGTTATGATCACTAGCAGGCGTTCCGGGGCAAACGATTCCCAAGTGGCAAAGCGTGTCTTTACAGAAGTATCAACGGCCGATTAAGCTATAGTATATAGCCAGCACGGTGATAGGAATAGCTACATCCACTACCAAAAACGGTCCTCGCGGTTTGATAGTCTCCATCATAGTAGCTCAGCACCTAATCAACATGAGCCAATTGGTAGTTCAGTGAGTAGAATGCGACTACCCATAGTCTCAGCTTTCAAGGACGATGATGGATCCTAACTAGGGTGTGCTCTGGTGGGATTTCCAGCAATCCAACGTTGGAATGCCCCTTGGTTTCCACTCTCATTACATCATTCACGTTTCCAGCTTCCACAATTCCTGGGCAAAAATACCTCCATACCAACAATCTTTGGGAAGTGACTTTATTAAATCTCGAACTCCTTATCATGCGAAGATCTCCCAAGCCATGCCACGATTGCAGTTAGCTAGAAAATAACTCCATATTATGCTCCTACGAAGACCTACCATATCACGGGATTCCTCAGCCAATCAATTCGATCTTTTAGTTTTTCTCTTGTCTATGATTAGGGATTCCATTGAAGAGGCTTGAAATTTAACATTTCAATGCACAGGAGAATCTTATAATAGCATGATAAGGATCTATCAACCCGCTTAGCCCACCAAGAGGTGATCAACAACAAATGATGGCGAAGCTTAACCAACACATCCGCAGTGCACAAAGTGCTTACCAATGCTTACCCCCACCAATCACGTTTGCATTATCACCTACTATCCAACAAATCCATTAATCAGTTTTCACGAGCAATACCAATGCTGGCAGAGTCTCCACAGAGGCCCCGGGACACTTGGGAGTATTTGAGGTTACGGTTGACTAGACATCTAGGGTTGAAACTGTTCGCTTCTAGAAGGAGCACAGTTGATATTAGCTCTATCCGCAGCATCCATTTTGCAGCATACATGGTGTTGGTGTTTCGTCCGAGAAAAGTACTCTAGGTTTATTCCAATCTGGTTAATGTTGGACTTCTTGTTGGGATTATGGAGGAACATCATCAGTGCGTGAGAATGATCAAAGTCTTGCACGTGCTGAGTTGGTACGATTTTGGGCGGTGTAATTATAATACTAGGTGTAAGTGATAGTCCATGAAGAGCAATTTAAGCGGTTAATAAAACATTTCAAGTAGCTATCTCTTATATATATTACAAAGTTCCTCATTTCTTTTTGTCCTGCTTTGGTGAGATCGCAAGAACACTTTTTACAGCACGAATGACTATCTAGCAGTCTTGTGAAGAGCCGCATCGTGTCAGCTTGTAGAGCTTCCAGATCCTCTGTAGAGGAATCGTTGGTTGGTTTTATAAACGCCACATCCTCTTCGCTAAAGGATTTCTGAGAAATCTGCACCTTACCTACGTGCCAGAGGGTTTCTAAGCCAAATATCTTCGAAGCAGATCAACGCCAACAGGTGCATCATTTCTTTGAACTTCGGGGTGCGTAAGCGTGATTAAATTACCAGCTTCAATTCCTAAGGAGGATTTTTCAAAACAGAATCACTATTCTAGACCCGGAGGAGCGTTTGGATTACCAGGAATGATCTTGATATAGGGTCACGAACAGTCCTGCAGTTCTCTCACTTCTAATTCAAGGTATAAAGTACAGATATTTTCTCTGTGCATCAACTCATCTCATTATCACTCATTCCATCTTCACAACACAGTTACCAGCACAGAAACTACATTCATTCTCTCCATATCTTACGTTTTCAATAATTTACTCAACTCCTTAATTCTAAGTCATCAACCGACAAGCCTCAATCTCAATTCCCAACCACCGCAAAATGAAGTTCTCAATGGCTACTGTTTTGTTCCTCGCTGCGTTCGCAGCCGCAGCTCCTGTTATGAACATGAACGTGGAGATGGATATAGAACAGGAGATTGAGGGAGCTGCCCCCGCTCCTGTGAAAGGCACCCAAAGAGGTGGTGGTGGCGGTGGTGGTTCGAGCAAGCCTACATCCAATGGAGTCAAGCCCCCGTCCAGTATACCCACCAAGAGCATTCCAACCCAAACAAGTGCTCCAACAAAACCAAGCTCTACCAGTGTAACTAAACCAGGCTCTACCAATGCACAGAAACCAGGCTCTACCAGTGCACAGAAACCAGGCTCTACCAGTGTAACGAAACCAAGCTCTACCAGTGTAACTAAACCAGGCTCTACCAATGCACAGAAACCAGGCTCTACCAGTGCACAGAAACCAGGCTCTACCAGTGTAACGAAACCAAGCTCTACCAGTGCACAGAAACCAGGCTCTACCAGTGTAACGAAACCAAGCTCTACCAGTGCATCGAAACCAAACTCTACCAGTGTAACGAAACCAAGCTCTACCAGTGCATCGAAACCAAACTCTACCAGTGTAACGAAACCAAGCTCCACCAGTGTAACGAAGCCAAGTTCTACAAGCTCGTCAAAGCCAGGTTCCTCAGTCTCACCAAAAAGTACTTCTACGCAACCACCACCAAAGCCCACTTCAACAACACCACCTACCACGAACCAACCCAAACCATCTACCACCGCATTATCTTCCGCGGGAACTAAGACAGGGCAACCACTACCAACTATTACTGGAGCTTTAGTAGGAGTTCTTCCACCACCAACCAGTGCCTGGTCCTGCGGAAGCGGCCCAGAATGTAAGCACCGCTCCCTATCCCCATCTCATTCTCACTACATTCCACTGACCCCACCCATTCAGTTGTCGAATACAGCATTGTCACCATAGTAGCGTCTATTCAGGCGGCAGTCCGCGTGCAAAAGACAATGAACAAATACACTGGTGGTATCAACGTTGTCAATACCTGGCCCCACGTCGTCGATACAACCAAGGAGCCTATTGACCTTCTCCCTGCGACCGAAGGAACTTTTGAGATGTGGCCTATGGATGGCGCTGGAGTTTATACCGTGGGACCTACCGAGGGGTTGAAAGATCGGGTTTTGTATAAGTATACTGAGGGCTCAATGGCAGCGACATTCATTGGGTTGGCGACTTATAAGGATGGCAAGGATGGGAAGTATACTATGTGCGTTGCGAAATAAAGTGACCAGGATGGGTTGGAAATTTTAGATGGCTGTTAAAACTAGCGATGGTTGTTTAAAGCGTTCTCTATACGGAGATTTCTTTTGGCGTCGTTTTCCGTATTCCTCGCATCAGGTGGCATTTTTTTTCTAATGCTCTTGCGTTTCCTATTTCGAATTCGATTTTGGGGCATTGGCGTCGATTCATGTTTCCTTTCTCTCTAGGTTTGGGCAAAACTAGAAGGGTATGTTTTGTACACTGGGCAGATTCAAAGACAGTTTTTCACTGCACTTTATAACATTAGACTTGGGATATATCATGAGATATGGTTAAATTTAGACTTCTGAGGAAAAGCTACTTCTTTTAAATATCTTTGCAACTCTGCTTGAGCGTGCTTCACAAGTTAATAACCCCAGTAGCAAGCACTCAATTGTTGTCCTTTCCTCATTCGAGACTTCTCCCCTTTTCAAACAATAAGCCTCTGGCTCTCTACGTGGCGATTATCGAGCCAATTGTGCTTTCTCGCTCCTTCGAGATCCATCCAACATTCGCTGGCAATAGGGCATGTTTTTCCAAAACTACAGACCTTCCTATCGTCTTCCCGCTTAAGGTATTCCTCTTCAGGTTTGTCGTCCTTCTCTCCTCAAACACCAAGAGAAATAAAATCTCATCAATTCGAGCACATAACTTTCCATTACTTTCACCCCTTTTCTAGCCCACATCTTAAAAATCATCACACAAAGTTTCGTTACTGTCCGGTATCAATCCTATCACTGTGTACCAAAGAGGTTGATAACCTAGAGGTTGTTCTTTTCACCACCGTAACTATCTGTTCTTCTTACCTCAACAACATATTCTTTCACTTCCTTTTTTATTTCTGTATTAGGTCTCTTGTAGTTTCCACATCTCGGACTCAACTTCCTTGACAGGCTGCTTACCAATGAGGACGGGAGTTGCGACCTATAGTGGTATAGATTTCCGGTAGTAGCATCCTGTGTCAAGTGACCCTAGTATCGACTCGTGGGAGCTAAGATGAGCTGACTTGATTCTTGAAGTTTTTGAATTTGTGCATGTACAAGAGGCCACTTGAAAGGCTTTGGTCAATGTATAAACCCTCAAGGCAAATCCTAAGTTTAGAGTACTGGAAGATTCCAAGTCTTTGGATCTAGGGCTCGCTGTTTCTACCAACTCCTGTAAGCCTGTTGCTAATGATTGTGCTGATATGATCGTGCCACAAAACTATGGTATTATTGAACGATTTATATTCCATGCCTATATCACAGAGGGCGACAATGTTAAGCAATTTGACCAAAGGTATTGTCAATATTATGTTGCTACTGGAATGGTGGAACCACCGAGAGTACAACTCAAATACAATTTGATTCGAACTCACCGATTTGATACCTCTATAACTAATATTCTACAGGTCAGATAGAAATTCGTGAATATACGATAAATAATAAGAAATTGGCCTCTTTGGGAAATTAATAATGCAAATATGTGAGAGCAGTGTGGACAGATGTCTGAACTTCTACCCTTGAATATCTAATATACTTCTTCCTCGGCCTTTCCATTAATTTTCTTTTGAGGCTCTTCTCTTGATCTCTAGCTCAAGGAAATTATTGCTTCGGCCTTGATGACCATCTACGGGTTCCAGCTCGTCCAGTGTAGAAAAAAGCTTGGCAGTCCAAATGGGGAAACTCCGGTACACAGCTCAGCCAGCGTAGAAAACGACGCCACCAAAGCTCGGCCAGTGTAGAAAAACGTAAGCATTGTCACTAGCGTCATTCTCTACACTGGCCGAGCTTTTTTCTACCCTGGCCGAGCTGTAACCCTGTAACCCCCTATATGCATTCAATGAACTATTTATTGCTACCTAGCGCCTTGTTCTTTCCTACTTCTCCAATCCATTGCTTCGTACCTGCTCTCGCCCCTCTTTTTCCTACGGAGAGAAAACATAGAACTATGTTCCCTCGTTCGGCGTTACTCCTAAGTCGGAAAGTCAAAGAATGAAGTACCTTCACCAATAGTATGAAATTTTACTGATTTGTTATATGTTCCTTGTATTCTCTTCACTGTTGATGAAGCTTAGTTCTCAATGCCCTTCATAATGTGCCTCCTATCGGAATGTATTTTCAAAGATGATAATTCATTCTATATACAGTGAGAATTGTGCTATATGTATGTGCCGTAGGCCTCACTTCACGACCAGCTAAAACCTGCGTTTACCAAGGCAATCGAATATCACTGAACACTCTAATATACTGTAGGTTCTTCGCTAATGAGGTATTCGTATTATTATTCGATAAACTAATCACTAAGGAAAGGAAAGAAAGAGCTTAAGTTTGGGTGAAGTGATAATAACTTGGCTGCCAGGATGGAAAACACAGCGTGATACAAGCTGCTCCAATGACAATCCCTTACACCTCAACTCTCTTGAACTACACGTCAGTAGCTAACCTATATTCCCTGACCAGCTAAATCCTCGGAGTCCCCAACTGAATAGCTGGACCTTCCAAGTCACCGACTTGATCCCAGACGCATATATCCAACACTATCCTTCCAAGGACATATTAGGTTATGTAGCGATACGGAGATTTTTGGGCCGTGAGATGATTAGTCAGTACTTAGTAACTGCAGGAGAGATTCTCCTGTGTGCCTCAGGAACGCCAATTTTCCGTGACAAATAGAGATATACTTGACATTCGAAACGGTCACTTGTAATATCGGTATTTAACTATTGCCTAAAATGGTTTGTGAGCACGGATCCCCTTAAACCCTTTTTAGGGGAGTACTGAGCACAGGGCCGTTGTTTTGCGCACAATTTATTGCCGAATACTTTTGAGGCATAAAGAAATAAGTGGATCTCATCCGACTATTAACTGGTTACTAACCAGTTTGACGAAAATAAAGTGCATTTAAAAGAAATATCAAGTTATAATATAGGTATATATTTAAGTGCATATAATATAAAGTTAAATAATCTTTATTATAATGGTTTGAAATTAATAAAAGAAAGGAAGGAAGTTACAGGCTTTAAAGCTTACCTACTCAATATATTATGTAAAGCTTATACAATACTACACGTGATTCCTATATTTATAAGTCTATTACACGTTATAAGTAGCTTGCTTTTAGATAGTTTCACTAACTACTAACCTGTACTTGTACTAATATGAACAAGAGTAATAGTGACTGTCGATTTTAAATTTCTGTCCTCCTTATTAGCTAAGGTAACAGCTGCAATATGCCTTACCGTGGGTAGTTTTGACGAAATGCGCATCTTATCGCGAGTTTCTTTGACATTGAATGCCTAGGGTGTAGGTTTTATTTTTTTTCATTGTGAGCAATCATATTGCTGATACCAGGTCTGAAAGGTGGCCCCTGCGCGACCGTTTCCCTACACAGAGATATAACGATCTTTATCTCTAGGGTAAATCTTGACTATTCTCAAGAAAGGGAAGGGGAAAGCAGTTTTGAGTAATCAATAGTATACGGAAGGGGAGATAGTGGAGACGATGACTTGGCCGGAGCCTCATCTACATTTGTTCTGTACACTATGGCATGACCATAATCTTTGGTGAACTTCTATTGGTGCTATCTATGTCCAGTCAGCTCATGGCTGTCGTCTTCGGCTCACAACAACTGCCTTAAACTTCCACCGCTAGTTAACTGCACAACCTTTCGCAGTGTTGTGATCAAGGTCAACCTTGGCGAAAGTGCTCACAAAACTCATGGCTAACCATACACCTCGTAAAAATTGGTGGAAAAGATTGGTTAGCGGAATTTCGGTGAAGTCGTCAGTAACACTATCAGAATGTATGTATTAAACTGCAGCAAAATCTTCTTCTTGGCTAACAAGCTTTAGCAAACGTCGTTCTCCACCCTGAGATAGTCGCTCTGCCGACCCCCACTACCACCCAGGGATCGGCAGATATATCCGCTTCGCTTCCTACAGCCGTGCCTCCTACCACGTTAAACACTGCATTACACACCGCTTCAAACGAACCTAGGACTGAGAATTTAATAGAGATATCCCAGAATGCAACGAGCGAGCGAGTGGGGGACGTCATAGATGCTGGACTCCATATTGTTTTTGATAGCATCTATGATGGCCAGCCCTCGAGTGTCGCGGAGATCGAGTATGCCCCTTCATTCACGGATCCTCTATATACTAACAGACCATTCTACTAGCATTGTAGCAGTTCATGGGCTTAACTTCAAGGGTAACACTAAACACGCCCGAGAAACCTGGACAAAGGGGGACAAGCTCTGGCTCAAAGATTTCCTCCCAATAAGTCTTCCAAAGGCCGCTCGTGTAATGCTCTTCGCATACAACTCTAGCCCTTCCATAGGTGCCACGGCCATTAAACTCGATGACCACGCAAAGAACCTATTGCTCTGGCTCAATATAAGAAGGAAGGCAAGCTACTTCTACATTACAATAAGCTTCTTGTCCTAATGATTCATAGGATGCTCCGCGGAGGCCGCTTGTATTTATCTGCCATAGCCTCGGTGGGCTAGTCGTCAAAGAAGTCAGCAGCCAGCCGATCTGAAGTTTTTCCATTGCTAACAGCAGGTAGGCGCTCGTCGAGGCGCAGCTTGATAAGACATACACATCAATCATTGAATCAACCTGTCTACTCGTCTTCTTTGCCACCCCGCATCAAGGCGGAAATCATGCTAGTTTCGGCGATATTATGACTAAAATTGTTAGAATGGCACTGCAGAAACCTAGAAATGACCTTCTAAAAGCACTTGAGCAGAACTCCGGCGAGGCAGCAAGACGATTTGAGCAATCCCGCCACCACGCTGATAAATATCTCGTTGTTAGCTTCTTTGAGGGACGACCATATGGCAAGATAGGCATTGAACGTCTACCTAAAAATCCCAGAAATAGAACCCTACTAACTTTGAACAGATTGTCGACAGGAGGTCTGCAACCCTGAATCTCCCGGGAACGCGTGAGAAACAGGTGGCCATAGACGCCGACCATAGCACAATTTGCAAGCTTGACTCCCTTGACAGTAGTACATGCCAGCTAGTTTTAGGTACTATTAATGCAGAAATTACGCGTGCTTTGGAGATACCCCAAAATAGTTAGTCCTGGCATTCTAAAATCTATCATTTTACCCACTATAAAACGTGCTGATCCCAACATGTTTCAGATCATAGTCCCGACAATACCTCAATTAATAAAGAAGACTATGAGTGTTTAAGAAACTTACGGGTAACCGACCCCCGGGACGACAAGACCCGCATTGAGCGTGCCAAAGGCAAACTACTCCGTGACTCTTACATCTGGGTCCTTGACAACAAAGAATATATACATTGGTTCAAAAATCCATGGAACCGATTACTCTGGATCAGGGGTGATCCTGGCAAGGGCAAAACAATGCTCCTGTGTGGAATTATTGATGAGTTGACCAAGCCTGTCCCTAACGCTATAGCCGTCTCCTTCTTCTTCTGCCAGGCCACCGATGTGCGCATAAACAATGCTACGGCTGTTCTGCGCAGCTTGATTTACCTACTAGTCACTAAGCAGCCATCTCTCATCTCACATGTACGTCGAGAGTACGATCTGGTGGGGAAACAGCTCTTCGAGGATATAAATGCGTGGGAGGCTTTGTCCAAGATTTTCGCTAGCATTCTCGAAAACCTACGCTTACCAAGGACCTACCTCATCATCGACGCACTTGATGAATGTACCACGGATCTGGACTTGCTTCTTGATCTTATCCAGGATTCATTGGTGTACTCTAGTGTCAAATGGATTGTTTCTAGTCGCAACTGGCCGAGTATCGAGAAAGGTCTTACCAAAGCGACGCAGAAAGTAAGCTTGTGTCTTGAACTGAACGAAAAGTCCATCTCCGCGGCCGTTGCTACATACATCAAGTTTAAGGTAGATTGGCTAACGTGCCAGAATAAATACGATGACGACACGCAGCACGCTGTCCAGCACTATTTGTCCGCGAACGCAAACGACACTTTCCTTTGGGTGGCTTTGGTCTGTCAAGGGCTCGCCAATATCTCGGGATGGAAAGCTGAAGAAATGTTGGCTGCATTTCCGCCTGGACTTGATGCACTCTACAGGCGGATGATGGGTCAGATCTTTAATTCTGAACAGGCTAAGCTCTGTAAAAGTATACTGGCCGTGATCTCAGTTGTATACAGGCCCATTACGTTAGATGAGTTGGCCTCTTTCGTCGACATGCCTGGACAACGTTCTAGCAATTACACGGTTCTCGTGGAGATCATAGGACTTTGTGGCTCTTTTCTAACACTTCGGGAACGCACTATCTACTTTATCCACCAGTCCGCAAAGGACTTCTTACTCAAAGAGGCACCTAATATATTTTCTTCTACGATAGATGATATACACCACACTATCTTCTCGCGGTCCCTACAAGTTATGTCGAAGACATTGCGGCGTGATATATACAGCCTAGACAGCCCTGGAATCTTTATCGACCAAGTTGAGCCGCCTGATCCAGATCCGCTAATCGCAGCACGATACTCTTGTCTCTATTGGGTTGACCATATACTCGACTATAACAATAGAGGGAACTCTGATAATAGCCTCAAGGACGGTGGTTCAGTCTATAGCTTTTTATGCCAGGGTTATCTCTACTGGCTCGAGGCGCTAAGCCTAATAAGAAGCTTGTCAAGTGCCATAACTATAATGAGGAAGCTTGAGAATTGGCTTCAGGTAAGTTTCCATTTGTTACTTAATAATATTATAAGAAATCCTAACTAATTTAACAAGGCCCATAAAAGTTCTGATCTATATACATTGATATATGATGCAAAGCGGTTCGCATTATACAACCGATCTCTGATTGAACATGCACCCCTTCAACTATACTGTTCAGCTCTTATTTTCGCCCCAGAAAAGAGTATAATTCGAGCGAAATTCAAGAATTGTATCCCTACTTGGATCCAAGGAAAGCCCAAAGTTCAAGCACATTGGAGTGCAATACTCCAAACACTTGAAGGCCACTCTAGCTTCGTCAACTCAGTAGCCTTCTCACCCGACGGCAAGCAGGTTGTATCTGGATCAAGTGATGAAACGGTACGGCTCTGGGATGCTGCTACAGGAGCACCACTCCAAACTCTTAGAGGCCATTCTAGCTTTGTCACTTCAGTAGCCTTCTCGCCCGATGGCAAGCATGTCGTGTCCGGGTCAGGCAATGGGACCATGCAGCTCTGGGACACTGCTACGGGGGAACCACTCCAGGCGCTCGAGGGCTATTCTAGCTTTGTTACTTCAGTAGCCTTCTCACCTAATGGCAAGCGGATTGTGTCTGGATCAAGCGATAAGACGGTACGGCTTTGGGACACTGCTACAGGAGCACCAATTCAGGTGCTCAAGGGCCACTCTAACTCCGTCACTTCAGTAGCCTTCTCACCCAGCGGCGAGCAGGTTATATCTGGATCAGGCGATAGCACGGTACGGCTCTGGGACACTGCCACAGAAGCACCGCTCCAAATATTTAAGAGCCATGCGGGCTTCGTCAATTCAGTAGCCTTCTCACCCGACGGCAAGCATGTCGTGTCTGGATCAGACGATGGTACGGTACGGCTCTGGGATGTTGCTACAGGATCACAACTTCAAACACTCAACGGTCATTCTAGCCCCGTCACTTCAGTAGCCTTCTCACCCGACGGTAAGCAGGTCGTGTCTGGATCAAGCGATAAGACGATACGGTTCTGGGACGCTGCTACAGGAACACTTCTTCAGGCTCTCGAAGGCCACGCTAGCTCCGTCACTTCAGTAGCCTTCTCACCCGATGGTAATCAGGTCGTGTCCGGGTCAGGCGATGAGACGGTACGGCTCTGGGATGCTGCTACGGGATCACAGCTTCAAACACTCAACAGTCATTCTAGCTCCGTCACTTCAGTAGCCTTCTCACCCGACGGTAAGCAGGTCGTGTCTGGGTCAAGCGATGAGACGGTACGGCTCTGGGACACTGCCACGGGAGCACCACTCCAAACACTTAAGGGTCACTCTAGCTCCATCAATTCAGTAGCCTTCTCACCCGACGGTAAGCAGGTCGTATCTGGGTCAGGTGATAAGACAGTACGGCTCTGGGATGCTGCTACAGGAGCACTAATCCAGGCGCTCGAAGGACATTCTAGCTCCGTCACTTTAGTAGCCTTCTCACCCGATGGCAAGCAAATCGCGTCTGGGTCAGGCGATGAGACGGTACGGCTCTGGGATGTTGCTACAGGATCACAATTCCAAACACTTGAGGGCCATTCTAGCTTCATCGCTTCAGTAGTCTTCTCACCTGATGGCAAGCAGGTCGTGTCCGGATCAGGCGATGAGACGGTACGGCTCTGGGACGCTGCTACAGGAGCAACACTTCAGGTGTTCAAGGGTCATTATAGATCTGTCGCTTCAGTAGCCTTCTCACCTGACGGCAAACAGGTCGCGTCCAAGTCGGGCGATGAAATGGTACGACTCTGGGATACTGCTACAGGAGCACCACTCCAAACATTTAAGGCCCATTCTAGCTCTCTTGCTTCAATAGCATTCCCACCTGACGACAAGCCACTACAAACTCTACTTATATCAAATCATTGGGTAGTAGAAGGTGTTGTAAATCTTCTCTGGCTCCCTCCTGATTATCGACCCTCTTTGGTATCTATTTGGAATGGAACTATGCTCTTAGTATATTCGTCAGGAAGAATTTTATTTCTTAGGTTCGCACAGGGACCAAAGCTTATAATACAAAACTAGTATACATTATTAAACGTAATATCATACCATCTGAATTAATATTCATTTTTATTTTCCTCTCTATTCTATAAAGGATTCTAGAGGACCGCATGTCTTAAGAGTAGTTAATAATTGTCACTCAATATTTTGCGCATTCTAATATCTTTATATTACATAGTACAGCCAGGTGCCCTAGTCTAAGGCCCTGATAGGTTCTTATGTTTCTTTATCATGCTTCTTTACCTAGCTGCCTTTCTTAGCTCTACCTCCCTTAATATACCTACTACAACCTGCTTTCTCTAGTTTCTTAGTGCTTTTTGAAGTAGTCTATACTTTTATTGTTTTTAAGTCAAATAAGAGACCGGTTTTGGAGGTGGCTGTGTTAGAAAACGCCGGTCTTTCTTTAGATAATACTATAGGTACGAAACTGTTCATTGTGAAGACTAAAGATTTTCTTTGGTCTCTATCTATTTGAACTAGCTAAAATTCAACGTGTGGAGCCTTAGACTCTATGAGTGACGTTGAAACTTTCAAGTGCTATCAACTTCGCTTGAACAACTATGGCTCGGTTGAATGGACATTCCATAGCACCAAGAACGCGAAACTCCATTACCAAATTCCCTACTTACGTACGTCATTCCAGAAGTGTTTATATGCATCCGTGTCTATCGAATAACCTAGCAGAGTCCCATAGACTGTCCGGATATAATTGTGGACATGGTAGTTATTATCCACATATTAGGTGGGGCAACGGCAGTTTCCTTAGGTCGAACTCAACGCCGCAAGCACTATGAAGAAATACTTTATCTATGATTTTACCTACTTGATAGGGTATCCTGCCGCGGCTGATACTGTCGTGATGCAGGATAAGCAGAGTAATCTGATAGAAGATGCCCTTTCGTCTCGATATATAGTTGTCGGCTGCCTTCCGAGTAGATTGTGGTGACCTCGAATCTTGAGATCTTTTCTAAAAACCACCTATTTTCTCCTGAGATTCTCGCTCTTTCTTATCTGATTTCGACTTCCATGATGCATTTAACTTCGCTTCTTGCGATTGCGGTCGCTGCGCCAAGTGTTCATGCTGGAATGCTTCGATTTGCCTGCGGACAGCTCGTGTCAGAGCGCCTAGACCCGTGAGCTTCCATTACCTCAAGTGAAGTGTGTTCTAATAAAATTTCCAGCTTAGTAAATCCGGGCCTCAACCCATCGCCACACATGCACCAGGTACCTCCTCCCCTCCCCTTCCCAATCCAGTAACTCACCCTCCAAGATCGTGGGCGGAAACGCATTCAACGCAACCATGTCCCCCAACTCCGACATTCCCTCCCAGGCAACCTGCACAACCTGCACCTTCACCGAGGACTTTTCCAATTACTGGACTGCTATGCTGTATTTCCGCGCCCGCAACGGGACGTTTAAACGCGTTCCTATTATGGCGAATGAGTATATTGAAGCGGCGAATGGGGGGATGACAGTTTATTATTTAAGCCCAGATGATAAGAATGTTAAGGTTACGGTGCCGAAGCCTGTAAGTAATGTTTCTTGAAGTGGAAATGAACCATGGGGGAATGGGATAGTTGATAAGTGCTGATATGATCTGGACTGTAGGGGTTTAGGATGCTTGCTGGTGTGCAGAGTTTGAGACAGGCGGATTCTAAATTTGTGAATTTGTACCGGTGTTATGATGAGCTTGGATTTAAGCCAAATCCGATGGGCATGGCGACTACTGATACTAAGGATCTCCCAAAGAGGCACTGCGCTGGTGGTATTCGCGTTAATACTTTCTTTCCCACGTATGTCTCGTCCTGACTTCTTTTCTCGCCGGTCCCAAGCTGAATATTCGTTGCTAATATTTGGAAATTACAGGTGCTGGGACGGCAAAAACCTCGATTCGCCAGATCACCAGTCTCACGTCTCCTACACCACAGGTGCTCTCGGTCTGAATGGAACCTGCCCAAGTACCCACCCAGTTATGATCCCGCAGATTTTCATCGAGACCATTTGGGATACAGGCAAGTTTCCCAAGGAGGAATGGCCAACGGATGGAAGTCAGCCGTTTGTTTTTAGCCAGGGAGATCCGTATGTTTGCCTATGATTATTTGCGAATCGGGAGCGGCATTGGCTGATGATTAATAGTACTGGTTTTGGGCATCATGCAGACTATATTTTCGGGTGGCAAGGGGATGGGCTCCAAAGGGCGATGGATGCGAAATGTGACAACACTTTTGGAAAGATGTGCTTGGAGTTGAAGAATACGACGATACCTCAGGCAAATAAGTGCTCACAACCGCAGAAAGCTGTCGAGGATCTTGACTCTTGTAAGTTTGGTCTTGCCACGGGAAGAACAAGACTAATTTACTACGCTTCATAGGGATTCCAACACTTCCAGGAAATATGCCAATCACATATTCCTAGAAGCGCTCTTCTGTAAATGCTGAAATTGTGACGAAGGTCAAGTATTATAACACATACAATTTATTGAGGGCTGATTTATTACTCTTAAAAAAATTCGACTAGTTTGGCTTATTAAATAGGACGTAATAAGAAAAGACTCTTCAACGGAATCTACGCATCAGGAAATCCATAAGTAAGAATCCCAGATTTTATGGGCCGTGGAACCCAGTGAGGTAGTAGAGAAGCAAACTAAATCTTTCGAATACCTGCGAAGACCTCTAAGGTCTAGTAAAAACTTCAAATAACCCCCAGACCAGCATGTTCAGCAGTCTCGAGAATAAAAGACACAAGCTTTGAAACATAAGAAAAGAACAGTAATAGATAGAGATAACATCGAGCCGTTATATTGTTCAATCTTGCAACTCAACTCTGTGGACTTTGAAGCCCGCTGGGCTGAGAGAGAATACAGGCCTATTTTTTACTCAATTCACCCATATCGCGGAATACTAATGAGAATTCTACCTGAGGAAGCCACATGAAATACTAGTTCAAGTAGGATTTACAACTGCAGCTAAAACCTGCTAATATCGGCTTATCAGAACATTTCATAAAGTTGATTAGGGAGAGAGGTGGGGAGAGGGAAGTGGGGAACCACTTGACAAATTCAAACTGAAGCTTAACTTTGAGACAATTCCCAACTATGTGGCTACCTCATTGCCCTCTTCCCGTCAGAGAATGTTTCTCCCTCCATCGCAAGGTAAAACATGCCCGGTCGTCCATCTAGATTCCTCACTCAACAAGAATAGCGCAACTCTCGCAACATCATCCGCCTCAGCAATATAATTCATTGGAAACATACTAGCAACCATCGTCCTAGCCTCCTCACTCGGATAATTCACCCCGAAAGCCTCAGACTTTGTAGGTCCAGGAGCCACAGCATTGACTCTTATCCCTTCTTTAGCATAATCCAACGCTGCACTCCTAGTGATTGCTGCTACCCCGAACTTGCTTGCAGAATGGATCGCATTCGATGGCATGGCGACTAGGCCTGATAGCCCAGATGTGTTGACGATGGCTCCTCCACCAGTTTTCAACATCGCAGCAATCTCGTGCTTCATGCACATGAAAACCCCGCGGGTATTGATATCCAAGATGCGATCGAAATCCTCCATCTTCATCGTATGCAAAGGCCCGCGAGCGGGAGGTGCACCAGCATTGTTGAACGCGCCGTCGATTCGTCCGAATGTCAAGACTGTGAATGCAATTGCTTTCTCGATTGACTCTTCTTTGGTTACATCGCATGCGACAGCTAAAGCTTGCTGTCCGCTCGACTTTAGCTCCTGCACAGTGGCTTCGAGTCGATCGATGCGACGCGCTGCGAGGACAACTTTCGCGCCCTCCTTTGCGAAAAGACGTGCTGCTGCTTCGCCGATTCCGGCGCTGGCTCCTGTCACAAATATCACCTTGTCTTGGAGGCGATTGAAGTGATGCGATAGAGCTGGAGGGTTTGAGTACGCCATGATGTCGAAGCCTTCTATTGACTTTATCGCGAGCAAAGGAGTGAATCCTTCTTTACCCCTCATCATGAGGGGGTGCTGTGAAAATATGGAAGCTGAGTGTCCATCCAGGTCCTTGGAAAAGCGCCATGTCTTGAAATTGGAACAGAGGATTTCTTGATTGTAGAGAATACTGGAGGGCTAAATTTTAGCTGAGGTTGTTAGACGGGAAGAGAGCTGGGAAGATCCATGACCCCGCATCTCCCCAGATACTTCGGATCTGGGAGTGGAAGTCCGAAGCTTATATCTACTACCAGATATCTAGAACTCTAAACACTTGCTTAATGTACATGCATCCAAGACACTTGGCGATTGATCTCTATTCCACCAGCTTCCTAAAAGCTCTCCTTTTACATGACACAAATTTCAACTATATTTACTGCCATGGAAAGGAATGTGCATGGACTTTTTATGTATCAATGTCGCTGTCAAGTCTGATGGCTAGTTCCCCATAAAAAATATTAAAAAAAGACTGCCGTCATCGAAGCTACTTTCATTCATGGCCTCTTCTAAAACCTTGCGAGCTTCTAAGGTTGCTATTTTTATGTTAAAACACACATAAACTTAGAGGGTAAACATGCTTTTGTGGATAAGGAAGTTGCATCTTTAGTGTCTTGTGAAACATAATAAACTCAGTTTAGAAATGATCTTATAGGGCATTCTAGACTAAATTAATAGAGAAACCATAGTCTCTCACATGAAATAAATGATTCAAACAATTAACAGAACGTAAACGAGCGATAATAAATGTTCTAGTCAACAATGTATCTCTGCTATTTCGTCAAGAGGAAACGTAACAATATTGATAAATCAGCCTTATCCCCTTTTAATTCCATTTTTAGGTTTACCGAAATCAAAATATATTGTGATTAATAAAGAACACATCCACTTCAAAGGTTCCCCCCGTGTGCTGTGTTCTCGGCGGAGAGGGGTGGGGATATGTTTACTGAAATGATGGTCCTTAACCTTCCCCTCTATACACAGGGCAACCTCCATCTCTGGCATTGACTATATGACTCCCTATTAGCCAATCATATAATGTCCCTCCTCTTGCTGAACCCTTTTGTTGCATATCACATTTCATGTTCACAAACAAACTCGCTTTACGGAGAGCTTGCTACTGCTATTAAAGCAGAATTAGGTGAAGTGGAAAACTGAATAGGAATGTATCTTAGTAGCATACTAAACAATATTACTTTCTATTGCTGTATATGCACTATGTAGTAGCTCAAACCAATCCTACCTAACCCTTCTCTCGCATAAATCCCCGCTGTATCTCGCCCTCCTAGTAGATGAATTACAAATACTTGAAAAACATATGTATCCAATTGACTCGCTTATAGTTTACTCTCCATTACAATTTCCTCTGCTGCATGAATTCCTAAGCATGATATTAAAAGGACTTTTGTAGGGCTTAAGATTCAGTTGTGAGGGGAGAAATCAACATCACGCGGAGTTCTCAAACCATATGAGCAAAGACAATTTCTCAAAAGCGGAAAGAACATAGATAGAATTTAAGTATAGATCCTCTCCAATAAAATGACTATAGAACGACAGGCATGAAGATGAAAATGCTCATGCCAGAAAGCCTTTGCATCAATTTTGTAGCCTAGAAATATCAACAGCCATCAAAACCCTACCAATAAAGCAGCTTACTCTATTAGGGTCTCATGTATCACACTCAATAGCACTTCGAAGACTAAGAATGGATTTTAATTAACATGACGACCGTCCCTGCATATTTCTCGCAGTGGAAGCTTCTTCGCCTTGCCGCCCGCAAAGGTAGCTTTCGGCTGTACCCTGCTACGTTCAATCCGAAAGCTCGCAGAAATATATTAAAGAAAGAGAGAGATAGAGATGCCATGTATATTATTGCGTACTTCTTGAACATGATAGTCACCTTAGACCGCACACAGAAATCACATGTTTATGTACCCTGAAGAACTTGCTGTGGTTTCTCCATAAACAACCGAGTCTCATTTTTAACAAGGAGCAGAGAAACATAAATTCCTAAGCTTTTTAAGATCCATTATGTATTTAGGTATTAATTAGAGAAATATATGACACCGTAGAGCAGAACCAGTATTCGAACTCGCAGGTGAATATAAATAGACGAACTCCTATTGGCATCGGTCCTTGAGAGGACAAGTGGCACATGATGTCATCTATTGTTGATGGCCTCTGCTCCTTCATATTGAAATAGATATAAATAAGAGAATAAATTTCAAAGTTCAGTTCTAAAGAATAGATTTGGGCGCACATTTCTGGGTCTCTCCAATATGAAAGTGGTGGGAAATTACTTTAATATAGCAACACCTCTACCATAACAGTAATTAAGGTATTTGGCAACCAATTGAATAAATTGGAATGTTCGGGTGCCACAGTTAGAGAGAACGCCTTACTAAATCCTCAGAAATCTAACATAGCTTCTGCAAAAAGAACTCAAGATTTGTCGGTAATTGGGCTTCTTTTTTAGACCTAGAGTCCGAGCTTTGCGGAGAATGTGAGAATTTGTTACTTTTTGCTATATTACTTATAACAATCATAAAATATAAAATGCTCTCGTCTATTGCTCCCAAATTACTCGAAGCCAAGACCACCATGATCACTTGTGAATATGTATTGGGAATAAAGTTCCATGAACTAATTTGAGATAACATAGCGTTTTTAAATTACAACAGAAAAGCGTTGGCGCGAAGAGTCGTAGACGGAAGTTCCGTAGATGGAAGTTGTTGAGAAAACAGGAAAGAACCTGTGATTATAATAACAACACTTGAGCAAATGAGAGTAAATGAGGCCTTAACAATATAAGAGACTTTCCCAATATACACTCAAAATAAAAGGTACAGTTTCTAACAATCAGCTGAAAAAACAACCATCCTTCTGGTTCCCTAGAATTCTGAAACTGCTGCACTCCTATTTGGCAAAGCATTCAAGTAGAAACCCCATTTCATCTAGTTCAGACAGGGAGACAAAGATGATAATTTATCCTTTACATGTTGCTTTCTAACCTTTCAAATTCGCTTCTTAATGCCTAGAATGTCAAGAATAGCGCGTCATAAAGTGATGGCCAGTACCTTTGAAGTAATTGTGCTTACGTAGGAGAATAGACGGACTTTGCTAACTAGATGCTCGGACCTAATACGAATATAGGCCACCAAGGAATGCACGGTTTCTCCTCCTGAAATGATCATTCAGCAAATCCGGAATGTGCTACAAGATGCAACCCCTTGCAAACCAGAAGCTTTGAGATTATTGCGAGTGTTGTAGCATTGGCGAAGATTTTGATCACAAGAGAAAGGTATTGGAGGAGGGGAATACAAGAGCTTGCCTCTGACTCTGAAGAGCTCTATCGAAATTGGCGATAGCACGTGTATAATTGACAGCATCTGAGAAGGCAAAATACTATTTCAAAATCTACTCAAGTGCATACTCTCCTAATCCTAACCAACATGAAGTAAAGGTCAAGGGCAACTTGGTGAGGATATCCCCTGGTCGACCGTAGGAGAGCCACTGGAGCAACATCGACATCTGATAAGCATTTCACAATTGCCACAAAAGCCTATCAGCCATCAACTTCCGAATCCAGAAGTTTCCGAGAGGCCTCCCGCATAGTTGTAGAAGCTGAGAAATTGATAGCACCGTCGATTCTCCGGGTTGTCAAAGTGCACTTGCACTTGCACTTCTTCGAAACCCCCACGCCAGCCCTGCTATCATATCACATTTCGCCAACCCTGCACGCCTAGTTCAAGAAACCCATCACATCTCCAGATCTCGATCCACTCATACAATCCCCAGGTTTCCACCCTATCTGCAAATCTGCAGCCGTCGCGTTCATCCCTCCATGCTCCGCACGCCGCTCTAACTTTCTAAACTTACCAGGGTTGAATCTGAGAGAATTTGGCTTTGCATTTTCATCTCAACCCAAGTCCTTGTATCTCACCCATCACAACTCACCTTCGGTCTCCGAAGATAATCCAAGCGCCACAACCTTTAACCTACAAAACCCTTCTCTTATTCGATACCCATTCCTCCCCCCCCAGCATCCCAACTCATGCACCTGCGTTCTTTAGGCCACCCATAAACAAACCCTTGCTACCTATGTGGCTTTCTGGCTGTCCTACCCTAGGTTGGCGTTGCCAACATCGAGTCCATAGGACGGCTCGTACAAAGTTCCCCTCTTAAGCCAACATTACCTCTCGCGTCCTATCAGATATCCATGGGTGATTCATCGGTGACGAAAGCAGTTAGCTTCTCGTAGTCCTGCTCGCAAAGTTTCCATTCTAAAAGCTGGTAAATTACGGAGTTGTCGATGCTACGCCGTAGGGAGTTCCTCCCCGGTTCTAGCTCAAAATGTTGGACGGAGGGGTCAAAGCAAACCAACCAACATAAGAGTGCCACGCGGGCCGATCCACGGCATAGCGGTGTAGAAACTCTCAGTTCTCGGGATGGAGGGTGGTGCCGATATCGGGTTGTATTACAGGGCGGTAAGAGGGGGAGGATGAGGCGTAAGCAGAGGCACAGAAGAGTTCGTTTGCAAGGACTGGATTTGGTGATGCGAACGAGGCACAGGTGTCAGGTACGATGCATGAACTCAAATATTTCTCGGGATGAGGGGTTTGGACATTAGGTTGATACCAAAGGCAGTGATAAGGGGGCCATAGAGGGGAAGCAGTGTAAGCGATACGACGAAGCGAGGAGGATGAGACGAGAAAGATGAGGTGAGGTGTGAGGCACAAAAGCAGAAGTTTCACGGCAATGATTTAGACCAAGGGAGGAAGTCGGGAGACTCGGGAAGCCGAAGGACTAAGTACGGCAGTTGGAATCGGAAGCAAACCTCAGTCCATGAGGCCATTGCTGAAGTCATCATCACATGAGGCCATGAGGCAGGTCCATGCACAAGTGTGGGGTATTATGGTTTAGATTAAGAAACTGACATCTAGGTACCATGCATGAACCCAAATCCAAACTTCCATCATGTCAGGGCGCATTTCCATCATAATCCAATCAGAGCCTGAACACCATTATATGCTGCCGTTGCCTTCGCCTTTCTAACCGTACGCCAGACTACAGATGAATCCTCCGAATGATTTGCCCGACAAAAGAAATAGCGCATTGAGGGACGGCACCAGGGCGAGAGGGCGAAAAAAGATGTTGTGGGTATTCGCCTCAGTGGCTGATGCACTTAACGACAAGTGCTCGCCCTGTCTCTGACGTCCAACCATTATCGCATCCAACCGTATCGTACAATTGTTTATCGCAAACTTGTTCACCGATCCCCAACCCTCAAAAAAGTTCAGTTATTGGCGGCGGCCACTTCGGTCCTTCTTGCTGTTCATCTCTGCAGCACTGGCATCCCTCGATCGTGGCTCGCTCTCGTCATATCCGGTCTTTTTATGGTTGGTGACAGCGACCCTTCCACTTTGCGAGTATTTTGTCGACACATAATGGTCCGCTGTAACAAAGAAATTATTAGCCGATTGCTTTGATGAACAAGTGAAAGTATGAGGCATACGATGATCTGGTACTCGGTTTCTGCGCTCTGACTTGTAGTATTTCTCCTCCTGCCCCATTATAGACCTGGTAAATCGATCACTTGAGTCTCGAGACGAGGTACTCTCAAAGGTTGCGCTGGAGTCGCGGGACGAGCTGCGAGAAGAGCCCGATTGATTGATGATTGGCTTAAGGCTGTAGGAACTCTTTTTGCTACTTGGCATCGTTGTTGGAGTTTGCGTGTTCGAGGTGGGTGTTGGTGGCAGTGATTGCTGTTCTTAAATAACAAAAAAGTGAGGCGTGACTGTATGTGACTCGATTGTAGCTTGGGGTGTGGCAGTGGATTCGCAATTGCTAAATGAAAGACATTGAGGAAAAGATCCATACTTTATACCTTGAATTCACGGTCGCCCCAATCATCCCCAATTGGAGCCTGGAGCTACCAAGGCACAATTTGTTGAGTGAAGACATATCAAGCCCTTGCAATGGTGACGACTGAGCACGGTGCTTCCCAAGAATGAAATCACCAACCTGGGATGGATACTATCGAGTATTGGTCCTCAGTGCACGTGTGAGTCACGGCTCAGACGCAGATGGCTCGGTGAGAATCGGTCTCCCAAAGCGGAGACAAACCACAGAAAACACTTTTTCTGTGAGTGTAGACCGAGGGTTTTCGGGGCAAGGCAGGGCCGGCCGCAGTCAGAAAGCCTGAAAAGATGCCATAGGCTGTGTCTTCACGGTAATTGTGGGCTCGGAAAACCTGCGAATGAATGCTGAAGAGTCTTGTTGGGACAGTGAAAGCTTTGGCGGCTGGGGGCTGCGCAATTGCTTCGAGGCTGCCGGTGCAGGCTCTCCAGCAATGAGGCTTGCTAGTTGGGCATGCTTGAAACAAACAAGAAGAGTAAAGAAAAGGCGGTCTTTCCCGCAAAAGCTCTTTCTTCTGCTGCCCAAATAGAGAGATGCTTCTATGTGGTCGCTGTTCTTATGGTGCTGCCTTGTTGGTGTGGCCGTGTATGCTAGGCTCAGCTGGAGATGCTGACAACTAAGACCAAATCGGGGTTTCTGCCTTCAGTTATCGCCCTCCTACCTGTATTTTAAGCCATCCTCTAGCCGAAAATGGAGTCGTGACTCAACCCGTGATGCGAAGGGCAAAAAAGTGCGTTTCAAGTTGAGAAATAGAGTCGGAGTGTGCCGGCAAAGAAAAACATCGTCATCTTCGTGTGGTGTTGAAGGATGGTGGACGTTGCAAATTATTTGTGCCCACAAGCGGAGTGTTGTGCCACCAGTAGTGAACAACGCTAGCCCTTTGTGAGCATGGAGCTACGTTTGTCCGTTGCCCATGACCAAATACACACCGTCCCGGCCATCCCTGAAGTCCACCCAATCAATTGACACACTCAACGTGTCCAGATTGATTCGGTATATACTATTTATCCCATCGCAGACCGCAGATTGATATTGACCATCTTCATCTTTAGTTATCATCTTAATTGACAATGCGCTTCATCACCCTCTCAATCGCCGCTCTGGCCACCGTTGCCTCGACCGTCCTTGCAGGAGAGTCAGTCAAAATTGAGGTTACACGAGCAGTCGAATGCGAGCGCAAGTCTCAGAAGGGCGACAAGATTTCCGTACACTACAGAGGAACCCTCCAGAGCGATGGCAAGCAATTCGATGCCAGTTACGACAGAGGCACCCCATTAGACTTCGTTGTTGGAAAGGGAAGCGTTATCAAAGGGTAATTAGTCGGTGAAGCTAGTTTATATGCAAAAGCTCACAGTAGTAGATGGGATGACAATCTTCTTGATATGTGTATAGGAGAAAAGCGCACATTGACAATTCCTCCCGAATTTGGCTATGGTGATAGGAATATGGGCCCAATTCCTGCCGGAAGCACATTGAGTACGTCACTATATACCGTGTTTTGAAATTTGAGGCTTTAGAACCAGGGCTAATGCGATTATAGTCTTTGAAACTGAGTTGATGGGCATTGAGGGCGTTAAAGCACCCGTAAGCATTGTCGAGAAACCCATTGAAACGTCCTCGAGTGGAAAAGCGGAGAGCGTCGCAGAAAAAACGGAAGGTGTGAAGGCCGCCGTTGAGAGCAAGATTGCTGAGGCCATCGAGGCCGCCAAGGTTGTTGTTGCTGATACTGACGACGATGCACAGGAACACAACGAGTTATAGATGGGAAGGCTTGTAAAGGGTGGAATTGGGGGAGGTGTTGAGAGGGTAAGGAAATACACCCGATATTCGTAGGAAAAACTATAAAATCTTTACCGTATATGACTACCTATTTTCTGTTTCCCCTATTACATGCTCTCTCTAAACTGCTGAAACCGTCAGCGAACAAACCTAATATTTCACCCCACAAATGACATATTTTTTGCTCATTGGCGTCAGAACATGACAGCTACATAAGGCTGAACAGTCGAGGCAGGAACGGGCAGGCGGCACAGCGTAACAACATTATCGTGTATAGTACCTTAGGTGCACAAGTTGCGCCTTAGCTAGCCACATAGTGCCACGGCTGGTTTCATAACATGAGCAGCCCGCCATACACGAGTCTTGGTATTAAGCAATTGAGGCAGCTTACCACATCAGCACCTTAATTCCGAGTGGCAGGGCATGCCCTGACACTAGTCTCTCAAATGACACCTCTACAAGTTTATCATATATTTCCTTAGAGTGTCGGCACCACTTCTCACGAACGAAGACCCCTAGTTACAAGATGAACAAGCAGTATCAATGTCCAGGCGTGTTAGTTAACTTCCCGACAAGTACTGGGAAAAGGATCCCTGGGGCCTGCTCACTGTATTGAACCTTCAAGCTCTGGCACATTTATGCGTTAGACTGCGAATAAGTCTAATAGGAAGAGATTAATTGTGCTAGACTCCAAAAGCTTATAACGGTATAGGGTGAACCGGATTTCCTGAGATTTTACAAATACAAATCCCACCACAATTCATGTTCCCCTCTGCTATCTCGATTACTTGTGCCCTTGGTATGCTTCCTCGAGAGTTACGTGTGCTCATGCAGCTCATCGGTCCTCGCGAGCTGCTATTTTGTTCTAACATAAGCCACACTACTTTCAACTCGCATAGTCCCCATAAAAACACCCCAATCCAACGCATTCTTTCCTTTATTATCAAACAGTCCTCTCCCATGCTAGTCTCTTTATGCTAACCAGGTCGACTTACTCGTATCCTTGACAAAACATTAGCGTATATCATTTTTCTGTACGACCCTCCTTCTTTCGTGGTGAAACGAACGGTATGCTGTTGTAGTAGCTGCGCCTCTCACGGAAATTATATCACGAAAGCTGTGGGTGTTTGACAGCAATGTGTTGGCCGCTAGTATGAACTCCCAGATCCTTCAAGGGTTTCATATCTCACAATTTCCCAGCCGTAGCATCGGTGACGTTTCCCACTGAACCAGTGTTTCTAGAAAGATTCGGATAGGGACAAAGGGTGTAAGCGATGTCAGCCTAAGAATCGCACATTACCATCAGGTTATTTCCGTGTCGACATGAGCAAAAATACAGAATTCATTGAAGCAAGTTGATATTTCATAACTTCCACTTGGTTATACCTACGGTAAGCTTTGGAGTGGTCTGGTATTCGTCCGTGGAATTAGGGTTGATAGATCGTGATCTCCTGCAGCATCGAGTTTCACAGGTAGGGGACGAGGATGTAGAATATGCAGCGCCGAGTGAGGCAAGTCTCAGCGATTTGACTGCAACCACACTGTAGTATTACCATCTCCTTGCTGAATTTGGAAGGAATTAATGGTCCGGGGGACTTCAAGAAACGCAATGGAGGGTCGGGTTAACTTTCTCAACCTATTGAAAAACCGAGTGCATCAACACACTTCCTTGAATGATATCTGACTGGTCAGGTTACGAGAGCTCTGGGTAAGTGCGTACATTCCCCGCCGTTTGCGGTCAACTTTTGTTTTTCTGATTGAGATGGTAGGGAAGAAGCTGGTAGAAGTGATACAGTAAGTGCTCGTGGCGGTCTCTCCCCCGCAATATCCTTCTCGACGCCGTTGCCAACTCTCCAAAGCTTCAACAACGCAGAAAGTGCGAAACACAGTGGAAGCTGTGCCTTCCTCCTAAATGAGTATGTGCGACGAGATTATCTTCTGCAACAAACCCCGCTAAATCCGTGGTGGGAGGGCAAGTGCATGTTGCAGATGCAAGTGCAAGCGAGCTCCTTCCTCGCTTGGGGCAGACGAAAGGACTGTTAAATGTTTGTTTTACAGTAAAAGTTTCTCGTAAGCTTTGACTTGATCCTCAGGGATAGGATTCTGGTTCACATTTGTCAGAATGAGCTTCATAATCAGGAGTGCAGCTGATAAATTAGATATAAGACAAAAGCGTTGTTGAATGATTTAGCTGCTTTGAGTACTACTTGAAATTTTTATATTGATTCACAGAAAAAGCCTTATCTCTCGCATCCTGACGGTCCTGTGACTATAAAGCTAGCAATTAAAAGGGGTTTCGGATTACACAGGAGATGAAAGAACTTGTAAATGTTTTATCTCTAGTGAGTTAAAGCATCTCCGCGAATCTATAAGAGCGTTCTTCTTCACGTTATATGATTTGAAATTTGCGACCGGAAAAAGAAAAATCAGGGGAGGAAAAGCCACCAACAATAAGTATTTCGACAATAAAATAAACGATTAAGGAATATCTATACAGACTTGGGAATTTCAGCCGAGTTTTAGTCAAGAGGCATCGAAAACGAAGAAAACAATACTTGGAGTCATGGTCAAGTAGAGAGAGGCGTGCATAAAGGCGTTCCGAATTGTAAGCCAAATAGTGTACCTTGGTGGGGGACGAAGAAGTCGCGCCTATCACTGCACACCACCGGGGACACCACCGGGTTGTTTTCTTTCGTTATACAAACCTGCAAGTCCGTTTGGTGTCATCTAAGTTGTTAGCCATGTGGGTCTGTGGTTATGTGAGACTGCCTTTCCTCTTTCCGCTCGAATGTCAAGGTGAATGTTTACGAGAGGTCGTGAATTTGGTAATGGTATTCTTCGGTGGGGAATGGGGAAATCGTCTTTAGTCCGGCACGCCATCAAAAATACCACTCACTCATACGTAGCGGTACGCCTGTGGTAAATGACTCATGTAATTTTTGCCATTTTGACTAGTGTAAGAGTTGGTTATCGTATGATATTTATAATCATAAGTTCAGGATAACACTTGCTAGCACGCTTACTGTATTAGGTGCCACAATTGGATGTGAGCTGTTTGTCGTGTGATGTTTATAATTGCAGGTAAAGTAGGTAAACGTTGGTAATGAGTAAATTCATTCTTTAGTGTATATTTGAGATTAAGATTCACTAAATATTTTTTTAAAAAAAACACAAGCTATTTCAATAAAAATAAAGAAGTTTTCAAACTAGTTCTTATTTTTAATTATTATTAATCTACCTAAGCTTTGTGTACGTCTAGCCCTCATTGCATTTCAAATTCTCTTATCTATTATATCCTCTCTTCCCTAGGTGAGGTATGACTTTCTTAAGCGTAATATGACAAATACTTTGAGTCTGAAGCAAAAAGGATAGTATCAACTTGATTTCAAAATGCAAACCTAACTCGTCCTAGGAGACGAGGAGGATCTACTAAGATCAAGTTTTCCCTGTTTGAGTCCGGGGTAAGTAAATGCGTAAATGTATACGCGGGAGGTATAGGCTCAGGAGAAATATCACGCTGATCAATTTCGCTAAACAGATCGAATGTTGTCATCCTAGTAGGAGGGCACCTGTTCAGATCTCTACGTTCCCATCAGTATAGATCGAAGGAAATGCTACATGAAAGAGCTTATAAGGACTGCAATTTTAAAAAAAAACCATGTTCGTTCGTAATTCAACCCTCATTTAGATTCGCAGCCTACACTCAAAACAATCTCGCAACCCTCCAACGGTATCCAATCCGTCACACAGCCCGAACTTCCCGAATTCAATATCGCGGCCTCCCCGAGAAGGCCAACAAACAGTGGACCCTCTACACCCGCCGGCTCAACTCCCTTCCATGCTCGGTCATTGTTAATGCTTGCACCGAAATACACTCTTGGCCCGGAGCATTTTCATCCTACCTTGCCATCGCTTCACGCCACAGTATCAACGTCAATATCCTTCTCCCACATCAATGCAACCTTCCGCCCTACTTTCTCCAGCATGGACCAACACACCAACCTAAGCTTTCACCAAGAGGTTGCATACAACAGATTACCGTGTACCAACCCGGATTTTACAATCGGATCTAGAATTCTCCGACTCGCCAAAACCCCCCATCTCAAAATTCCGGACGACCCAGACCAGCTCAACCTTATCCCAGTTGGACGGACTTACGACCTAGCCAATTATATTGATCAACTCGTACTGAGTAAGGATACGCAGGTCCCTGAGTGAGTTAGGGCTGACAAGTTTTGCCGGGATGCAGAAAACGCAATGGAGGGAAGCGGGTGGGGCACAGGGCACGGACGAGAATGTGACGGTGATAAGATAAGAACATACGATTTGCATTTTCAAAAGAGAGGAACCAGGAACGACGTCACTTTAGAGTAGGGAGTTGATGATTTGCATAAGGGGATGCGCTGTGGCGATTAGAAAGTTGTTCAGGGGTCGATGAACAGGGACGGTGATGATTGGCTGGTTGAACGAAGAGCCGGGGGGGGGAGGGGTGAACGGTCGGGGGTTAGAGATTGTACCCAGGTACCTCGCACATGTACGACGTCCCTCGCACGCTCAGAGGATGCAGAATGGGGGAATCTACGAGGGGCCTCCGCTCAAAAGGGTGGGGAAATAACGTGCGGAAAGAAGCATGGAGATATGCTGTAGTATGTTACACCCGAACATGGGTTGGGCGATGCCACGAGAGGGCTTTTGTGTTCAACGTCGAGGAAGACTATGGAATATTCGAAGAAGCGCGAGACGAGGTGAGGCCTCCCGCATTAGATGGGAGACATGTGACAGTGGGGTATAAACGCGAGGTTGCGCGGCGTGGGGGACTGTGATACAATGTAACCGTAGTGGAGAGCCGAGGTGCAAAGTGCAAGTATTTTTGATATATCAAATTATGTGGTGAGGAAGCGGTTGTGTGACGTCGTGCGAAGATAATGCAATACCTTGTATTGAGCTCGCTCAAGTTCCAACGTGCATTGCTCGTCCTAATATTCGCGGAATTTCTGTTAGGAAATCCCCCATCACTGCTTGTGTGAACAACTGTTGGTTGGAGAGAACAACGTTGTAGGTTGTACAAGCACTCAATGCGGATAATTTGAAGACGTAGGATTGAAAGCATGAGCAAGGTATCCCTCATCGCTTCGTCGCTGAAGGATCTGAAGCTTCACTGATCGCATGAAAATCAGCACATAAGATGGCCATGCAGGGCAACCGTTAACCGACACAACTGCCGGATTGACGCTAATATTTGATGGTATCTTTGCAAGTGAAACAAAGATACCATGGCTAGATGCAAGGAACAGCACCTCTGTCGAGCGTATCATCATGTGTGCTGCTAGAGCTTTCATCTAGACGCCGTGCTTAGAAAGACTTCAAGGCTGGTAGAAGAGGGGATTGAATTATGTGCTGACGCCCCTATGTAACTAAGTGCGACTCAAATTCTTGAAGGTAAAGATGTAACCAACTCTCCAAAAAGAAAGGATGGCATTAGAGCACAATCATATGAAAAATTTGGACACACTGGGAGTGGGATAGGTCTAGGCGAATCTAGAATCAATAGATGCGTGGTCTCCCGTGGACTTTGCCGTTTTGTGAACTAGATAATGCCGTTCTCGAGGTTTGAAACACCATCTCGACCAAAGGAAAACCGGGTTTCTAATCGCTGAGGCGTCAACCAACAAATCCAATGCAACACACATACGATATTCGCATCAGGAGCTGGGCCCAGATTGTATAATATGTAACAATAACATTGATCAATGGTGGCAACCGTGGCATTGTTTTGAGATTCAAATGCATCTACCAATAGGAATTACAGGTTCACTGACTCGCTTGGCCGGACCCAGATGCGAATTGCGTTGGTTGCCCGTTGAAATTTACACGAGGTGACTTGTCTAAGTCAATGATTCAGTTGCGCATGGCCATTTATCAACGGTAAAGAGGAGGGGCCTTACGGGCGGGAACTGTCTCGGGAGACTTCCCCCCGGAGCTTGTCTTGCAATGCCCCTGTGTAATGCTCATGTAAACTTGCCGTCAATCGTGTCGAAGCGAGCGTGGGAAAATATCCAAAAGAAAAGTCGCTGACAACGACTCCTTGCAAAACATAGACGCATTTTAACAGGTTGCATCCGGAAGCCACGTTGAAAGAGTGCATGAATGTGAGACTTCGGCTCGAAGAAGTCAGTAATAAGCCAAATATAATTGGCTGCATTGTAAGTGAGCGAATGAAAAGGCACACGATACAGAGGTTGTTGAGGGAATATCCTCACTAGAGGAGGTCTATAATAATGTAATAGTATCTAAGATCAAAGTGACAACGCCCCAGTCTCGTGTTGTAGACACCAAACACCCATTTATTGTGTTTGCCTAAAGTCCCAGTTTTGGTCCCACACCCCATGCCAGCGCCATGCATCGATAGAAAAACAAAATTCACATCGTGTTCAGTCCGTGAGTGCGCCACGCTGGATCGACATGCAGTCCCCTGGACTGCAACTCTCCCAGGATGGCATGGTATTCCCTGAAGTTCCTGTGATATCGTGCCAACTCACGATCGTCCCTACTTGCGCTTTTGAAAGGATTCTCGATCATTCGGTTCTTAAGCTTCAATAACAAGCGCTCTCCAACAAGCAATACTGTTGCGTTGACGAGTAGTTCGACTGCCGAGGAAGACATTACTCGCTCGAGGTGGATGCGGACTTTTTCGGGATCGAGTTTCGCCTGAAAATCGGGCCAAGACTGAGAAGAAAATAGCGAGAGCCACCATATCAAGGTTGATGGACGCCAACAACGGTCAACATTGATTGTTGAGAATGCGATTAGGATAGACTTGGTCAAGACGATCTGATCTGACTTCGGCGTTTGCGAAAGTATCATGTCGAAGAGATTACTGTTGCCATATGGTGCTGCATCAAATATGAATACATTAGACCCATCCCTGAGCAGAAGAGAATGAACATATGTGCTGAACCCCTTGAGGGACTTCCATCTACTCATTACCACCTCCACAATATTCTGAGAGGCAGGCGCACTTGGCGTATATTCCATAATGTCATCATCTTCGAGCTGATTCGACAACCAATCAACGCTCTTCGAAGATTGAGGAATTGAAGGGAGGTAGGTTGGAACTGAGCTTGACATATATCTATCTGAGCCAGCATCAGACCCATGAGGTGATCTTGACTGCTCGGGCGAAGGCGTATGACTTGCAGATATCTCAAGCCAATCTCTTTCCTCAATATCACGAAGGAAGTCGTCGACCACGTCGCTTTGTGCACATCCAGTAATAGGACCATTGGTAAGCTTGAGATACTTCTCGCGGCAGGCTTCGGCATGTTCCACGCAGCGTGGATCTTTTGACGAGTCTACTGAACCGATTTGCGCTTCGATGATTTCAAGAGAATGTTTGTAAAACAGTGGCCGTAAAGGCGTATCCCCTATCGATTTCAGATCATCCAAGATGTTCAGGTATTTCTTCCGACACGCTTCTGCTTTGGGTAGTGCTACCATCGAATATCGGCCATCCAAATCTTTCAGTCCTCGAAAATGTTTGATATATTTCCTTAGGAGTTGCTCCGCGATAACGACTTGGGCACAGCCCAAGAAGAGGCTTCCGGCTAGCCATTCGACTCTACCACTCTCATTGAGCGTTTCTTTAGCTTCCTCCCATTCAGTACATCTGCAGGCAATCGTCCAAACTTTTAGCCACTGAGCATCATCACCATTTAGCTTGCGATGAACTGAGAATTGCCTCTCGAGTATGAGTTTTCCCACGGCAAGTTGCTCATTTATAGGAACATGCTGTTCAATCAACTTGAACAACGTCGGCTTGCCGTCGTTGGCGGTACGGATTAAACCTTCAAAGGTGTCGAGCCTCTGTAAATATGCGGAAAGTGTGTCAAGATACTCCCCACCTCGCTGCCATTTCGAAATCAGGATCTCAACAAGATAGGTGTTTGCTGAAGAGCCTTGGACTAGAAACAAAATATCTTCTGGTTTCATTGGTGCCGTTGGGATCGAATATGGGCCAAATTGCATGTTATCTCCATTCAATTCCATTGTGGAGCTTTGACCCTGAGATTTCATGGATTGTGGTGACGCACTGGATCCTGTAAGGCCAGGAGAAGTGGTACTACAGGTGCTGGATACAGATCTTTCCTTCCGAGATCTGTATTTTCGTAGATCCCAATCATCAATCCTCATTCGATATGCCCTAACCCTGAAATGTTATAAGTAGGGCTTAGTGTGGAAAGAGAAGTTCAGGTCTTACGATGCACTAAATCCATGTCTGTCTTTCAAAATATCTCGAACTTCTTTCAGAGTCCTCCCTTGTTCAATGTACAGCTGTTCTACTTCAGCCTTGTGGGAAGCCCAGTCTTTCGGCATGCTTCAAAATATCACTAGAATCGGTTTGAAAGTTTGAAGAACATGAAGAACTGGTCATGATCAGAATATTGTGTTGTTGCGGCAAGGCAGGACCAGATCATGGCAAGTTGACAACGAAGACGGCGTCAGCTGGGTCCACTGGGACATATCATAAAACAAATCCTCTCGCATGGGATACTGAAAGTGCAACAGTCTGTGCAGTCACCTGCTAGGGCCTGCTGCGTATGGATGGCGAGTGTGAGAGACCTGTAAAATGGCAAAGAAAAGAAGAATGGGTCAAGAGGTCAGCCAATTCATTGACACCGCTCCGGCGCTTGAAAATAGCCCTTACCAAGACTCCGATCCACGTACAACAAGCCGATTCAGCCACGGAGCAGCCCTACATACCCTTTGAATGCTGAAGGGCGGGTGCGTTGCGGCAGGCTGCCGGTGCAGAAGAAATGCTTTTGCACTTTTGGACAAGGGGCAATCCGACATATCTCGGCACCCTTCTCGGTCAGGCACAGCCTTCCACCGGGGAAAATCATTAAGTAAGGGGTTAATCCGGGCCGGGAGGTCCATCCGAAGCCAACGCCAGCGCAATGGGTAAGCACGCCAGGGATGTTTTGCAGTGGTTGCACAGGGGTCGATCACGTCGAAGGCCGCTTTGAGACGTTGAGATCGCTGGATAATTTCCAGTAGAGAATTCATGCGAAGGGTGTGATTGTGCTGGCTTCACCCGCAGTGATTGTCGCTCGTGTGTTGGGATTGTTACCGACTTTCCCATCTTGGGTGCTTTGCAGACGTGGAACAGACTCCGCCAATCGAGACGTTCCGCGGGACTTGCAGATTTCCCGCTGCATGTTTCACTTCCAGACCTCCCGGTCATTTTTGCCAATATGATGGGTGGTATAAAAGACCATGAGCGATTTGCACTTTGACGCCGCATGGTAGACACCACAACCCCCCACCCCATGCTTCATTTTGAGCCTGTTGGGACGCTGCCAGAAGGAGGGTGGAGTAGTGCCATGCCAGACGAATCATTCCCACGTTAACAAATTTTACCGGGTTCGCCGGTGCCGATGCTCTTTGTTTGCACTTCTCGGCCTGACCTGATATCCTACCCTCGTCGTGGAGGATGAGGTTGCATTGAAGGGAGGGTGGGTGCAAGATGCTGTGTAACCGTTGGTGGATGCGAGTTTAATAGCAGCGTATGAATGCCTACGCACGGTGTTGTGATGATATTAACGCAATATCACTGTGTAGACTTGGTGGCGTTTGGAGATGTTGGATGTGGAAGAGTGGAGATGAAGAAGTATGAGCGGAATGCGGTTGGCATACTGACTTTCCCCGGCTCCCGAGCTTGGCGCTAACTTATTACGTTTACAGGAGCCGCAAGCACGTGATTCGTATTAACTTTTTAAGTGTATTTGGGCTATCTCTTATATTGGGATCCTACATTTATTGCCCAGAGTCGATTAAGATTGGTAAGTGCGGGGTATTGGGAGTTGGGTCACAGGGTGGTGTGCATTAAACAGCTCTGTTTGTATCAGGAACGGTAAAATTAGTAAATGCTGCAGCACCTTTTGATTTCCCCAGAGCTCATTCATGCATCAAGACTAATTCTTCGAAAGAGAACTCCTTTGTAGCTGGGTCTATTTTTGGAGGGATGTTGGCTTCATAACACGAACAATATGTGTATTTTCCACCATTCATCTGCACTCTTGTCCATAAAGGGTCACTCGCTAAGGCCTTTTGCCTCTGAGAGACGGCACAGCAGAGACACCGACCTAAAACCCCATGACCTTGTGAGGATGTTTGGATTGTCAACATTTCGGGGAAGAGATCCCGTATTCGGCCGACGAATCTGAATTGAGAATGATCCCAAGTGACCAACCTCCAGCGTTCCCGGCGACCTTGCAATTGGAAGCCGGTTCGGGCTTGCTCGGAAACTCAACAAGGCGGGATTTGATGACATGTACAAGAGTTGCCGCCTACAGTATTCCCCCAAGGGCTTCCTGGTATCCGTTCCACCTACCTCTTAGAGCTGCTGTATTTTCAAACTAGCGAATTATATAGAAAAAGTCCAAAAACTAAAAGCCGTGAAATGCTAGCGCAAATAGTAGGCAGCAGGTTTCAACAAGAGATCAACCGAGTTTGTTCCCGGTTGTACAACTGGAGTGTCCCCTTTGATCCGTGTGGCTGTGAAGAGGGACTATCCTGAAGGAATTGCAACCACAAAACTCTTGCTATCGTCATTTTGAAGCGACTCCCGCGGAACATGAATTTAGTGGGCTCGCGAAACTTGATTTAATAATTTATGAAACAGTGGTAGATATAGCTATCCTCTCAGATAGCTAAGATGTAAATAAGGACTAAATGACATTCCCTTTCCTCTTCTTGGTCATCAAGCCATTGGGTTGTGTCCAATGATACCAAAATGAATTGAGTTTGGTGTATTCAAAACCCGTCATGGGTTTGTTTGTTGTAGAACGCATTTTATTCGTTTTATATCATATGTACTCTTAAATATTATTTAATGACGTCTCCGCAAACGTCCTTCTTGTCCTCTAAGGGTCACAGAAACCCTTCATTTTGCCTTATTGTTTAATTTTAGGATATAAAATTCAGTATACTTCATTAAGTGGAGTGCATAATAATTTACCTCTAGTCAAAGCAAGGTTTGAAGTTGCTACTAGCAACCTTGATGTCCTAAACCTATAAGGGGTTTAAATTATGTATATAACCTAAGGTTTATTGTAGACTTCCTCGATAGTTGGGTTTTCAGGACTCTTCGAGAATGGTGCTAATCTAGTACGCTGGAAGCCCCGCTCTACCCTACAACAATCTGTTTTTGTCATCCACTAGATTTCAAGGCAAGATGGCAAAGCAGAACGAGGTTGTCACGAAACTAATTCGCCTTCAGATGACCCTCCTTTGCGGGTGCCCCTAATCTATATATGGAAAAGATAGTTGCAGACTGCAAGATACTTGAAGGGGCTTTTGTGTTGGTGTGTGGTAGTGTTGGAGTCTGTATTCAGTAGAAATAACCGAGGTGGCTGGTTTGGTAACACTTACATGTGATTATGGGCTAAACGCAACTGTCAAATCCTAAGAACATGAATAATTAGGTTACTTATCCGCAGTCAGCGAGATATTAAGAGTTTCCCTTTCACAGCCAGAATAAGTATAGAGACCTGAAGTGAAGGTGACTATTTTAGGTGCTGCAGGGGGAGAGTTCGTAAGTAAATGTTTAATCTCAGCATTAAACATAAAATCAAGACAAATATTTTTGTATTATGCATTCAGAGACTCTTCATACCGTTGTTCTCCTCTACTATGCTGGAGCATGTATTATCCCACCAGCCCTTATTGCCTGCTTCGACTAGATTTGTTCTTTCTGCTTTGAACCCACTGGCAGTTTCACCATATCGTTTTCAAATGTCCATTACATATTCCGCATGTTGCAACTTTGAGTAAATAGATACATGAAAAATTGTTCCTCTGCTGTAAATTAATGGGGTTATTAGTGTGGACACAAAGCGTTGTGGTGTCTGACAGTAGGTAGTTTCCATCAAGGCTAGTCTGCAATCTCAACAGCCCTCAGCATCAAAAAATCCATACACCTAAGTCTACCAATATGTTCGAATCTTTCTTTGAGTTTTAGCGATTCGTGGAAGCGTTGCTTTCAGATTGTCTATACCCTCTCCGTGTCTGAGTGACTTCGTCATGCTTCAATGCAAACTTTTTTGTATGCAACCCTCATCGACATCCTCGGGCTCCACCACGGGACTCTAAATTCTTATCGGCATGTAATAGCTATCGATACGAGAGTGATTTAGTATAACGTTCCTGTCATAGCTTTCAATGTGGCTGTGGAACCACTTCCTATCAACAGAATCCGCAGAGTTTGCGAGTAGGCCCACTCATACCCATCCCCACTCTTGTACCATTGAGATGCTTCCAGTCCTGTTCTAAGAGTGTTGTAATTCGTGTAAGAATTCTAATCATGATAGAGCTAGTAAGTGTAGTTGCACCCAAGGAGGGGACACTTATTCATTTCATACCTATCGGGTGCTCGACACTACCAGTTAACTATGTTTCACACTACTCAAAGATCAAAATTAGCAATGCAAAGAATTTGAATGTCACGAGAATGGTGTATTCCTATATGCTATTAATGGCTGAAGTCGTAATATCGATGTTGTGTATGATTTATGTGAGATTAGTCACCGTATTGGCAGTGTTTTTATTTATTTTTAGATGTAACATTCTGCAGGAACCCGATGACATGCCCAAAAGCCCAGATCATTCGTTGTGTTCATGCTCTCAAATAAATTTTTACCAAGAGCGATATGCGGTTGGTTTTCACAGGCTAGGTTTTGGAGCGATGAGCGAAGAAGACAATGCCGGGTATTATAAGTTGGACTGCAATAAGCAGGGGTTTGTAAAATGCAACGACTTTGCCTTTGTATATACAGTTGGAAATGATGACGAGAGCATTGAGGTGAGAAATGATATCCATAAGAGGCAATGTGTAAGCCATGCATGTTGAATTGGTAGGCAATTATTTCATGGGTCTGGGGGCTAATCATTAGAAATAACGCAATGCTGGTGACCAGCTGTTGATCATTGTTGACGTGCAAGGAATTTTCGAGCGTCTTGATAACCTTGACATAGAGATTGTGTTCTCTCCCGGCGGCTTCCATTCCTGGCATTATATCGATCAATGAATCACAGTCTCCTCTAATAGTAGACAAAATGAAAGGCAGCAATCGTAGCGGTAGCTATGAATGCCTTACCAATCTTTGAGGCCAGTTAGCACTTGTGCTACACATTTGAAGACTGCTCTCTTTACCGCCTTCCCCATAACCTCATCATCCACAGGGCCTTGTGCCTATCGTTAAGGCAAGTGAAATTGCCATAGGCGATAGTCTGATTTGGGTCCACGTATTTGGGTGGACCTCCTGGGACAGCCCGACAACTGAGAATCATGATTATTGATCAATATCAATGAATGCGATTAACAGGTCGATAAGAAGCTTGATAATAATATAAACGCAGAAGAATGGTGGTAGCCAGAGTAAGAGATAGAGAAGAGTAATGTGATTGAAATATATGTTGTGTTGGGAATGGTGAGTTTTTGGTCGCCCTCAGCGCTTTTATTTTGAGTCTCATAAAAAAATAACATCAGGAAGTTTGTGACGTAATGTGCCCAATCCGGAGGCCTTTTTAAAAGGATTCCTCTTTCAAAAGACGGATGTGCTAGAAAGAAGTATTGAGGTTAGGCTTTAGCTTCCCGATGCACAAACAAAACTCTACTGTTTTCAAAGACGATACAAGCAAACTCAGAGAAGGGTTCCTGATATCATCATTTGTGCTTGGTAGGTTAAAAAATAGGAAATGTGAATAGGGCCTGAGTCGAATCCTTGTGAACATTCTAGTATATGTTGTAGAAGACGATAGATGTTTGATTAATCATACTGATTTAAGTTGTGCTTGAAGCAATGAAGTGAATACGAACGTACTCATACTTGTATACGTGAACAGGAGCTCTGGGTGATTTTATGCGAGAAACACTCTCCTATCAACTCATACTGAAATATTCGTGACAGCTAGAAGAAACTAAACCGGATAGATATTGATGGCTATAGTTGTTCTGAACTTTTTTCTCATAGGATTAATGTCAATAAACAATTTAAGAGTCATGTTTAATGGAGCGAGCGAGCCTCACTGCGGGAACTTGAACGAATCGGCCTATCGTCTTGAATAAAAATCCTGCCCATACTAGGCCCATCCTCTCATGCTTCTTGTCATTCCTAATTCGTCTCATTGGTTTTGCTGGGCTGCTTGTAAAAATTTGCCACGTTGCAGGCCACGACTCACCGCTCCAGCATTTTCTCGGTGCATTTCTATATAAATTTAACACTTTGGGGATATTCAAAGTAATCTTGAGACCACTCTTATTATCATCAAGCTTTTCTTCATGCAAATCGCCTTCAGAACGCATGCTATGGTAGTCAATCCACTATGTATCAAACCCAGATTCCAGATGTCTCGGCATTCACCGGAGATTTGACCAGAACTCCCAGTTATCTTCTACTACGAGTAGTAGCTGCAGATGTTTGGTCAAGGCCTCCCCTTCCAGTAGGATGTTCATAAAAATAGGGATTTCTTTCTCAAGATGCGCATTTGAAGGAAGAGGGCGGAGGAAAAGGGAGAGAAAGGGCGAGAAAAGGGGCGAAAGAGGGCGGGGGAGTAATGGGGAAACCGGGGTATGTAACATGCACCCCTACTAGTAGCTTTTACGGCTGCAGGCTCGTTCTTGTGCATTAGTTGGGTGGTTGTCTGGGGATGCAAATATGTTGATGATATTGAAAGGGTTGTCCAATCCAAAGCTGTCCAGAGCACCCCGCTTTTGGTTCGTTTCTGCCGGGCGGTGACAAAATTCCCTCACTGCCCTTGCAATGTATTTTGAGGCTCCCAATTGCGTGTGTAGTAGCCCAAGGTGGCTGCTAGGGTCAAATTAATCATTGGCAGTCCAATTGAGTGTCACCTTCGCGCCTAAGTTTATTTCTTTCGATATTCTGATTATTGTTAGATACAGCCCACCCAGATTTATCGTTGCTATGCTGTCATGTCTAAAATTTCAAGTTTGTCACATTCGAAATCTTTGTCTAAAGGGCGTCAATTGGAGAGTTTCAACACGATATTTGCTCTACAAGGAGGTCAGCTCGTATTGCCACCAACAATTAGCCTGCTGGTGGCGTTCCTCCAAATCTGCAAGGTGCAAAAGCAAAAGGAAAGCCTCTTGTATCACTTGCGGATCTGTTCAGTGGGGGTGCACCGCTGGCGGTTGAAGAGAATGATGTGGGGGAAGGATTCTACTAATTCTTGCAGTTCGCCATCATGCGGAACATAATGTGGCAAGTTGCCTTATTATGAACCAGAGCTCGAAAGGAGTCGGCTTGTGACACAACTGATTTTGATGTGCTGGTCGACTCCTCCACCAACGACTCCCGCTTTGACTTTGCTTCTATAATTGGGTTGATCTTTTAGTCCATTGGTGTTGAGCATTCCGTCATGTTTATAGACCACTATGGCCTGATATATTGGACCGTCATGGGCGTTTCCCGTGTTCTTAGAGAGTTTCCACACACACCTTTCTACCTCATGAGACTTCAGGCAGGAATGTCCTAGGATGGCACATTCATCTGTCTTCAGGCCTGGGTAATCTTGAAGTTGTCAGCCTTGCCAAATCCATGTACTTGTTTCCTGAGCTTGTATTTCCATTTAGCTAGTGGTTGGCCCCAATCACACCATAACACATAACCTGTGGCGGAGGAGTACGCCATCTCATAAGACAAGCAACAAACAGAACCGGCTAGATTCGGCAATGATGCTGGCCTTCCCTCTTTTCCTCTAAGTGCAAGTTCAGAATAGTGGTGGAGCCGAATCTTTCAGCGCCTCAGATTTCTCACAATAGATTTGTAGGCAATAATTTCTCCCGCCGCCCAGCACCGCTTGTTAGAAACTTGCAGTGCAATTTCAAAATAGAATGTATCAGGCACTTCCTTTAAGTGAGGCTCAAATATAATCTTCCCGGGCGTGGCACTCGATTCCGAGGAACATATACGGGCGCCACAGGTCATTGCGGGTTATGGGAATCTGCTGAGTGGTGATTTCGGTTCTAGATTCGTCTTCTCGCTAATCTTTGGGTTTCTTAATTTACAGTAGGGTGCCAGAAGTATTTAGCCATGATCCGTGTACACTGGGCCAATTACACTTGTTAAATGGTAACTGTAGGGACTCTGGTTGGTTTAGCAAAGTGGTCGTGCACGTACCGTGGTCAAATACTTCTGGCACCTTACTGTATTGTTTACTCACGGTATGCGGGATTTAAGGGGCGTTTTGTGTTTGCATGAAGAGCCTATGGAACATGCAGAGAAAGTTCTTTGCTCCTGTCAGATACCACAACACCACAGGGCAGATCCCGCTTGCAACTGATTGGTTCGCTTAAACAGGTTTGCGTGTGTGTGGAGAGATACAATGAATACCGTTGCATGCATATAAGCCAGCCACATGTGGGCTTGATGACAAGATCAAGGAGTGAAGGAAGGAAGTTTATCCCCTTCCCTGAAACCTATCGATTTTTGCGCGCCTCATGTGTACAGGAGTCAAGCAATTACTTCAAAGTAAGAAGTAATCTTAAATTCAGTTCGTGTGACCGTTTCAATAAGTAGAGGCAGTAGAAAGAAATCTCACCGCTACTTCGATAATTAAACCACCTCGGGGGAGGAAAGAAACGCAGGGGCAATCCTCCACTTTTCCCGATGTTCTCACCCCCCAAAAAGCAAAAACAAAACCATGCTAAAGTATCACTCCATTCGGCCAGCAAGACATCCACTTGCTTGGCTATGCCATCTGATCCATTAGCACACTTCCGGATGAATTCAAGCAGAGCTCATCAGCGGTTTAACAGACATAGAGAAAGAGGTGCGCAAGTCAATGGTTCACGAAGAATCTCAATTAAGTTGACTGCATTTTGTTTCTTTTGATCAGGACTACGCTGACGGCAAACTATAGGTCGCTATTCTACAAACCTACGGAGACTTGCCCTCCCCCCCCGAAGAAAATACTCGTAGAGAGCTCGATCCCTGCACTACCACGATCTTACTGGCTGCTTGTGGCGTCGTGGGGATAACTGGCTGAAGAATATGCAAAGAACACTTGAATACCAATGCATCCCAGCCTCTCGAGGCTCGCTTTTTAAAACAGGCGCCTACAGTGGGAAGGACCGCAAGCCCATCTCCTTTATTCCAAGGAAGCCGTAACGAGGAGGGGCAACCGGACCCTTGCTGGATGACCCCGCCTGCACTTCCCTGCTTTGGGCAAGCTTCCGATACTTTGCATACTATCATTAACTCTCATGCATTGGTTTAGGAACAACTACTTCTCTTGATGATGATGCACACAAATATGGTTTAGCCGTAATTAGGAGATCGAAAATACAAATTGTCCAGCGAAATAGACGACTAGTCGTAAGCTCCACCCTACCTCTGTTGGTGCCTCCCCGGTAGATATTAGCCCTCAATGAGGCTGTAATAGTGGCCCGTGATATAGTTCACCGGAGAAATATTTCAGACGTTGCGGCTGCTTACAAGTGATGAAACCGAGTCCAGATAGCAACTCTAAGTCGCAAAAATTTCTACATTCTTTGAGATCCCTCAGGGCAAACACACCAATTCACGTCTCACTTATACTCGGGTGAGATGTATTTCCCCTTCGTTTCATCTTCCAATATTTCAATGCTCGGCAAAAGCTAAGAGGTCGGTCTCATGCAACCTACACACACCAAATTTGCTTTCAGGATGATTTCGAGGTTGATGTTTATTACATAACTGGGCCCGTGCCTTGGAAGTAGCACGATGAGGTAAATTCTTGGTTGTGACCAATTCACTGAATCTTACTACTCCTGGAGTTAAGGTATCAAAATTTGGTGTTTGCCTTTGGAGAACCCTCCCCCCAAACCGTCATCTAGGAGACAGGTATCAGACTGCCTCCGGGAATGAAGCGAGCCTATCAATACCACCCAACCCCTATCATCTGAGTAGCAGGCAGATTCTCATCGTCATATGTCACTAAATGGTGCGCGAACCAGTTGAAGCACAGGTGAGCTGTCTGTTCCCACCTCCCGAGACCGATGCCCTTCTTCGGACCCTGCTACCGACGTGAAAGCTGTAGCACCTTACACCCCCGTCGAATCACATTGATCGTCTTAAATGCTTGTCAATAATCCCTAGTTATCAAGCATAACCTTGTAACTAGTCCTTATGTCAGCGTCTTGTCTTATGGAAGCCATTCCGACACGATGGATTGCCACCGGGAGAAAAAAAAGTGAGGATGAGGTGCGTTCCTCTGATCAAGGCTACATGCTTACTTGGTTGGTGAATTTTCCTCCTAAGAATTAAAATTATATAAGACGTGGCACGTTAACCTTTTCCACCGACTGACTGTATTATTCACTGATCATCACTTTTCTGATGGACATCTATCTCTCTTAAGTAACTTCAAGACTCAGCTAAAAGTTGAAGCCAACAGGCATAAACACGGGCTCTGAATTTACCAGCGGCGACAAAACAGCAAGACACCCCAAACTTGGGCTTGTATTCTGGGATTAAGAGTTGAATTTTTTTCTGGGGAGTGTAATTTAGCAATGGGCTCGGAAGATTTGAAAAACAACGTGTCCGACATTTCCTTGCAGTAAGTATTCCCCTTTCTGCGCGTGCGTGAAATATTTCTATGTCACAATGTTAACACTTTAAAGTAAACGGCTCGAAATTGTTCTCAGGGTCTCGTCTACTACTGCGGAAGTTGAAGTGGATGATAAGGAACACTCAAATAATGGAGGCGCAATCGAATCCAGTTATACTTTAGCGGATACTCAGCCTCAAATCGATAATAACCTCCCCTCACAAGAGATGAAAGACAACCCCAAGCCAGCACAAGAATCCCTGCTTCCACATGCCCAGCCCCATCAGTGTCTCGTCAACTCTCAGCTGATTCCTGAGAGCTTCATCAGGATGCCGCCCGAAAATACGCAAAGCAAGGCATATCTATCAGTGGCAAAGTGTCAAAGAAATAGAACAGGGGGATCTACCGTAGTAAATTCGGCGTCTGATACGGCACAGGCTCTTCGGAATCTCAATGAATTCGATCTCGGATACTTCATTACCAAACAAGCACTCGAAGGTCGTAATCCAGCTTCTGGAAATCGAATCACTGCTCCAGGTGATGACTTGGCCGGAATTGGAATGCGATTTGAGAATGTAACAGGAGTAAATTGACTCGCCGGTGCCCAACCTTCCTTCGACATCACCCAGTTTGGAAACTGGGTGAAGCCGCAAGTTAGTGATCATGACTCGTGTATAAATTATTTCTTTTGGTTGGAGGACGATAATCAGGTAGTGGATCAGATATACATGAGTCAAAGAGAAGAAGAAGAAATACAAAAAACTTTTTATTTGTCTCCCAAATGAGTTTCAAACTCCACGACGGACGCTTGCTGGCCGGCATGTGCAACGCTTTTCGGAATCTTTAGTCCGCCCCATTATCTCTGTCTCTAGATTGTTAAGTCATGCGGCAGCGTCATGCATGTTCCAGTAATTTAAAGAAGAAGAATTTATTTTTTTGCGGCCAAAGATAAATTCGGCGTTGCTACAGAATGGCTGTTTAGTTGGCGCCGGGAAATTCTAATGGTCTCACTCCATTACCTCCGCATTCCACACCATAAAATATCCTAATGATAGTCACAGTGTTTCATGAAATCCTTTTGGTGTGTCTTCATACTGTGCAGGTACTTTGGAATTAATTGATATTCTCGCGATTTTTCTATCTTGAAGTGTTTAACTGCAACTCACACATCAAACACTCGGAGCGCACCTTGAACAACGAATCAGCAAGCATCACCCAGCGAGCACAGAGAGCTCCTCCTTTTGAAATCGCAAACCTTCCACTCTGATTGCGATGTGCCCTGTGTGGATAGACCACGGCAGGTTCCAGCCCGGCGTGGAGGGTGGTGGCAAACGCTTGCAGCGGAGGGGGCGCTCGAACGCTACACCCCAACCGCCTACAAATGACATTCAGAACACCCAAATTCTTCTCCCAAATATCCATTCTGAACCCTTCCATCCGCCTGCCGGCATCTTCCTACCTCTTGTGTGTGCTTCAATTCAGATGTTGGTCTGAGTAATTTCCACATTTGACTCCCGGAGGCATGATGGCATCAATTTGATGATCCCCCAGTGTGCCGGCAGGTCATGCATATGCAAGCTCCGTCACGTCGCGATCGTGCCACTAAACACTATTTTCCCACCCTGTCATAACAGCTTCGTCTTCACGTCGGCACGAGCGCGATGATCAAGAAACAATGTGGAAGATTGCCCGTGTGTTGACAATTCAGCCCAAGCCGGGTTTGAGTCGCGACCGCGTTGCATTTGTAAGCTGTATTTTCTGCATCAAACAAATATCTTGCTGCATACAGTTGCCGCTCGCACCCGTGAACACGTACATACGAGGCAGCCGACGAACAATTCTGAGATTTCCCGACACAAGACGTTCAGCTAGTCATAAAACGGGTCGTTGACAAGTAGTAGTTTACCGCGTTCGCCGCACTATCGGGGCAAGGAAAGAAGACGCGTATCATGGTAGTGGAAGATTGATCTGAGGAGTGATGGACGTAGAATTTCAGCTGCTCAGCCTAGGCTCAGTCATAACCACGCATTCATATTTACACCACACAACAATTTTGTTGTAGACGAGCGCTGTCCTAAAGCGAGGCAACTGAATCCATGAAACCATATTGTGATGTGACCAAGGAAAACAGCTCTAAGTACATAATGATTTAAACACTCCGTCATCCACACAGCCTCCGAGGGCATGGGCTCTTTAAAGGAAGTAGAATTATAATATTACATGAATGAAGCAATAAGGGCTTAGATGCATGGAAGTGGGACAGGTGACCGCACACCCATTTCTAAATCGCACAACAACACTGTAACGGATGAGGCAAAGCAGAACCAAACGAGGCAACAAAGTATCAATTCATCCCATTGTAAGGCAAAAATACCTTGAAATTTTTGCAGGGATCTCCAGAGTGATGAAAGGCAGTTGAAGAAGGCTGAGCCGAAATCCGGATGGCGCATCTTGCTCGATAAGCCTGCGGTCTGGCAACCGCACTGCTCTCCTACGAGGCTCTCAGAATGGCGTCTTAGAGTGCTGATTCGAGGCTGAGAAAGCTGCTGTAATTTTATAAAGAGAATGTCACAGTTTTTTCTGAGGTAAGCATTGAAATGGGGCCGTAGTGGCTTGTGGGCAAGATACGATTGTTCCTTCAGATATAAGGCTAAAAATGGTATGGGTTCAAGATGAGTAGAGGCCACACAATCTTGTTCATGATAACCTAGGAACAGGGGTAACTTTGAAATAAGATGAGGAAACTTTCAGTCTAATCTGAAATAAGACTGACTTTGTTTATTATCTTAGTCTCGAGGTACCACGACCAGAAAATCCTTGCCACACTCTCTCAACCGGAATGAAGTGGCGAGGTATTCAAAGTCCAGTCAGCTGAGACCTTCATGGTGGAGAAGCTTCCTCGCTACTTGTTGATCTGGAATATCTTTCATGTCTGATTTTATTACAGTCATGCAGGCAGTTTCGTGAGGGAGGGAAAACTGGAGGACTTTGGAATTCCTTTCTCCTTCTATCCACTACTCGCCTAGCGTTGCCTCAAATTCGAAAAACGAAATGCAATATTTACGGCTATATTTGTTGGTTTCTTAATAACGTCGCTTATTTTCCAGGTAAAATCGCTCAAGGAAAGATATTAGTCTCAATCAACTAAAGGTCATTATCATCCCTACCACACCGACTCTACTTCCATGAATAGGTTCAAAGGGAAGGCATGAAGTGGAGGATTCACCTCTCCCAATAAATGTACGCATGAAACTTGGAGGCTTGAGATTTTTAAGCCATCGCCGAGAATCCGGCCGTGATATACTGTAGTGGAAGGATATGATGTCCGCCTCATCTAAATCAGACCTTTTCTCCTGAATCAACGCCATTAATATTTCTTTTGTAAAAACCTGCGGGGCAGGATAGCGGGAGAATATTTGCGTCTCACTTGCCCGCGCTGACACTGCTGCGAGTTCTTGAATGGGGCATAGCCCCGAGTATCTCGCTTGGTAAGATTCACAACACTTTAAGATATTGCCATAAATATAAGGTATCTGAAATTGCTATAGGGGAGCTCACATCCCGCTAAGTGCGAGAGAGTAATGAATACAGTTGGATAGAATATCTACTGTGACTTTGCGGCGCGAAATTCTTGAAGTGTTCGTCACACCTTGGTAACCGATCGCCTAGCCCACTGAAAACAAACGCTCAATCAGCAATTCATGTTCACACCTTCCTATAGTCTCGGTCGGGGTGCTCAATGGTAGTTCGATAGCGTCCAAGATACCAAGTCACCCAATCCAAGTATACTTGAATACAGGTACTGTTTCCGAGGTAGTTTCCATCATCGAGTAGCGGTGTTAATGAATGCGGGCAGGTACGTAGGTTTGAAACCTGTATCATTTAAGGCCTCCTCGTCCTACCTGAGGTTGTTTCGACATTTGACATAATGTGTTTTCAACGACCAAAAGGCTATCCGGCATGCTGTTGTGTTCACATCGCAGCTCAGTTGCTGAGGCAACAATACATGCATGTGTCAGAACAGGAAAGATGCATAACAAGATCAAACAAATACGAATAAGGACTTGAAGCACTGGATGTACCCCTGGCCAATATGTCTGGAAACCACCAATAACACGTAGCCGAGATTTCTCATCTGGTAAACGCCCGACTAACGGGGCCATTTGAAATCATATGCCCAGAAACCAAATATTCGAAATATGCGTGATTCAAATAAACTCAGCATGCACATTGATAGATATAGGGGGGAGTACAGGGAACCTGAAAGGGCTTCTGAACCAGTAGTATAATAATTGTAGATAAGGCAACCAGGCCCACTGTGGACCTGCTGCATGGCTGATGCATGGCACTACTGCAACGTCTCACAAGAGCAGTGTGCTAGCCTCCTGCAAAGAAGCGTGTGATTGAAGAAGTTCGCCACACCGAAGGCCCCGCAGACCGGTTGACAGCTCAAGCCATTGATTCATCTTAACTCGGGGTAGGATGTTGGGCTCGCTTGACAGGACTTCCGTTCTCTGATTGATGAATCTTGAACTTGTGCAATTGGATGTTGCGCTTCCAATTTGCAATTTGTGAGAAGTTTTTAAGAGTGCAGTTGAAACGTCGTCTTGCAGATGATGGTATTGCTGACAGGAACCTGCAGACTGCGTCCCAGCTGGACAAAGGTTGGAGATAAGCACTTACTTTCCATTGATGTCACTTCTCATTTTTGAGGATTGTCTGAGAGACTGAACAGGTGGCCAATTTGTGAAACAAAACTAGACCTACAGTGCTGCAGGCATAATCTGTCAAATCATAAGGCTGTTAAGCAGCACAATAACATTACAGTCGAGTCATCTCCGGGCCCTCACCAGATGCCGATCACCTTGCGCTCTGTCTGAGAACCGAGAATTTCTGGATTGAACAGGACCAACCACAGATGTCCATGCATTGCTGCAGGTAAAATCCCAGGCGAGTGGTTACATTCAGCGAATCCTTGTCCCTTCTGGAGTAATATCTAATACCGAGGTGGTAATAGTGGCAGCATCACAACATCAGAGACTTTGCCCTGTAAAAATGAGTCGTCAACGGAAATGACATCAACTCAACGTTTCTTCGAAATTTCATGGGAACCAGGGTTCAGAGACCCAGGCACTGGATCCTGTACCTCGCCAGTCGAGGTCCCGTGGCAAGCACGGAGCCCACATCCACGAAGGTGAAGCTTCTGTAGCGCAACGCAGGGCAACGCAGCTCAACTCGTTGAGTTTAAGTGAACAAAAAATTGCACAGCCCCCCTATCGCGTAAGAATCTCTCCTGACTTTGGTGCCATGCTGGACGCCTTACCACACTAATGCAGAGGCAGCGAGGTACGCGAATCAAACAAGCAAGAAATAGAGTAACATTGTATCGTAGCCCAGCAATACGGCCGGCTTTAAAACTTGACCAGTTATTTATGCTTGTGCTTATAATTGATCGGTTTGTGATAGATCTTTCTCCTTCTGATTTGTAGTCGGACACAATTGTAATGCGATTTCAAGCCGCACAGGGGTATGGATTCTTGGATTGTTGATGAACTTGAAATGTCGGGGTGAAAAAGCAAATGATACACAGAAGCACATTCGGATCGCAAGAACGGATATGTATTACTCAGATAATTAAATTGCATTGAATAATCTTTTAATTTTCTAATGACGCAAATCGTTGAGAAAATGGTCACCTACCTAGAGTGGTCTTCCTCGTCAAGTGAGGATCGAGTCTCTAGCAAAATTCACAATGTGATCATAGAGAGTAGCGGTCTACACTTGTAGATGGTCAGGGCGAGTACATGTTGTCCTGTCACAGACGGACATTTGAAACTGAAATCTGGAGTCACCGCCACGATATAAGGATATTCCCAACTCAGAAGATCGAGGCAGATCCACAATTAACTTTAGCAAAAATAACTAGGAAAGATTTTGTCCATAATGCTGTCATCCCCATTAGCCATGTGATATCATCCAGAATACGAACATTCAGTCCGGCTCTTGCATTGAAGAGAGATATCCTAAATGATGGTTCTGGTAAAGCGCTGTTGTTAAAGAGCTGGTGGAGAGTGGACAAACCGCAAATACAACTCTAGGGAAAGAGCCATTGCAGAATAAGACAGATGAGGCTGAGTATATGATTTGGCGAACGGTCCACGAATCTGAAATTTTCCAAAAGGGAAGTGGTGCTATGACGCCACATTCTTGCTGGCATAGTGTATTTTAAAGCAAGTGTTGAAAAAGCCACTCCAAGGCCTTGCCTAAATTGCTGTGCAAGACAATGTGCCCTTACCATAGTTGTAGGGAATATTGTGCAGCCAAACATGTGCTCTCATAATTTGAGTAGCTAGATGTTTAACTTATACCAATCTGGGTATACGCAAATGTTGACTATGGGACACTATGATTGAGTTCGATGCCGTGAATCAATGTTGTGTGGATTAGAAATAGCCCAAACAATATAAAAATATAATTACCCGGTGCTGGCGATAGAGCGACCACACAACAAGATTTGAATAATAGAAATATGCTGTAGTCTGTCAGGGTTACCAGAACAGCCAAACGATGGCACGGCGCTGGTGATCCAGCGAGGACCGGCCGAACAACGTCATGATTGACCCTCAGAACGAAGCAACGGGGTAACGACACAGGGAAGTTTCGGATAATAGAATAACTGCTGGAGCGCATTTGCGCATGCTAGAATAGCCAAGTGATGATAAGGGTGCCCAGTATTTGGAGCCTTGTCAGAAGCCTTAGAATACCATTGATTGGCAGCCGTAGTCTAGGTCATATTAAGCTCGACTTCACTGCTCTTGGTCGGTGTGTTTGTAGACACCAAAGCTTGAGGGTGGAGTAGTTCAAGGCCGAAGGGTGCTCTAACGTGGGGAAAAGGTGTGATGTTCGTGTGACCGGACTGGACGTAGGGCGTATCATGGCTTCTGTTCTACCAAAGGCTCCACTATTGGCATTATTGCATTTTGCCTTGCATATGATTGCTCCAGTATTTGACTGACATCTTGTCACCCCCATTGGCATCAATGCATTGGGCTTCAAACATGGATAGCCTAATACGACGAATTATGGCCCGAAGAAGATGGTAATCGATGTTTGCGAAGCTCTAGAAACCTGTGGATTCCACGCCGCCACATGAATGCCTGCCTTTCAAATTTCCATGCTGGATGGTGCAAGTAGGCGTTGCAGACAGATGCTGATTTGCAGGGATGAAGTCATTCTGTTCATGAACGGGTCCTTGTGTAGAGCAATACACGCTTGCTATCACTCATTGGTCAGTTTCGGAGGCTTTCCTCCATCGGTATGAGTGAGGGCAGTTTGCTTATCACAAACTTCGATACACTTGCCTCGGCTATGACTAGACCTGGGTAGATACTCTCCATCCCAGGCCACCAGTCGTTCCCGTAAGATTGGTAAGGTCTCCGGCCAGACCATGATATCAGAGTCCTGTTAAGCATCTGCCTCATGATACACGCGAGATCGTAGGTCTCCAATCGTCGAGTTCATAGATGCCTTTGAAACTTGTAGCTGTTCCCTTCCCGCTGAAGCCCGGACTGTCAAATTTGACAGATTTGGGCTCGACCATGATCAATCCAGCGTAGAGGCCTTTGACTTCCTCAATAGGGCATTTCTGGGGCGGTAGCTCGCGGCGTCTGGTCAACCTTGATACGCTTGGCTCATCCTAGGAAAATTCTAGCTTATGCTCCCCCAGCTCTGGGCCTCAAAATTCTAGGAGAGGCTGACCCTAGGAATTGGAAGGGTCTTGAGTCGAGGGCGATTTTGACAAGGACCGGAAGAATGAAGTTGTACCGTTTGAAGAGAATGAGGATCGAAGTTGATGTTATGAAGGAATAATGGCCATGGCATGCCAGCAGTCAATCATTTGTACTTTCAAGATTGACCATACCATCTTTTACTTAGGGATCTATGCGGAATCCCGGTAGTACCAGGGCTGTACTGAATCCAAAACTCCGGCATGATATTAATTTTGACCTAGATCTTCATTTCTAACCAAATTTTGTTGCAATCAACTTCTTGGTCTGCTTCAGTTGAGGTTTATCTGCCTCCTTCTGACAACCACGGTTGGGCAGAGCGGGTCCACATCTCCCATCTCTGATGTTGTCATCTTCCATAGCCACTTGGTAGCAGCCAAAGTTTTCCGTACATTCGGTCTATGTGTTTTCAAAAACGGGAACTGTCTCGTAAAGAATGGCCATCATCGAAAATTTAAGTTCAAGGGAAGAACAGTACATTTCCAAGTGATTTTGGGAGCCCGTGGTGGAAAATTCCAAGAAAGGTCGAGTTTCTGGTCGCCAAATTCTGGCTGGCATTCCGTATTTGAATGCCAATCGATCGTATGCTGTAGGTTACGGAGGGCGAAATGGTAATGCCCTCGTGGAAGAGTACTATGAGGAGCAATAAAAGCTTGCTAGTGCTCGTTGTTGAGCCTAAAGTGCGTCTTGTTGATCCCGATAGCATCTGGCAGGCCGAAATCTGTTGTTTTCCTCAAGGCTAGAATCCTTGTGGGCGCAATATTTGTAAGATTCACTCAGGAGCAGTGGTGTAGAGAAATCTAGGCTAGCAATCGATCGTCGCTGCGTCTCGGCAGTATTCCTAAGGTTTTGAATCCATCTTGTTGCGAGAACAATTTTCCCAAGCTTTTTGCAAGGTGACGAGTCGGAAAAAGGCGTGGTACTCATGAAAAATTAGCGTGCGCGGAGAAATAAGAGCCTACTCCTGCTTATAATTTGTGGTTCGTTGTATTGACAGGAATTTCGATGTTGTGCGTCTAAACCGCTGTCTTTAGATTTGGTGAACAAACCGACATTTCCGCAAAGACTGCTAGAACGGGGGGTATATCTCGAAAATGCGAATTTCGAGAAAACATGATCATACTTGTGAATGTGAGATATCAGCGATTCAGACCAAAAGTGGTCAAAAAAAGTTTTGTCGAAATGTTGAGAAATCCGGCCTAAACTGCTATGTTGGTGAGAGAGTGATAAAGAAAGACAGTAGGAGGAGCCTTGCTCTTGAAGAATGCGGGAAGTGGTGCGGCTTTTGAGTGTGCTGGGGGACAGAAAGCTCAGCTTCGACAGGCCAGTCTGTGTGCAAAATTCGGGGGGCATTGGTTTCACCTAATACTCATGGTTCGCCAATGGGCGAACTATGGGTCGCAAATGCATGTTTGCCTTTGCGCGATAGTGGAGAAATCAAAGCCGCCCCTGACGTATCCCTGTCATGCTGGTAATTGGTTTACAGCATATCGTGTCTTGACTTGAACGTTCCAACCAGCAATTCTTGCATGCAACACAGTGCGCATCTTACTCAAAATCTTCAAGGACATGCTGCGTTTTCTGAGTGAAGAGAAGCCGCGGGATATGCAGGCTGTCTATGGATTCTGAAAGGTATACGTGGATTTTCATTCCCGTCTGGTACGTGAACATCCTCTTCGTCTGTATCCATATATAAGTACGCCCAAGGCCACTACACTCCAAGAGTATATGATACCGGCCTCCCACCTTCTCCGAAAGCGCCTCTCTCCTCGTGGACCATTATCGACTAGGATATCACCATTGTTTCTCCACTATCTTGAAGTGTTACCAGGGTCACACTAGAACAAAGATGAGTTCTAGAAACATGTCACATTACAAGGTCGACTTCGACTCAAAGCAAGACTTCTCTGCCATCACACCCTCTTTCAGGGTTTCAAAAAAGCACAAGACTAACAGAGTCTCTGTAGACATCCGTCCATTATCCTCTCCTTCTCGAACTCATCCGAATCTGCGCTTGCCACTGGTCCCCGGTTCCAACTGCCTCGTACCCCATCCGGCGAAACAGATGCCTCCGAAAAACAAGAATATGTCGCTCTCACATCACCAGTCATAGACCATTATGCCTTACACCAAGACTCCATGCATCATGACCCGGCATTTGTCCGTGTGAAGCAATACAGGAAGAGCTGTAGACTCGATATGGCAGTTGAAGGACTCGGTGTTGAGATTGGACCTCCTCTTCGATACCAGATCACCCATAATACCATCGGAATGAAACCAAGTGAGCGATTCGACGTTGACGGATCATATCCGCAGGCACGATACAGCGGATATCAACCCGTCGAGGTTGGTCGTAAAGATGACTGGTCGCCTCAACGCCCTCCCCCAGGAAACATCTGTTCCACTCCATCATCGGCATATGCCTCATGCGCAACCGGTAACAACCGCACGCATTCCAAGTTCAAGGATCGGTCATATTATATCCCGCAGACTCTGGGCTATCCAGGCCTCTCTGCAGCAAATCCTAGCCACGACATGGCGGAATGGGGATACGACCTAGCAGGCGTCGGCACATCTTTCGACCCGGGGATCCAGTCTCCAGATGAATATGTTCCAATCTCTTCTCGTAGTAGGCAATCTCGTACTCGACGGGGTTGAGAAGAGCAATGTTGTACTGTCACGTGAAATTTGTGAGTCTGCCCCACCTGCCCTTCTAAGACACTTCGATGAGTCGAAGCTTACGACAACAGAAAAGCCTTGCTCTTCGGATAAGAAAGAGGATAGTATGATATTAATAGAGGATAAAAGTACTGGATACTTCTCTGATTTGATGACTAGCAGCATTGTTGGGCGTTTTGGAGCGGGATTTGTGGCCGCGTGTAACGGATTTGGTGGTGGGCAAATGTCTTTTTCATTGATGTTTTGCGTGTCGGCCAAGATAATTTGTCAACTCACCTCTTCATCACCCTCCCGCCCATCACTGCCGTACGTGTACAGTCTTTTCCTGATGATGTTGACCGCCTCCCAACTACACCCTTCTGCCGCAAGCTTCACCCACTTCCATCTCTATGCTGTCATATCCTCCTACTAACACTTCATCAGCTTTATAGTTCCCTTCAACTTTCAAACTTTCCAACCAGACACCACCTTAACCATACTTCTTCTCCACTCTCTTAAATAAACTGCCCAATCCCTTCTCAATTTTATCTGCCTTTTGCTCAAGCTTTCTCCTCTCTTGATCCTTCTTCTTCTCCTCCTTCTCCTTTGCCTTCTTCCCTCGCATGATTGTTTCTTCCTCTGTCGGTCGATAAACTTGTGAATGGATCGAGTAATCATTCATGAGTGGCTGCGTGCTACTTATTGGTTTCTGCTTGTAATCATATTGCGCAAAGCCACCTGGTGGTGCCGTTGCACTGTGTTGTAAACCACCAAAAGGAGGAGAAGGTTGCTGATCAGGCACGGGAGGGGGTGAAGGCATGAATGAGGCGTTTGGGTTCGCTGATGCAGGTGGCGCACTTGGTGGAGGCATAAATGCGGCGTTTGGATTTGCGCTTGGGTTCGGGTTGAAACCTGGGGTTTGTGGGGAAAACATACCAGGCGAACTCATACTAGGACTTGAAAGACCAGGCGAGAGAGGATTAGCATATTGCGCGTACTGTTGAGTGACCGGAATGTGCTGTTGGGGTGTCCCTGTTGTTTGAGGACCTTGTTGATATGGTGGTGGAGCTGCTGCTTGTGGTGGAGGTTGCGAGTAGGGGCTAGAAGTTGTAGGCGCGGTTGGTGGTGGAGCGAAAGAGTTCTGGAAATGTTGTGCATATGGACTTTGTAACCCCGCTGTTGTAGGTGGTGGTTGCGCGAATTGAGAAGGAGGGGGGATTGTTGCTGGGGGGCCGGGGAAGTAAGCCTGTCCCGAATTCTGTCTTTGCGGTTGAGGCTGAGAAGGGGGGCCGGAGAAACCTCCAGCTGGGTTCTGGTAGGGTAGGCCATATGTTGGGGCTTGAAATTGTCCTTGATCTGAATTTGCAGCGGCAACCAAGGGGTTCGAAGCAGCGTCTGGCGGTGGTGGGGTCTTCTCGCGATGTTTTATGGTCTCTGGTGCGGGAGGGGCAGCGGGGTTATATGCCATTGGGGTGAAATTAGATGCTTCCTGACTTTGTGGTGTTGCTGAGATAGGGGGCCCAGGAAATGTCCCGGTGCTGGCTCTTGAATTGATGGAAGGGGCGCTAATTGAATTGTTAGGTTTGTGTTGATAGGTTGGATCCGTGATGGCTGCATTCTCTAATTTCTGGACCAGTGGGCTTGTGTCATGGTGATGTGGGGGTGGTGATACGACAGGTTCATCCTGAATTGTAATTTGCTGCGGTGGTAACACCCGGCGTACACCACTCACAAATTGAAGTGCATCTTCTTTCATCCAGAAATAGATATCAACTGTGTGCAGCTTGTACATATATTTATTCTCATTTCGGGGGTCGAATGTTGGTAGATGCCATTCTTGGCCATCTGGTGGGATATTTGACTGGGCATTTGGACTGTCAACAGTCAAAGAAAGAAGAGTCGAGTGTTTGTAGGAGTATTGGACTTGAGTTCTATCAAGATCTAAACAATTATTAGCAAATGACTACCAAGGAAAGGGGTTAAACCTACAGCCAGTAAAGGCATCCTGTTCAGGAGTTCCAGCACTGTTGGCAATTTCTACTCGTGCGCGTCGCTGCTGGGCATTCTCAAAGAGATATACATATGAACCCTTATCAAACCGATGATGAGGCGGTTTCGAGGTAGGACTGCCATAGTAATAATGTATATCTGCGAAGCTACCCCATTGTCAGAGTCGTAGATAAGGCTGCATTGGATTCGGAACTCTCACAGTGTCGCAACAAGCTCCTCCCCAGGTCGGGCCGCCATGATAAAGATGACGATGAGATAGCGATGATGGTTACAAATTAAGGGGTAACGCAAGGAAAACAACGCTCCGCTTGGATATTCAGGACCAAAAAATGACAGAGAAAGATGAAAGAAAGACGAAGAAAGAGATCTCACCAGAACCTTGAGGGGTCTTCACTCTTGGAAAGATGGTGGGCGGGTAACGATGCAAGTCGGCTGTCCAATGAGCAGTTTATAAATAGGTTGCTGCATGGCTAAGCGCAACGAGCGCTCGCACTGTTTACTTTAGGGTCAGTGCTTGCCTCAATAACACTTCTCCACCTGTCTCTCCAGATAATATCCTCAACCTTCTCACCAATTCTATTTGCAATTGAAGCTATCAGATCTGCAACGAATCCTAACTCCCAAGGTTGTTCCTACAAAGATGGACCAGAGTCGGCTCTCTGCCTTCGTCTCACCTTGTGCCTGAAGCACAGATTCTCTGCATACACTACTGCATGCGATCATTGCATCCAAGCACATTCGTCCAAAATTGCTTTGCTTCCCGCCTTTTCATATCAGACGAACATTCTTTGCTAAAAGCAACAGGGGGCCAAGTGGGCCCTATACTTTCTTAAATATACATACCACGTGACCACAATCCTAGAGACTTTGCTACACATAGAGTCGAAGGAGGCAATCCAAGAAAGGAAAGTTGCATATCGGAAAGGGTATGTTAGTCTGCCAATCTTATTTTCTTCCTCATACTTTCAGAGTTGCAGACTGAGTCTAGCTTTGAGTTTCAGGGCTAACCAGTAAAGCGGGTGACTTGATGTTCCAACATGCCATGTTGCACACTTGGACCGCAATTAAAATTCAGTGACAACTTACTAGTAGTTGAAGAACCACATCCTTAAAATCCTTCAATCAAAAGAATTACAATTTCTTTCAGATTACCTTGACTTGTCTCTAAAAGACAAAAGTACTATCTTGGCAAAGAAAAACACATCCTTAGCACTCAGCCTTGGAAACACTATCAGCAACAATGCCGCCAGCTGTTGTTACAGTCGGCGCACACAAGATTGATAATCCTTAAAATCCAAAACTATACCGCTACCAAACGCTCTCGGAGAGACTAGTCCATGGATCTCTTAGAATGGCCGCCCGGCACAAGAGATCACCTGCAAGCTAGCTGATTACAGCCTTTCTGATAAAAACAAATTCAGCTACGAGGCGTTCTCATGATGTCGAAATTGCAAAATCAACATTCAATGTGGAGTGGCATCCTTTTCATTTATGATTCCGCAGAACCTCCTCGGAGCAATTGTAAAGTTGAGACTGGAGAAATCCGTTCGTACGCTATGAGTGGTCGCTTTATGCATCAATCAAGTAGATCCGGATAAGAAGAGCTTCCAGATTCCTATGAAATCTCTAATATATATGCGAAGAAGGTATGTATATGACTAGGTCAAGATGAGCAACGGGGGTGTAGATCGATTTTCTCAAGAAAGAGGTTTAAGGCTAGGACCATCCAATAGTCTGATGCAAAGTACAGGAAAGGCGATACCTAGCGTGCGATACTCGGCATGTTGCAGTCCCAATAGTTTCTTCGTCGATGGATTTTACAGGAGATTTGTTCTCTAGAGATGCTGAATTCGACTACGGCTCAGAATCGGTTCCCTAAGAGGATTTTGCCGACACTGTTTCGCTTTTCCTGAAGATACAAAGCTTGACTAATGGAACCTCTGATATCATGCATAGAAGCCCACAATTTTACTGTATCGCTAGATGTTCGAATATATATCCTCCTTGGGCGCTGGCACCCTAATAACTATGTCACAATCTCTTTTCCACGTTTAATCTGATCGACGAAAAGTTTCACTTATTGACTTGGAAAACCTCGTACATAAGTACCGGATGTTTCGAAACTCGGAGCCTCGGGATACCCTGTGTACACTTCTTGACCTTGTAAATGTTACCACAGAAGACATGTCCCCTAGGTATAGATAATACTGGGCAAATTTAAATGCCTATGATACGATTGACCTGGAAATTAGGACATATCTAGTAAATTATTCTCAACCCTATGCAAGCCACTGCAAGGACTTCGTGGAATTTATTATCTAGCGATATGGCCAGACGAATTCAATCAGAAGACTTGATATCATTTGCAGACCTTGGGCACTAATAGAGAAGCGGGGGCAGAAAAGTAGTACATCCTTGCCTTTATGAGTTTCACCTCTTTCAAATTCTGCTTTTGACATGTACCACAGACCAAATGGTTGATACAACATATAGACCACAAAAACGCCGATCCTCTCCTCCGTCCTCCAAATTCTACATATCATACTGCAAATAGGGATCGTGGTGGTTAGCTATCGTCGTTACAATTCGAAAGCAGCTAAATCACTACTCCCTTTATATTTCAGGCTTTACCTTGGATTCTGTCCCGTTAATCACCTTCGTCAGGTAGACACAAGTCTAGCTTAATAGACACATATTCAAACCATCCATGGACCACATATCATCATTCTCGATCAACGGCGAAAATTATGAAAGGCCGAGTCAGGTAAGAACTTCATACGATAGAAATTACGATCCTTAGTTACTCGAATATGAGCACCCACTAGATGCTTTCGGGGATATCAAAATGCTATTGCTTAACTACATTAAAACTCTGCTTTTGCGGTGCAGGGTTGTTTCTCGGTATATTTGCTTTTACGAATTCGGCTGGATTTTCTTGTTCTAATAGTTGTCGTTGCATCAGTATAGATATACTTACATAACTTTCATCACATGCGCCTTTGATACCAAGATATCCATGCCTGGTTTCTTTACCTTGTACCCAATCCTTACTTAATCGCTATGCTTTCTGCTCGATTACTTCTGTACCACGAAATATCCCCGGACATTCTTAGGACTATTCGCTTAACACCTATATGTCGTTTACGGCTTACTGGCTATGAAGTAACTGATTTCGGAAGAGCTGCTAATAGCCTCTTGTGTTGGATTTCTAAGGAGTTGTTCGATCCGTTTACAGTTCTATCCCTTATCACCAGGATCGTAGCTCTCGCAGTCCGATTTAACGTTTCGACTTCAGACCTTTTCTGGAACCTGATACTTATCTTTTGCCCATGACTTTGTAGACATGTATATCTCTTCTTCTCGTAGTTATGTTGCTCGCCACTTAGTTTTAATCGCTCAGATCTTTTGTATACCGAAATCAGTTCAAGCTTTGCTCCTGTATGTTCATCAATGCTTTTAGGGAAGTAGTACTGCTACAAGATTACGCTACTCCAACTACAAATATGAACTTTGGAATTAAATTTTATTCGTGCCCTGACATCTTGCCTCACTAGCAAGATCTGAAAATTTGAATTAATGATGAGACTGCATTATATACGACTTGAAAGCTATCACGTGATATCATATGCACATCGAGACACCCACGGAAACCCGATAGTTCATTGTGTACGAAATATGGCCGCTAGTAATAGAGAATATATGAAGCAATTCAAGATTGGGCTTCGCACCTCAAGATCAATACTATCTGGTTCGATTGAACTCACACCCTCATTGGGGACAGAAGCCGCAAGTCGTGTAAACCACCACAAGACATCCGGAAATAGTATATCAAGGACTAGATGCTCAATCTGATCGACGCGAGTCCCTTGAAGAATGGCTAGAACGGATAAAGGCTTAGAAAGAGCTTTATACCAGGTGCTATTCGTTTGTGGATGATCTGATCTGAAGACATATCATTCCCTATAACAGACGAAGGCCTCAACTCCATTACCACGAAGCTTTCCACGAGCGCATTCTAGGGGACATTCGCTGAAAATGAGATACTCAAAGAGTTTCGAAGTCACAGAAAGAGGTTTCATGACACTCGTACTGCCTCTATCTGCAGTAAGGACAAGATGATGTATATCAGAAACTGGCCTGTATTTCAAACCACTATATTCAGAATCCTAACACTCTGCAGATTGCAGCCACCAGATTATGTGCTTTTGTGCTAGAGATCTTAAAAATTTTTTAACTGCTGCTAATTATTCTAACCTTGTGATACGAATATCTCGATAGAAATATATTCCTGCGTAGAGTTCATTGAGCACTGTAATTGGAGCTCTTCCAGGTTCGGTGGCAATACCGCCGTGAGTGTTGGAGATTTGTCTTTCACCACCCCTAATGATGGCTCAGGTAAAGCTAGGTTCTTGAGCTTAGGGTATGCCGTGAGGCAGCCGATCAGTGGACCGGCCAGGAACCTAACAGTGTCACTTGCTGCAACCCTTAGCTGCACGACAAACAAAAATCCAAGAACGGCTTGGCTGATAAGACAGAAGGGGGAAATAGTGTAAAAGAGTTAGATATATGTGTAAGTGTTACAATGCTTGGCTCATACATTCTTCACTATTTGTAATACTTGAATAAACGTTACAGCTACACGAGCTTCCTAGTCAGGGGCAACTTAGACAGATAGATGGTTTAGGGATGTCCGGAAAGAAGTTTGTAGCAATTGAACTAAATAAACTAGATATTATAACTATGGCTTAAGGAGCGTGCTGTCCATAAGGAAATAAATAATGTCACTTCAAAAGGATGTATCTGATGAGAACCAAGTCAAATCTTCCACGCGTGCATTTTAATCAAATGAAAAGTAAATAAAATGAGGCAAAACCTGCGTGCATTCGGAATATGAAACGCAGTAACAAGGCTATGAAAATGTTTAGTGGAAGGAACTGTAAGCTGGGGTCCGATGCCCAGCACTTTGGATGAGGCAACCAAGGTGCCCCACTTTTATTTGAGTTCGGCAAACCTTAATTTTTTTGATATCACGACTTCAGACCAGTTCAAGTTCAACCCTGGGAAATTACAGCAAGCAGTTACAACCACATCTCTAAATCTCCCCCATCTCGAAGGGTTCTTAATAATTCCCACACCATCTGCGGCGGCCGATTGACAAAACCTCGCCTCGTAAACACATCTCGAGCCAAGCTACCCCGAAGCATCAACTGCGCCCACAGGGGCCCAACAACCCATTGCACGAGCTACAACAACAGTCGAAACCGCAGCTATGTCACTCGTAACTCTCTCCCACGTCTGCTCTCACCTCCAAAATGCCTCCAAGGCGCGGCTCGGCCTCACCTCTGTTCCCTCCACAAATATGATCTTAACCCTCAGTCTCGCGCTCCAGTCCTCCGGCTTCCTCCAATCTGTCACACGTGGCGGTCTCGTTCCTCCCCGTCTCTCCACCTTATCAACATACGAACCCGAACCTGTAACTCAAGAGAATATTTCGACAAGGAGATTGTGGTTAGGGATGAAATATTGGAATAATGAACCAGTGCTCAGGGAGATGAAGATGGTCAGTAAGCCCACAAAGCGGATTTGGATGGATGTTGAGGGATTGGGACGGCTGGTTAAGGGGAGGGAAGCGGGTTTCGTGAGGGGCTTGACAAGGCCGGGGGAATGTGTTTTTGTTAGTACCGATAGGGGGATTTTGGAGGCGAGGGAGTGTGTGGAAAGGAAGGTTGGGGGGATGCTTTTATGTAGGGTTTATTAGGGGAGGGGGCTAAAGGTAGAAAGAATGAGGATAGGCAGGGAAGGATGTATATTGTATGATATGAATGGCATTGAGGGCGTTCAAATATGAATACAAGAGAGTATTCAGGGCTGTGTATAACATGGTGGCGACGATCAAGCCGAGCAAAACACATCTCAAACAAAACACTCTCGTGTACACATTACGCTATTTCTCGGGGTTTACTGAATTAGTTGGGCGGATGAGGCCATGTATCAGAAACAAATATACGAAAATATTCACGAGATGGTCACTGAAAATGTTGTTATTTTGTCCGAATTTGTGCAAACTATTTCTACTGGAATTTCTTTGGTTCATCGAAGAGCCCACTTTCTATCTACTTCCTACTCATAACCCTTGCCTAAACATCTACAAACGTCTTAGGATATCTTCTACCACCTCAGTCGTCAATGCCTTTCCTCCCAAATCCGGACTCAATAACTTTCCATCCTCAAGGTTTCCATCAACAGCAGCATAAATCTTAGCCGCAGCAGCCTCCTCATTCAAGAACTCCAACATCAAAGCTACACTTCTCAAGGTAGCAATTGGGTTGGCAATGTTCTGCCCCATAATATCTGGTGCGCTTCCATGACATGGCTCACCGATAGCAAATCCCTCCCCAACATTGGCACTTGGAACCAGACCTAAAGATCCGACTAATGCAGCGGCACCATCAGACAGAATGTCACCATACAGGTTCGGTGCAACGATCACGTCATAGGTTTCTGGCTGGCGAAAGAGTTTGTAGACCATTGAGTCGACGATTTGCTCTTCAACTCCAACACTAGTGAATTTGGATGCTGCTAGTGCCTCTCTGGCTGTAGATCTGAACAGACCGTCTGTTTGACTTAGGACGTTTGATTTGTGCGTGATTGTGACAAGTGGTGACTTGTGTATGCTTGGTGCCCCGCTATCCCGGATCTTCTGTCTCCGCAAAGCAATCTCTCCAGCCATCGTAGCAATTCTGAAAGATGCCTTTTCTGATATTCTCTTGATGGCTTCTGCAACCTTTCCATCCGGACCATCATATGTCTTTTCCTCCTTGACGTATAAATCTTCCGTATTCTCCCGCACAATAACCATATCAATTGGATTCTTGGCTGTCATAACACTCTTGACAGGTCGGACATTTGCGTATAAATCTAGGCGTTTGCGCAATGCGACGATCGGGGAGGAATAGCCTTTTACAGCCTTGGAGGGGGAACTGACAGCACCGAAAAGAGCCCCATCGCATTCGTTCTTGAGGATCTCGACAGTCTTATCTGGAAGGGCAGCACCAGTTTGTTCGAAAGTCTCGAATCCAGCTTTCAAATCCACGAATTCGAATTTTAGTTTGAGAGATGAGGGTAGAGCTTCGAGGATTTTGCGTCCTGCTGGGATAACTTCTTTACCAATTCCGTCTCCAGGAATGAGGCCTGAACAAAAATTAGACATTTTCAATTGCAATTGCATGGAATATCATACCAATTCGTAGAGTTCGTGCAGCCATTTTTGCGGTGCTGTGCTAACTGCGATGCCGGCCTCAAACTTTTTGAAGCTTTTACTTTTCAGAGTCTCCGTCCACTGGATGCATCGCTCGGTAATTTCCCTCCCTGCTGAACCCCTATCCCTCTAACAGACCCCAGCCGCACAACGAGCTTCCCCACCAAATAGGCACCAAATCTATTCGAGAAGCTTTAAATAATCCACTCAGCCCCTGCATAATAAATGACCTCCTATGCTCTCGAGACGTGGAGTGTCCGATCTGCGAACGCGAACACCACCTTTGTGAACACATTCCTTCGAAGTTGACCTTCTGACCTTCTGGCCGCCCGCTCAGTGCATCTTACTTTTATTTAATACCCTACCGCGTTGTTTACAATACCGTGTCGCGTACCACCGTCGCTCTTGTTTGACAGCGTGTTTTTGCTGTGTGCAACGGACGACTCTTGGGACCGACATTTAATCTTAGCCCAAGGTCCCCGGCGCATCTCTAACAGCACCCCTTGGATAGTTACACTTCGACAAGAAATCGGAAAGTAGTGTATGATTATTTACTAAAGGATAGAATCCTCTGCTCGGGACAGCAGCATCACACAACACAGTCGTACAAAGTAGCTCTGTCATTTTCAAGATGTCGGGAGGCGTTCGTAATTTGCGCGCCATGTTCGAGAATTCAAATAAGGGAGAGTCTTCGGATCCCCCTGACAGAGGTCGCTCTCCAGCAGGTTCGAATGGTGAGCTCTTTCCTTTCCTGCACTTAGGTGCCTGCTAAATGTTTTAGGTGGTGCTAGTTCAGGAACCTCTCCTAGACCTCTTTCAAAAGTTCGGACCAGCTTTGTGACGGTAGAAAGAAGTGGTCAATTTGGAGGTCAGCTTGGCTTGAAGAGAGAACCAAGTGGTGAATCGAGCACATCACAGAGAAGGACAAGTTTCAGCATCGACGAGGACAAGCCCAATATGCAGGAGAGAAAGCAACCGCTGGAGATGGATATGAGCAAGAGAAGGTCGGTAATTGAGGACACAATACCCGAATCGCCGGTTGTTGAACCACTAAAGGAGGAGGTGAAGAAGCCAGTGAGTTCTAGGGCCCCTGAAACCAACAAGGAGAGTAAAGCACCTGCCAAGGCTGTAGAGAAGGTCATACCAGCGCATACAAATGGTGTTGCCAAGATGGGGGCATCTGCTCTAAAGACGGCGACTGCAAAGGCAGCAGAAAGGCCAGTGGCAACGAAGGCCTCGAGACCAGCACCAATATCAACTGCGAAGACGGCCGCACCCTCAAAACCATCTCCGATTAAGAAATCACCACTTCCAAAGACACCAACAACACCAAGAGGACATCATACAAAGGAAGTGAAGAAAGAGGATAAGGCTACCAGGACATCCTCGTCAAGTCATGCCAGCAAACCAGTTAGCAAACCTCCTACTACCGCAGCGCATGGCTCTATTCCAAAAACAAGGATCCCTGCATCTCCACCACAACAGACTGGATTCAAGAAGCCAAGACCAAAGTCACCTACTAGGCCAGTCAAGCTTCCAGCATCCCTCACAGCCCACACTGCTTCCTCCGGATCCAAGACAACTGCATCTCCTCCAGCTGCAGCTCGACAATCACTTAGCAGAGCTTCTGGAAATGCACAACACACAAATTCACTCCAAGCACACCATGCGGTCTCACGTTCACCAAGCAGGGCAAGCACTACTGCATCTAAACAAACCCTCACTCGAAAGCCATCAACCTTGAAGAATGGTGGTAGCAGACCTTCGTTAGGCCCACCACCTGCAGCTAAAAGATCAAGTTCGAGACCGAGCTTGCCAAGTACCACTGTGCCAGCCGATGATTCCTTCCTAGCTCGTATGATGCGACCAACAACTGCTTCAGCACAAAAGACTGCAGAGAAGCCTGCTACAACACCTCCACCAAAGCGATCACAATCTGTTCGAAGACCAGTTACACGTGATGGACCTTCCAAGGCACATGACATATCGAAGGGAAGCCCAGCACCTAAGGCTGTCCACAAACCAGCAGTTGCCGGCCCTTCGAAGACCGCTGCCAAGCAAGATAAACCCGTTGCTGAAAGCACAGTTGCAAAAGAAACACCGAAAAAGGCTGAAGCCGCCAAACCAGTCATTACCAAGGAGGAGCCTAAAATTGTCGAGAACGAACCTGTAAAAGGAGAGAAAGCGGAAGAGCCAGAAATCAATGATACCCCAGTTGAGAAGGAAGATGTCGTAGAGACTCCTATGGAGCCAGAGGCAAAGGTCGAGGAGGAAGTTCTAGCCGCCCACCCAGAGGTAGTTGAGCTAGAGAAGGAAGAAGCAAAGGAAATTACAGCTGAGTCTGTTGTTGAGGCTGAGACGGAGGAACTAGTAGTTGAGCCTGAACTCAAGAAAGAAGCGCCAGTTATTGAGGAGCCAATCCACGTAACCGAGGAGGTAAAGACAGAGGTGCTAGAGGTTTCGGAGCCGGAGGTTGCTGAGGCGATGGAAGAGGCACCAGTTGCCGCAAAGACCGAGGTCCCAGAAATATCTGAAGAAGCTGCCCCGACGATCGAAGAGCTAGTCAATGAAGAATCACCAAAGGTCGAGACAGCTCCTACACCAGCAGAGAATAAGACCGAAGCTGTTGAGGATGAGGATCCAGAAGACGCTAAAGCGCGTGAGGAGATTGCAAGACTCAACGCTGAATTCGCAAAGATCGCACTTGAAGGGGAGGCCAAATAAGCATTTCTGGGAGTCATGTAAACTGCATTGCGTGCATGATAGGATTTTTGATGGGAGAAGATAAAATTTGTAAACTGCGGATTATGTCGTTGCAGTGGTTGGCTAGCGTGTGTAGGAGCATTGATAGTAGCATCAAATGGAGAGCACGTTTCACCTCACATCTTTGCGCTTGTATTATGTTTTATTCAATTTTCGTGCTAGATTGAGCGGAGTTGGACAGTACCTGATTTAGGCTAAGCTGCCTCAATGGATTGTGTTAGGTTAAGAGACCCTCACGAACCTGTAATGATTTCACGAAAGTCATTCAGCATCATCACATGGTTCTTTGCTGAGCACTCTTAACTACTTCTTTTATCACTCTTGTCTCTATTCCTCTTACCTTTACTAAATTATTGTGTTCTCTCATTCTTTTATCCTCCTTCTCTTGCGTCGAGCAACTACCTACTCACCTCACCAAACAGGTCAGGTCTTCCCGGGGCACTTATGCATTTGCTTGATTCTTGCTTCTTGAGTGCTCAGGCGACGGGCTTAATTTTCATAGAAGTTATCTCGTTTGTGACACTAGATTCTTCATCCTTATCAAGTGACGAAGTTGAAGGTGCTTTCTCTCGCTTATTCGTCGCACGCAGCTCGTTTTCTTCCTGCAATTTAACGAGATACGCCATTAGGTGACTTATGACTTTCATGTTTTGGTCATTACTGCATCTATTTTTTATTTATTTTTAATTTTTAGCAGCGTAGTCTAATTTTACGGACATGTTTGTAAGCCGGACATAGTGGTTTTAAGTTTGATTTGTGGTTAGAGGTGCTGCTGGGTAGTAGTGGATTTTGGAAAATGGTGCGAAGGGGTTGGAGATCTGAGCAAGTTAGTTATATTTGGCCCTGGTTTGCAGTGATCTATTGAATCTATTTTTGTCGCTTACATATCCATAGCGCATCCTTGAAAACATCGCGACCCTGCCGCTGTGTTGTCACCTGTTCTCAGAAGTCTCTTATGTGGTATTCCGGACAATCACATCGTCTTTCACCATGCTTCGACAGAGAGGATGAGGCGCGGACAAGTAATATAAGAATTTATAACTGTTCTATTACTTCCCGTATCCTCTATCATAGAGAATTTTTACATTTCTGTTTCTTTTGCAGGTGATAAATCGTATAAGAATGTCGAAAATCTTCGTATAAAACCACTTCACCTTTGATCTCCAGTAAATAAAGTAACAGTTATCTACTTGCTAAATTTTCTAAATTTTCTAACTTGACCACCATTGCTATGAACTCGGGGTCGATATTCCAAAATCCCAACTTTCACTCCCACACTAACGACGCTGCCAGTGGTTGAGAGTCCACAGAAGATCACAGTTACTACAACTAATATAGTTGTTACTACAACACCGATAAGGGTGATCACAGTGTCAAAGAGTGCTGCCGGAGAGCAAGGGCAGGAAAGTATGAGTTCACCTGCTAGCCAGTGTATCTCCCGGAACCCCCTCTATGCGGGTTTCCTCTCAATAGTAGCAAGCTAGAATTTTCACTCGACCAAACTTCCCCTGGCTACACCTGCTACCACCTTTTCGGTCTGCATATCACATCCTACGCTATCACCTTCACACACTTTAATACAAACAATCTTCCCTACCCCTTAACCCAGCAACTCTCTCTCTCTCAATAATCTCCTCCCTAAAGAAAGAATCCCACCAACTGGATAAGGTCATTCAACATAAACAAAGTATTATCATCGTCCTCGCCATCTTCATCATTATGGTTTTCGGAATTTCTGCCTGCTTCTCCTCGGTTCTTACTCGTAGGTATTTCAAGAAAACCACAAGGCTGAACAGTAAAGATGTTGAAAAAGGGCCTCTAAGTATTTAAAGACGAGCTAAAGCTACGTGAGATCCAGATTTGAATGAGGCTGGTGTTTCAAATGGATTTTCGAGAACGAAAAAATAGGGAAACACCTTGAAAATTTTACACGTCGTCATTGGGAATGAACCAAACTCTTTTTCTGAGATGCCGAAAAATGTCAAGCCACCGGAATTGTTAGATTCAAGAGAGAGAAAAGGAAATTCTAAAAATGGGGACTAAATATTGACAAGCTGATTTGTCATTCCGCTCGTGGCATGAGTTCCATCAGCGGGATAAGTACAGCCTCATTTGCATCCCAATTCGTCGCCTGAATTTAGATAGATCTTGCAGATAGGAATCTTATTGACTTAATGCAGGGTCTCTTTCTGTCACTGACGTTGTTGTTGGAGAGTTGAGTTTACTGTTGCGAGTTTTTACGGATATACTTGGCATATAGCCAGGTCAAGCAGTCTACCAGGATGTGTTTATGTTGAAGCGTAGCTAGGAGGCCTGGAGGAATTTGAGTTGGGTTCCTATTTTGAGACGTTCAGTGCCTGAATTAAATTGTGCTAAAATAGGCTCTCTATTTCGCTAGGTAATGACACTTGACATATGATCACATCTACTCCCGGTGGTAAACCTGAGCTACAAGTAAAACCTACCTCAAGGTTATAAAGAGACCGCCAGGGATTTTCTTGCTCTCAATCTGAAAGGGAGGCTTATTGTTCCACTGGGATTCATGTGTGTGTAGACCAAGGGATTGAGCTTTCTGATAGCCGAACCTGTAACAATGCAAGCAAGATTTCTCTGATTTTAGTTCAGATGACAGATCATCTATTCCAATTACTATAGGACCACCAATCTGCTTAATGACGTCTTACCATTAGCATCAGAGCTTAGATAGTTTCCATGCTACTCTCCTCTATTGCCGCAATACAATATTGGCATGCATTCACAAAATAGATTTCGTGTTTCTCGGACAACGAAAGGATCAAGTACAAGATTATCAACCCCCCAACTATCAAAAGCTATAGGGTGGTGGCGATGGAAAAGCTCGTTAAGAAAAGATGCTGAATAACTAAAGTTCATCCTAGGGTGGGGCGAAAAACGCTATGTGCCGAGAAAAATAATGGATACTTTGACTTTAGATATTTCAAAATTCATATATATATATATATAGATAGATAGATATCTCCTATATTTTTGTATAAGCCATACCCTATGGGAACCCCTCAATACTCTGAATCTCTCCTATAAGAAAATTATGCTTGCATCGTCGCCCTAGCGCCTCATTTGCAAAATTTATCCTTCCATAACGCATCAGAGCTCCTTAAGTATAGCTTCTACATCGAGTGCCTACTATTTCAAATACATATGAAAGGGTCTTATCCGAGCTCTAAAGTATTACTATCTGTTAGTACAAATAATTAGCTATAGTCACATGACTATCACATGATGTAACTAGTCCTGATTAGGTTAGCGTGGCGGGAGCCATGGAGGGGTATTCAAGCTCCTGCTCCTTCCACAACACAAAACATCAACGATTCAACCAATAAATATAAACAGCACGTCACGTACGATACGTGATTTGCTCTATACTACTGGTGAATCGACACTATCATACTAGATTTCATCAGCAGCCTTGTGGCTGCTGTGTGGCGCAAATCCATGCAAGATGAGTGAATGTGACTAACTACTTTTAGTTAGTGTAAACCGATATCAAAAACTACCCACAGCTCTCACTAATTAAACATGGGTGCTAGCCTGCGGCTCGCACGAAGCCTTCGTACTTTCAGGGGGAGAGGTTTAGTGTTTCGTTCAAATAGCCCGAAGTAATCAGGACATCACGTGATCACACGTATATACCCATTTCTACGGAAATAGGATATATTGTTCAAAGTAGCAAAGACTGACTAGCAGGAGACCAAAGAGAGAAAGTATAAGTATATATGCCCTCTAGATAGCGTATAACGCCTTCTTGTATAAAAGAAAACCTTCTTACACAACGTCTGTCATATAACAGTTTGAATTATCTTCTTCTCTTTCGTAGAGTAATTAGGTCCCTGTGTTAGTTTAGTAATCTAGAAAGATTTTGTTATAACCTTTATAATTTCAGTAATCTAAATGTCGGTCCGGTTCTATTCTTAAAATCGTAGCTTTTAAACTATACCTAAATTACAACTTTGTCACCTATAATAAAAGTAGAAGCTACTAAGGTTAGTTTATTATCTATATTAGTTATAGAAGTACTATTAAACCTGTCAAAGAAGAGGTTACTACTATTGAAAGAGTTCAAGAAGAGCTTGGATTCAGGAACCTTAATTCTTAAAGGATTATTAATAATATATTCTTCTTTACGACAAGACAAGAGAACTTTCAAGATATCTAATATCAAGTCCTTTACTATTAGCTATATAGAGAATTTAGACTTTTCTAAAGTAAAATAATTCTTTGTAACTTGTAAGCTAAAAAAAGTACTAAGTTCGCTCAAAAGAATTATTCTAAACTTTATATATAAGTTCTAATTGCTATATTCTTCTACTAAGTTGTCGTATAAGAGTTATTTTATAATAGTCCCTTGAATAAGGTTTTAATTTAATAGAGGGCTAAGCTCTCTTAGATTTTCTACAAATATCTCTTGTTCTTGGAAGTATTTAATATTTAATATCTAGCTTAAAGTCAATAGAGAAAGAGGAGTAAATAACCTCGTCTATTTCTTGGAAGAGTTCTAGAATAAAAAAGCTCTTGAAGAATTAGAATTTAATATCTAAATTACTAATATTAGTATAAGAGATAAGAGTAAACTTAGACCTCTTAGTATAAGATAATAAAGTATTTAAATAATAATATATTATATTTATATAACTAAATTCTTGTTTTAATTATATATCAGGGATCTTAACTTCCTTAGCTTCCTTACTCTCCTTACCTTCCTTGATATTTTAAACTTCCTTAGCTTTTTTAGCTTTTTTAACTTTATTAACCTCCTTAGAGATCTCTTTAGTTCTCTTCCCTTGTTTATTATATATATTTATAAATATTACAAAGAATATAGCTTATTATAAAAATAATTAATATAAAAAGTTTATAAATAAATATAAATTAACAAGATATTATAGAATTTAGAAAGCTAATAATTTCTAATATAAAGATATATTAAAAAGAGACTTCTAAAAAATAATAAAATAGAAAATTTTAATATTATATAATTACTAATTAAAACTATTAATCTATTATATAATCAATTATATAATCTACTATATTATTGATCCTATTAGAATATAAAAATTTAAAACAAAATATAATATATTTATTTAGTTATAAGAAAAAAAAAACAATTATACAAGAAGTATCTTTATAATAAATATTATATAACTTATATATAATATCTTATAATAAAGTAGCTACTTAAATATATTAATTTACTTATTATATTTGTATACTAGAGAAGCTAATTAGAGTAAATATTCTTCTAATAAAGAAAAGTTTATATTATATATAAATATATAATAAACAAAATATTAAATAGTCTATAAGCAAATAATATTTCGTTTAATATTTTATAGACGCAAGATTTCAATTTGAAAGTTATTATAAGAAGAAGCTTAAATATTAACAAGTATAATTAGTTCTTATAACCAAATACTAGAGAAAGACCTTAACCTCTCTAGTTAAATATTAATAAAAGTCTATTTTTTGTATTTACTAAGATTATATTAAGTAAAAAATTTCAAATCAATAATAAAGTTAACAAATATAGAGCCTTAATACTTATAATTTATTATTGCGAATTCTAGAGTAATTAGAACTTGATGCCAATAAAATAAAAGGTTTGACATTTCAGAGATCTCTTCTGTCATTTCAATTAATAGAATAAAAACAAGCATTTTAGACAGATTAGAGAATAAAAGATTATACTTATATATAAAATATACAAGAAGGTATAAAAGCAAAGAAGTATATAAGATATATAGGTCGTCTAGCTCTATTTATATAGCTTCTAAAGAGTTAACAAATAATATCTAAGTAAAAGTAAATACTTGTATTATATATCTATATCTAGAATTACTTTTTCTATAATTACTATTATATTATTGACTAAACCTAAGCTAGTTCTTATATTTTATAAAAGTATAACAGATATCCCTTTAATAAAAGCAAGGAATTTAGGGCCTTTGAGTTTGTCTACTTCTCCTACTTAGAATATTATTTTAACAAGGAATATATAATCGATAGTAGCTATATTTAGTATATTATATTAAGCAGGAAAGAGATATATTTTTTGTATATACTTTATAATAAAAATTTCGAGTTAAATAAGATTTATATCTTTGCGAAGTTAATTAACTCAAATTATAGTCTAATTTAATAGATTCTCTCCTCTTGTTATTTTAATAGTTATAGTCTATAAATTCAAGATAACTATATCTTCTTTAGTCAATATTGTAAAGTATACTCTCTCTAATATAACTTGAAATAGTAAGTCTTTCGTTTAGTATATTTATTCTATAAAAAGAATTACTTTGTCAAATTAGTTTTAAATAAACTTCTCGGCTTAAAGTACTTCGTTATAGAATATATTCTGTCTCTATATTATATAGCCGCCCACAGAAGTAAATTAATTGAAGTCCTCTAAACAGATAATAATAGGAAGGCTATTAAAGACAGTTAAGCTCGCTCTATTTAGATTTTATATAGTATTACAATAGTCGTCTAGTTAAACAAGGGCCTAAAGACTAATTATATTAATCTCGTTAATAATAAAGAACTTTTTATAAGCTAGCTTCAATTTTGTCGTAGAATATACAAATTAGTTATTATATAAAGCAAGAGTAGAATAATAAGTTAAACCTCTAATATTTATAGTTACTATCTTAGTTAAAGCTATTAAGAGAACATCTTCTTGTCTTTCAATAATATAGAGACCAAAAAGAAAAGCTATAATCAAGTAAGTCTTTCCGACGCCCCTAATACCCTTAAGATAAAACAAGAATTAATCTTTGGTAGTATTAATCAAAATAGAATATAAAATCTAGTCGAATAAAGCTTGAATAACAAGTATCTACTTGCTATTAAGCTAATATTAGCTCCTAATTAGAAAAACTACAGAGTTAATAATAGGAGTAAAGTGAAATATAGCTCGTAAAGTTTATAATAAAGCTATAGAAAGAAATAAGAGGTCGAGAGAGGGGACTAAGGAGGCCAATTGATTAGCTATAAGAAAGGAGGATATACTATTACAGATAGAATGTTTAGTTTCTAAGTATATCTAAAGTTCCTTGCCTTATATCTTAACTAATATACTATCGCAGAAATATATACTAATATTTAATAAGTTAAGTAGGACCTATAGCCTACTAGTATTATAGTTTATATTACTACAGATATCTAGAGCAGTCTAGAGTAGATAATATTATATAGGAAGGAGTATAATAAAATCAAGATCAATATTAATCTCTTTCTTATTATTATAAATATTATAATCTATAGTTTCTAGATAGTCGTTGAACTTAATTCCTCGCTCCTTTCGATCCTTATTAGTAGCTTTTTTACTCTGTTATAAGAGTAGAATATTCTAAGAGAGATATATTAGATATAAAGATAGAGATTTGATAACTAGATTTTAGATATAAGTGTTTTTATATTTAGAGACTCTAAGATCCTGAAGCTAGTCTTGTCGAAAATCTATAGAGAGTCTATTCCAAGAGTAGAATAAGCCAAGTAAAGTCTTATTAATCTTATCCTGAGTCCTAGATATACTAAAAAGAATACTATTTTCGGTATCCTAGAATCATATAAAGCTTTTATATAAAGAAGGCGTTACTAGACTTTCTCTAGAATTGACTAAGACTTATATATAAGTAATATATTATAAGTATATATTTTCGAACAGAAAGTATATAATATATTTAGCTACTACTATAGAAGTTTATACAAATATTTGAGAAGTATACTTATAGAAGTAGAGACCTACTAGTCGTTGACCTCGTCTCTTATAGTTCTTATATAAAGAAGGACAGTAACTTTTGGAGTTAAATTCAATATACTATTCTACCTCTATTGCTATAATATCAGGACTAGAATTATCTAGTAATATAGCAAGTATAGTCCGGAAAGCCCCTTTTATCTAATAGAAGTTAATAGTAATAGACTAACCCCCTTGTAATATATAGAACGACAATTAGCTAAGCAGGAAATAAGCTACTACAAAAGCTCTAATCTCTATATTCCTTATAAACCTATAGTATACCTTTAATATAAACTTGACTATATCTAGAGACTTAGAGACTAGTAATTTTATATCAATAGCTACTTTAGCCTTAGCGATCTTCTAAGCTTTTTTTAGAACAGTAGCAACAAGTATAAGTTATTTATAATCTATTTAAGATTTTGTAATATAATTAGTTATATAGTAAATAGCTACAAAGACCTTAGGCAATAAAGGTATAAAATTAATATTATAATTATATCTAATTATAAAAGAGATAATAGGATTATATTTGTTTACAAATTAATAATTTCTCTATATCTATATAAAACCTTCAGCTATTATAATAGACTCTAAGACTAATAGTTTCAGAAACAAGAATCAACAGATCTAAAGAAAAGACTTTAATAAGTTTATCTCTTGGGTTATTAGGGCTAAATAAGTATTACTTATATAATATTGCCTATTCTCTCTTTACTAAGTTTCGAGATATATTTTTATATCCTTCCTTTGATATTTAGTATATATATAAGAGTAAATATATATTTAGACCTTAGTAATAATATTATTAAAGTCGATATTAAAGATATTCTTAAACTCTTCAAAAGTTATATTATCTAATATATTAAAAGTAGCTAAGCTAGAGGGTTCACTTATAGTAAACTACTAGCCAAGGATAAGATCAACTATCTCCTTTACTATTGATTATATATAAATAATAATATAATCCTTCAATTAACTATTAGAAACTAGCCTTTGAGATAAGTTTATAGCCCCAAAGTTTTTAGAGAGCTAAACAAATCTATATAGATATAATATTATCCGAGTCGTCGACTCTACTACTCCAAAGTAGAAAGAGATAGTACCAAAGATCCCTACTTCTCTAGAAAGGTACTTGAAGAAGTAGTCAAAGAAAATAGTAATTATTATATAAAAGTACTAAGCTACTAGACTTGAGTTCTTTAATATTAACTTAAGCTAGTATAATCTAATCCCTATATTGTCTAATATAATATCTTCTTTAGCTAACTTTACTATAAAGATATTCTTTATATTATAAGGATTAAAAGTAAACCAAATAAGTAAAATTTCTAAACGTTTAATCTTTCCGAAAATAAGATTCCGAAGTCTGATCTTTTCTTTATAGAACTCTAGATTAAAAGATAAAATAATCTATATATTGTTAATCAAGATATAAATTACTAAGTTCGAGATCTTAATCTTGCTTTGAAATTAAGTAATAGTAATATATAGTTTATTATTTATTAGTCTTGCAAGATCTATAGTAGTAGTCGCCTAGTAACCCTTTTTGACCTAAAGATAGTTTCCAAGATATACTTATCAAATAAAAATTAGATTATAGAGGTAGAATATAAAGTTATAGTATTAAGAAAATCTAGGATATTAGTTATTATATATAAGATCGAAAAGGTATTATATATAAGTAAAAGTAATATATTATAATATATTTAGCAAATTCTTGAAGTGATACTTTTTGAAGTCGATTTTTATATATATTGCCTAGATAGCCTTTAATATTATAAGGAAACAAGATTAAAAAAGTATTAGTAAAGTATATAAAATCAATAAAGGAGTCAAGGGCTAATAGTCTTAAAATACTTTTATAAGTAATATATAAATTAAGTAAATCAATAGAAGGTCCTAGATAAGGGCATAGATTGTCTACTCTGTCTACCCTATTTATTCTATATTAAAAAATCGAGTTGATGTCTTATATAATAGTAGCTATTAGTAAGGGGCTCAAGTTTAAGCTAAAAGGGATTTAGATATACTATATTTGGCCTCAGAATTCTTGTTCTCTAGAACTACTTGAAGACTAGCTAGCAAGATAGTAGTAGTCTATAAATCCTAGCTATAAAAGTCAAAAAAGAATAATTAGCTAACGATTATATCTAGTTCAGGATCTTCTATCTCTATATTAAGCTCATTTTCAAACAAGTTATTCTATAGAGATATTATATAGCCCTCCTGTTTATCTTTAGAAGTAGAAACTATATTCTACAAAACAATAAATATATCTCGAATCTCCTAAAGAATATAGTCTTAAGGCTAGAAATTTAATAGTTTATAGTTAATTATTATAGACTTATAGACAGAGTTATTAGTATAGAGCTATAATAATATCTATAAAACTTTATTCTTATTAACTAAGCAAAAGCAAGTAAAGTTCTCCTCTAATAGCGAAGTCTTTTACTCTTAGCTTATAATAATAATAATATAATCTTGTAGTCTTTTCGTAGACAAGATTAAAAGGATATTACTTGAGTCCTACTTTATAACAATATAATAGTTATATATTTCTCTATAACTAATACCCTTCTATATACTAGAGATAAGTTTAAGAAAAGTACTAATAATATAAATATAAGCAATAAAATATTCTTTGATAATATTAAAACCTCTTAGAGTAATTAAGTATTCTTGGCAAAATAATCGATTTATAAAGTTTTTAGCAAACAAAGGTAAAATACTTCTATTTGCGATATAAGAATTACAAGTCTGACAAATAGATAGTCGACTTTCAGTAACTATATAGGAATCCAAATTAGTCTAAGTAACTTATAGGTAATATTGTAAATTCTTATTCTAGAGAGAAACAAAAAGAATATAATTCTCTTGAAATAAGCCTCTATAGATCTTACAAGATAGTTATATAGAGGCATATATAATAGCTTATTAATAAGCTCTTATACAAGATATTTGAATATTTGATATAATATCCTCTAGAAACGCCGCCAAAATGTTTCTTATATATTCAAACTTATGTCTAAGAAAAGACGGAATCTCGGTATCAAAGTCAAGTTTTAGTTGTCAAGAATTCCTCGACCTAAAATCAATTATTATTTAGATTCCTAGATCTAGACTAGTTTAATATACCTTGATTGTTTATCGTCTAATAGCCCTAACGCCCTCTTGGAACTAAGATTAATAGCCTGCTAAGTACTCGCCGAGTACTTAAGTTGGCCTATAGCTTTTATACTAGTATCGGCTCATAGTAGATTCTCCCCGCGACATCTCGCAGTATTAGCTTCTTCCTGTAAACAGAAAGTTTCTTGAGTTTGCTGAACAATAGCCAGATTATTAAGTCTCGACCTCTCTGCACACTCAGCTTCTTGTTATTCTTTTACTCATTGTACCTTAGCGCGCTTAGCAGTATCTTCATTAACCTTATACTATCGTTCTCGTGCTCAAATCTTTTCCCTCAAGTCTCACTGTTCAGTTTTTTCCCTCTTGAGTTTATTAACTATAGTTAGCTTCTCTATTTGTCGCCGAGCAGTATTATCAAGCTAACGCTAGCGTACTTGATAGTCTAGCTCTCGAATCTCCTCTTTATAATTTGATATATTATCCTTCTCTCTTTGGAATTCTAGTTCTATCCCCTGTTGATTTGCACTTTGCCGCCTCTGTTCTAGGTCCTGAACCTTCTCCCTCTGAAGTTCAATAGTAGCTAACCTCTGCTCATTTATAAGGTGTCGCTTAGTACTATCTAACCTAAACAGCTTTTGAGAGCTATCTGCTTCAGACATAGGAGGTAATAATTTATAATAAGGCCTTATTTATTAAGAATTGGGCCTTCGCACGGCCTATTCACGATAGGTACAGGGAAGTTAGCAGGTAGAATAGCCTTATATTGATTGAACTATCTAGAAAGAGAAGTCTACAGAAAGTGACATATATTTATTATTCTCCGAGGTAGTCTATGCACCGATTGAGGTCGACCTCAATTCGCTTAGTCAAGGCGGTCAGCCACGTGACCCATGGTCTGCACTTCCTTAACACTATTTCATATAACCACAGTAAGGTCAGAAGAGTCACGTGCCAAAAGTATGAGATATACTCACATTCTGTAAAATTTCGGGTAGCTTCATTCGTACTAGCGCGAAAATTTTGGCCTAAAAAAGTTTGTCAGAAGCTTTTTTTAGTAACCTTCTTCTCTTAGCAAGCTAAGAAGTACGAAGGCAATTAAGCTGCTTGTAACTTCACTTATATAATCATATACCAAGCTTGTAGCTGTTCAGGTCTGTGGTTGACGCAACGCTTAGTGAGGAACATTCTCTGCAGACTCGCTCAAGAACCTCTGCCTCCCCTTTTACAGCTTGTGGTACTTGGCGTTTTCCTAGGCGGGACCTGCTACTCCATCTCTTGAGTGGGTTTTCAACTAGAGAGGTCAAAAGATGTTCCTGACCCTGGTTTATCTACAATCCAACCGACTTTGAGTCTTACCCGACGAGTCAACCGCAATGGAGGGCTTAATACATTGTGCAAGGAACTCATTCAAAGACCAGTTTGTAGGCTTCGAGGACGAACCCCTTTCGTTATTGCGTCCAGGAAGCGCAACTTCTGAGAATGGGTCGAAGTCAGAGACGCTTTTCGAAACTATAGAAATCCGGCACGGTATCGTCGGGAGGCAATTTCCAGACTCGCCGGAACATTCAGTCTTCCACAACCGATCACAACAACCGGCGTCGGAACTAGCCGGCTTTTATGAAGAGCAATATTTTGGCAAGATTGCTCCGCAGCTGAAGCTCATCCGTATCCATAGCCGATTCCTAGCCGGACGTGAGGGGAGCACCGGAAGCTTCTCACTGAGCATCACGAGGAGCCTCTTCAACCGTCTCCTCGATCAGATGCAGGCCAATCCATGGGTCCTTTGGCTCATTAGTAGCAAGTACGATGGATTCCACCACATCAAGGGTAAAAAAAAGGGACATGCTGATACGTATTTCTTTGGCTTCTTCCATAGTGCCATTGTCTGGACATTCCTTCCTGAGACCGCATGCACGAAGGCTCTATTAATCAGCCGCCTCTCCTCTCAGCACGAGTCCTTCTATGCCCTGCTTAATAGCTATACGTCGCACCTTTTTACTCCATATGTGCCATTACTAGCCATTACCCTAACTACCATGTGTAGTTCCGACGAGATTTTAGACAGATATGCCAATGATATCATCAACGTTGAGAAAGGCACGGGATTCTCCTGGGTTAGTAGGGATATATCTGTTCTCAGTTTCAATGTTGATGCGCTGGCAAGATGGTCACGAGCTAGTGCCAACGCGCAGATCAATATCATTAACCTTTTACGGCACCATGAGAGCTGCATATGCGCACTCGACACTATCCAAGCGAAACATACTGGGGGTAATTTGGCAAGTTCAAATGCCGAATACAAAGAAGATTACGATAGATCTATAACTGAAATTCTAGATTCGATCCATGTCTTGAAGATGCGAGCAGACTCGTTCATACCATATGCAACCTACCTCAAGAATAGAGCCGAGGCGCAAATCAGTGTGGTAAGAAAAGCCTTTGATAAATATTGCCTTTAGTCAGAGACTTCTAACCAGTTAAATCTCGAAGATATTCGCACTTCTCACTCACGAGGACTCTGTCTCCAACCTCAAAGCTGCCGAAGCATCAATGGAAATTGCTGCAGCCGCGAAACGCGACAGTTCCGCTATGAAGACCATCGCTGTTCTAACAATGGTTTTCCTTCCGGCTACTTTCCTCGCAACTATTTTTGCGCTTCCGGTCCTGGAGTGGGAGTACAAGAGGGATGTACAGATGGATGGGTTTCAGCTATACTGGACCGTGGCTATTCCTTCAACGGCCGCGGTTTTTTTTGTGTGGGCGATGGTCACACAAAGGAGTTGGATCTCGAATAAAATTTTGAAACATAGGAGAAGGGTAGATGGGCTGGGAAAAAAGGACTGTTAGTTCCAAGCAAATCTAACGTATCCATATAAGAGAGGTAAGGCAGAAGTGGGATGAGACTACGAGGGGTAGGAAATTTCAAGTTTTACGCCTTACATTTTTACCCATGACGATAAAGAAAGTCACCTTAGTTACATCAGCGAGGTTATTAGTGATCAAAGAATACACTGCTTCTAGGTACAGTATCGTTTAGGCCGTATCGAGCTCCTAATCTTCTAGCTTCTATAGCACGCAGATTTATATAAGGTCGCTACACAAGTTAATACCTCTAATAAAGCGGCTAACGATGTTTGGTTAATATAAACAAAACTCTATTTATTCAATCCATATATATTATTTAAGGCACCAATTGGCCATTACAAGATAGCAAGACCAACTAACATTGTGCGGGGGAACTGGGGGTAAAGTTAATGCAATGATTAGGTTTGGTTGGAAATTGGGTTATTCAAAATACAGTACAATCGTAATGCTTCAACTACTGAGAAAGGTGTGAAGTGTCTGATATGCTTAACAACAAATTTTCAGTTATAATCGTGAGGGCTGATTCTAAACAAGCTGTTTTACCTATTACCTCAAAATTGCATATATTACTGATCTCTTGACTTCTAGCTTTTACTTGACCTTGTTTCTGTAAGCGAATCCAAATATCATGCCTTTTATTAACTATTAGTATAATTTTCATACACTCAGTTCTAAAGCTTTTCCTGTTACTCGCAGCCGGGTGCTTTCCGCGTTGGCATCACCTTGTACCAGCCTTCCTCGAGGGCTTTAGCGAGCGACTAGTAGGAAATTGTTCCGGTTTTTGTGATGCACCCCGAATTTATTACTAGCAAATAGCTATATATGAGAAGTGATTTCTAGAAGAGATTCCTAAACCGGAGATATGCGCCTCAAAGCCAATGCGCCGTTTACCATAAGAATGACTAGTTTCCTCCGGGAACCCCTTGGCGAACGCCGGCCCGAAGTGATATAGATAGTTCAAAGTCACGTATTAAGCAACAGGTTGACTAATTCTTGAAAGCCTTGAACGTAAGACCTGTTGGCAGTGTTAAGCAAGTAACGTTCTATGGCTCTTGCTTCTTTTCAGCTTTCGCTCCGTTGGGAATATTGACGCCACAACAATAAGCTTGGCTCCTCTAGAAGAATAACCCATGAGACATACTTCCTTAGACAACACGATGTCTCACAACGGGCATGGGTTTGAGTATTTCAGTCTCTTAGTCTGATTTAAGGTACTTAAGATCATCCCGTAGCACTCAAGTTCTCGACCCCGATAAACGTCAGGAAATAACAACCCACAATATCGTGAACTACGATCAACGTGGTTAATTTGAGAATGATGTTCGAGCTTATTTTCCGACCGGATGATGGATATTTTTTGACAACTCCAACTGGATGGCAATGGTAAATTTTTTGAGTCTGCGAGATTTGTAATTCTTTCTTAATCACCAAAAACAGGTCAGCAAATTTACCAGCAAACGTTTCAACACGCCTTCTCAAAGCAAAGAAAGATGAACCAAATCTTGCAAAGCTTTATCATGTTGCACTTGATCCAGAAGGAAACTACTTTATGAGCTGGAAGGATGCTGATGGCGCTACATGGACAGGTAAGTCTGCGTAATTGAAATGGTCGAAGCACCATGCTCACGAAATGATTTAGATCATTCACTGGGTGCTTCTTACCCTGATCTCGCAGCATGGATTAAAACAAATAATAGTTGTGGCTACGAAGCAGATAATTACAAAGTCTTCCTTGGTCCAGGAGGTCAATTCTTTGCTCGTGGAAAGAAAGGCGAGACCCAGGGTCTCAAATGGGCGAAAATGCCTCCGGTCCTTGAAGCCACCATTCCCGAGATGATGAGCAATGGTGCTTGGAAAGATGGTCAAACACCCTCAAGTGTCACTATTGGTGTTGAAAACGCATTTGTGATTTTGTGCAATGGCGGTAATCAAGTTAAGTGGAGTGGGAATATCGCGGACGTGTATCCTACATTTCACAAAGAAGTGTTGGAGAAATTTAAAGAGGGACACACAGTGAGGATTCTTGTACCCATATTGCATGCAAAATGCTTACTGTTTTAGTATGAGTTCCTCGTCTTGAATCCATATAAGAGAGACCAGCACTTCACCGTCTGGGATGACGGATCCTCGAGCTGGAGATTGCCAACTGCTTTGTCGAAAATCGTCCAAGAAGAAGCGACTAAGTTTGTGGATCTTCATGCCACAGAGAGTGCGACTTCTTTAGCTGCTGCTCAAGCCCAAGCTCATAAAGCTAGGTCCATTGCTTTGTTGAACCAGGCTACACTCTTGGCCGATGCTGGAATAGCACGAGCGATGAGAAGCAATGAAGCTATGGGCTGTATTGGTACGGGATATCATTACGAGTATTATGATGAGTTTGGAAATAGGAAATATTGATCTCTGGTAGTGGCGATTGATCTTCGATGGGTGAATCTGGAGCTTCATTTGACAGGAGCTCATAGTCATCGAGGAATAGTCACGTAACTGAATAAGCATGTGGCCCACCATACTGTGTGGTGATTTGATGTTTTCAATTGGTCATTGCGAATTACTAGGTTCACATGCTATGCATAAAGTTCGTGAAACCTCATCCGATGTTGAGTCTAGCTCAATATGCCAGCCCGGGTATATCCACCTCCGCCATTACCAGCCGTTCCCCAATAACGCCCTTGCCAAGAATAAAACATTCCAAAATTTAGATTTTGGGACTGAACATTATCAAGCTATCAACGCTTAGTCGTTCACTTTTTACGTCCCATTCTCGGCCTTCTGTGTACTCGACCTTTCCTGCGACGATTCGTGCCTTTCGAATCTGTAGGGGCTCGACTTTCAGCTCTTCTTTCTCTACATCCCATTCTCGGCCGCCTGTATATTCGACTTTACCATCTTTTATTCGTGCTTTGCGATCCCATCCACCCAAAACCACATCATCTTTGGGTGGTATTGGTGGAATGAACATCGCTTTCCGTCGCTCTTGAATCTCGACACTCTTTTGTGCCAATTTGTGCTTTTGATATGGTGCACCTGTTTGTGATTTTGTTGGGGTAGGTGATCGTCCGATTGTTGAAGCTCCATCCCGACTAGACTTTCCATCTTCAGTCCAACCCTCCATCTTTCTCCCATTGCCACGCTCAAGTTCACTGGCTCTTTCCGGGAGAGCACGGCGAAGCGTGTAAAGGGTTGGAATGTTCGCTACAAAAGCGGCCGTGAAGGCTTCCACGCTTGCCCATGTGGTGCGGTTTATTTGCATGCCTCCCTCTTTGATGTTGAACGGGAGGCGAATCACTGTAATAATGACAAGAAAGATGCCTAGAGAGAAAAGGCTTAGGAGACGCAGTTTCCTAGACTATTTTAGCTTTGATCTCATATGAGAAAGGGCTTTACTTACGACCCAAGAGACTTATTAACCTTCAGGAGTGTAGGTAGAGGAAGTATGATAAGAAGGATGTCGGTAAATATATTTAGTCCACCAAGTATAACAAGCTCGCCAAGAGCTTGTGAGCATGTGCCTGGATCTGGCACTACTTGCCAGTAGAGGTGTATTGGCCGACAATCGGTAAAGACAGCTACTTGGATAATAACATATGTCACTACCAGTATTGCCCAGTAGGCCTTGATGATTATCTTTGTGTGATACACATCTGATAAGATTCGTTGGTAAAGTGCGAGCACAACCGACTTCTGTACCCAGAGACTACTCAAACGCTTAGCATTTGCTCGAGGAGTAAAATAGCAATTGCCCAAACTTACTATGTGTTGTAGAATGGCCGACTGGTAATTGTTAGCTTACTCCCCATTTCTCTCTGGTATATTTCCCAGCTCGTAAATTTATGCTTCGCGCGGAACGCGGCAGAGACATTGTTGCTACCCCAGATCAACACAACATGAATGAATCCAAGTCGTGCCATTAGACAGAACATGGCCAGGAATGTGAGTTTATCACCAAGGTCGAACTTCTGGCTTCGCACCTTTCTCATGATCAGTCGAACTACCATGAGGAACATGGCGCCCCAAGTGAAGACCCATAGTAAGACGAGGGTCTGAATTGTATCTGAGGAAAGTTTGCCCGCCATTTTAGAGTAACTTGACGTGAAAAATAGACTTGGACCTGGAGAAGCGGTTGAGAAAGTCTCGCTGGCTTGCAGATGGAAAGGCCATGTGGGAACAGAATCGAATAGATATAAGTCTGACTCCGATATCCGAGCCATGAGACTCGATCCGTCCCGCTGATACCCCACAAGAAAACGAAGAGATCGACACCATGGGTATGATATGACACAGGAGATATAATTCAGGGTGCTGGCAGACACTCACAGCTTCATCAAGGCTCAAGCCGTGTCAGCCACTCTGAGACGACATTTCCGCCTTCAGATTAATTGCTTTATAATTTTCATGGAAAGCTTCGTTGCCACAACAGCACTTGCAGTAATTTCATTCAACATTTGAAGTTATTCACATCCTTCCTCACTGTTCTAAGATCCGACCTTGCTGAAGATTACGACCTGTGAGCTGAAAGATAAGGTTTCAAGAGGAGAGGTCACTGTTGATGCCATGTGCACAGACTTTATGCAGGGCGAGATCAATTTCGCTTAAACTGGATAAATCGCATAAAACTGAGGTCATAGCACAATTCCTTCACAATCCCTCGTAACTTCAACATTTTCTGCAGCCAACAGTGATACCAAGCAACCACATTCTTTAAGACGATCACTGTTTTGACGCAGGAACAACTCAGGAACGCTGAATCGCCGCGTGCGCGGGGGTCCGCGCATTAAGCTGGAATTAGAATTGACATATAATGTTTTTGGAGCCGAGCTCATCACACACTATGATCGTAATGCGCCCACCCAGCTACCAAGACAAACCTCACAAAATTCCCATCAAGCCGATACCTGAACAGCCTGGTAACACATGGCTTTGTGTGAGGTTACATCCCATTGTTCCTGCATTCGAATCGTTCACCATTTAGGATTGGCTGGGGCGGAAAAAGTATTCTCCAGATGTCGGGGTACATGGTACTTCGCATTAGAGCCGCTCGTATGCAAGGTCATCATAGGGCGAGATCTACAAGTGCCTGATCACTTCACCTAATTTTGTCTTCGTATCTTCGACCCCAGCTTTCCCATAGTTTTGTTTAAGTTTCAGTCCTGTTTGCAACCAGACATTGTTTTCAAAAGGTTGAACAATGCCGCTGAAATGGAATCATGTCGTTACGGGGCTGCTCGCTCTTTTGGGACTCACGAACTCAAAACCAACTCAAAATTTTCCCCTATCAAGAGTGGGAGAGGCGTTTGCCGCTCGTTCCTACTTTTACGTAGGAGGCAACTATGTGGAGCAAGGGAATGGCCATGTGTTCTCCAATCAGCTGTATGTTGAGAGGCTGATGCCAGTGAAGCCATCTCAACCATGGCCACTCGTTTTTATCCATGGCCAGGGACAGACAGGAACAGTAATAGCTCTGAAACTACCAACTAACGGAGGCATATGCTAATGAAAGTGGTCAGAACTGGCTTAACAAACCAGACGGTGGAACTGGTTGGGCGACATACTTCCTCAACCAAGGCTATGTAGTATACATTATTGATCAAACTGAGCGAGGGAGAAGTGCTTGGAATCCAAGCGGCAACACCACATTGACAACATATCCGGCAGAAATCATCGAGCAACGTTTCACGGCTTCTCAAAACTTCAGCTTGTGGCCTCAAGCAGGATTGCATACGCAATGGCCAGGAGTAAGTCGCCTTCAATGACTGATCTCCTTTGATTAACATGTTCTCAGTCAGGTCTCATGGGTGACCCCATTTTCGATGAATATTATGCGTCCAATGTCGAATTTCAATCCAATGCAGTGGTACAAGAAACAAAGATGCAAGCAGCGGGCTCAGCTCTTCTCAAAAAGATCGGGCCTGCCATTCTCATCGCACACTCGCAAGGAGGTCTCATGCCATGGCTCATTGCTGATGTTGTCCCTAATCTAGTTAAGGGAATTGTGGCCATTGAACCGACTGGCCCGCCCTTTATTGAAGCAGTATTCTCATCTACCACAACACGACCTTGGGGATTGACGGACATCCCTCTCACTTACTCGCCAATCCCAACTAATGGCACCACCCCCTTGCAGACACAAATAGTGGCCAATAATCAATCAGGGCTGGCAACTTGCATTATTCAAGCAACCCCAGCTAGGCAATTGGTCAATTTGAAGGGTATTCCGGTTCTACTAGAGACTAGTGAGTCAAGTTACCATGCTGTCTATGATGGTTGCACCTTTCAGTTCCTGAAACAAGCTGGGGTTTCTGTTGAATGGCTCCAATTGGGGGAAATTGGGATCCACGGAAATGGTCACTTGCATTTTGCAGAGAAGAATAGTGATGAAATTGCAGGCGTGCTCCAGCAATGGATCAAGAAAGTGATTGGTTGAATTGTATCTTTTGCCAACCACTAATCTGGTACCCAATTTAGGTTGATTACTGAGGGAATAGCCCAGCTGATGTGGATTATGGGCCTCACGTCCCGGCTGTAAATACCTGTGCCGGAGTTTAATTACAATCCTAAATAGGCCTCAACTACTCTAATGATATAATGGTATTCGCAAATCAAAGCTGACAATATGTGGGAGCTATGATATCGAGAATCAAGGATGGTACTTGCTCATATACAAAACTACTATGAAGGTGATTCATAATTATATATGCTCAATCCGAACAGTGGGCTTTGTTTGTTAGCTGTGATATTTCTAAGTGTTGATCAATTATGACTGGCTTGGCATTAAGAGAGCAGGCCACTTCCACCTACGTCAACCCGACCCCCAACTTGCAATCCATTTCATTGCTATATCTTTCTCGCTATGATGGTAATTCTTTCGATGAAAATCATCATTATGAATTCAATGATTTTATTGATTATCGTTATCATTGTCTGTCATAATGCTGAGCGCACAACATATACAACTCAATGAATACGAGGTGATCAAACGTACTATATTAAGATCAACAGCACCACAATAAGCCCGTAACGGCATGAATATTTGGAGCCTGATGAGGATATCGAAAATAACTCATAGTTTGAATACCTCAGTACTCTGGCGAGCCCACTTCACTAGCAAGGGATGCATCACGAATCAAAACTATTACTCCGACACCGCAGCATCGAATTCGAAAACCATGCGTAGTATTCTGCCATTGAATCTACGAAACATGGCACAATAATTGATTCTGATCATCGCTATTGCATCAATTTTACCCCCCCAGGACTACAATCTGTAATTAGTTCCACTGTGCCAAATACCAGAAATCTTTCATACCCACCACTGACCCATGCCGCAGCCTTTCTCGTCATGATATTGAAAAATTTCGGCCTAGAGTGCTATAGTCAGTCCTAACATAACAACAGCAATAGGGCCAATCTGTAAACATTTTCTTAATAATCAAACTTTTGATCGTTTTGTTTTGGTCCGGATCGCTATAGAAGCGCTAGTGGGTTTGGTGATTGTTGGGAGAGTCGAAGGTTGTTGATATAGCTGGTGGCAACACTCAACAAACTGGAAGTTTTGGCTTGAAAGAAGCTTCATAACTGGTAGGAGAGTTAAATACAGGTGATATAACACCTGGGACATTGATTGAAGTAGAATCTAACAAGCTAGCGGCACTTTTGATCAAAGTGAGGGGAGTTGTTTCCCCATTGAAGATTTCCAGAGGTGGCGTTCTTAACTAAAATACCCAATCCACTATTATCCTGTTGGCGGGTGAAGTCATGAGCAGGATAGTATGAGATCGGCTATGTATGCTTTTTATTAGGCTACATAGGAAAGTGAATTGGTTGACAGACGCTACACATTCGATTCACTAGAGCCATTACACAGCACAGTTCGGACACCCACTTGGCAGCTAATTGCCAACAATATTTGAGTAATTTGCCAAATTTATTGTGTACTGGAGTGTCAACGAAGTTTTACTCTACCTTCACACTTCACAGCCCATCTACTTTTCCTGAGGCTGCTTGTCTTCAAAACTGGCAAGAAACTATACACAAACTAGAGATCTAGATTGATCGTCCACAGTACGGACTAAGGAGGTTATAGCTGATTATTTCTCTAAGTTTTACTATCTTCGAAGTTCTTCATTGCCACGGCCAAGTGAGCCTCTAAGTCCTCATTCCAGATCCACCTCACAGTTGTATTCAAATCCCCGGCTATCATTTCCAAGTCATCGCCCTCAGCCGCTCCTTCCATATCTAGCCTTTTTCCTTGTTCGCGGCTCAACTCCGTGACCTTCAACGCTCGAGGAATACGGACGTAATCATAGGCGTCAAAAGCTTTTGTAATCTCTAGAGTCGAATTACACGCTCCAAGTAGATTCGATAGTACGTACGCATCTTCAATTGCCATTCCAGCACCTTGGCCAAAATGAGGTGATGTTGCATGAGCGGCATCACCCAACAGGCACAATCTTTCATTGTGGAAAGTTGGGACTGGTGGATGATCAAATATGGCCCACACGTCTGGTGCTTGAGTGAGCTGCAATTATTCAGCACTTCCCCTCTCACTATTAACATGAAATAAAATACTTACCTCCATAATCTTCGTTACAGTTTCTCCCCAGCCACTCTCAAAGTCCCGTTGCAAGCTTTCCTTCTGCAAAGGCTGTATCCATTCGCCCTCCCACGTGTCGGATTGACTACTGTGAAATGCCACCACGTTCATTAAGGCACCTTTCGCAACCGGAAATGTCAAAACATGACCACGATGACCTAGGTACATCTGCCTATTATTTGCCTTCTCCTTTCCAATTGCCTCTTCAGCAATCTTCATGGGCACCAAACCTCGGTAAGCCACCTTCTGTGTAAATACAGGCGAAGCCAATTCTTTCTCGAAGACAAAGGTTCTACAGGCAGATTTGATGCCATCGCACCCCACCACAGCATCAGCCTCAGCTTGACTCCCATCAGCAAATTTACAAATCACTCTTTCGCCGCTCTGGTCGACATCAACTAGCTTCTTGTTGAACTCCGAGCACCCTTTAGGTAACAATTTGACTAATTCCTCAAGGAAATGCGCCCGATGCGCAGTGCTTTGAGTCATGGCCCCCGGCATGATAACTTCGATGATCCTCTTACCTTCATTTTCACCCTTCTCACCAACACAAAAATCAAACCAGACATTTTCCTTCTCAGGCCAGCCATTGAAAGAGGCTCTAGATTTATATCCCTCCCAGACCGCCGCAGATATCAAACTCATCGCATTATGAGAATTTGCCCCAAATCCAATTCCGGCTCCAATCTCGCCGAAAGCTGAATGTGTCTCGTAGATGGTGAAGGTTATGTGTGGAAATTTTGAAAGGGCGACACCGAGAATACAGCCTCCAATACCACCACCCACAATGGCGATGTGGATAGGCTTTAAAGTGGACATTTTGAAGTCGAATATATGACAATTTCAAGTTTTAATTACGGTAGAAAGACCAAAATCCAGAAAAAAAAGGGGCTTCAGAAAAGCAAGGCCGGACGAAGAAATAAGAGATGTTGCAATTGGCTAGTTATCAGATCGAGCATTCAGACCACAGCAAGCTTATTCCGAGTGCTCCCATTTTAGTTGTCCAATCTGGGGCCCTGGTTGGCTAGCATGGGGCTCTAGATCAATAATGTAACAGCATGCAGGCGGGTTGAAAAGAAACACGGTAAAGCCATTTCAGGCGAATCGGGTGACCCTCCCTGCGGCGGGCAACGCCTTCGCTTCCGGCAGTCTGGTCGGAATTAGCCAGAGCCCTCTTCAGCATGCAGTATGAGTTGTTCACCCATTGCATTGATGTGGATGAGTTCTGTGGACTTCGTTCTTCAAGATTGGGAAAAGGTAAATTTCAAGCAAGGTAAAGAGAGGACCTCAAATCGTGGCCATACTAAGAGTCAAACTATTACGGAATGTTTATTTTCTCATATAAAGTAGCAGGTCAACGATTTCCACATCCCATACTACTCAATATCCATACCGGAAATGAGGATGGTCATCTCCAAGATTATCAATCTCTGGGTCAGTAAGGCGGTGGTCTCTCTTCCCAGAATCCCTCAGCCTATTCTCGTTCCAAAGGCCAGCAGTATACAATATAACCAACCCGGCAGCAGTAGAGCTCATAATAAGAATTGTTTTGTATCCTTGCTTGTATAGTGGTGCTTGTTTACCTTGGAAGACCAATGCTGAAGCAATACCACCAAAGTTTCCGATGCCGACCTCAATGCCGATAGCAATTCCAGTCTTATAAGATCCACTGACATTATTGACAAGCATGGTCCATAGCATAGGGAGGGAAATATATGCACCACAGCCCATGAAGAAAAGGGCTCCATACTTGACGTGGATACTGACATGACTTTGATTCATGAGTATTCCTGCACCGACTGCTGACATGGCGTATCCAAAGAGAGCAAAAGCTGAACGATGCTTCAACTTGTCGGATGCAAAGGCTGTAGTGAGGCATGCTACAGATGCAGCGGCAAAAATTGGAATGACCAAGGCTTGTACATGTCGCGGACTTTGGCCTGCTTTGAATTGGTTGATAATTGTGGGTGCGAAGATGGCAACACTATAGACAGTGACTGTTGTGCAACATGCGATAGCGCCACTGCAGGTAAGATCTCACGTCAGTCTTTATTCTATTGATTGGTTCGACAAGGAAAGAACTTACACAATATACATCTTCCAGTCAAGAAAGATGCGGAGAAGTGCTTTCTTATTCAGGTTGTCCATTCGCCCAATCATGCCTTGACCCCGAACTATACAATATCAGTTACACGAGCACATTGGAGGTACCTAAAGAAAAGAGACTGCCTACTCTTCGTAGCAAGAATATCTTTCTCTGTCGATGTTAACCATTTCGCAGTCGTTGGCCAATCGCAAAGGAAAGGATACGCAAGCAAAGTGATGCCAATTGTCATGCAACCTTCAATGATGAAGATCCATCGCCATGGGGAGTAATGATTGTTAGATTTGATCCCTGCAATTGCCAGAGCTAGAAGTCCACCAAAGGCTGTACTGACAGCATTCCCTACCATAAGCATGCTAAGTCTCCACTGAAGCTCATATCGAGGATAGTACTGAGCCAACAAAAACACGCTGCCCGGGATAAGTCCAGCTTCGAACACACCGAGGAAGAATCGAAGTGCCTTGAATCCAGTGAAATTGTGTACAACACCTTGGCCAATGGTCAATATGCCTATATCAATATTAGGATATTTTTACACTGATACTGAAATCCTGAAAACCTACCCACTAATACGCTCTCAATAGCGAGAACCTTCGAAGGAGAAGTCTTCTTCAAAAGCCAATTGCTTGGAACTTCACAAGTGATAAGGCCCATGAGCACGATTATCAAGCAAATATTGAAATCATTGCTTTTTGGGTTCATGTGCAGATCTTTTTGAACACCGAAAATATTTGCCGATCCGATGTTGATCCTGTCGACCAGAGAAACGAACCATAATGCGAAAAGAGGTGGAAGAAGATGGACATCGAGTTTCCAGATCAATTTTCGATATTGAAGGGGAGAGAGTTCGGTTGTTGAAGCAGGTGACTCGAGAGATGCAGTCTTCTCAACGTCAGAGACAACAAGTTCCTTCTCAATAGTAGCCATTATAGCATATGTAGAGATCGATGTAGAAATCAAAGCGTAAAAGAAGTTGCTGTGGTACCGAGGGATAGAAGGTCGCAGCTTGAGCTTGATAGAACTTTGCTAGTGCTTCTCCTGGGTGTGCATGCCTTTAAGCATGCAGTGCCATGCAGCTATCCAGCACACTTGAAGCTTGCTGCATTGGACATGGATGTAAGTCCACCCCAGGAAATATATTGTGTCTTGGCAATGATTGCCCAATAGTGGTCAGCTTGCAGACGCAGTACCATTCGCTTCAAGTTTGAGTGCCACATTATGATACTGACCCTGGGAGTGAACTGCTCAACGGTAACGTTATAGGAGAGCAGACGTTTAGAAACTCCTCTCATCTGCCGACAAGTACCGAAATCACTCAGCTCGAGTACAAGAGAGCTTTAGCTGAATTAATTTTAGTTTTATTCAGGGCACTTTCCACTGCCTGAGGTAAAGTTAAGATCCAAAAATTGTTGAAGCAACAGCACCGTTTTCTGTTTCAAGAACTTTCGTACGCCCCCCCACAAGCAACCCGCTTGGGAGAGTGATCTTAATTGGTTCCAGTTCTTATCCCGTGCGGGTTTGGGGGAAGCAAGGGCTCAATCTCCACCTCCCGCGCTCCCCGTCGGGCGACCTCGACAAATCAGAAGGCGACCCGAGTGTTGCAAGGATTAGTCAGTGAACCGGGAATGCGGGAGCTGTCCAAAACGTCGCTTGTTGGTAGTTGTAATTGTGGAAATAAACTACAACCAAAGCCACCGTTTGAAAGTGCTACAATTTTTTTTCCTTAGAGAAGCGTTTGAACGCCATCCAAACATGGTGTGAGGTTTTTCCACATCACAAGCAGAGCAAGGGATGAAATGAAACTTGCCAATGATCTAATACCCTTGCGAGATACAGCAACGTAACTCTGCCGTCTCTGTCTTACAGAACTGCCGCAAAAACTTCCTTAGAACATAGCAAATAGGGGCAAACAGTGGCAGACTTTGGAAGCAACAAAGCAAATATAGTGTACTATCTCTATATTTTGGAATATCTCTAGTGGCATCCGGTGGTTTCCCAAAGTCACTTCGCATTATATCAGATTGAGTGCCAACAACATATCTCCAATTGTTGTTCTGAATCAGGATTAACGATGATATTTCAGTTAATTTCATAAGAGAAAGCCAATGATATCATGAGAAAGCCACCAATGCAGCTGAATAGCAAACTAAGGAGCGCGCACATTTCGGCCAATTAAAATTATCTAGTGCTACGATACCAACAATACCCTGGATCATAAGAAACGATGTTGCGTAACAATGACACAAGGATATAATCATTCTAATTGGCTTCAAAACCCGGCTCCTATATCTCCCGCGAATTCAGGCCCTATCCGAAAAACCTCGCCGCATCGTTCCAGGAGAATCTTGCATAAAGGAGACGAAAGAGTTTAGTTGCGGCCAACATGTAGGGCTACAGTATGGCTACCTTGACCTTGAATGTTGCTCAATTGTTGGGATTCACTCAAGGGTCGGTAAATCCCCACATAATCCTCCTATCTTCCTCTAAGAAGTTGAGATCCTCTTGGAAAGATAAGATCTGCGAATCTCTCTCCTCTGTCATCCATCAACCTTTTACTTGGCTCATTCATTATGTCTAGCAATAGCACCGTGGGCAACCCTCTTGCGCACAATAGTGCAAGCCAAGGACAGTTGTGGGTTGCTGTGACAATTCCAGTCATCGTCCTTACCATATCGATTGTTGCTATACGAATATGGTGGAGAAAGACAGCGTCCGGAAAAATCACAAAATCAGACATTACAATTCTTGTTTCTTTAGTAAGTTCCATGATTTCCCTTAAGATACTTAAAGAACCTGCACTGACAAATTGTGTAGCTCTGCGCAATAGTCCAAGAAATTCTAGGATGCATAGGTGAGTTCTTATTCAGGTAAGGAACTATGGTTTACTGACATATTTAGCAATTCTTAAATGGGGTCTTGGTCATCACGCAGCCTACATTGGCCTTCACAAGACACAGAAAGCGCTAATGGTAAGATGCAAACTCTAGGGGCTTTTGACAAGCTTATTGTGCTAAACCAGAATAGTACTTTTACGTCTACCAGATTTTTTACAAAACCCTGGTGGGCACGACAAAAATGAGTTTCATCTTCCTCTATCTCGACTTGTTTCCAATTAGAAAGTTTGTTTGGGTCTGTCATGGTCTAAATATTTCTGTCATCGCCGCCATCATCGCATTTGATGCTGGCACAATATTTCAATGCACCCCCATTCCATACTTCTGGAACCGTACAATCAAAGGAGGTCATTGCATAGATAGTGCTGCTTTCTGGTATGGACATGCGGCTTGGAATACAGCGGTGGATATCCTCATCTTAATACTGCCAATTCCTGTAATCCGCTCGCTGCAAATGGGCAACCGTCAGAAGTGGGCTGTGGCTGGTGTCTTTGGTCTCGGTGCTTTGTAGGCTCTCCAACATCTAGCTATTGAATCAACCGCTAACATAGGCCAGCGTGATCGTTGCCAGTGTGCTAAGGATGATTGCGCTAAATCCTGCATCCAAGATCACACAAATGGATATGACTTGTAAGTCAGCCTATACTAAATAGTACGATCATCGTTGACAGATAATTGTAGATATTATCTCAACAAGCAACGCGTTCCTGTGGACCCAGCTTGAAGCCTGTGTAGCCATCATCTGCGCTTCCTTACCAACGCTGAAAGGACCAATCATGAAAATCATGCCTCGAATTTTCGGAACAGTGAACCGTTCGACTCGCGATGACTATAATCTGGATTCGATGAACAAGAAGAGTGGGAACAGTTCCGCTAATTGGAAGGATAGGAATAGCTTTCATCGAAGTAAGCCAACGAGAAGAGACGATGACTCGAGCAGCCAAGAACAAATCATTGGTATTACGAAAACTGTCGAAATTGTTTCCATCCGTGAAGGTAGACATGGGAATACGACGACTGCAGAACAGGAGGTCTTTCGGTCGAGTAAATGCGAGGTTTGATTAGTCTATGTTAGAAAAGAAGCGGTGTTTAGGTCTCATGTATTAAAATTGCCCTAATTCGAAAATCAGTTCTGCCTTAAACAGGCTCATCGCATTATCGGCTGCCCCTGGATGCCCCTTCGGTGGAGTTTGAGCTGAGGTTGTATAAGATTACACAAAAGCAGAAAAGAGTGGGGCTGTATCTTCGCTTAGAAACGAATCCAGGACTACCCCTCTTAAGGGGGAGGGGCAATCACGAGATTGAGGAGTTAAAAATTTACGAAGCTCTTCATGTAATTCTTTTGAAATCCTAATCCTATTCTAACGAATTTTGAGTGTCAGAAACCAAGATGAGCAAATCCGCAGTTACTGCGCCACTTTTATCTCACGAAAGCGCCTATTAGAAATGTCGAGGAAAGTCTGACTCCACTTCGGCAACTTGTCAAGGCAACACCATAATCAACTGCCTTAAGATAGTCAGTCCCGCAACAAACTTTCAATCAAATCTCTCTATCATATATTTTCCTTACGGTCACAATCGACAATTCCTCCTTTAACCAAACCCAACTACAACCTTAAAATGCCTCCAACACAGATCAAACAGACGCAAAATTTACAGATAAAACTTGACAGCCCCAGCAGAAGTTATTCTGCAGGCGACTATGTGACTGGAAATGTGATTCTAAATGCACAATGTCAGCCATTTGGTTTCGTAAGAATCGTAATATTTGGCCGCTGTAAAACGAAAATTACAAAGCACACTCCTTCGACCGAAGATCGCATGTCTAGGACAGATGTATATCGTGGCAGGAGAGCGCTGTTTGAGTTTCACCAGCCACTGTACGATGGTACGGTTAGTGATCCGCTTCTGGGCGGGCCGGTCAATACATTTCCCTTCGCTTTACGGATACCATTTCACCCAAGCGGTTATGGGGACCACTACAAGTTTGGGCCAGAATTCTTGCCAACTGATGGCGACATGACGAGGCATATGCTACCATCAAGTTTCTACTATTACAAGGATGGCTCAAGTAATACTCAAGCATTTGTGGAGTATGCTCTCGTTGCAGAAGTCCTGAAGGACAAAAGCGCATCAAAGTCAATTTTTGACGCTTCGACGCCTTTTCTTTTCCTGGCTCCAACAACATCGACACCAATATCGGAATTTAGGATAAAGTCAGACGCAAATTTGATCACAATAAGAACGTTACGCCTCCTTGCTGAGCATGCGGAAGGCAAATTAACCACCGGACAAAAACTTAAGAATGTGTTTAAAACATCCTCAGTTCCGGGATACACCTTTACGCTACGAGTCAACTACCCCACCGTAATCCAACTAAACCACCCAGCGCCAGTTCCATTCCGCGTAGCTCTTTTCCCCGAATTTAAAAACGAGAAATACACTCTCCCACCCTCAGAAGCCCTTCCGCAAGTCCGCATCACCAAACTTGGCCTCTCCCTCCGCGCAATGTACGCATTCCGCGCCTCGAGCTCATATAAAACTGCCAACATCGACGACTACGTACAAGACAAGTATTATTGGTCCTTCCCAACCTTCGGTGGAGACGATTTCATTCTCCGAGCTGGGCCGCCAGGATACTCGGAGCCAGGAGAAAAGCCTGGCGCTTTGAGGTCAGAGGTGTTGAATTTAGGGAGTATGCTTGATATTAGACTTACGCCGACGTATGCATATGCTCAGCAGACTAAATCGATGTTTGTGACGCCGGTAGTGCCGACTTTTGCAACGTATAATATTGCGCTTAGTTATGGGATCAGGTGGAAAATTGAACTGGAGTGTGCAGGCAAAAAGGAGACTGTTGATAATTATGATATGTACGTGGAGCCGTGTCTTGTACTTGCGCCTGCTGGTCCACCAAATCCTGCTTGAGGAGATGAAACAGTCAGATTTCGTTTAATCAGTGACGTTGACCGGTCAAAGTCAGGATCTTGAGATCTGAACGACCTCGTTGTAACGGAGTGGTTTGAGAGAGCAAGTGGGATTTGAATGACAAGGATATACGATATACGAGGTAGGAGAACCAGCTTTTTGGAATACGCATTCTAGTTTGGTTTTGATACTGAGAAGATAATGAGCAACACATCTGTATGAATTTTTTCCCGAGCTAATGTTAGGATAGACTCCATGATCTTCTTGAAGAAAACAACAATACACCTATGAATTGAACGAAGTCACCCTACTCAATCATCATCTTTGTCGTCATCATCGTCACCGTCCTTGTTGTTTGTAGTCCCTCCTGACTTATCCGGTTGAGTTGCAACTGGTTGGGCAGCCACTGGTGTTGTACTTCCATTACTTGTACTTCCTCCCGCCAATAAAGCAAAGTCTCCAAAGGCCTGTGTTCTCGCAGCTCCCAGATTGGCATCAAACCCACCAAAACCTATATGCCATCAAAGTCAGGTCTCAATCCCTCCTAGGCCACGCGATGGGATTGCTATGCACTCACCGACGTTATGGAAACCCATACTGGCAGCAGGGTCTGCAGGATTAGACACCTTTTCATTTGACAAGCCCCAACCCATCTCAAAAATACCGCCAGTGTTGCCGGAACCAAATCCTAGTTCTCCGCCAGTAATACAGTTTTGGCACAAGAACGTAAATGTCATTTGGCCATTAGCCAACACCGTCCCCTGGTCAATTTGCTTGATCGCAAAATTCCCTCTCGCTTGAGGAGGGCTCTGATCCTCATCCTGCGAAACTCGGAAAGTTGACATGACTGTTGGAGGATTAGTAGCGGTATTTGGCCACGCAGCAATCAAAAGTGGCCCTTCCATCTCTCCCGTCATCCCAACGCCGGCCCATCCGTTATTATTAGGCATTGGTGCTGATATTTGACCAATGAAGTCTGTGGAGGGGTTGAGAGGGAGTGCCATGGCGAAGCCGAAGGATGTGCGGGCGCCGAAGAAGCGTTGCATTGTAAAGCCTGTGAGGGGGTCGACGAAGGTTGCTGTTCCTGGATTGGGGCCATCATCATCATCGCCGCCCTCATCGTCATCATCGTCATCGTCGGCTTGTACTGGGGAAAGTAATTGGGAAAGAAGATAGAGGAATGGGAGGAGATCGAATGGTTTCTTCATGATTGAGAACTTTCCAAAGATATGTTTAGTTCGGTCAATTTCTGAGAGAACGGAAGCAAATGAAGCCCTTAAAGAAAGGGAGTACTGAAGAACTAGCGTAGAGAGAGAAATGATTCTCTCGACTCTCTTATAGGGACTCTCATAGAAAGCCTAAATAGTTCTTGTCTAATTTAGATCTGCAGCTAGCAGTGTCATAATTCTCCTTACATCCACCAGCCCCAGTTTCATCAGAAAGTTTTCTCCGGGCTCGGTGGAGAAAGTTAGTGCTCGCTTCTTCCCCTATTCGAAGCGATGCTACAATGGGTTGGCTATTATCTTGGCTGATTCCCGTCTCTTTGTCCATAACGCGTGCCCCTAGCAGATCATGAGTATTAGGAGAACTCACGTATTCGCTGACGTAAATTACTTCGTACAGCAGTAATCCGGAAACCTGCAAGAGTGTACCTTGGCACTTCGGCCAAACAAGGGCGCATATCTCGTGCCATTATGTTCGTGGAAGGAATATGAGAGTGAGACTAGAGCTTGGGTGACAGCCCTGTGTCTGGAAATTTGTCCGACAGTCTGAATAATAAATTAAGAGCTTGGATGAAATGAAAGCTGATAAAGTCGCATCTAGTCGGTTCGACACCCAAATTTTGCAATTCATGGAAGGAGGTTGGTCAATAAAGGCTCCATATAAGCTTGGCTAAATCTTGGTATAGTATCATGTCTGGCGCTAGCACCCGATGACTAGCAAGAGATGGAAACTGCAAGAGTAAGGAAATGAGAAGAAAGAACAAGCCCTTCAAGAATGCTTTATTCGGAAGACTTGCGACAGAAAAACTTCCGTACTGGAAAGGCTCGATGCCGTTGAGTTCGGCATTATTAAAGGTCTTGATTCAATCATATAGTTTGAGGCTTCCTCTATCAAGATATTTTAGCATTCAGATGCGATGCAATTCAGGAAAACGCTCTCTGGCAACTTCACGCGAGTATGCGGCAACGAGATCACTCCTGTCATCAGGTTCTAACTCGGTAGCTCTTTCCTTCCTTTCCTCACCCTCGCACGATCCCCGGATTTGCATATCGCGATTTCCATTCCAGTCAAAAATCAATTACAAGTGTTCGAGGTCAAAGTTCAAAACAACCGCTTAGAATTGCCAAGCCGTTTCCACATGCCTGAGCCAGTGAGATCGGCAAATTTGAAGCATGATCGAACAGCTGCCAAGCATGATTCTCTGCTAGGCCCTGAGTGAGACATATAAAGTCTGAACAATCAATTGGCTGTTTTGAAGGGGAAGAGAAGAGATGGCAGCCTTTGCCGTGGTGAGTGGGAATCTTAGCGCAGGAGTGGCTTTTGGGAATGACTTAAGACATCGACATTGCGAAATCGTTGCAAATTTGATACTATTAAAATTTATTTTCTTTGTAGTTCATGCTAAATGGTAGGCTGTATTATAAAAATGATGCAAACTTGCTTACGAGACTGTTCAGCCTCTGAGCTATACATATCACTTTGCTGGCGGCTAGAGTGTACCATTTCATATGACATCGCCACATAGGTTGATACCTCTCCAATCAAACGACCAAGTATCCTGGTTAGCTGAGTCGTAGTTACGGTAATCTTGGTAAAATTTGTGGCTGCTAAAATGTTTGACTTCCTATGCGTCCTGAATATCTACCGAAAATCCCCGTTTCCTGATATCCTCTGACCAGCAAAAATTGGCCCTTGTGCGCAGCTAACAAAATCGGCCAGGGGGAGTCCGCTTCTAGAGGTAGATTGATCGCTAACGAATTCAAAGATGGTCTTATCGATTACAGGGTCTATAAGGGTCGCAAGAGTCCGAGAGGAACATAATCTCGGCATGCCGGACTTGTGATAAACTAGCGAAGCGCTGGATCAGAGGGTTCTTGTGCAATTGGACCTTGTGCCAGTACTGAGTATATTGGAATAACTGATTAATTGAAAATAATGAGTGGTGTTGAGAGATGGTAATATCCTCAGCTGTTCTACGCTAAACTACAATAGGCAAGGCGTCATATCCTGAACTGACACGAAGACGTTAATAACAGCTCAAATGGTGGCAACGTAGCAACGGCGGCAAGAACAGCTGTGTGCACGATGATCAGAGAAAATACATGTGTTTAGTTATTAGAAGTTATATCGGGTAAGCCCTGTGTTTACTAATATATACCTTCTTTGGCACAGTCATAAGACACCTCCATGCTCATGATATAGGATGTGCTCGATTATAGACCAGAAATTAGACTCCGCTTCTGGCCTGTTATTCTTACCAACGATTAAAATAGTAGAGCTGTGAAAATGAGTCTTCGCACTTAATTATAGCCTATCTCACGCTTAGCTGCCTTTCCAGCTTGCGGAGTTTCTGCTTAAGAGATATCGACTTTCGTGCCCCTATCCCAATAAACTGTTGATTTGTTGCTGCCTTATGGATCAGGTATACCCGCACACACTATGTAACGTAACCCTTAGGGGCTTCTCCCACTCTAGTTTTAAGAAGCCAAGTCATCAACTCCAAAGAATATTACAACATAAACTCGTTTTGGTATACACACGGCTCATTTGATTTACGATTTAGACATGACTTCGAGTGCCATTATCCAAGACCTCATAGCGGCTCGCCTCGATCGAGTGCGAGAGGCCTCTGAAAAGCGAGATGTAGACGCGTTGATGCGCTGGTACTCGAAAGACGCCCGTTTCAGTCACGTTTGTGCGAATGAATCTCGCGTCGACATTCAGTTCGGAACTACTAACTTAAATTGGCAGTCAATAATATTTCCCTACAGGGTTGGGACGCGATCCACGATTTCTATGCGGCTGGATACAAAGCCATGCCCACTTTCAAGATTCTAGATCCTAAAACTACTGGGTTCACTCCTGAGTTCGTCGCCTGTGAGATGAAATGCGAGGGTATTACTGCGGTTGACCTCCCTCAAGCGCAACTTCAAGCTGGGGAGACCTTGAGATTGACAGGTGTGACATTGTTCTGGTGGAAGTGGGAGGGCCCAGGAGAGAACTGGGACGGCAGTCTTTCGGAGGAGGCAGTGCGAGGCTGGAAAATCATTGAGGAGCGCGCTTACTTTACTGAATCGAAGGCCAATAGTGGTTAGGCCCAAGATCACTCTAGTCAATCACTAGATACGACGATTTCTTCGAAAGGAGAAGCAAGGTTGGGGAGAGAATGGACAACTGAATTTGTGTTTTAGAGAACATGGAAGCAGTAGGTTATCGCTGGAAAAATCTATTTGACGCTGTGGCGCCTATATTTTGTTCTGTGGCCGTCACTTGGGTCCTCCCCAATGTGTTCACCCGCATCATGAAAGCCAACCCCAGAAAACCAAGAACCCCCAGCTCAATCACAGCATGTTCTCGGGACACAGGGACAAGCGTTAATCCACACATGACGCTTCTTTGAGAGAGGGGGGGTTGGGGAGTAGAAAATTGCCGAATATTGTTATCTTCCAAACTAAACAGAACAAGTCGTGCGACATCCTAACCACCAATGAAATTTTTGAAAGGATTCTTTGTGACGATTGTAAACAAAGCCCTACTTTGGCTTACATAACATTCTACTCCCATTGTTCTCCTATTTTTCTTTCAGCACCTTTATATTCAGGAACAATACTAAGGAATTGGCGAGTACCGCAACAATCCATCTTTTAACATTCATATTTATGCACAGCATCATGGCTCTTCGTATTATCGTGCTCGCGAATTTCTCAGTTTACCAATATGCATTTGATATGTCTTTTCCTACCGTAGGAGTCTTCACAAAATATTGCATCTCCGGATTTATTTCGAAAACTTCGTGCTTTGATAGTAGCGGTGTTATCAAGTAAGGATCAATTCTTCAGTGAAAAACTAAACGATCGCTTCACGCCTATCCCAATGACTTCTATCGTATCTACTGAGAGCTATTATGAATCGCAATCCCCTAGGGGCGATGGAAAGGACTGTGAGTATCAAGAAAAACCATCGTGGCGCTCTTTATTTGCATTCACGCAACGAGAGCATTTAGGTTCTCTGATTCTGGTGATATTATTTGGCATCATAGCTGGGTTTCCACAGCCGGTAACTGCTATCTTCTACGGTCGCATATTTTCCGATATGGCAAAATTTGGTGCGGGAGATGCGACGGGCACAGAGACACTCAACAGCATATCTTTATGGTGTACTGCATTGGCAGCTATTGGTGCTGCGACATGGCTAGTTCAAGGCATTGCACTGCTGGCAGAAATGATATTCGGGGAACTTCAGGCGAAAACCGTTCGAAAAAAAACGTTCGAGGGTATGGTTGATAAAGAGATAGAATGGTACGACCTCCGTAAAGATGGCATTGCATCTCTCTTGACCCGAATACAAACGTGAGCGTTGATCTCCTAAAAGTTGACCTCCCGCTAACTTCAGCTCAGGCAAACTCGAGAGTTTCAATTGGCCGTCTCCCAACCTCTAGGGTATTTCATCACCGAACTCTCCGGGTCCATACTAGCCATTTGTGTAGCTTTATTTTACTCATGGAGACTTACCCTTGTCCTCTTCACCACGATCCCTGTTACAGCTGTTCTTATTATCTGGATTTCCTCGAAAATTGGTCCCGCTATTGACCGGCAAAAAATTGGGCTTACGAGGGCGTTGAAAGTTGCGAACACTTCATTTTCCGCTATCTATATTGTCAAAGCATTCAATGGACAGGAGCAAGAAGTATGGAAATACAATACAATTATCAAGCGAGTAGCCCGGGAATACTTGATACAGGCGAGGGCAAACGCATTTCAAGTTGGCATAACAAGGTTCATGATGATTGGCATTTTTGTTCAGGGATTCTGGTATGGTCTTTATTTGGCACAGCGAGGTCTCGACTCGGGTCGTATTGTGACTACTTTTTATGCATGTCTATTTGCTATACAGGGCGTTGTGATCTTGCTTCCTCACTGGATGGTCATCAAAAAAGGCATGTTCGCAGGAGAAACAATCAGGAAAATTATAATACAGATGCAAAATCAGCACAAATCCGCTATCATAACCGGCACTCTGAAGCCTAACATCTGTGAAGGTGATATCGAGATCAAGGAGGTAACTTAACGGTCTCTACTTTCTAGCATGAACTAAGCTAACCTCTTCTAGGTGACATTTTCGTATCCCTCAAATCCTCGTCAACAAGTTCTTACTAGATCCACCTTCTTCTTCCCAGCCCATGAGACAACTTTCGTCATTGGTAAGAGTGGTTCGGGGAAAAGCACAATTGGAAACCTGCTGTTAAAATACTACAGTGCAACGTCTGGGGAAATTCTCGTCGATAGTCGACCAATTCAGGACCTTGATGTGGTATGGCTTCGCCAGAACATCACCCTAGTGCAGCAGGATAGCGTATTATTTAATGACACAATTCTGCAAAACATCGTATTTGGACGATCTGATCCTGTGACAGAGAAAGATGTGCTCAAAGCAATGAGCACTGCAGATTTGGCACAAACAATCAAAGATTTGCCAGAAGGTTTGGAAACCATTGTTGGGATTAGTGGAAAATCCTTGAGTGGAGGACAACAACAGAGGGTTGCACTGGCAAGGGCTCGACTCCGTGATACCCCTATCCTTATATTAGACGAGTCCACAAGCGCTCTCGATCGCACGAGTCGAGAGAAAGTTATGACCGAAATACGGAAATGGAGGGAAAGAAAAACTACAATAATCATAACGCATACTGTTTCACAGATTGAGCAGAAAGATTATGTTTATGTGATGGAGCGCGGTGTTGTTGTACAGGAGGGATATCGCAAAAGTCTTGAGGTAGAGAAGCATGGAAGGTTTTTTATGTTTGTCAAGGCTGGTCAACCTTCGTCTGTAATACCAGAAGAGAGAAATACGCTAATCGCTCGAGGAAAGCGCAACTCTGAGCCGACATCACCAATCATCTCAACATCTGAGGAATCAGAGGGAAATTGTTTGCCAATTGCAACCAAGCACCAACAAAATTACATACCCACCATATTGAGCTTTGCGAAACCTCCTGTCAATTCCTTGATTCGCAGTCCCAACCTTCTATGTAGTAATCGTTTCTCCCTTGATGTTCTAGCAGCACAAACGAACTACCTACACGAAAAAGAAATGGGGTCAACACCACCGCCACCATCAATATCGAAATTTCAGTCCCAATCAAATCGGCAATCAGTAATTCCAAATTCAGCAGCATCAGAGATCAAAGAAAAGAATTATCCGTTTCCCACAGATAGTCTCCTTGTTGAGATACCCCCTTCATCTGTCTCCAGTACCAGGCAAGCTACACAACTAGCCTTTGTCACGCAAGCAGGTTTGAGCGAAATAAACCAAGAGGGCCTCAAGTCTAAGGAAAAACCAACATTATCTACTATCAACGCAGGAATCACAAGATATGACCTGCCCAAAGTCGAAAAAGCATCATCCCATACGAGTTCATCTAATGGCTGGGGTCCGTACGAAGGAGAGACTGTTTCCATGACCGCAGTTTTGAAGACCGTCTGGCCAACACTGGGAAATTTTGATCGTTTAATCTTCATTCTAGGCATCATCACCTCAACAGTCGCTGCTAGTTCTACACCCTTGTTCGCTTAGGTCTTCAGCAAGCTCCTAGGTGTTTTCTGGCTGAAGGTGAATCAATCAGCAGAAGGCCGAAAATGGGCTTTGTCACTACTGGGAATTGCAATTGTCGATGGAATAGCCTTCTTTAGTTCTCGTTATGCTTCAGAATATGTTGGACAAGCTTGGGTCAACTTTTTACGGGTCGAAGCTCTGAAGAGAATCCTTGCTCAGCCAAAGTCATGGTTTGACGAGCCAAAGAACTCTCCTGGAAGGTTAGCAGAATGCTTGGATCACAATGCAGAAGAAATGCGGAATTTGATTGGCCGATTTGCAGCACCCATCTACATGGTGTTATGGATACTAGCAATATCTGTGACCTGGGCTCTCACCATTTCCTGGAAACTAGCTCTCGTCGCTTTAGCTTGCACACCAGTAATGTTCCTTGTTACCCGAACTTTCGACCATGTAAGCAGTTTTTGGGAAAGCAAATGCAACTTCGCCTCTGAGTCTACTGCTACCATCCTTAGCGAAGTTTTCTCCAATATCCGCGTCGTCCGTGCCTTCACGCTCGAAAGTTACTTTAAGAATAAACACTCTAAGTCAACATCTGTCACATATAGAGCTGGCGTGTCCCGAGCTATGTATTCAGGCCTCCTCTTTGGACTAGTAGAAACAATAAGCATGTTCACAACATCCTTGGTGTTCTACTATGGGGGGGTTATGATCACAAAGGGTGAGAACACAGTAACACATGTCCTCCAAGTAGTTAATCTCCTCCTCTTCGGCATTGCCAACTCCGCCGCCATCATCGCCCTCATCCCACAAGTTGAATCGTCCCGCACGACAGCAATACATATGCTGTACTTGGCCACATTGCCCTATCCTACTTCTCACGAGTACCAGGAAGGTACGAGACTCGAAACCTTGTTCCCAATTGAATTCAAGGACTGTAATTTTACATATCCCAGTCGACCGGGAAAGAGGAGTTTAAAAGGCGTTAGTTTGAAGATCAAGGAGGGAATTTGTACCGCAATAGTTGGCCCCTCAGGCTCGGGGAAATCAACAATAGCCACCCTCATCCTCGCCCTCTACCGCCCCGACTCATCCCCAGTCACCCCGACCACCGACGAAACCCCCCACTCCTTCTCCCAACTCACATTCTCCTCTCATCCCGTCACCTCTCTCAGAATCCATAGTCTCCGCACCCAGATCGCTATCGTCCCCCAGGCCACCCTCCTATTTCCCACCACAATATATCAAAATATCATTTATGGTTTGCCAGAAGCAAGTCCCTACCACTGCCGGCGTGCAGCCATGCATGCAGCAACCCAAGCCGGAATACACGATTTTATTATGTCCCTCCAGCTCGGGTACAACACTCTTATTGGCGATGGAGGCATAAGTCTCTCAGGAGGCCAGACTCAACGAATATGTATAGCCCGCGCACTAGTTAGGCAGCCGAAGTTATTGATTCTCGACGAGGCGACGAGTGCGTTAGATGCTGTGTCTGCTACTGAAATACGAGAAACAATAACAAACCTTATGGCAAACCCAAGAAGTAGAAAGGGTGCAGGGAGCTTGACGGTTGTTATTATTAGTCATAGTACAGAGATGATGCAGATAGCATCCGAAGTGGTAGTCATTGAGCACGGACGTGTAGTAGAAAAAGGAGGGTTTGAAGAACTCAGGAGGAGGGGAGGACCATTTGCGAGATTGATTGGGTTGAAGAAAGATGAGTTGGGGTTGGAAACGAAGGAGGGGTGGTAGTGTGACTATTGAGGATTTGGCGCCAGGTAAGGGGCACTGGAATAGGATTGAAAGTATTTAAATCTTGAAATGTATGCTTTTGATTCGATTATGAGGCGACGGGGTTAAAGAGAATTAGGTTTGGTAAAAGGCGATGGTTGACTCCCGTCATCGCGTCACTTGTTGACATTCACAGCACTCAGTCGAAACAAACGATTAGTTTTTTTTTCAGGCTTTCAAGAAAACTTAAAATCCACAATTTAAATGAACAAGCTTTAGATACAGAAGAGATCTCAGTATTTAAAATCCTAGTCAACTACAATCGTATGTATTTCTTAACCGTTGATCTGCTTCTTTTGCTTAAATATCTTGTACCCCAAGGTGTTATCGAACATGACAATAACCCAGCTTCTATGATTCCTTTGACCTAATTTTTAGCTCGCAACCTCACCTTCACCCCCTCCACCACGCCGTCATACCTTAATATGACCACATTCCTCTTGACAAGTACCAACAAGCCGGCTTGATCAAGTGGTTAAGATATCTGTCTCTAAACTACAGTCTTATTTAGCAACGACCTTTGTACGTCGAGTCCACAGATTATTGAAAGGTCTTGGAAGAACCCAGAAGATCATCAGCTCGATCCTAGTACCTGATACGATAATTTTCTTTTAGCGGTTATTGGAGTTCAGGCTGCCTTACTTTTTATTTTGAGAAAACTTAAAGGTACGCGACCTTTAAATTTAACTTGTGATTCTCGGTCGCGCTTTCCCTTCACAGGCATCTCGGCTAACCCTCCCTCTTTTCCTCTCATATCCACCAAACTCTATATTCCAAGATAAGCACCTCAACTTCTAAACACAGCCGGTTTGGCCCAGTGGTAAGGCATCTGTCTCACACCAGTGGCGGCCCGTGGTTGCGGTTTTGAGCAATCTATGTCGGTTGACGGACACAGAAGATCATCAGTTCGATCCTGATAGCTGGCATTTTCTTTTTGGTTTATTTTGAAATTTGAATCTCCATGTACATAAAGGCAGTCCTCTCTTTATCCACAGGTCTAGTGAGTTTTGGCTCGCTGATGAGCCGCGGTTCTCCAAAGCTTGGTGTCGTTCCTTCCTTCGCCGCCATCCCCTTAGGTTAAATATTAGTCCAGCAGATATCTGAGCTCTAAAACCAACTTGCGTCTGTATATGACTGCAATAACTCGTTTCAGCTTAAAACCAGCACATGCAAAGAATATGGTCCACACACAACCATAGGTACTATAACCAAAGCCCAGCAAGAATAAAAATCCGCTTGTTTCTGTTAGCCTAGTGGCGGAGATTTCGAATTCCATTGAGATTTGTAGGAACTGACACAAAATAAAATTTCAGAGAAGACATTAAGTTTGGAGTAGATACTGAGTTCTGTATTTTTTAAAGTTGTAACGCTACAGACATTTCATGATTGGCCCTACTATTTTGTACCTGTCCTTTTCGTTCTAGCCAGCTTTCTGAACTTCACAATCTTGGTAACTACACCTCGCTTTACCCATTCGCGGGGTTATACATACAAAAGTCGATATTTTTGTTGGCGGAGAAGCCTCCATTGTTCCCAGCCCATGTGGGGAAGCTATGTGCCTTGCCGCTTCCTCCAAAGACTGCAAAACTGAAGATAAACACCAAGACTTGTGTTCCCCCATCTAGTGCAGCGCTAACTAGGTAATTATATTTGACAAACAGGCCAGGTCGATAAAGACGGAGGTAGTATTGTGCGAAGAAGCCAATGATGAAATAGGAGAGGATGGAGGCGTTGACACCGACGAATAACCAGCCCATGTACCAGAGGATGATCGAAAGGTTGATGTAGTTGAAAAACTTAATCTTCGTCCTCCTGTACAAAAGCCAGAAAGGGACAGGGACGATAAATCCCAACAAGTAACTAATCGTCACCCACTGGTACCTGGCCCCCACACTAAACATATCGCCGGCGATGCTCCAGGCGATGGCGAGAGTATTGTATTGTTGTACATTTTGTCCGGACCAGATGTTTGATCCCTCGATGGATTTCAAGATGGTGAACTGATTTGTGACGATCGTCTTCATCATGATGTAGTTGAAGATTGCACCAATTACGGCACCGAGGATCTGGGCGGTGAATGTTGCTTTGGGGGAGAGGTGAACTAGTTGGGCGACTTTGAGATCGCGGGCGAGCCATTGACCTTGTTGGACGCCGTTGAAGCCGAAGACCGTGAAGTACATGTTTGCTAGGCGATTTTTATTAGCTGCGAGGAGAAAAATACTTTTTAAGGGATACGAACCGAGTGGTTTGCCTGGATGGATGTAGCCTGCTACCATTTGGATGATGGGTTGCTGGTTAAATTGGAAACCGGTAAGACCCATTTGGGCACCGAAGAAAAGGATAAAGACTGCGGCGAAGAGATTGGCAATTATATATCCCCACCAAGGAAGTGTTGAGTTGATGCCATAAAGGGTGCCAAGACCAATAAAAAAGCTCAAAACAAGCACGTTTCCATACCACCAATTTGGAACCTCTTCGTATCCTTCTTGGACCATCATCTTGTAGTGAGGATCCATTGTCGGATCTTCAAGAACTCTTCGCTTGTGCTCTTCCTTGCTAAGTCCCCCTGTCCAGAACATGTATGTTGATGGCTGCAAGAGCTTCTTGAGGTTGGTTGGGTGAAGGAAGAAGAAGCCAGCTTTTATGTCGGACCAATTCCATAAGAACATATGCACAAGTGCAGCGGTACAACCCATATTTGTAGTTACAAGGTAGGCGAGATAGGTACCTGTTAGATGTGGGATACCATGTTCCGCTAGACCAGTCCGATTGATCTCATTTTGAGGCGTCAAAATGAGCGACAGGTTATACTCAGAGAAGACCGTCGAGTTTGATGCATCGTCAAATAATAGTTGAGACATGAATGGGAAATTTTGGGATCCCCAAATATTTCCGTAATAGATACCCATGAAGAGAACAATGCAAAGGAGGTATCCAATGCAGCTGTTTGTCAGTGTGTACAGGGGGATCCACATTGGTGATCCAAGACTGGCAATGTACTGCCAATCAAAGCTGATGGAAAGAAATCCCAGTCCCTCGTTCCCTTGAGAGCCACCGAACAGGTTGGTGAAGAGTAAACTGTTCTGCTTGGCGAGACAGAAGATAGAGAGACCTTGTAGTAGTGGGAAGATCCACTCTGGTACGATTTCCCAAACCAATATGACAGCAAACACAATCCAGAAAACCCTCAATCGAAATCTTGTTTCGGCTTTATCTCGATGAAGAGTTTCAAGAAGAGTGACGACAGGAATATTGATAGGCCATAACATTCTAGGAAAATTTTAGTAAAACATGTGAGCATATGTGATTGAAAAGGAATACCTTGACGGCTGCACAAGTACAGAGCGCAAAAGGCCAGCTATGCCAAATCCAAGCAGCTGTGAAGATATGACGAGGAAGATTGCCGCACCAGCGTTTGGATCTGCGTTATAGTACAGTCTTTGAGCAGCAAGAATCTCAGTTGATACGGCGTTTGTGGCGGCGGCTGAGGCCATAATAACGATAAACCCATGCTCTTTTGAGTTAAAGGGAAATGGATTCAACAGAGTTAGCAACTTCCCCTTTCTTGGTATCAAAGCCAAGAGTTCTCCAAGAGCATACCCGATGACTGTCATGAATACAATAGAGATGTAGATAGCTTGAGGCTTGAAGTAATAGATTTCCTGTAGGACCGAGGCAAAGACTGCCAATCCAATTCCTGAAAATTGTGAGTTAGTACCGCTATCGTTTTTGTACTAATAAATTTCCCTACCGAGGAAGAAAGCACGAAAAGTCCATGGGCTTAAGGTTGGATCATCATCGACGTGGAGAACATGGGTGAGGACATCTTTTGCGTCTGACAGTACGGCAACCTCTCCAAAGTGATCCTCCTTTGAAGCATCGAATATTGGCGACTCGCCACCCATGTATGTAACTTCTGGGTAAGGAGTCTTGGCTTCCATTTCGATGTCTCGAGAAGACGTGTGACCAAGGTCATGATTGATGTCCGTATCCGCTCTCGCAAATCCAGGTCTATGGGTCGCCATAGTGAAGGTAAGTGTTGACCCAAAGGATTCAGAAGTCAATAGACATTTGACGTTCCACTGAAGAAATTTAAATGTTTTAGCAGGGAGGTGGTTCTTATATGTCGTTGAACTAACCCCTCATTTAAGCCTTGAGGAATGTTACATTAGAAGCCCTTATCTCAAAGATATTTGCTCTATCGGCGTAGCTAGTGGCCGTCTCCAAGCCTGGTACAAACCTGCAGTGTAAACACCCAGCACCGGTTCGAACTTCCACAACCAGTAAATTAACCTCAAGAATATCTACTGCGGGACAAAGGAGCGAATAAGAGGATAAATAGTGTTGGAAGGAGGGATCAAAACTATACCATATTTCTAGAAGCGGATTCTAGAACATCATTTCCACCAATAAACTTCTAAAGTTCATCCCAGAACAATAATGGTGACGAAACGCTACACCCATGATGGCTGAAGAAGTGAAGATAAGCTTTCCCAGGTTTTAAGTCCTTGCCAGATAAAGAAGTCGGGGCCATGATCAACGATCGGGTGGCTTCTTAGTACATAACGGCGGACTGCAAATGGATCTCAATTTGCTGAAATATAGCAGAAATTCAGGGTATCGTTCGTATTATTGTCCGTGTGGGCGAGACCATCATCGGCGGCCCATGAGCACCTGCCTCCTTGAGTGCAGGTTTCGCTATCGTGACCGTCGAGAAAAGCGAAAGGCCCATATTTATAAACTTGTACCCTTTAACCATTGTGATTCGATCGGGGTATTGAAAATGGGTTTAGGCATGGGCCGGGTAGCGTCGTGCCTGGTTCGCCAGGGGGTCTCTTTCGAAGCAGCTTCCTGTTCCATCCAAGCGTGATAAATGCTGTCAACTGTGGACCCCCGGCAAGAAGGGAAAGAAAGCTTAGGTCCGCCACAGAAAGCTTGTCTTGCGCCACGGAATACGGCATTAGGAGTTGCTCATTCGCCAGAGTTGTTGTGATAGTGATCGTGGTATCTGAAGGATTCTGGTACGAAGTGCAATGTAACCTTCGTACAAGCTGAGTTCGTTAAAGCTCGTTGCCCGATCGTCTTTCGATGGCGATCATAAATCCAGACCTTTTTCATTCAACTACACAAGGCATATATGTTTCTGTCGAACAATACATGCGTAGGCTAGTGACAGAGTTCAATTTTAAACTCTGCTTTCAAATACTGTCTTAAGGGCACCTTCATTATACCTTCATTACACCCGCATCACACCAGCATTGTATACTCTCCCCAACGTCGTAATGACTTCTTCGAGTTGCTTCCCATAACTATTCGATAAACTTTATGTTCCCATTTTCGGGGAGTCCTGGTTATGGGCAGTCATCTGCATCCAAATTCGCATTCTGTCCTGGATAAAGAAACTTGGAACCCCCCTCTTAACATTGGCAAGTGCTACTTTGCAAAGATAATAGATTTACTTTGAACGGATTCGCCTCAATAAAAGATTCAGAGGCTAAGATAGAGTGTTTTCATTCTATGTCCAAGTCTCAGGACCCGTTCTCAATCACTTGCAGCATTTCAAACTTGTGCACAAAGCGTGCACGACATCATGCTTCGGGAACTAATATTTGTGCGTCCAACAAAATAGATAAATCTACCTTCTATACAGGTTCCATTTTGTATTTGCTCGGAATATCTAGGCGGCTCGAATGACTAGGGGTACGCACTGAAATTTTATTCTGTGGCACTAAAAAGCTATCTTGTTTTATCACTAATGACATTTTTGTATCATTAGAGCAAAGACTGTGCAACCAAATATAAAGCGTACTTCTCTTTAGCGCTTGTCTACAACTCTAGAATAAATTATATCCATCAAATCCTTACACATCTCTATCCCTAAATCACCATTTCAAAAGTAGCCCATTCCATTTCCCTTACAATTGGCCCACAGCCTATAGCTGTGGGTTATCTTCGACTAATTAGGCCCACCCCAGACCCATCCCATATAAACGTATCACAAAATTTGTCTTTTGAAGTTTTTTATATGGAGTTCACTTGCTAGTGCCCTTGCTAATGAACTAAACAATTCTATATCGAGTCGTAAAATTCGTTCCCACACGGTTCTATAGACTCCATATATTCAAGAGGTATTCCTCTAAAATTATTTGGCTTGGTATCATCTGTATTCAAATGAGTGAGAGTATATTATTAAAAACAAGGAGATAAGTGAGGCAAGCTCAACGAACCTAAACTCGTACAAATTCCGCCGTTGTAACCAGGTGCTCCAAATTCCAGTTTAACTTCTAAATCCGTAACATATGAAGTTTGGCGTCGGATCGCTGTGAAGGGAGTACTATATGTTCGTCGAGGTTGCCATCGATCTGTTTATTAGGGTACATTAGCTACTATATAATGAAGGAGAACTACTTGAATTATAGACATTTATCTTACTATGTCTCGTAGAGTTCTTTTTTCTGCGCCTGAAGATCTTCCAAAAAACAAAAAGCGAGGGAGGTAAAGTAATAAGTAAGCCTATAATTCCAACAAAAGCCTCAACTAATATTAGCATTGTAATAGCCTGACAGGGGTGTCGTGTGCCACTTTCGGTAAGCCAAGGAAAGTATAAAAAGATACTCTTGAATAGTTCTATCGTATATTTGGTTGAGGTTGAGAAACATTTTATCGTCGAATTCTACGAGGCTGTTCTAGATCTACGAAATTTATGGGCAAATGTACAGATTTTGGTCATGGCTAATAGGAATAAGTGAAGGCGTTCGACAAATGCAAGTTTATCATGCTCATGCAGCCTGATTATGGAAAGAGCCAGTAGACAGCGTTTAGTAAAAAACTGTGGAACACCGAGGGTAGACACTGGGCTTATAGGGGAAGAGGCTGTGTTCGGATATCATGAGAATAAGAATGAGGGTTTAGGAACAAACCAATAATATTAATCCTTCTGGGCTGACTAGCACCACTTGTTGAAAGGGATTGACAACGCCTTCAAGTGGCTTGTTCCTCCTGCAGGTTAATTCCTTGTCCGGTAGGCGGTGGTTAACCTGAGGGTTTTGGTTTAAGCCAATAATATCCATTTGTCGTCGTTATTGCACGACCCGAAGCGAGGACCACTGAAGCCGCTCAGCGGTCAGCCTCATCCCGACGTTTTTACTAAAAACCAACATCTGCTTCGCGTTGCCAAGTATTAAATGGGCTTTGGTATCCCTCATTCTTTCCATTTTGTATTTCAAATTGTTCCTTAACGAATCCGAAAAGCCATGGCAGACCGCTGGGAACCCCACAAGGATACGATGCGGGATCTCTTTCTAACAAAAGGCAAGACGTTGTATGAAGTTATGCGAATTATGGAGCAGGGAGAGCATAAGTTCCGTGCTAGGTATTCATGATCCCAAACCTTTTGAAACTATTAGCTAACCTCATTAACAGTAAAGCGCAATACGAGCGCCAATTCAAAAAGTGGAATTTCCGCAAAAACAAGAAAGAACACGACTGGGCGTCAGTAAGTCGTGTTATTAAAAAGCGAAAACAAAGTGGCAAGGAGAGCAACGTATATATTGATGGTGTCTTAATGGCGGCGAAAAAGATTTGTAAAGAAACTTCGCGGCACGACCGCCCTACATATGGGCAAGGTAGGCTTTGTCACAACTAATAATACTGTTTGGATATTTATTTTGCGCAGCTCCAAGCCCGAAAACACCGGAAGGATTCTACATTTGCACGCCCCCAGCATTATTAAGTAGCAACTTTCTTATAAACAATCTACCTTGGTTCCAGTTTCAGGCCAATATCGAGTCCACAGGTAATCTTATTACAGTTCTCCATTATTAGAATAGCGCACTTATACTTTGTTAGGTGGCACTTATCCAGACCTAGCTGCCGTTGCTGCCAATTTACTTGGTTCTTCTACAAGCAGTACTACCCAGCCAGGAATGAAGTATATTGGTTTAGTAAAGTCGGCGGTTGATGTGCCAGGGGATATAATCTCAATTATCAATTCCTGGGCTTCTAGTGGAACTCTCACTGGGCGTGCCAATCTTATCCGAAATATCCATTCCCGTTTACGCGCCATTATCCCAGGAAAACTCGATAGAGAACTTTTAACAAATGCGGCGGACTTGCATGGACTCATCAAGCTAGACGAAAATGCTCAATATTTCAGTTTGGCTATGTATTTGATGTCAAACAACATGTTAAAGAATGAAGATTTTAGCAAGGTTATAAAATATTTTCAACACAAGAAAAACGGGCGGCTTCTTCAGTGTCTATTAGCAATCAAGACATCAACAATTGTTGCTTTTGCAGAAGCGCTTTTCATAGCTGCTATTAGCACTGAAGATGTTCGAATCATTAAGGCAACTCTCGATGTTGGGGTAGTCCCAAGCGGATGGAATAGCAGTGGTACAAACCTCCCTCTTCAATGTGCTATAGAGAAAGAAAACATTGAAATAGTGCGACTCCTTCTAGATGCTGGTGCAGATGTTAATACTTCAGTAGCTGGAAGGTGGGGAGGAACCGCACTCCAAGCTGCTGCTGCACAAGGCAATATTGAAATAGTTCAACTTCTTTTACAAGCCGGCGCGGATGTTGATGCTCCAGTAGCTGATAGAGAAGGACGAACCGCACTCCAAGCTGCTGCTGCACAAGGAAATATTGAAATAGTTCAACTTCTTTTACAAGCTGGCGCGGATGTCAATGCTCCAGCAGCTGAGGCTCGGGGAAGAACCGCACTCCAAGCTGCTGCTGCACAAGGAAATATTGAAATAGTTCAACTTCTTTTACAAGCCGGCGCGAATGTCAATGCTCCAGCAGCTGAGGCTCGGGGACAAACCGCACTCCAAGCTGCTGCTGCGCAAGGAAATGTTGAAATAGTTCAACTTCTTTTACAAGCTGGCGCAGGTGTTGATGCTCCAGCAGCTGAGATATGGGGAAGAACCGCACTCCAAGCTGCTGCTGCTGCACAAGGAAATATCGAAATAGTTCAATTTCTTTTACAAGCCGGCGCGGATGTCGATGTTCCAGCAGCTAAGATACGGGGAAGAACCGCACTCCAAGCTGCTGCTGAACAAGGAAATATTGAAATAGTTCAACTTCTTTTACAAGCTGGCGCGGATGTCAATACTCCAGCAGCTGAGATAGAAGGAAGAACTGCACTCCAAGCTGCTGCTGCGCAAGGAAATATTGAAATAGTTCAACTTCTTTTACAAGCTGGCGCAGGTGTTGATGCTCCAGCAACTGAGATATGGGGAAGAACCGCACTCCAAGCTGCTGCTGCACAAGGAAATATTGAAATAGTTCAACTTCTTTTACAAGCCGACGCGAATGTCAATGCTCCAGCAGCTGAGGCTCGGGGACAAACCGCACTCCAAGCTGCTGCTGCACAAGGAAATGTTGAAATAGTTCAACTTCTTTTACAGGCTGGCGCAGGTGTTGATGCTCCAGCAGCTGAGATATGGGGAAGAACCGCACTCCAAGCTGCTGCTGAACAAGGAAATATTGAAATAGTTCAACTTCTTTTACAAGCTGGCGCGGATGTCGATGTTCCAGCAGCTAAGATACGGGGAAGAACCGCACTCCAAGCTGCTGCTGAACAAGGAAATATTGAAATAGTTCAACTTCTTTTACAAGCTGGCGCGGATGTCAATGCTCCAGCAGCTGAGATAGAAGGAAAAACCGCACTCCAAGCTGCTGCTGCACAAGGAAATGTTGAAATAGTTCAATTTCTTTTACAAGCTGGCGCGGATAGTAATGCTCCAACAGCTAACAGGTGGATAAAACGCACACTTCAAGCTGCTAATTCGGATTCTAATACTTTAGAACCCTGGGGGTTTAAAGAAAGAACAGCGCTTCAAACCGCTGCTGAAATAGGTAGTATTGAAATGGTCAGACTACTTCTAGAAGGTGGTGCAGATGTCAATAGTCCGGCAGCCAAGGAATTCGGAAGAACCGCACTCCAAGCCGCTGCCGGACAAGGCGATATTAGTATGGTGCAACTTCTGTTGAAAGCTGGTGCAAATGTAAATGCTGCACCTGCTTATGATGGAGGGATAACCGCACTTCAGGTGTCTGCTATTCTAGGTTGCATTGGTATTGCTGTGATGCTCCTAGATGCAGGTGCAGATGTCAATGCGCCGGCAGCACCAAAAAATGGAAGAACGGCTTTAGAAGGAGCTGCAGAGCATGGGCGCATAGACATGGTACAATTGCTCCTTAATGCTGGTGCTGGAGCCCCAGTTTTTGGGTCCGGAAATGCGCATTATACAAGAGCATTAGAGCTAGCGTCAAGGTATGGGCACAATGCTGTCAAGAAACTTATTGAGGATCACTACGAAAGTGGGTGGAGTGAGTAGTCCGGTTATCTTACAGAGTACTAGCTTTGAAGGGTACGTATTTGATGTGTCAACGCTATTGATCAAGGCCGTAATCACGGCATGAGCGTTCTTATTGCTAGGTTCTAGAATATCCCAGATATGAGCATAGTCATTCAATCCGTTTGCAACTGCTGAGAATAATCCCAAAATTTCACTAGAAACAATATAGTCTACTGCAGCGAGAATACAGGATAACACGACTGCGCACTAAGAGGTTGCCAAATTAAGCCAGGAGAGCAACAAAGCTGTAAAGGTTGCTGCTGAGGAGAGAAGAACAACAGCCATTCTTATATAGGAGCTGAATGACATCATCAAAGGGATGAAAGACATCGCTAGAGTAACGAATAATATTTCAATAGCCACTCACTCCGCTAGAGTGGTTGCAGATGGCATTGCAGAAAGGAATCCAATAGAGCCAGGGTTTCAAAGCTGGCGGTGCAGATTGTCTACAATGATATAGTCCCATTTCCCTTAAAATACTGTCGGTTCACTAAGTTATAGTGATTGGACTGCATTTTACGTGTCACCAAGCAAATATAGAGCGAATCTTATATGTGCCGTTGTGAAGGTGTAAAGTGCGTCTATTGGGATCTAAGCTAGAAGGTGAGGTTTAAATAGACAAAGGAAGCTATGTAAATCACGTGGTAAATCACGTGATATTATTCCAACAAATACTTTCTATATCAATTCCATTGGATCGGAGATGACCTTTGATATCATAAAGATTGCCATTTGAATCTGATATTACGTGATAACATTATTGATTTGGTAAGACCGGGGCCAACTCATGCATTACCCATACAAGGGCTATTCACCAAACTTTATGTTGCCCTTGGTGTCAAGCAAGATATTGGCGTGAGTGGGAGATCCGTGTTCGAACCGTTCTGACGCGAGGTAGGCAACACCAGTCATGACCTTCTGTGATTGTTGCATATTTTTGAATAGATTAGGGAATCTTAGCTGCCCGGAACGGCCGCAACTTATAGCGCGTAAAGATGGGCTGGCAACCTTACGATTCATTCGAGGGTTATATATAGGCCGCCTTTTCTCTATATAGCCGCTCCCACATGCCCTAGTGTAATTCTGGGAAGAAATTCACCCTCGCAAAGTGTATGTTGTGTTATATACCTAGTATGAGGCATATGCCTGTTTATGTTCTGTAAGCTGCTAGTGTCGTATCGCTTAACTGAGGATCGGGTTCTCTCTTGCTTTGACGGGGGCCGTTCGTAATGGCGATGCTCTCTCAAAGTTGCGGAATTGCGTGTGTTTCGAAATTGTATCATTATACTGTAGGTAGATTTTACCGCATCTGATTCTAGATTGTTCAATTGAGACTAGATTGGGGTAGGAAAAAGCTAAAAGCCGTTACCGGCTTGCTCCGAACACCTCCGTACAGGCACTTTCCCACGTTTATAACTATTTATGATCGTTCCCCAGCATAATTTTATCTAATATAACAACTAGCGCCACGCACGAGCTTTTATGTAGAATAAAGATCTAAAATCGAGTTGCGATCACTTTTAAGTTACAGTCGTAATTGGTAATCTATTCCTGTTCCAGTCACATTGATATCTAGAGCATGATGAGCTGGCAGCTGCAGGGCTTGAACATACCAGCACATACCATCTTCATATCGACTGGCCATGGAGAGTTATGCATAACAGGTGGTCACCGAGAAGGTACCGTTATCTCTCCCCGATAGCTAAGCCTAAAATTTATTTGGTCGCTTTAAGACTGTTTAATTATGCAGGTTTACATCTATCAATTTGATGCAGATTTGGCTGCCCAGAGGGACTGTGCTGCACAGGACAGTTTTTTGAAGCCCTTGAGTTCAAAAATTAAAACTTTTACCAGATATTGCGCCCTTAGATCTGGCACTAAGTCATGAGTAAGCCTCGAGTAGATGCCTACGGCTTCATCTCCTCGTGTAGCATTTACATAAAATTCCTAGCATCACCTCATCAGACAGCCCAAGCAGGCATATGTCCCATCAGATACCCTCCCCAAGTCTCCCTTCTAACAATACTATCTCCCTTTCCCTTCACAAACCCTCCAACTCGGATATCTACCCTTTTCCCTTCATCTCCAATATAGTCTCGCCACCGATTCCACTCAATGATGATCTCTCTGTGGTGATTAACGCTTGACCAAAACCCCTGCTTGAATCTGCCAATTCCAGGATCGAATCCATACTGCCAATCAAAGTCCACGATATCGCTCATCCATATGGTTGGGGTTCTACCTGGCACGATAACCTTTTGTCCAGTTTGTCGTCCAAGAAGGACAAGCTCGCTCAGGGAAGGGAACAACCCCAAGTGAAGCCCAACGTTTAAGGCGTGCGAGACTAGGTAGCGTGGCCGCTGGTAGATGAGGTACGCACTAAGTGCCACCCGTTTAAACTTCTGGTACTCGTCTAGATCCCGTCCAAATAGTTTAAATGTTTTCTGAAGATCCGGTTCGTCGATGAGGTTGTGGACAAGGTCGCGAAAACAGGAGTTAGGGCCAAAATAAACGATATCCTTCTCATGATCAACGTGAAAACCCCTTCCCTGACTAGTAATAAACGAAAGAGTATATGACTTAAGCGCTAGCAAGCGGGATTGATAACAAGTGTGAAGAAGGGATGGGGGAGGTGCGAAGCAGCGAGTTGGAAGTCCTTCATGTTCGTGAATTTCGAGGACACGGGAAGGGAGAGATGCTAGGGCGAATTCCCAGATTTGAATTTGAAGTTCAATTGGTAAGCGAGAAAAGGGATGGAAAGTCGTAGGCGATAGATTTGCTGAATGGGGCAAAGGGCGAGGTTTGCGGCTTAGTCCTGTGCAAGTAAACATTAATGAGCGGAATACGTGCCATCTTGTTTCCTCGCCCATCTTTTAAATCTTTTGTAATGCATAGTTCGTGGCGACTTGGTGATTCTGTGGGTTTGCGGTAGACTTATGTGGTTGCGAACATCGTTTGTGCCTAGGTTTTACGAGGCTGAGCGGCATCAAGTAAGCTTCTACGAGAGGGTACCTCGAGGTTTGCGCCACCAATTCATTGCCTCCAATCAGCACAAAGCTTGTTAGAAAGAATGTTGAATTGCTGTGCCGTTGTCCAAATTGAAGTTGATACGAATTCCTTGTCAAATAAGATGACGCCCTGAAGAGACTCCACGAAAACAAGGAGTTGGCTGCGGACGGCTAAGCTTGGTTTCAAATTTCTCTACCTTTCTAAAATGTCTATTCAAATGAAAATGCAGGACTAATCCTAACAGATTTCTGTGATTTAGCATAAAAAGTGATAAGGTACGGCCTATTAATTTGGGATGGAATGAAGTTAAAAAAGACAATGATTTAAATGAAGCGTCAAGTTCTCGCAGAGAAAACTATAGAACTCTGGGGAATTTAAGCCTTCAGGAGAACGCTCTTTTCCTGCCAGATTCGAAGAGGGTTTCCGAGTTTATTTCTATATTGAAATGATGCTTTTGGCATGTGATGGATGCCTGTGGGAGTACTCTAATGGGAAAACCTGCTGGTTGACTAGAAAATAGAAAGGTCCATGTGAAAATTCATATATAATATCATACTTTATGACCAATTATAAGTTCGTTCGAATATCGAACAGAGCATATAGTGTCCTGGAAATGCCGGTTACCTTGATTGTATATTCCGTAGAATTACGGCATTAGAGATAGCCCCAAATTTTCGATAGATTTCAAATTGCTCCCAAAGTCTACAGATCACGCTCGAGGATCTGTTGCTGTTTTGCTACCAACGAACGCTATTCAGAAGTGCAGGTTGAAGGTTTGCGCTTGACAGAAAGTATCGTACACGAAAATAATCATCCATATATCGGGGTATCATGACGCGCTTGACTTCTCCTTTTGGTTCTCCTCGAATATCCAGTCATTTAATCCAGCACGATTTCTTGCAATCTCGATAGCGTAAAATTGCATGCGAGGGACGGAGAAAATGTTAGCATTTTTACAGGCGCATTGAGGCTACATCTACTCACCGAAGATTGTCTCATCCTTTCCGTACTCCCATTTCGGATTTGATCGCATCATTGTGCCAAAGTTGTAATCGTCGATCTTCTTCTCGTACTTCATCATGAAGTTTCGCCACCGCTCCTTCCCAGTCTTGCTCTTCATTTCGTCTTCGTCAATGGTCTTCGCTGGATCAAACTCAGGAAAGTCTTTCTGCAAGTGCTCTAATATCTCATCATCCATCTTTGTGAGTCGCAGAGTTGAGCCGCGGGTCTTTTCGAGAATTGCCCAGTATATAGACATGTGTTGGACAACTAATGGTGGGGTTAGTGGCGGGGTAAATAGAATTTTGCAACGGAGAGGGAATCGGACCTTTGACAGCAAATTGCTTCTCCATCTATTCTTGTGTTAGAAAATATTGATATCAGTGATCAGGACAATCAACAGGCATATCTTACATCTTCGAGGTTGTCTGCCTCTTCGGCATTGAAGTTTGCCGGTGCTGCGACAGACATTTTGTGAACTATATTAGTATAAAAGGCGTATTCTTAGTCTTCGTGAGGTGTATCGTGGCCTTGCTATACTTTCAGATCTCCTTAAGACCTTCCAAGGTACCTTGGTGGCGGGCGATTCTTGCACAATAGTTTTCGCTGAGAGAATCCAAAAGAAGAGAATCGCAGCAACTGGTCTGCTCGAGGATATTCGAGCGCCAAGTTTTGGTGGGGCGGATAAACGTTCGGCCCGTGCGATACCAACTGTGGCAGTTTCAACGACAACGTTCCTTCCTCACACATTCTCAAGACCCAAATTCGACTGGGAAGCGGGTCTATGTAAAACTACTTATAACCTCTGCAAATCCTTACTGGACAGAGACTTCATATTCCCTTACCGTCACTTTACTCCTCCATAACTACCATCTGCCTCAAAATCTTGCGGCCAGCAAATCCGTAATCCTAATTAAACACCCTAAGCCTCTGGCCGCTGTTGCCAGTAAGTAACATTATATATGCGCTCATGCTATTGAATTGTCATGGAAAGTGGCGGGAGATCTTGAATCGGAGTAATTAGATATCAAGAAGGCCTTTGTAACCACTTCCTCGTGAACTCTCACACTTATGCCTCATGGAAGCGTCAAAGAGAAATGCTGGATATTATTTATTTGTGTTGTAAGAATATGTAACTCCTAAATAATTCACTCTAACAAGTAAGCCTTAGTGCCTTTCATCCTTTGGAGGTCATCCATACTGGCGGTGCAGAACTAGTTAAAGCTTTGCTCACAAAACCAAGCCTTTCTTTTACTATTCAGAGCAGCAAATGCCTGAAATTAGTCACGTTGTGTGCACTTCATACTTGGAGTTTCTTGATCCATTTTGGAGGAAGACTTTTGTATCGAAAGCTCCTATCTAGAAAGTATGAACCGGTCTGTGACTTTTTGTCAGGCTTGGCATCATACATCACCCTCCATAACCACAAATTCCTTCCAAGGTAGGAGGAGATCAAGAATTTCTGCATATATGTCTTGAAGCATCTATGTAGGAATACTATAGCATGCACTTTTATATGCTTGTTTGTGAACCATCCTACGGTTACATGTGCGGTGCGGATCAAGAGTGAACATCTTAGTAGAAGGGAGAACTCAACACGTGCCTTCCTGTCTATGGTCCAGAAATGAAAAACGACGCTAGCTTCCGATATCCTAAGCCATTCCCAGTGCTATCAGCTTTACTAATGTCAACACTAAAGTTTCAATTAAAATCTCACTATTGCATTGTCTCGATTTTACTGGCCGCCAGCCGTCGACGTCGATATGTTTGGCTATCAACCAGTGTCGGCTGTGAGCACAGGTAATTGTTTTCAGATTTTATATAATCTATTAGACTAATGCTTGCAGGCACTTTTTCTGATTGCGATCCCACACCAAATTCAAATACTTTAGAGCCTCCACGCACCGATTCTACGCGTCCTGATAGCTCCTTGAGTGTATCTAACGCAGCTCCCAGCTCTCTTACCTCGCGCATCTTTCGGTCCCCTGCCTTTGGAAATTCGACTACAAGCGTTGACAAAGAGCTTCGATCTCTCTCCAAGTTTCCACGAATCCCTAGTATACATGCTTCAAAGGCAGACGCACCGTCGCGGTCATTGCGAGCAAAACTGAGAATGTCATCTCCTTTGGCTACATCCCCACCACTGTCCACTGACGGCCTGGCTTCACCATTGCTGGAGACTGAGCCCGATACTGGTGTTGAGTACTTCGCTACGCGTGCTACCAGAGGTGTTGCCTCCGAAGAGCCCAACCAGATCAACTTTAAAAGTGAAGCCTCAAAACCTGAAAAACGCAGAGTCCAACCCACCACGCCGCTCCCACTACCATTTATTCTTAATGGTTCCTCGGTACCTCGCATAACACTTCATTCCGCCACCCGAGAAGAAGAACAAGCTCGTGCAAGGCTACCGCCTTTCGACAGGGACACAGATTTGACAGCTGTTTGCAGCATTCCCCACATATCCGTTGAGTATCAGATGATTGAGCTTGAACCTGGCATCTTTGAGACGGAATCTGCCAATCAATTCTTGTTCGCATTACCAAGCAAGGTCCGCCGTGAAATCTACAGCTACCTCTTTCCCCATGAATCGCGTAAAATATTGCTTTCTCGCAGATTCGCCACCAAGGTTGTATATCCTACAGGCTTTTTCGCGACGCGTTGGGATGTACTTGGCGAAGTCTGGGCTGGTTTGAAGGTACCGATTTTGCGTGATGATTTGTTGGTTTACTTCTGGACCGAATACAAATTTCACGTCACACTAAGTGCTTTTACTGCCCCAGTCAGCTCCCCGCTGGTTATGAAGTGGCTTCCACAGTTCGCACATATCATTCAAAGTCTCACGATTGAAGTTGATCTATCGAAATTTGGTACCAACAACTGGGCGGCATCTGCAAAGTATGGCCTTAATAAGCGCAAGGAAACTCAACTACTTGCTACAGTTATTGAGAGCCTTTGCGCTCGCAGAGGGGAATCAACCCTGAATGAACTTAATGTCCTGTGCAGACGTATAGCTGGATTTCGCCCATTTGATCCATTACTCGTTGAGGAGTTTGGTACCGATCCAAGTAAGTTTTCAGCGCTAATAAACTTACTCTAATAATGAATACTATGATAATGACACGTGCTACAGTTCCATACTGCCCGGAAAGCGTGATGTCGGTCTTCGACTCTGTTGGTGCCTTGAAGGGTATTGTTAGACGCCTACGACTTGTTGGACTATATCCTAATTACAGCAAAAGTCTCATTTGTCATACAATGGAGCACAACGGCGAGGTGAAGTATACTGAGTTAACTGACACTGTTTATCCACCTCCAGCGCCACCAGCACCTACACCAAAACCCGCAAAGTTCTCACGTGCTGGATTGACCGCTTTCCTGAAACGTAGACAAGAAGAAGAGACAGATGAACCCACCAAGTCCTCTGTTCGTCGTTCAAAAAAGGCTGAGAAGAATGCAAAAAAATTTGAGAAAGATGTACAGGCTGGGGCTGAAAGCGCGGCGAAAGATTACCAGAGAGTAGAACATGATTGGACAGTAATCGACCGCTGTGCTTCTTTCAGTTCAGCGGAGTTCTCTCATCAGAAAGATCAACCCACGAACCCTATAACCCGCCGTGCTGCACTTTCCTCGCAATCGTCCGACCTCCATTTATCTTCTCCTCGGTTAGAATCCTATGTCCCAGCGACTCCGAGGTCTCAATTAGTAGGTGACGGCCATTTTCCAACCAGCTTTCAACCAATTTCAAGCCCCCTCCCTTCAAGAATCCCAAGGCCCTCTGTTCCTGGAACACCCCCACGGCGAGTTCCCAATCCCCAGGATCTGAACGTTCTGAACGAGCAGGATCCCGCCTTCCAACGGACCATCAATGCTCTTCGTAGCTTGAGCGTGTCCGAAACCAGCACTGGCAGTTCCGCATCTGCTCAAGCAGAAGTATCAATCAGCACTGCAGGGAGCAAGAAGAGGGCTAATTCCAGCCTGAGTCACACCCAAAGAAGTAAGAAGAATTCAAGTACGCTTGTTGGCAGAATTCGCGGCCGTGGGTCTGCTTAAATTGTGCCCCATTCTGCACAGCTAATTACTCACTTGATTCATCTCCAAGGCTTCTCATAATGAGTATGAGGTTTAAGTTTCGCTTCACAATTACAGTCTCGCACATACCCATTGTTTATTTGTTTTACCGAGGATTATTTCACTTTGCTCTCCAAAGCGACGCTTCCGGCCACATATTTGATTATATGAGGAACGAAGATCTCACTGCTTTGGTTGATGTTATCTATGGGTTTGGTTTGAGATGCCTGGTTATGCCGTTCATATTTCGTTGGAGTTTAATAGCGTGCATGTAAAGATACCCATTTGATTTCACAAACCTCTGCTGATGCAGTAAAGATAAGAGAGGTTGAGGGTGTTAAAGATGCAATAAAAATAGTAGAGGTACAAAAATGTACTTTTACATTCCTAAATAAAAAGATCTTAACCACCAGGTGAGGTCTGAAGAGAAGATGGAATTAAATCAGCTAGGCCGCCGATATTTTAACATTTCATATTCTGGGACTCATAACGGCATATCATGTCTCATCGAAAGAGACTTTTAAGAAGTCTTGGGGTGAGTCACGAGATCGGTGATGAATCACACTCTGTTGCGTCGCTTCGCCTCCACCACTTTTAATTGGACAATTCCGACTGTGGAGTTGCTTCGCCTCCTTGACACCACAACTATGACTTCCTTGTCAACACAAACAAATATGAGATCTTCAATCACATCAATTCCATCTCCATTCAATTTCTATTCTTTCGCTTCTTTTCATGGCACGCCCGTATAAACCACAAACAAAATTATATACAAAGTAACTACAGAAGTCATGGCTTCATACACACCTGCTCAGTATCATCTCAACAGCACACAAACAGCCCTTGCACTCGTTGTCCCCCAACACCTTCAATCCGAAATCAATTCTTTAAGGAAACTTCATGATAAAGCATATCACAAATGGGAGCCTCATATCAACATTCTCTATCCCTTTGTGCACCCCTCACTCCTTACTTCAGCCATGTCAACTCTCCGCTCCTCATTTCCCAGCCCAGGAGGTCCTATCAAAATCACTCTCAATCATGTGGGGAGTTTCAAGCATAGGCGAAATGCTACGATATTTTTAAAGCCTGGAAAAGAAAGTGAGGATGAGATTTGTGACTTAAGGAGGAAATTGGTACAGGTGCTAGGCGTTGATGAGAGGGAGGGAACCGTCGATGGTACTTTCAGACCGCATATGACGGTTGGGCAGGCTGGGTTCATAGGAGGAGGAGTTGAAAGACTAACCGAAATGGTAGAGAAAATTACTGGCATTGAGTGGACTGGGACCAGGCTGGTCGCTCTCAAAAGAGGTGTGGATGGAGTTATGAGTGAGGTCAATGAGTTGGTATTTGAGGACGAACTAGAAGAGAATAGCGGGGCAGGAGAATTTCCACCGGATTATGCTGGTTGGAGAAACTGCTTTGAAATCCATGCGAATGATGGCTGGGTGGAACTGGCCGGAGACCGCAGGGTTGTATCCCCTACCACAGCCGCCAGATTGAAAGATATCACCATTTTATCGTACAACTTAATGGTCGAGACGAACGCATCACCATTCCCAACACGCCTTCCCCTCATTATAAACGCAATCTCATCAGCAACGTCTTCTTCCACCTCACCTCTCAAAGTCGTTTGTTTACAAGAAGTGAGCAACGAGAGCCTTCCTCTGTTGCTCTCCGACCCGTTTATTCAAGGAGAATATCCTTATTCAACACACTCAACCACATCATTACTCACCAGCCACAGAAACCTAGTAACACTCTCATCACAGCCGTTCACAAGTTACGTTTTACAGTTCCCAGAACGACACAAGTCATCACTTATTATCAAGACTTTATGCCAAGATATTGTGATAGCGAATGTACATCTTCCAAGTGCATTGACAGATGAGTCAGTCAATTTAAAGAAAGAACACATGGAACTTCTCTCCGATTTCCTGAACTCAAAGATAAAAGAAGAAAGCAAAGTTTTTATTGCTGGAGATTTCAACCTTACATCGTCACCATCTACTATCCAAACGGCCCTTATCAATAATTTAATCAAGCCAGCAACAGCCAAACTCGCTGCTCAGGTCATTTGTACCACAGTATGGGAGGATACATATCTCAGGTTTGAAGGAGGAAATATTACGGAGGAGGAGATTGAAAGTGGAGCTGGAGCCACTTTTGATCGTTCTGGGAATCCCTTAGCTGGGGTTTCAAGCAAGAATCCTGTTGATGATACTCCACAACGCTATGATAGAATCTTGTGCCGCAAGACGCCTAGGAACGATATTAGAGTTGAAAATTTTGAACGTTTTGGATTTCCGGATGAGGAGGGCGAATGTGGAAGTGACCATTACGGTGTATGTGCAACAATGACAATACACACTGATACTGAGACGACAGAAGAGAGCATGACAAGCGCAACGAGAAGCACCAATCTGAACAGAGCAATTCAATTTTCAGAAGATAACACAGACATTACACCCCTGATCTCTCACTTACTTCCAACCGAAAAAGATAAGGAACAGAGAAAATCAGCGTTGACGCTTCTCCAAAACACATTAAGAGCATCAGATAATCTCAAGAATGTTATTCTCGCGCCCTTGGGAAGCTATGCCATGGATACATACTTCAAAGATTCGGATATGGATCTTCTTGCTATTGGTTCAGTAGCACCAAATTCGTTCTTTGACTTGGCCGTGGTTCAGCTGAATGGAATACGCGATGGTGAAGATGGTAATGATGGTGTGAAAGCCGTACATTTTGTGAACAGCCTAGTACCAATCATTGAGGTGGTCGTAGGAGGTGTGAAGGTTGACTTGCAATATTGCCAAACTGAAGAGTTTGTTCATCGGTATGTGGGCTAACTTCGTTTTCCGGATGTACACATATTGCAGCTCCAAGAGAAACAAGCTTATTAATTTTAAACTTAGATACCATAGCACAAAACCTGCCCCCAGCCTCCAAGACCTCGCCTTCAATCCCTCTATAATCAAAGCCCTCCCCGCCTCATGCCTCCGTCCACTCAACACCTACCGTGACACCGCATTCCTAATCCACACCAACCCCTACCCCTCCTCCTTCCGTGCCTCCCATCGCTATCTCTCCCTCTACCTCCGCACCGCTGGTCTTTACTCCGCTAAATTCGGCTACCTAGGCGGAATCCACCTCTCCCTCATGCTCAGCCGTGTCATGAAACTCCTTTCCCCATCCACCAACACACCCTCACCAGCATCGATAATCAGAGCATTCTTTGATTATTATGCGAACTTTGATTTCAAGAATGAAATTGTGAGTGATCCAAGTCAGGAGGGAGAAATTAAAAGGGGGGACAGGAAGGAGACAGAGCCAGTGTTTATACGTAGTATCCACACACCGACAGCACGACTAAACGTTGCGGGAAGTTGTACAAAATTGTCATGCCACCTAATAATATCCTCCTTCTCACAAGCTTCAAAACAGCTACAAGCAGGCAATTGGGACGCCCTCATACAGGCGCCTTCAGTTGCTGCCACAAAATTCCTGAACAACTACGGGGCGTACATTAAGATCACGCTTGATATCTGGGATATAGATGAACTTGGCGGTGCGAAGATTAGACAAATTGTCGGAGCGCTGGAGAGTAAATTCGTGAGGCTCCTTGTTAGTCTTGGTCGGATTGAGGGGATTCGTGCGCAGGTGTGGCCAGCTCGCTTTTTCACCCCTCCATCTCCCTCTTCATCGTCTTCAAACTCAACAACTGAGCTCAAAGGGCACTATCTGGTGGGCATTGAACCCCACGAAGGAGTAAGCAAAGATCAAAAGGGAATATTGAGTGGGAAGATAACCACTGCAGTGAGCAGTTTTGAGAGGGAGGTTAGGGAGAGTAGGGATTTTGGGGAGGGGGGGAATTGTTGGGTGGAGATGGCAGTTTTGGGAAGGAAGAAGGTGGGAGAATTGGGGGTGGTGCTTGATGGGAGGGAGTGGGGGAGTGTCAGTGATACCCCGCGACTAGAAAGAGAGATGGGAGAGGAGTCTGCTGATGACGGAGCAGGGACACATGTAAACGCCACCTCTTCACCTCCATCCTCACCCAAGCCGAAAACAAACTCCGCCACTACAACTTCCAAATCCAAGCCCCATCACCACAAAAATTCACCTTCCTCACCCCTCCGCCCAGCACAAGATATCCTCTCACGCATCCGCTGGGACCCAGAATTAAACGTAGATGATTTTTTGGTCGGGTATGAAGATCGCTTCGTTGGGGTTAAGGAGGTGGAACTTAGTCAGTGGAAGGGGGAGAGTACGCATGAAGAGTTTATACCCCTGCATCGGGTTGTGTGGGTTAGGAGGAAAGGTAGGGTAGATAAAAAGGGGGGAAGGGAAGGGGGTGGGGACATTAGGGAGGGTGTGAAGGTTTGGGATCGAAGGGCGAGAGTTGATTGGATTTTTGGGAGTGGTGTTGGTAAGGGGATAGGAAACAGTTGAAAATGTGAAAACAACATAACTTCTGTGAGCCTTATTAAATCATAGTATAAGTGTACTATATTTCTGCGATAGCTTTTCTTCTTCTGCATGTCGCCCTAAAACAGAAGCAAACTAAAGCGTTCATAATGTACTCGGTGGGTCACGTGCCAATTCTAGTTTGCAGAGATCCATTTCATGATGCTTGAGAGACAAGTAGACGTGGTGCAGTCGTTATGTTAATAGATTCAATTAGGGGTGTTCTATATAAAGTATTATTTGGCTTTTTCTTGAAGTACTCCACAAGGTTTTAACATAACCGTTTGATATGCACACGCCACATCAAAACATGTGTAGACTGAATTATAGACTGAGGAGCAAGAAAGACTGAGCTGCCTAGAATTTCTCTTTTTCTTCAAAGGGACTTTAATTCATATCAAGGCCTAGCTAAGATTTTCGCTGCTCCGGAGCCAGATGCTAAAAAACGAAGACATTATTTGGCGGCAGTTTTATTAGCTATTAGGCCTCAAAATAATGGTAATGACTCGAGCCAGCTGGGTCGTGAAACATTCCTCTGTCCCGTGAAATGGGAAAATGGATGGCCCATCTTCAATAGACGACAGAAGATCAGCACTGTTGGCAAAGGGCGTGGCCTTCATACGAGAATGCTTGGTATGATGTGGGAGGAAACTTTCCCGGGAAATGGTAAGCCCACGCACGTTTGGTACGGAATCTTTCGGCTGACCTCCCAGGTCTCTCTTTAGGTTGGTACCATAGGTGCACACTAATCAAACGGATATATAGCGTAGAAAATCAGGGCACTCTTCGTCTCTATGGTGGGCCTTACACACTTCGAGAGGCAGATACTATGTCCCTCCTCCTGCGAAGACAAATATCGCTCAACGCCTCTTGTATGGCCACGTTAGACTTCAATCCACAACGAATTCATGAGGAAGCTGGAATTGTGGTATGGTGGAGCCAATTCTCTCACATGAGTTTGAGCATCCGAATGTGCGCAAAAGATTTCCGAAAGCGCGAGTTAGTCTTGCAATCGCCAACAGGGGCGAATGATGCGTTTGTCGTAAGTTGCGAATCACTTTCCGGCACTGTAAAATTAGCTACTAACTTGCTCACAGGAAATAACGGCCAAGATCGAAACTTCCGGACCTGTGCTTTTGAAAGCAACAGTGACCTCGAAATTGTATACATTCTCTTATTCGATTGGCGATTCCCAGCAAAGTGAGGTAGGGTCGGTTGGCAGTTATGTTTTGACTAGAACTAGATCATTTGATGGCATTTTCACAGGAACATTTTTTGGCATCTTCTCTCAGGGCAATACCAAACCCGTTCTAGTTCCAGCAAAATTTTCAGGCATAAAGATGAAATCTGCATAAACTCTGGTTTAGATGTATAGCTTTTAACTAACATGTTATCCTAGGATTAATTTCTAAAACCATCTGTTGGAATCCTCTTAATATAACTCTATATAGAATTGATTAAGTAAAATTATGCCTTCAACTATAATTTTTAATTAGCCCAAATAAAAGTTTTCTTATGAGGGGGTCTGGGAAAGGATTCCAAGCCAACAAAATCGCAACGGAGACTGGTGAAGCTGGTCCGGTGGCCGCGTTTGCGGACACCTGGGCTTATTAAAAAAACAAGCAAAGCTTCTTTCCACATCATCCCTCAACACCCACAACTTTCTAGTCGCTCAGTGCAGTATCGTTACGGGGTGAGTATACACGTAAAATGGCATTTGCGCTCACATAATACACACTCCTTAGATTCTTCGATATTGAGTCGTACTAACTCATATCGGTGCCCAGGGAAGAGGACTACATATTCTATAAGAAACTGAACGAAGAGAATTCAACACTCACTCATTTCATGCTCAGATGTAAGTGAAATTAGCAGAACTGGGGAAGGGAATTCAATAGGAGTGTATCAGTTGACTCTTTCTGATATTGCACCAATCTCAAATTCGAAATGCTAAAGGCTTTCACTTTCATTAATTACAAATACTTCTCCGCTGAGACCTTAATATGCTCCGCAAATTCCTCTGGCACACTAACATGAGGAAAATGCTTTGCATTCAACAAGCTCATCTCAATACCCGCCTCCTTCGCTCTCACCACATTTGGCCACCACACCCTAAACTCATTCAGCCCACCCACCGTCCATGTCACCGGTCTCTTCGTTAACTCCTCGTTACTCAAATGGAAAGGATCCTCAGTAGGCACATATCCATTCTTCCACGTGATGAAATTCTTCTCTAGACGCTTATGATACTCAGGTCCTAAGCCGTTCCACGCCGCCTCATCTTCATTGAAGAAGTGCGCGAACATGTGTTGGCAGCGAGAAATCACTTCGTTATCTGGAAGCGGAAGGAGCTCTCGAACGGAGGGGAAAACGGTGAGCGGGACTTCGTGCACGATTACGCTGGTTACTTTTTCAGGGTAAAATGCTCCGAGACCAAAGGCCCCCCAGCCACCAGAACTACAGCCATAGACTGTACATTTGTCGATTTTGAGGGTACCAAGAAGAGTGTTGATTTGTTTGGACATAAGTGGGCAGTCGACGTTCTCCACCGCTTCTGGCGGACAGGTAGTGCGTGAGAAACCAGGCATGTCGAAGGTCGTTACTGTAAAGTTTGAAGAGAGAATCTTGGCAACTTTATCGAACGACGAGCAGTCTCCTTCCCCAGAGGGGATTAGAATGATGTGGGGTCCAGTCCCTTGCTGCTCAACGTACCAGTTGATGCCATCTGGAGTAGAGACTATGGAAGAGGTTGCCATGATCGCAAGAGTGGGGGGAGAAGTTCATTTGATGCAGAAACAGATTCATAAAACGATAGATATCATAGAAGTCTTCAACAGAAATCTGATAATTAGCTGCCCATATACTCGGGTCCCGCTTGCTCGATTCCAAGTAAGCTTGTGCCCAATGGTTAATCACGTAACGCTGAGTAAGTGAGAACAAATAAAGGAGAACGGGTGGGGCTTTGGGGAGCCCCTCTTGGCAACCGTTGTGATGGTTGTCCTTTTTGCCTGAGTCGAGCCAATTGTAATTTGCAATCTGACGTTCGGATGCTTCGCCCAAGACAAAACACAGCACGATAATCCGTGCTTAAATACAGAAGGATCGCAAAAACCTTCCGGCGTTGTGGAAATATCAAAATATTGCATGGCTGCGACGCTGGAAGCCGAATGCTTATTCTGAGCACACTATGCTTAACTTGTAGTATCACAGCAATTGTTTAAAATTGGCTAACTGGCATGCGAAATTGCCAATGAAGCATGGAAATAAATAGAGCCACCAGCCAATTCTTTGCCCAAGTATCCCACACCCAAGAACTCCTTTCAACCTGTGAAAATGCCCAAACCTATTGCGCCCGATCCCATCTCGTTTCCCCGATCAAGCTAAAAGTTTCCCACCTAATTCCCGTCTCATTCCACTCTCCCACCTTAGGTTTCACAACACTTGCCCATCCTCTAATCAGACTTCGCCAATAGCATACTTCAGCAGCTTCACTGGCGTACCCTCCAGCAATATACTTTTCTCTTTGCCTTTCAGCTATTCCTCTTGCGATGTTGTCATGTTTTCGCAGATAATTGATTGTCTGCTCTAGATCACTCCAATCTGGCTCAACAAACACCACGTTTGCTTCCGAAGGAGTATATGCTTTTGGCCAGCGAGGATTGCCGTTCGGTGTTTTCTGGGCGTTAAAAGACGGTGAGAAAGGTAGGGTGTAGGAAAAAAGAGGTTTCATCAAGTGTGTAGTATGCATTTGGTAATTTGGTGGGGGCGTGAGAATTATGCTTGCGCATGCCTGGTGGAATGGCAATCGACCTGAGTATGTGATTCCCTATTCATCGAGTTAGCGATGAGCCCACTTTAGTTTAATTTCTAAGTTTCGGCATTACCACATACCTCGGTATATATTATATACTTGTACTTGCAGAAATCTGAGATCTCAATCGAATTAGTGGCTGTAACAGCATTTGTTTGCCACTGCATATCTTCCACATCTGCCCACTCCTTTCCTTTCGCTTCTCTCAGCAAGTTTGGTCGCAATGCAGTATTTCCAACGCCATTGAACCATGCTGTTCCTCTCCAGACAGCTTTATCAATTTTCTGCTCCCAAGCATTATTATCCTCTACCTTGGAGATTTTAGTCAAAGCAGTGTCCATCGTCCCAATAAATGGCTTCGGCCATGACCAATGCGAGAAGTGTGGCATGAGCCAATAGTTGCCTTTGATCTTTGGGTCATTTGTGCGTGAATAGGACCATGAGTCTTTGCGAGGATTATCAAGAATCGAGAGAGAAAAAATAGTATCTGGCAGCGGTGTCGGCGATGTAATGATGGCTCGATATAGTTGGTGCAAAGCCGCCTGCCGTTCCTGCCATTCATATCAGTACCCCCTCCCTAACCCACAAATTCATAACTGATTGCAAACTCACATGAAGCATCATTCTTGACGGTCTCCATTCAGATGACATAACATACAGCTACATTCCCCCAAAGTCAACTTTAGTACACTGTCCCATTGCGTTCTGGAACATCGTTTCCTACCTTTCCATTTTTTATTCTTCCTTCTACCAGTCCTGTATAATCGTCTGGTTGCTTCTCTAACTCGTTCCTTCCATCCTTGTTCCCTTCCCTTTTTGCTCTATCGCTCTCTCTTCCTACAGCAAGGTCGATCTCATCCATTAACCCCGGGAAAGCGCTTCGGCACTGCCCCTCTGTCATGAATAGGTTACTGTCCCTCGGCTTTCCCTTTCCCACTGTTTCTGCCGAGAACCAAAAGAATGGATTTACTGCATCTGTAAGATGCGAAATGCCACAAGAGAGCTTTGAGAACAAAATGAATGCGACAATAAAGAATGATATCTTAAGGGTCCTCCTCCGGCGACCAACAATAGGAGGGGCGATACTCGCCATTCTTATGTGGACAGGCCTGGTAGGAGCATCGCTCTTCTTGAACGCCATCCTAATCCATCGAGCACAACACAGTAGTAATTGGCCAGCAAGCAGAAATCAATTCGCAATGAAGAAAAGAATCGTGAACTACACGAAACCCTCATCGCGACGAGGGCCACGCGACTTTTACTCTTCATGCCGAACAGGCTAATATACAGCAAATCAGCACTCATTTCGGCGATGAAGCCACCTGGCTCCTTATCTGCAATTGAATCTCGGAGGTTGAGGAACGCTGTGCATGTTATTTGTCGCGCCGCAGGGTGGGATTTTAAGGTTTGTATGGGATTGATGTGATTGATGAGATTGATGTCATTTTAATTTCATGATTATTGTCACGTGAGGGGTTTCACCCCCTCAATCATGCGGGGTAGTGGAGTTTGAAACAGAAGCGAGATCAAACAGAAGTGGACTTAAAATTATTCACGGCGACAGTATTTTAATGTGGTACTCATTTTCTACCAGAAGCCTAAGCCGTTCATACACGTGTGTATCATCCCCAATAGTATGCTTTGAAGGCAAAAATTCCCCATGGTCTTTTCTATAAGCTTATCCTATACAGCCTACGCATCCCAAACGTCCTCTGGCCATTTCTTCGGTATGGGCTCTCGACATTGCTTCTATACGGCTATTCTTTACCTCGCCATCTGCTCAAAGTTCTCAAGTACTATTTTAAAGTCGGAATAGTTCTCAAACTTAAAAATCTTCAATTTAAGTTGGCCAAGTGACTTCGCCCGGTTGTAGAATCACGTTTGTTCAACCTATTTACTTTTGGAGAGTCACGCGTGAGCATTGCCGAGAGAAAATTAAGGTAGCCTCATTTCACCTAATATGAGCGCTGATGGCATGTTCACAAAAGATTATGATGCAAGGAAGCGACTTAGCGAAGGTCGCGAATTTCTCGTAAAAACAACCAGTTGATATAAAGAGATAATTTATTTCTCATTCTCAGCCATTCTTATTGCCTCTTCAATGATCTTCAAAATCCGAACGCGATTGATTAGCCCTAGCGGTGGAGACCCCTTCAATTTATCACTCGCACCGCTGCTAAGTTTTCTCCACGATTCCAAACTTCGGCTTCCAAGGTCATCAGCTAAAGGCTGAGACAATCTGTTTTTCAAAGCTAGTTCAACAAATGGTTCTTCCAGCAAGTTACGAGTAAGTGCTTTCCAATCCCAGTACATATTATTCGGTGCTTCGTTATCTTTTTGAAGGCAGGCTTCTCTATCAAGATCCCAGATGAAAGGGACGGTTCTACCCGATACGAGTTGGTCTCGCCAGAAAGTCTGATTGAGCGAAATCTTGTTCTTAAGTTTCTGATTTGTACGATGCAAGCGGAGAATTGACGAGATAGGAAGAAACGCGACCATCTTGTTGAGCAGTTCAATCGGAAGAGCATCGAGTGCCGCCAATGAGCAATCTCTTTCCACCTGCTGGATCTTGTTAGAGACCAACGGTTTCTGCCGTACCTCCTGGGCTGGTATGAACTCAAGATTGGAAAGCAAGTAGTCTGTGAGTGTCGCGATTTCGAAAGGGTCAGCGCAAAGGAATTCCCAGCCAGGCTCCATTGTCCAGCTATCAAACCAAAATCTCCGCGCGCCATAGTAGTCATGTTTCCATTCTATGCCTTTCCCGGTCACCCCATCTTGATCTTCTCGGACAATTGAACGTAAGGTATTAAGGGATTCGTAGAAGTACTGGATTGCCGCGACACCGGAAACCGACCCTTCTGATGATGGGAAGTTTTTTCGTTTAACAACCCGTTCGACTAGAGTAAGACATTTGCAATGAATTGGGAAGAATGATTCTGGGCTGGTGATATCAGGAAACAGACCATCGCTTGAGAACTTTGGATCACAGAGTCGAATTTCCGCGCTTTCACCTGTGATACTAGTGTAGTAAAAGAGGCTGTGGGAGCTGTACCGCTCTCCTTCTCTATTTTAATTGTTAGAGTTAGTGCTGAAAACCATTGTTGTAGACGAGAATGTAAATTACTCAAAAGACCTCTCGTTAATGGTGCAAAATCCCCGAGTCCACTATGAATAAGTTAGCTAAGTTTCTTCTAGAGAAAATGAGCTTTTGCACGCTGCGACAAGCTCATTGCCACTAGCATACTTCAAGTTGGGATACTGATAGCTTCCCCTTATCATATAATTGCGCGATCTCCTCGTCATCAAGGTCGAAGGTTTCAGGATAATAGACCCCGTCAACAGGTAAACCACAAACACAGCAGTAAACCATTTCACTGTTCGAAAGCTGAACAGGCCCCGAGATGCTATAAATTTAGAGAAAGGAGAGTCTTTAGATTGTAATCTTGCCTGCTCTTTTGGATTCGGATTTGAATTTTGTGTTTTATGCTGAATGCTAGATGCATAAAAAATAGGTAATTGAGTGGTTATTGATATCCCTCCGCTTAGTCACTTTCCTGGTTATGAAACAGCACCTAAATTGGTTTAGCCCCCAATCACGTGACTGTAACCGCCCAAGTTTCATGTCCCCTTGAATTTAACCTTATATCTCACCCAACTCATCCTATACGAATCCTATCGGCCATCTTACTAACCACCAAGACATTCCTTTGACTCCTTCCTTGATTGTGTATCCTACAATAGCCAATACGCAACATCGAACGCACATGTGGGCGCCCCAGCCACCATCTAAGCGTCAGCTGCAGAAGGCAATCAAGGTTATGTCTGTGGCTTTTTCCTCTCGGAAGCCTTGAAAAATGCCACAAAAAGATCGGATTGATCGGGAAGACTCTCGGGTCGCACATGCCCATAATCGCTACATATGTTTTCTATCAGGAGGAGCGGCGGAAGCAGCCTTAAACCTGACGAAACATACATATCCATAATTGTTCAGCCGCAGTGCTATCCTTTTTAATATCGTTTTTTGAAACGCTGCTTTTTTCTGCCAGCGCAAGGCAAAAAACCTGCCTGAGTCCATACAGGATTTTTGCTAGAATATGATATATTGTTGAGCATTCGTTCGTAGTCTTTTCATTTCACCACTTCTCTTTCACATCACAATCTCATTCATTAAAGCCCTTTCCAAGATGGCGTTGGTGCAAATGTGCAAGACCACGATCCTTTTCTCCTTATTTTCTTATTCCCTCGCCGCCACAAACTCGTCCTCAGTTTCAGGCTCAAGTTCTACGGGTACTTCCAAGGTAGTAACTGCGAGTACAAAGCTTAATACAACTACCATTCCAATTACAAGTTGTAAGTTCACGGCCACGAGTCTATTCATAGTTTATATCTAATTTTTCCTTCACAGCCTCCAAGCCAACCTCCATTCTCTCAAACTCATCAATCTCCACTGGTTCTTCAAGCCAATCCACCTCTAAAACTATTGTGGTATCCACCACAAGCACTGGCTCTACAGGAACTTCAAAATCTTCTAGCACTAGCTCTTCCTCAACTATTTCCAGCTCTACAGGAACCTCAAAATCCTCTAGCAGTGGCTCTTCCTCGACTACCTCTAGCTCTACAGGAACCTCAAAATCCTCTAGCAATGGCTCTTCCTCGACTACCTCCAGCTCTACAGGAACCTCAAAATCCTCTAGCAGTGGCTCCTCCTCAACTATTTCTAGCTCTACATCCTCAAGCTCGTCAAGTACATCAAAAGTAGCAACACCAAATCCCAGCTCTAAATCTAGTTCCAGTACCTCAACAACATCATCGAGCTCCACCTCTCCCCCCTCATCTACTTCATCAACATCAAGTACTTCGGCATCTCCTGGTTCCAGCTCAACGACTGTTCCTCCTCCCACTAGTCAGAAGCCGACCAGTACTAGCAGCAGCTCAGCAAGCAGTTCAACCTTTCCAGTGCCTCCACCAAATGTCGTGGTCACTGGAGTTTTAGGCACGATTACTGTCGGACCTCAGACATCTACAGAAACAGGAGACTTTACTTCCATGCAAACCGGTATTCCTGGACTTACAGCAGATAGTGCAACTCAAACATCACGAGATGGGCACAACACTATTTTGCCTATTTGGTTTCTTTCTCCAGGAATTGGTATCATTAAGTTGCCTCCAATCGGCCTACCTCCAGTTGGAGGAATTATTCGTAAGTCCAAGAATGATAGGTTAAAGTAGTTAAATGCTGACATCCCGCAGCTCCACCACCAGGATTCCCACCTCTTTTCATCGGATCAGATGGCAGCCCCACCGCTGGAGGTCCGCCGGAAGGAAACAAGGATCCCCAAACGAGTTCTACTGACAAGCAAACCTCAACCAACCCTACATCGAGCAAACCATCGTCTAGTAGTACCTCGTGCACTTCAACAGCTGTACCCAGCTGTGTCCAAACATGCACCCCGATCACGGACGCAAAGGGTGCTTCAACTGTTACATGTGGACAACCTAGTTGCACTACAATCACTGGCTGCAGTGCTACTGCTACCACTAGCACCACAACGAGTGCGCAACCTACATGTACATCTGGCTGTAACGACTGCCTCAAGTTTCAAGGAGACGGAGACACCGTACCTGCTGATAATGGTGGGAATGATGAGATTGAGAGTGGCGGCACCCAAAGTGGCGGTACAGCTCATAAGCGAGAACCGCCCTCCATTGCCGGTCGTATTCCCTTCCCAGTCCAGCTCTTGAAGAGGGCCGACGATTTCGATACTTTCAATGCTGGTACCCCAAATTCATGCCAACTCGCGAAGAACTTGAAAATCCCAAACTATCCTAGTAAGTTATTATGCTACTGTATATTTATTGTCTTGCTGATCCAGACACCTACAGCACCTGGAAAGCTCCCTGGCAAAGCAGCTGGCGGGGCTCAATTCTGGTGGGTCATGACAGAAACGACAGTTCCAAACTCCTGCCCTGTCTTGAGTTACAATAAAGTCACCGATGCCGATGTTACGAGCCAAAAGATAAACCCTGCAGACACAACTGCCTACACTAAGGGAGGAGATTGGTCTCGGCTCACTCCCACTGTCAATGTTGATCATGTTTGTAAGTATATATCTTCTGGGCATACGAGGCGGGGTATTAATTCAAAGTAGATGAGCTTTCAATCCTGAAGCAGTTTTTTTCAAGTCGCATTACTGCTGCAAATTGCGTCGACTTCAAGAAGTTTTTTGATGTTCCTGATGGAGGATCACCGCAAGTTCCGGGAGACACTCGGCTGCAAACAATTTGGAGACAACTGCCAAGTAATACTAATCCTGATTTCGCAGGGATGGATGCAAAGGTAAACAATATCCCGTCTTGGAATACAAAAAAATGTTCTAACAAATGTATAGATCAATGCTGTCAAAGCGCAAGCATTCTCCAATGCATTCTCCAACCCAACTGGAAGCGAAAAGAGTCTCTCCTACCTCTACGAGTTGGCTCTTGCATTCAAGCTCACAAACGACCCTCTGGTATCTCCATTATTTCAGAAGACTAACAATCGCATCTACGCCGCGCTGCTGGGTATGGATGCAGTCATCAACGCTGCTAATTGTGGCTCAACTACCACACCTGTCATAATCGGCGACTGGGCAGCTTCATACAAAACCTGGATCACAGACCTCCTCACATCAGCAGGTACAAACGTAAATGCCAAGGTCTCCCAAGTCCTTGCAGATAATGCTAGACTTGGTCCCTCAGCTCAGGTTGGTCCGGGGTCTACCACTGGTGCGGATGGAAAAGCTACTGCCACGACTAATTCAATTGGTCGTGGTGTCTCAGCATTCTTAGCAGCATACCCAACTCCAAATGCCTTCACTTTTAATGTCCCAAATCTGGTCGTCTTTCCAACTACAGCAACCCTGAACATCAAGCGCCAGGCCTGCAGCAGACCTCCACCCAGCGGGAGCTCATCAACCTCTGGTCCTTCCTCAACTCAAGCCTCCGTTTCACCATCTTTGACAGCTCCCATCACTTCTGTAAAACCAACGACTTCTATTCCGCCATCCTCTATTTCTCCATCCTCATCTGTTCCTATTAGCTCTTCATCCTCAAAACCAATAACTAATACCTCGCTGAGCTCGAAGGTATCATCGACTACGGTACCACCTACGACAACCTCGAGTGGTCCTTCGAAGCCTACTTCTTGTCCTTCGGGATGCGAGTGCTTTAAGTCACCTCAGGGTGGGTGTGATTGCTTGTGTTCGTGATTTTTTGATTTGTAGGATGAGAAAGGGCAATATGGTGTTCTGGTATTGTACTCGTGCATTTTTGGCAACTTCAAGAATTCATACCTTGTATATAACTTGGTGCCTTGGATGGGAATTGCATGGTGTACGTTGGGAAGCTTTGTTTGTATGGTTTGGTTTGGTTTGGTTTGATTTCCTTGACATTGTTTTAACAGGTGTTCACGCAATGCAAACATTTTCAACAATTTATCAGCTGTTACCTGATATTTGATGATTTTCAGTGACGAACATTCAATTACTAACATACAGTTCAAACCTGCATGATAAATAACTCTTAACTACTAATGGTGACCTAGTATTTATATTACTCCACTAGAGGAAATTTGTTACTCCGTGTTTTGACATAAAATACCAGTTTGTCTCCTGGGACTTTTATTCTCACTGTTTCTCATTTTAATATCTGATTCCTACCCAGCAACTTGTGCTGTGAGCTTACTAATTTACTCACTGCTAACTGCTGTTTGGTTCTTTGACGAATCGTTTTCATCTCACACTCTTTCCAGGCTACTCTCAAATCGTTGATTTCTAAACGAATGGATTTCTCAGAGTGATAACTTGATTTTTAACGTTAGTACTAGTCAGCACTTGACGCACTAACTCTATCTCTCGCAAACTAAGTGGGATCCAGGGGTCTCCATAACAAACCAAAAACATATTGATACGTCTTGAGAATATTCGATTGTACAGGAACTATGGAATGGGAAAGAGAAGACCAGTAGCAAAGGTCTACGAATGGACTGGAAGGATTAGCCCAGGGTAATAGAAGTATGCTTGGAGGTTATACTAAGGGTTAGACAGATTTCTCCACGGTAATGAAGCCTTGCGGAAGGGGAAAAGAAAAGGAGAAGAAGTTGTGATGAATGAACTAACGAGAGCAAAGTAAGTTACAAAGAACACTCAGTTGAGAATGGGAAGATGATGATAACAATGACAGAAGTTTCGCAAGGAGGTTGCTCCATTTTACCATCACATCCAGCTTCTCGAGGACGAATACCAAATCCATGAATAGGACGATGATAATTTTAAGTAACATGCTGAAATAGAGTATGCTTAAGAACAGAGCGATAAAGCAGAAAGGATAGGGTCGCTCGGGAAGCTATGGCGTAATCTAGATTTTGGTTGGTGCATGACGGAATCTAACAGAATAGCTCGCACTAGGAGTATTGAAAAAGCACTAGAAAAGGAATGAAAGTTTGCAGAGAAGGCGGGAAGCATCGCCTAGGAGCAAGGTAAAAAGCCCAGACAGCATGCCAAACCTTACAAGAAGCCGCGGCGGGAGCTATAGCGGCCATGGGACCCTTGAAGGGTGATGAAGAGCAGGATTGATCAATTTGTGGTAGCAGCTCTTGAGCATTGACGGCATGAAAACAAGAGAGCAAGGGAGTAAACTTTAAAGGAACAGAAAAAGCGTATACTTCCAATGGCCTTATATTATGTCCAGAATCTTGATTCGAGATTCAGCTTCCGAGCTGGAAAGTCAAGAGCAAGCTCAATATAGCGATATTGTTGACGAAAGCACATCGAATCCAGGTAAGGTTATGGGAGAGCTGTAATATAGACTTCCAATTTTCCAATCAAGGCATGGAGATGGTTAATCTCTGCTTTTGTGCTACCAAAAGAGCGTAAAAAGTATCAAGAGCGGCTAATATCCACGACTAGATGGCATATTACTCATACTTAGTATCCGTACCCAGAGAATAAAATACTCCTCTCTCATTACGCAGCACTTCCCAAGATACCCGACGAGCACGTGGAAATGGCGTGATGCTTTGTAACTTTTAGCTTTGTACCACTAATTTATTTATTTTGCATGTACATGAAGTTCAGTTTGGAACTACCAAAGAATAACACTTAGCTATAAATGACATGTCAGTGAACCAAGAGGGTACAGAATCCGCCTATTAGTGCTCGGTATGTATAAAATGATTACACTAAGTCTAGATAATGTCAATTATTTATCAAATATCAAATATCAAATATCCAATATAAAATGGCGTTTGTCACATGGGTTGATATTGTGAATTTGCTCACCGAGTAGTGTGTGCAGTGGTGTGTCAAGGAGAGGTGTTCTATAGTGTGGGTAGTATCGGCGTGCATCACAGGTTCTTCTGAAACCCTCGCTGAAATATCTTTATCTGAGGCGTTCACCGAATGTCGTGCCAACAGAGTGAATTATAACACTGGCTGAATACCAAATCGCCAAAATATGCTTAAATAGTGTTGAAAGATTACAAAAAGGGGTAGGGTCGGCTTCTCTCGCCTGAGTTTCTTCAGTCAATGCACGCCAAGGCTTCCAGCACTCTTCCACCACATCCCATCCCTCGCTCAGTGCCAGCAATCACAAGAACCATCGTCAGTCTGCATATCGACCCCCATCCGCCCTCCACCACTTCCTGGGAACCCTGGACATCAACACTGTTTCGCCAGATTACGCTGTTCCTCACGGCTGGATGCGATTGTTGCATGCCCTGTCTCACCAGCGTCCTCTCTTTCTAGCGCCTTCCAGATAGTTCCAGCGCTTGATAGCGGTGACTTGCTTGTGTGCGACACAGAATTGTCTTTGTGACGATTGCACCCCACAATTTCGCCCACCAGGCACGAGGAAAAGCACAGCCTTACTGCTGCAGAGTGTAAACCACGTTCGACATCGTGATCAACACCATTGGTAGTTGTGCGGCGTCTGCAGAAAGACGTTTGTGGATGCAGAGTCTTCGTTGAGCCTTCCCTCGTTGCTTCAAGGTTGGTCCAGATCCCCCACGCACTTGACCCCCAGCCTTTCTAAGCCTGGTCTCTTCGGCCAGGGACTCCTTCCTTAGGAGTAGAAAGAAAATAGAAGCAAAGAGCCTTCTCTGTTTTGCTCCATTTGCGCAAAATTCACCCCGAGGATTCAACTTGATTAATACTGTTGCTTACCAGTGATGACTCAATAGACTCCCCAACCTCGACTCTATCCCAACCCTGCCTCCCGAACAACGAACTTCAACAAGGCTGATACCTCAAAATACTTTGATCGATTGCATATCGGAACGGCAGGAAAGCCACACCGGGAATATTCAGAAGGCATATCGTAATTGTCACACATTGGAGACCACGTTCTTGTCGCCATTCGGCCAAGAGCATAACTCCGACGCCTCGACGGCCCCTCTGTCTAAATCCATCCGCGCTACGAGTCATCAGGAGCAGAGTGCCTTCCGAAGGGTGCTTGGAGACTCTGGTAGTTAATTCTACTTAGTTCCCCTTCGAATATAACCTGAACAACGCTACAAGACATACTAAGGCAGACCGGTGAGGATGGGAAACCAAAACTCAAAAGGCTCGGGCACCAGCACCAGCACCCCTAAAGCCAGCACGTCACAGACTTCCCTTGGGAAAGATGGTGACAATCTGCAATCCTACCCCTCCTTCAGCAAAGCTGACACAAAAGAATCCGTAAGATCACTTCGAGGAGCATTGCGATCTAAGATACCTGGCAAAACCGATAGCCCTCGAAATTCTACATCTGGCCTGAACAATGGAGAAACGATTGGAGATAAGTCAGACGTAGCTTCTGTGCGATCCGGGAGAAGTGGGCGGTCTGCAATGTCAAAGGCAGGCCGCAATGATACTCCGGACTCTCCTCAGGTTGGACCGCAGTCCCCGTCAGAGATCGCAGAAGAGATGGCCTCTCCTCTAGATGATCCCAAGCCACCTCCATCTCCAATCCAATCTGCATCAGTACGACAAGGGCATCACGATGTAGACGCGGCACAGAGAAGCGGGGAGGTAGATCAGGTCTCTGATCAACCACCTTCCGGAGGAACGAACCCACATACACACCTACAAAGAGCAGGGCAGTCGATCCTGGTCAAGAGAGCTAATACGATCAATCCTATCCAGGAAGATGCTCTGGTTACTTCTCCTGATACAGAGGGAACACCTGCAGGAAACTCAGGCGCAGTGGCAATGGGTGAGCTTAAGGATACGGATGTGGATGACTATATCAAACGTCTTCTTGATGCTGGGTACGCTGGCAAGAGCACCAAAGGTGTCACACTAAGGAATGCTGAAATCACCTCAATTTGTTCACGGGTTAGGGAAATATTCCTAGAGCAACCACCTCTCATCGAATTGGAAGCTCCAGTCAAGATTGTTGGAGATATCCATGGCCAATACTCCGACCTTATTCGAATGTTCGAGATGTGTGGGTTTCCTCCAAGCTCGAACTTTCTATTCCTAGGCGATTATGTCGATCGAGGCAAGAATTCTCTGGAGACGATATTGTTACTCATGTGCTACAAGATCAAGTACCCTGAGAATTTCTTCCTTCTACGAGGCAATCACGAATGCGCCAATGTTACGCGTGTTTATGGGTTCTATGACGAGTGTAAGAGAAGATGTAATGTCAAGGTTTGGAAAACCTTCGTTGACACATTCAATTGTGTAAGTCCCATTTTTTTTCTCGTATGGACGCGTGGTACTGACGTGTGATACAGCTCCCAATCGCGGCAATTGTAGCCGGGAAGATTTTCTGCGTGCACGGCGGCCTCTCTCCAGCACTCAGCCATATGGACGACATCAGACATATTGCTCGACCGACGGATGTGCCAGATTTCGGGTTGTTGAATGATCTTTTATGGGCCGATCCGGCAGACCAAGAGAAGGATTGGGAATCTAGCGAACGTGGTGTCAGTTACTCATTTGGGAAGAAGGTTATAACGGAGTTCTTGGCTAGACATGATTTCGATCTCGTTTGTCGGGCACACATGGTTGTTGAGGATGGGTATGAGTTTTTCGAGGACCGAATCTTAGTGACGGTATTCTCGGCACCAAACTATTGCGGCGAATTCGACAACTATGGTGCGGTCATGAGTGTTTCGACTGAGCTGTTGTGTAGCTTCGAGCTTCTTAAACCTCTCGACTCGAGTGCTCTCAAGAGTCAGATGAAGAAGAGTCGGAATAAGCGTAACAGCATGGTCAACAGTCCTCCGCCTGGTGGTGCATATCCTCAAAGTGTCTGATTGGTTGGAACACCATCAGACACACACTTGTGCCTTTGGAACAGGGTGCAAGAGAAACAGCGGGATCATACTGCCTGAGCCATGCCAATCTCGAGAGATATGTTATTGGGTGCAATATGAATGAGATTCTGGATGATACTCCTCTACGACAGCAAAGGTGACGATTACAAATGGGTCGAACTGAGTTCGCAACAGCAAATCCATCCTAGAAGAAAACGGGCAGACCCAAGCTTTGTGAAGGACTTGGGCATACACAATATGAACGGATTCCTTCCGCCCCCGAATCACTCCGAGCAAACAACATGCTCCTATCCTGTGCGCGATATATTGGGTAGAAACTTTTGCCATTCTGCAGTTCTTCGGGCGTTAAAGAGTAGTCGGGTCTGATCCTAGAGTACTTGACTTGGTATATGGTTTGAATGGCATGGCGCAGACAGTGGTGCAATTCTGGTTGGGGTGTCGATCTTCTCCTCTGCAAGTGGAAGGGAGTGTACCCTATGTGTATTTATATTGATAGTGTTGTTGAGAGGAGTAACCAGAGTAGATCCGGTCGGAGTTGCTTACTGGATGTGGTGAGAGATAAGTTAGCGGAGATGCCATTAATGAGAAGTATTTGGTATGCCATATATATGTATGCTTTGTGCGTGATGTTTGAGCCATCTCAAAATTTTATATGGCCATTGTGGACCAATCCTAAACTACCAATTAAGGAAGAAGGAGGTCAGTTGATCTAATCATTCTACTCGATGGCTCCCCAAATGCAAGACAGAACAAGTAATGGTTAATTGATGTAATTGACAGACTTGGATAATTCTTAAACATATGGGAGAAGTACAAGTGAAGTGAAGCATAAAATATTTCCGCCGTCTGGAGCTTCTCAGGCGAGCAATCAAGCATCTCTCCCCTGTCCAACGATCAAAAGCCGGAGAGGCTGCGACACACACCTCCTTCCAAGCTGAAGCCATCGTGAGTCGTGACTGCCTTCGGAAGTGAAATTGTCCCTGCTCTTGGCGTCGGAAGCCGGGGACGGCTTGGCGTGGCTTCCCGACGCAGCTGAATGTTTTAAGGTTCAGCTGCAATTTGACTTGCTTCATGTCGGCGACACAAGGCAGACTTGCATTTTGGGACTGCTCGTGATAATTGAGCGGGATATGATTGCGTGGGGAGGGAGGGGGATTGCATAGGAAGGTCGTATCTAGAGGTGCAGACAGAACATGATGCAGCAGATACGGGTGTTGGAGGTAGATGTGGAGGATGGGGATACGTCACGTCACAGGATTTTAAGGGACGATTTTCAAGAATGAACGCAGGAGTATCATTCAGTAACTATCCACTTCCTCCAAATTATGAAGATCCACGAAATTGTCGAAGCTAAAGGAATGGCCACCCTCATACATCTATACACATCTCAACCGCTTGGCACCGTCCTCATATCCTCGTCTCGTACATATTACCCCAAACGCCATGCAATGCCGCTAAATATCAGACAAGTTCTTTCCATCTCAAACTTTCCATCATCGTGTTGCAGTGATTCCTATACAAGCGTGTTGCTTAAATAGCAGTGTGCGAGTACGGCTCGTACGCTCCGTTGCCAGTGCGTTGTTGCTGAGGCTTGAAGTGCTGCATTGGGACCGAGTGAGGAGCGTAGACACCTGATTGCTGTCCGTGATGCTCGGGGTCGTGGACACGCTGGTAGGCACCGGTAGGGATGAGCTTCTCGCGATCTCCCCCGTGACTTTTGCGGTTCTTCTTGTGCTCAGCAGCACAGCAGCAAATGGTAAACAGCCAGAAGAATCCGCTAGCAACGCTGAAAGCAACAGCAATCCAAGTCGTGGCAAGGAACCTGGTGTTAAGGTGAGCTTGCACACCGTAGAGTTTAGAAAATGTTTTGATAGCTCCGGTCGCGATGGAGGACTCGGCAGTGGCCATGATAGAGGCAATGATGATGGCGGTGGTGGAGAATCCGGACATAATGTATGTGCAGCAACTTCCAAGTCTGCTAAAGATCGCAACGACTCCGAAAACCAATTCCAAGACGGTCAAAAGGATAGCGATGATGTAGACAACGCCAGTCCACTTGTTAACGTGTTGGAAGGTGGTGATAGCGGCCTTGATGTCCTTGGGGATTGTGGTGTTGCTGTAGGATGTGGCAGTTTGGAGGGTTTGGTTAATCTCAGTGATGTTTGCTGCGTCGGATGCCCAGTCGAATTTCGCCTTTGTGCAAGTAGTATTGGTACCGGTAGTACGGCAATAATTCCACAAACTAATCCTATATGAATCTGCCAAACCGAGAGTCTTGGCTGTGATGTTGGTTCCATAGTTTGGGCTTAGACCGGCAACTGTGAGATCTGAGACACCTGGAAGAGCAACGGGTTCGGCCTCGCGTTTGACAACTTTCTCCAAGTTGATGAGGGCGTTGGTTGAGATGGACATATTTTTCACATCCACGTCCAGCATGTAGAGGGACTTGTCAGTAATACCGGCAAGCATGGTGATCATGATCGCGATCAAACTGGCGGTTGTGAGAGCGAATGGCAGCGCCACGCAAAGAAATCTTCCTACACCCATCTTCACTATGTGGTTTTATTTTTTCCCTTCGATATGTAAGATAAGAGCGAGCGAGGTCGAGAAAGGAGATCGATAAAGATCGAACGAGTGTGCGACGATCACGTAAATGTTGATGTCGAAAAAAGGTTGGTTGTCGAGAGACGAAGAGGACGAACGCAGGTTTTTAGGGGCTGGATGTTAAAAGGATCAGGCGTGGTTTCGTGTTTATGTATGCGCGAGATTGGCTTTACCAAGAATGGAAGAAGGGGTTCAGAAGGCGGGCGCAGTCAGCACAAGCACAAACCTCATGCACGCCGAGCCCATGAGCACCCGCGCACGCTGGTTTGGCAGGGAGACGGTGGAGGACGACAGCTTGCATGGTGGCTGTACCAGCGACGCCACAGAGGGTAGAGAAGTAGAAGTGAAGCTTGGGACAGCAAGAAAACTGAAAGGAAAATTCAAGAAAATTCCAGAAAATTATCTCAACTATACGAATGGTTACTAGAATATGTTTCTTCCTTCTCGCATCATTCCATGTCTCAACATCTTCTATCAAAATATAATTTCTTCCTCCCTCATCCTCCTCGGTCTCTGTTGATCCTCACTCCCAGCACGACGCTCTCAACATCATCGGTCGTGGCTCATACCCTGCTCCCCACACATCCCAACCCAGTTCGTCGTCGTGCCTGACAACCGATACCCCCTAGTCCCGCCGATTGGCGGGATTCCCGATCTATTAATACTCCTGCACCGTCAAAAGCCTCTTCTCATTGTCGGCCGCCCTTATTCGACAGGTTTCCAACAAGACACCTTTTCCAAACATATCTCAGGTTGATTCCACGTAATGCTGAAAACGGCGAGGTGGACTTGAGGCTCTGTAGTTATGGTGTGATATGAAGATTTTATTGGTTTGGGAAGAGTGTTTCGGAGAAAGTGTGTTCTCTCGTGTTCATGATAAAGCCGCACGTTCTGTCGCATCATGGCTAGCTGCTCAGTGGGGCATCCTCTAGACTTATCCAAGTTAGTTGGCTGTTTCAGATGTCGGATGCCAGCAGCCCTGTAGCAATAGAATTGATATTAGCTTATGCCACGTGAATATACCTTTTCTATCGTTTCAAAATCAGGTAGCCTTTCTGAATAAAATCGCCTTATCTTTTCTTCCATCTCCTCGTTCTCTCACAATTATGATTGGACTGAAAATGTATATGATTATTTTTTTCAGCCGCCGTGGGGCCTTGCTGACTACGCCTACGCCGTGCCTTGGTACCTAGCCTGACCCGGGTATCGCATGAGCTAATCACTCCTCATTTTACACCGTTATTGAAGATTGTACGTGAGAGGCTCTATCGGACGTGTTTCCTAATTCATCCCCGGTTCTAGACAGCTGAAGTGCATTTAAGCTCAGAGCAAGTGTTAACTTCTGAAGAAAGAGGTGGATCTCTTGGGTGCGGGTATCTGAGGATGGCATTCGAGCTGTGCTGAGGGGAGAACAAGATTGAGATAACCGCAGGCGGAGAGGCTCGGCACCCTATTCTTGGATGCGAATTCCCGGTATGGAGTATGGTGATGCATGAACAAAGCCCGCACTTGTGCTCTCTCTCAACATGTAAGTCTTTATTCTCTAAAAAGAGAGAAGAGGTTTACTCTCAATTGATGGCTAGGCATGTTCTTCCGTAATCGAGTTATCTTAGGTTTATTATGCACCTGGCTTTGTTACAATTGTTTCCACTTGTACCGTTTCTATTACTATTAAACGTCATCGTGGTTCTTCAGGGTCCTTGCCTCCGACGTCGAGACCATTTCCACCTTAATAATGGCTTTCCATTTCACCCAGCTGTGTAGTTACGTTCAATGGCGGGTCTCCAGAGTAGAACGATACTCTCTATAGAATTAGCATTCTTTAATATTTTAGAATTGACACTTATGACATTTCAAAGGAGGAGTAGTCTTTCTCCATCCAAGCTGTGTTTGTTAAAATGCTTAGTCGTCTAACAGGTCATATAGCAGGTCATGAGAGCATCAAATTGATTGTTAGGCTTTGCAATCTAGCTTACTCTCCTTTAATCTATCCAATCTACATATTAAAACTTCTATACAATGCAATTTTCCATACTACTCCTTTTCGGCCCTCTAGGCCTCTCTTCACACTTCAATACATCTTCGTCATAACTCATGACAGACAATATCATCAAATAAGGTTCTTTGGGAGATATTTGTTCTGAGACAACTACGATCTTCCAACACCGCTGTCAAAGGAGACTAGAAGTAAGTAGCAAGAACTAAATATTCGAAGAGGCATAACGAACATTGCGGAAAGGGTGATTCCTTTTATAAAGCTCACGGATAAATTAAACCATACTGCTAAGGCAAACCTGATATTTCGTAAGACATTTTCCAAACTGTCCGAATATTACTTCGTTTATGCCTTGCGGAGTTCCGCATCCAGTTAAAAGGTTGCGGGTGAACACGGAATCCGATGACTCAGCGATACCATCCACGAGAACCGGGTATGGTCACACTCCTCTGCTTCATACACCGTATCAACGCTCGAATTTTGTCTCAGTACGTCTACTAAAGACACTATAAAATCTTCTTCATCCATTCTTCCCTCCCAAAGAGACATTCCCATGATTCACTCAAAGTCCAAACTAATTTTTTTCTGATTCCGTCATCGTTCAACTCAACTCTTAGCCTCGTGAATTGCTTGTCTTGTCTGAGTTATACTTTACTCACTTCCAAGCAGTTTATCGACAGGAAATAATTTAGCCAACTTCCCAGCTTCAGTTTGCCTCAACCCACTTTTACTACACAACTGCACAACTGCACAAACTAGGATGGCAACTAAACTTCCCCTTCGACCCATCCTCTACGCCCTCCCCGCCCTGACCTTCCTCTCTATAACCTCCTACATCACCGCCAAGGTTCGACGATACCCTTCAATCATCCAAACAAAAGATATTACTGCTTCATTAGCCAATTCGCACTCCCTCACCAAAGTCGTGAATCCAAATCATCGCCAAACCCTTAGTGATACGAGAACGATAGTCTTGTCCGAAGAGCAAGTAAGGGGAATGAAAGACGAGGAGATATTATCTAGCATGGTGAGGGGATTCTATGGCGGTTGGAGTTTCTTCCCAGAACGGTGTCTAGTGAGGACGCTTTGGGAGGTGGGGTGGGGGAGTTTGATTCGATGTGAATTTGTTGGTAGGTTTTCTATTTCCCTCTCAAAACCCTCATTGCTCTATTTTGAGTCCTCCCGGGCCTTGGCTCTAGTTTCAAAATTATGAACTAACATGAAAACCAGGACAAATTCCTTACGAGCAAAGTCCGCATTTGGCATCACCGTCTTCGTTGACAAGGACAGTGTTACCACCAAAAGGCTTTATGCTCTTTGGTAGAAATTTCATGGTCCTAGATAGTTATATCTTGCCAGGCCAAGAGACGCAAAAGATGCTTCCGATATTCGCCAAACAACGTACCGAACTACTTGCCACCTTCCCCGAGCTCGGTTCAAAACCCGTGGAGGTATCAAACCTGGAGCCAGTCATAACACATGACCAAAAGTCAAGTTATGTAGACGTGGCGTATGGGAGCAACCTCCCTGGACGACACTTCGCTGGGGTACATCGCTTTGAAGTTACCCGCCTTCCTCAAAACCCCCTAAACCCTCAAGGTCCAGATGAAGAGGGGCCAGCAGCGGTGGAAATTAACTATTCGAGTGTGAGTTGTGATCCTAATAGTAATGTGAAGGTGTTTGGGGAGGCAATCGCGAAGTTTCATCGTTTATATGCGTTGATGCTTTTTGTCGATTGTGTTGATGAGGTTCTGAGGTGTTGAATTGTGGTGTGAGATAGGAATTGGGTGTGTATTTGTATGGTGAATAAAGATGAAAGAGAGGAAAGGATTTGAATTTAAATGTACAAACAGAGAGATACCCCACTACGCAGATCATTAGAAAATAGAATTCGGCCTTAAGTCAGACCAGCTTTGGTGCATCTTGAAATCGCACATGCACATGTAGACATCATCTCCTCGAGTTGAACTAGACCTCGATTTGGTATTCTCTCTATTCCGTAACAAATTTGTAAACACTAACCGGTAACAACGCTCGATAGGCACACGAACTTAGTCCCATCCCTAAACTCCACCATCACTCTCAAGTCAAGCTGGTATACAAGTACACATCCCACCTCATGTTCATCAAGTCATCGATCTCATCCATGATACGCCGTATTAGCGGAATGCGGATAGTCGGGACCATGCTGATACAGCTGTCCCTGCTGCTGGCCATAAGGCTGGAGCGGGACCGCACTTCCATGGCTAACCCCATACTCCTGCGGGGCCACGGCCACACTCTCATACGTTGTACCCTTCCCTCTAATCAGCCTCATCCCACAACCCTACACCTCGCCACTACGACTCACCTGACTCCCAGTAGCCCAAACCTTTCCTTGCATCGGTGGGTTCTTCCTGCTCGCCAAGGCTCTAGGAATCGCAAGTACGCCCTTCACGATATCAACAATATTCACCGCCTGCGCCAGCGCCTTAACGCCCATCGGCCCCCCTTGGTACCCGCCGTGGCCCAAGGGAACAGCAGTAGCACCGTTCTTGTGGAAGTATTCGCGCGTACGGTAGATGTAGAGGAAGGCGAGGGAGAAGATCACCATCTCAATCGAGATGATGAGGCTGGGGACGCCGACGGAGAGGTCTTGGAATGTGTAGTGGGAGGTGGGCTTTAGCACGCCGGAGGAGTTGAGGAAGCTGAAGATTATCTGGATCGAACTTTAGTTTCCCTGTTCAACGGTTGCAGAAGGAGAGCCTAGGCTAGAGAGGGAAAGACGGGGGTAACACACATTTTGAATAAACGTTAAAAATACGATTGCTTTGAAAGCGATGAGTTTGGGCAGCGGTCTGCGGTGGTCGATTGTCGGCTTGGTAGCCTTGTAGAACTTGAGGATCGACATAATGGCGATGACGGTGGAGATTATGGTGATGACTGTCACCCAGATGTGGGCGAAGTAGATTTTGTTAGATGTGGAGCAGTATGAGCCAGCTGCCTGTGTGATTTCGGTCACAATGAGAAGGATGAGCATTACGACGGGGAATTGGAGGACTGCGATGCTGGCGGCCTGGGTGAGTGTTAGTGATTTGGAGGGGGGTGGAAGATGTGGGAGGGCGCACTGTGTGTTGCTTTATTGCTCCTGAAGAGATGAGGAAGGCCTGTCTTTCGTCGTCGTTCTCTTGTACGAAGGCGCAGAGCAGGTAGAAGAATGCCGAGAGGGCGAAGGCTTCGTAGAGATCTTCGACGGGTTTAAGGTAGACTTCAGCGCTGTAGAATGCAATTGAGAGGAATGCTACGACTGCAAAGACCGGTATTATGAAGATAATTCGGATAACTCTACAGGCGAGTTAATGAGTGCTTTTCATGCATGCTTTTGAAACTTACTGTCTCTGTTCCTTGGGGATCGAGTAATGTGTTGCATGCCTCATAATAAGGTAGAAAGATACTAGACAAGAGAATGCCATACAGGCTCCGGAGATTATGATGATCACCTTGTGGAAACTAAGGTCTCCAATCACTGGAACTTGGGCTGGATGAAATTAGAACAGGCTCTTCTGTAGTTGAGGGCAACCATACGAGGATTTGTGATATTCTCAATTGGACATGTATGGTTGGATTTGCTGCTGTCAGAATCATGGTGGCTAAAGTGGCCCATTTTGGGAAGTACAGAAGAAATAGAAGCAGATATGTGAAGCTGCAGTAGAAGGTAGCAAGTATGATTAAAATCCCACCTTTCTATAACGAAGACGACGAGTCTTTATATGTGGCAATTTGCACATCTTCTCCATGTCAGGTAACTGTAGACGCTGGTCTACAATTGGCCCAATTTCGAGGTTGAAGGAGTCAAAAAGTTATCAACCAGGGATGGTTGGGGATAGCATCATTTCAGCCCTGTCGAGCGTCCTAGCTGCAGAGCTGTGCCGCCAAGCCATGAGCTTATCGTAGATCACCTTACTAAATATGGTAATATCGGATGTGAACGAAACGTGGGTTCCTAGGGTGTGAGTGAAATGTGACAAGCAGAGCGAGATGATGAGGTGGAGTTTGGGGCTGGAGTGAGTTCTGGCCAATGGTGAAGAGTCTGAGGACCCATCTATCACTTCTTCCCGATCGGGCATGGAGGGCGAGCACCAACCATCGTCTGATACTGGGGTAAGGGATCTTGATCGTCACTCAACCTTCAACGTAAACGCAAATCAGATGGGCTATGGTGCTGAATATCATGGTTCGGGTGGTGGCCATGCTTATTTACAGAGTAAGTCTGCCACATATCTGGAGACCTTTCGTGGATTTCAATATGCCGAGTTTTCGTACAACTTCCGGCATCAATTATAATCTTTTTGTACGTACAGCCTGCAACGACAACTCACCAACTCGCTCAGTGTTAGTTCACAGTTTTCGATACACACTTCTCAACGTTAAGCTTTTATCGTTTCGCAATTTTTGAAAGCTTGTTGTTGAAGTGCTTGCTGTTTTAAATTGGTAATCTATGCTTATATGTTTATCTGGAGGGCAAAGGGAATCAACGTCAACGCTCCTAACCTTGGAATACCGTATACTTCACGAAGGACAATGAACAGTAGTGTAAACGACAACTCAAAACGTGGGGTTAGAGGCAATAACACTGACCTTGGCTAGAATATTCTTCCGTCTCATCTGGTGTTACAGGCTTGGAGTTGCCACCCTATTTACAACAAACCTCTAAGACCACAAATATTTCTTGTGTTAATTGTGAAAGGCCGCCGTCATGGTTATATATTGCTGATGATGTTTTGTGCGGGCCGTATTCGGAAATTAGTCAAGGTCTTCTCATCCACCAAGCAACCCGCACAACGAGGTTGCCACCCAAAGTTATACCACGTTGGCGTGTTGAGGATGGTATATTTGCATTTGCGGCATGCGGAGGATGACAAACGGGAGCGAGCTGGACGACATCCTGTGCCATTGACATTCGCTTAACATCTTACAAGCGTCGGCTTGTTCGACGACAATAATCTGGGAGTGCTATGCCAAAGCTTGATAGCCCGCAGCGGAGGGGAAAACTCAGTCCCTCAAGCTGCAGTCCCTACTGTTGATACGGGGGAGTATTATAACATTTCCGCCCGCCATGTAATTCGACTACTGATCTTGTATCTTCCGCTCTCCATTCTTTACAGAGAGTTGGGTGATGCTATGATTACATATCAGTTCATGGACTGCTGCTTTGTTCTGATAGAACAAATATAAAGTGTTGGAGAGGAGCCTGGACAAGATGGATTTTACTCTTTTGGAGGGGAAGCCTTGATCCATTTGCAAGAGGTCCCGTTCTCCATTGGATTGCGGGAAGTATGATTGGAATCGGACCCTGATAACCGTTTTGTTTTCTCATGAGTGTACTCGATCTAAACCTTCCGTCGGTCAATTATCAACCATAACTTTTTCAAAGAATTGGGGATTACCTCAACAAACACCGGGAAATCGCAACAAGAATCTCTGCAAGCCAATGATCGGGATGACACCCTCAGACGATAGCTGAACCTGAAAAAAGACTGTATGATCGTATGGCAAAACACAAAATGTGGCCGAGTTGTGCTCCTATTTTGGATTTATCCATAGTGTAGTATTTGCTTACTTTGCTGATTTACATTCCCAACGATATCACCCCGCGCACAATGTACATGCACATGTTCAAGTTGAGGTGGCTGATGTCAAGTCCGTGCAGCACGGCCACACCTTGGTGACGTTCTAGGCCGAAAACTTGCATCTTTCAGCCTAGAGTGTAATTCATTGTCTTTCGTTGTGGAATCTCCTAAGCCAAGCCATTTCTCAGTTGAATGGTTTCGCTTACTGCAGGGGAAGTTGCTAGCTGGTGGCAACCTCAAGAGGACGGGTCTCTCCGATGCCACACTTCAAGTGAAGCCTCCCCTATTCCTCGCATTTCTTCAACAATGTTAAACAGTCGTAATTTTGATAACAACGGTTTCTAGGCCCGAGTTTGTAAGTTCCAGAACATTTTACGGCTGCTGTTGCCACTCTCCGAAGGTCTGCATCGGCACCGAATCGCGCATTGCATTTGAGAGGTCGATGTGCTGAAATTGGCCAACCTAGGTTCTACTTTTATTCTAGCTTAGGCGTTCTCAGCAACAAAATATCCTATTATGGCATATTCATGCCAAAGCAGACTAACTATTGGATACCAAATAGTTGGAGATGTTGACAATCTGCAAATGGTTTACTAGCTGTCAGGTGATGACTTGGCATGCTACTCTAGCCCTGCATCTGGACGGACTGTTGCCATCAAATCTCTAAGACATAGCCAGGCGGATTTTTACACATGCGCCATTGCAGCTCAGAATATTCTACCGCTAAAGACGAAATTCATCCTTTTCTTGAAGAATGCTCAATTTCAAAGACCTCTTTGAAAATGGAGGCTCTGGTCTTTCTCCACACTCTGGATGATGAGATAAGATTTGATGATCAGTCGTCGCTTCTGGTGTCCCCCTTACAAATGTTACTCATTTCCCGAGTGTAAAGGAGAGCTTTTCTTCTTAAAAGGATCGTTTCAGCCTTGAAATACGGGCTTTTCCCCACCAATGGAGATTCGTGACAGGGTTTGTTCCGCTGCCCAGCGCTCTTTCGGGCATGTCATTTGGTCTGGGACCTCTTGGCAATTCACGCCGCATGCGCTGAGCGGCTGAGCCACAATACTTTAAAAGACATGGCATCTTTTCATACCCATCTGGAATCCCGTGGCTTTCGTATGAGCTTATTGTTCATAGGCTTGACCTCATACCTGTCTTACAGGGCGAAGCAAGCCGACGTTTTATATCTGCACGTTCGTTTGAGGTTGATTGTCTTTCTTATAAGTTACGCCTGATTCCCGAACATTAAATAGGTTATTTTCTGTTTGGTACAGGAATCTTCATTCGTTTCAGTATGCCTTCAATAAGTTTAATATCCAAGCTTGCTGTGGCAGTTGCTGCAATAGCACAGCCGGTCTTTGGTCAAAGTACTGCAAGTCCTTGCGCAACAATTGCGAGAGCACAAGAGTCCGCCGTTGCAGCAAATCCAAATATAGGTAAGGTGCAGTTATTCTAGTGCCTGAAGTCGAAACTAACATATCCTTTTTTTTATTTTAGCACTCAGCAGCCTGCCTTCCATATCTGCGACACTTGCATACCAATGTCTAACTTCAGTACCTATCAACGCAACCGCCAGCGTCGCATTCATCGCCTGGTACAAGAATTACCTACAATTTCAGAGCACATTGGCATGGCTGAAGAAGCCTCCCCCATCCTATCAACAGCCAGCAACAGACATCATTGGTGGTCTTGATGATATTTCAGCAAAGTTGACAAAGGGAACATTTACCAACGAGTACGATTTCGAAGTTGCTTTCCGAAAGTTGCTTATTACGGCTCACGATGGCCATCTTTCACTCTCACTTCCAGCTTTCAGAGCCTTTTCTTTCCGAGCGCCATATACATTCATTTCTATCTCAGCAGATGGAACTGCAGTTCCACAGGTGTATATTGCAGATGACTATTACTTCACTGCTACAACAACCAGGACTTTGAATTGGAACGCCTCACCAATTACGACTATCAACGGAGCCAAACCGGTCGATTTCTTCTCTGCCTATGCCAAGGAGAAAGTCTCAGGACAAATCGAGCCCCACGGAGATTGGAATTTGATGTTCGATAACGCAGCAAGAGCCGCAGCAGGTGGAGGTGCAGCCTTTGGAGGAGGTGGTTTCTTTCCCGATTCGGCCGTGGTTATGAACATCACTTTCGCAAACGGAACAACTACTTCAGGATCTTGGTTTGCAAGAGCGAATATCGACCTCACTGGTGTTCGAACCGGCACGGATTTCTACAACCTTCAGGTCGCTCCTCAGGAAGAAGAAGAAGATCCAAACACACCTACTACCACCACACCCACCAAGCCGAAAACCACCCTTACTGAAATTGGTGCTCCTTATCCATTCCCAGTTACGGTGCAAAAGGCTCTTGGAGCAGGAGGATATTTCACCGGTTATTTCCTGAACCAGTCATCTGTTGCTGTTATGAGCATCCCCTCTTTCGACATGACCGGTGTCCATGCACAAAACTTTCAAACAGCAGTAGCAACCTTCCTCAAAGCTTCCAAGGCCGCAGGAATGAAGAAACTTGTCATCGATCTCCAAGGTAACGGAGGTGGAACTGTAGCTCTCGGTTTCGACCTTTTCAAGCAAATCTTCCCCACCCTCGAACCATTCGGCGGTTCTCAACTTCGCGCAACACGAGCCCTCGACGCCATTGGAACAACTCTCTACCGCTCCACCCCCGCTGTTCAACGCTCCATCGATGCTCGTGGCTCTCCTTTCTCACCCTTCGGTAATCTAGATACAGACCTTAAAGCCTTCGGCTCGTGGGCACGTATGTTTGGGCCAAGAGCACAAAATGGAGATTTCATGACTTCCACACTAAGGAATAATTTCAGTGATATTGACGTTACAGAGCGTGGTTCTGGTTACGGTATTGTTATTTCTGGTTATGGGAATAACAGTGTTGTGGCTACGCAAGATATGTTCACCGCGGATAACATCCTCTTGGTCACGGATGGATACTGCGCTAGTACTTGTACTGTCTTCGCTGAAGAGATGAAGACTCGAGCAGGCGTGAAACAACTTGTCTTTGGTGGTCGACCAGAAACCGGCCCAATGCAAGCAGTCTCTGGTGTTCGTGGCTCCCAAGTCTACTCTATTGCTGCTCTTGCTTTCACAACATCACAAATCGCTAGTCTAAATCGCACAGCACTGCTCGATCTCCCGCCCCTCACAAACCCCACCCTCAACGTTGATATCGCTAAATCGCAATTCAACATCCGGAATCAAGTCCGTCGTGATCGCGATGATGTCCCATTGCAATTCGTGTACCAAGCAGCGGACTGCAGACTGTTTTATACAGGGCCTATGATGGTGAATTACACGACACTCTGGCAAAGCGCGGTTGATGCGTGGTGGGGGGATAAGAGTAAGTGTGTTAGCGGGAGCACGAACCATGCTTCGAGTGGGAATGTTACAAGTCTTGTGGGACCAAGTGGGAGCACGACGAATGCTGGGACAGGAACGAGCACGGGGACGGGGAGTGAGGCGAGTGCAACGAAGAAGAGCGGTGCAGGGGAGGTGGGAGTGGGATGGTTGAGTCTGATGTTGGGGGCTGCAGTGGCGTTTGCCTTCGCGATGTTGTAATGCAATGGGGATTGGATTTAATGATTACTTTCTGGGGACCAGGGTTTGGAGAGCAGAGGCGTTTTGGGATATAATGATTGGCATTGGATAATGGCATTTAGAATGAGTGCATCTATGGGTAGCATAGTTGACATTTTAAACAGCATCCTGAGAGGCATGATGCATGGTGGGAGTTGGCGGATATCTAGAAGCATATACGCAGAAATATATACCCCTATCGTTGGATTTACTACAACTGGATACTATCAGCCACGTGAACAAATGGATATGTTCAAGACACTCATTTCAATTATGCTCACATTCTTGCCTAGGGCATAGTGTGGTTATTTTCTCCCAGCTTTGACGTATTGCCCACTCTGACAGATGGGACATCGCGATGGCAGGGCTATGAAGGAAGAGAGGGATACGCTTCATCGCTTCCAGCTTTAAGAAATACATGTGGAGGTAAGTGGGGTAATAAAGACATTTTTACCCCATCGCAACATGAAAGGGAGTCATGATCATGAATTTGCTCCTAACTTCCCACCTACGTCTAGAAATCTTGTCAATAAATACGAATAATTCAAGCAAAAAATAATTAATGACAAGCATCCCTCAGCAGATCTTTATCCCTTAGAACGATGGGGTTTGCCCTTCGCTATACCTAAAAGTGGGTAGACTCTTCTCAGAAAGTAAAGTATTGGCTATGCGGGGCTAAATCTTGACTGTGAGAGGCTTGGACAAGTCATAATAGAGGTATTGATGGGAAGACCTCCAATTTGCAGCTACTGAGGGGACATGCCTTCTAGCCCGTCTTCCTTACGGGTTTGAAACAGGACGAAAGGTTGACTCAACTTTACTTTCTTTAACCTCATACAAGGCAAAGACAGCATTTGAAGACTGAAACCTGCAAAAGGAGAATAAATATGTATGATACAATACTACTAGAGGACTCCGAAAAGCTAAAGAGACCCGAAATATTTCTCATTACTCCGATACTCCTCATCTCCCTCACACTGAAGGTAATCATTATTCCCATGCTCTGAGATGAATACTTTAGTTCAACCAGATTATGACTTTGCTCAACAGCAAAACACCATCGCCAAACGCCACCCCTCCAGTTATACATATAGATCCCCCACAGCGGTTTCCGTCCTGAGCATAACCATTTACAATTATTGATTTCGATAATAATCCGACGCCTCCCCAACGTGCCCTTGTAACGGCGCATTCGCATATCCCATTTGCGTAGGCTGCTGCCCATTCGGGTGTTGTCCATAACTACTCGAATACGGTACTGGTTGCTGTGGAAAACTCAACCCAGCCCCCGGCCCAATTCCTCCTCCTACAACCCCCACTCCTGGTCCCTGATGCACCTCCATCGGTCTTGGATACGTCAATGGGACCTCCGCGTGTCCTGGTGCCCCCAGTGGAGTAGCCTCTTCATAACTTCCACTCCCGGTATCCAAGATCTTCGTTCCTTTCTTGGCTTTTCTTGACTTACGGCGCCTGCTAACAAAGAAGATGAGGAGGGCGAGGAGGATGAGCACGACGCCAATTACTATGCCGATTATGGCGCCGAGCTTAGTTTTAGGTTTATTGTTGTTGTAGTTCGCGGCCGCGACACCAGCGTTGGCGCCAGCATTGACGGAGGCACGAGCCAAGAGCGAGGAGAGGAGAGCCGGCATTTTGGTAGTTTGGGACACTCTGGTAGTGATTAAATAGAGTGGGGAATAACGTGAGTCGTGCTAGCTTTGAAGTGTAAAGAGGGGGTGCTGTGAATAAACTCCATACACTGGACCAAGCCCAAAGACCAACAGAGAAATCACAAGGCAATGAAACACGAACACTTAATTAAAATATAGGAAAATTGACCTGATCGTCACTTAGTTATATCCAGCTTCCATCAGAACGGCTATCGACCCCATCAGCCTCTCAACTAATCGCCCTTGCCGAAACCCGCACCATTACCTATCCTACCGATCCACCAGTCGCCACTCCACCACCCGACTTAAGCTTAAAGCTGTCCGCCATCTCAGCCTCCTTCTTCACCTAAAATTAAACGGAGAGAAACCAATGAAGTGTCCGTCTAGACTGATTAATCCGGAGTTTACGGATGAGTAAGTGTCTGGGAGACCCCCTTCTGGCTTATGGTGGGGCACGTAACGGGGACTGGCGGCCGAACAGATAGGCGAGCTTACCCCTGAGATTTCCGGACTAGGCAAGCGCTCAGTCAGCCCGGATATTTGGGCGTAGCTGGATGTGTTTGGGAGCAGTTTGCTCGGCGATCAAGAGTATACAGGGGGCGTCGAAAGTTGGATGCCTTCCACTCATGAGAAGAAGTCAGAGCTGGGCTGGTAGAGTAGTGTTCTTTCTTTGGCCTGACTAAAACTCTAGAAAGCGTGATTACTGAGCACGGAATTCGAGCGCACGGCAAGTCCGTCTGTCTCATTCAAGTTGAGCATGAAGGTTGTAATACAAAGATGGTAATGGGTTTTAGGGCAGCCTATAAGGATCCTTCAAGCGGGCTATAGATGCAGTATGATCTGATGGAGAAATTTCATATCACGTGATTCACAGAGTAGACATCTTCATACATCTTTCAAGTCATGATATTAAAGGTCAATTGAACATTCCACGTATTATAAGACTCTAGCAATTCTTGTGACAGGGCTTCCTACCTCACCTCTACCAGCGTGGCAAATTTCTTTGTCGAACGGACCATCTTTTATGTTTAGATCAAGAGAGCCAAGAGGGACTTCATACTACCCAAATGATTTGCTGCAGATAACAAAGTAAATATTTAAATAGATATCCTATATAGTATCCAAATCCTAAAATCTTTCCTATTAAAAGTGCTTTTATAGAAATAGCCGATAATCAATGCAGTCTGTACCTTCTATCCCCAATTGTAATATCTAGATCGAGATGAAGAGCAACAAATAACACACCTCCCAGGTAGCAATAGAAACTAACCCCTCCAGTCAAGAAATACTCCTCTCCTATAAATCCAGGATTTGCATCCATAATCTAAATCAACGCCGCCACAACCTCCACCACTCTAAAGTTGGTTTATGACCAAATGTCAGATCACCTCGGGCCACTCTCCACCTCTTACTTGTGAGCCTCCCCCGCAATGAAAGCTCCATATTTCCCCTTACCAATCGGATTATCAACAACACTCTTTCCCTGAACTTTAACCTTAGTAACCTCTCCAATAGTCCCATTACCCACCCCCATATTCGTCTCTTGTACCGCAGGCACAATGCCAGCCGCCTCATCCCGTTTCCAGATTTGGGTTACGCCATAACCACCCATTTCTTTGCCCCAGATAGAGTAAGGGGAAGAGGAGGGGGCGCGATTTTTGAAGTGGAGAGGGGCTGAGCGTTTTAAGGTCGCACGCGAGGGTAAAGGGGCAGAGACAGAGACAGAATTAGGAGCGGTCTCGTCAGTGATGGGGTTATCATTCGTCTGGTATCCCGGACCGAAATCTGGTTTTCCTCCCAAAGTGCCGAACATATCTCCAATATAATTCTTCGGCGTGATACCTGCCGCGAATTTAGTCTCCCACTGGGCGAGTATGCCTCTAACTACTGGGTTTCCTGCATTGAAGAGGTTCTCCAGGCTTGGGATGAAGCCACCCTGTGTGACATGAAATAAGTTATCCATACAAGAGATGCCTGGGTGGGGGCGATCGAAGTTTGAGCCTGAGCGCATGATGATGACGCGCGCGAAGTCAAGGAGCTGGTTTGTTGCGCCACGGAGGAGAGAGGCGAGAATAGCATTGTCTTCTTGGTTTGTCATGCAGTAGATGCCTGAACCATTCGTAAATAGCCTCGTAGTGTTTTCGAAAGCTTGGCCGAGGAGAGCACCAGAGAAGAAGACATCACTTGTTACAGTGTCACATTTTGTGATTGCTGGTGAACGGAGGGCTTTAGTGTAGGGAGAGCCTCTGGCTGCGGTGGCAGTGTTGTATTGTGAACGATAGGCGGTTGCGAGAGGACTGTCGTTGAGTTTGGCGGTTTTGGCGAAATCGACTGCAATGTCTCGGAGTGATTCGTTAACTTCGAAGACTTCGGTCCCATAGATAGAGTTTGGGTATTGTGAGGGCCTCTCGCTACCTTGAGGTATATAGCCCGTCCACATGTCATTTGGAAGTTCTCTTGCATCAAATTCGTATTGCATGGCGACTTGCACCGCGTATTTCGCGAATGCAACATCAGCAAGTGTACCATGATTAGGATTGACACCTGCAATACCGGCAATCATGAAGTATGTTTTACGAAGATCGAAGAGACGAGAAGTCCACAGTGATGTTATTGAAGTGGCAGCATTAATCTCAGATTCGCCTGTCGTCATAAGGCAGACGGAACTTTCAGCTGTGCAGTGTGCTTGAGGAAAGAGGGGAGAAAAGCCTGGGACGGTGATGTTATTGGCGAAGAGAGACCCGAAACTGCTGTTGCTAGGGGACTTGGTGTACCAAATGGAAGCTTCTGGTGGAAACTAAAAATGTTAGCGTGTTGAATAAATACTGGGTGGCCAACATACCATGGTGATAATGAATACTTTAGGAGCAGGAATAATGTTGCCGGGAGAATCAGGCTTAGGTAGAGCCATTGCAACTATCATAGAGCAAGCCCCAAGGAGACTAGTTAATATAGTGATCTGCATGATAAAAAATAAGGATAATAAGTGCAATAAGATGTTAAAGTTGTGGATCAAAGACTGGTATGGAAATTAGTGATGGGATATAGAAGGTTATCAGAAAATTGGAAAGGAATGTTGAGAACCAAGAATAAGGATAAGGACGAAGGAAAGGGAGGAGAGTGGTTTGATTGCTCCATTTCAAATCATTCAATTTAGGGAAAGACCAGCTTAATATTCAACTTGACTGCGATTAGCCTTCCCCCGTCATTAGATGAAAGAGGATGGAGGACTCCGAAAGCCTCCTCTACTGTTTGAGGATGCCGACTCGTCTTCGTTGTTATGGTTCACAGATCCTTCTCGGAAGGAGACATGGAGATCTGAAAGTGAGACGAGTGATGTCAATCGTGAAGAACTCATTCGCACCTGAACGGCTGGCGGCAGGTACCAGCTAGGCGGGTATGGGGCTGAGGTTGAATTACGTCTGCGTGGCAAGCCGGGGAGCACTGCGCCGAGAGGAACTCTATTCTTCGGACGAGTCCAATATTCAAGTTCTGCCGCTTCCCTTCAATATTTTCAATCCCTTCGAGTATCTCGTCAAGTAGATCTTGCCTTGGTCTCCGCCAAAAGGCGTGTTACACATTATTCCAAAATTACCGTTACGGCTGTAACTAAAACTCAAGCCATTGCCATACATCGATTTTTGGCTTCTTTCTTGTGTTCAAAGAATTTTGTGCGGCCTTGATGTTGAACATGGATCGTCAGTCAAGTACCGAAGAAACGGTCAAAGTCACTTGAACAAGTACCAAAAGCCAAATCCAGATGATCTTCCAAAAAAATTTCCCTTATTGTTAAACAGTAATTTCATCTAGCTGGCGATGCGGCTCCATAGAGAAATGTGCCTGTCCTCAAATTGTTAGTCCTATTATTAATAAGCCCGTGGCTTGAAGATTGGGTGTTGCTTGGTGAGTGAATTTCCATTCGGGTGTATGCCTGGATAAAGGCCACTTTCGTGCAAAGTCTTGTCTTTAGTTTTCGTCCCATGAATCGTATCGCATTTGCATTGCTGGGAGTGACGGGAAGAAGCATAATCTTGCTTCACTACTCGTTACACCCGTTAATAGTGCTATGTATGACCTGGGCGCTTCCCTTCGACCCATATTTAGCAGCACTTCTGACTAACTCATAACCACCCCCAGTGCTCAGCGCAGGCCAGCCATTACTCAATATCATTAATCGTAAGCGCATCCCAAGTAACCTTTTCCCCACCTTTCATATGCGCCTGTGAGCCCAAGTATGTAGAGACATCCGCCGTTACTTTTATACAGGACACCAGTATGCCGGCCCCGAAGAGTAATGTCCTTTGCCAAATTTCTGGATCTTATTAGTATGGATCCCATCTCTCCATCACCCTCGATCTACACAGTCCATTTCCAAACAACAACACGCCCCCTAGTATCATGACATGTATCGAGGTTAATAGCCCCATCGTTCTCCAACCATTTCGATTTCCGAGTCCTAGTTCCACTGCTGCAAGTCCAATGAGCGGCCACATAATTATATCCCGTGGAATAATGGGCCAGCAAGGTTTCGTAATTGAAACCATTTTGGCAATAAAATTGAGGAGTCGAAGGATTTTTACAAGTGTTTGTTGATTGAGTATCAGCCATGAAATGAGAAAATGGCGATGGAGGGATATTTGGTGCTTGAAAGAAGACATCCTTGTGGAAGGCGGTGCCATTAAGAGGGGAGTAATTTTTGGCCTTGGCTGTGCAGATTGTGAGGAATTGTTATTGCGACTACGAGAGCGTGCGTGCCGAATATCATGTCCTAGCTGGGCATTCGGAGATGGAGTAGGAGACGGCGATTCTGATGAAGATGCGTCTTCAATATATGCTCCGGAGCGAACACGCTTTGTAGGTTCTGCAAATGTTAGTCAAGAGCGGGTAACAACTCCAAATCACGTACCATTTACAGGTGTACTTGGCGGCATTGGAGAATCTATGGATTGAATAATGCGCCCGCCGAGACCTACATTGCTCCCATTCCTAGATCGAGGCGGATTTTCGAGTCCTTTTTCGCTCCGGATTGCGTCCAAAATATCGCTTGCGCTTGGCCTGTCCATAGGGTTAAGAGCAAGCAGCCTCTTCAAGAAACTGTAAAGCTGATTTGGTAACTCAGGTCGCTCCCTTCTCTCGTCCTTGAACCCCGACCAGGAGCTGATCTCCGCTCGTAGAAGATCAATGTCTTCATACTCCTCTCGAATGCTATCGGCGCTGTTGTAAGGCAGCCTACCGAAACACATAAAATACAGGATCATCCCCAAACTGAAGATGTCGGACTTTGTTGTGAAATTGCCGTAGCGGCCAGACTCATCTTGCTTTAGGACCTCCGGGGCACAATAAGATATAGTGCCTGTGGACCCCGTAGATTTTCGAACCACATTCTCAGGTTGAACCTCGCCAAAATCACTGATCAAACATCGCAACTCATTTCCATCTTGGTGGAGTAGGCAATTGCTTGGCTTCAAATCGCGATGTATGTAATTTGAAGAATGAAGGTGAGCAAGACCGGACGTGATATCTTTGAAGAACGAATAGATCTCCTCAAAGGCAAGTTTCCGTTGGTGCGGTCTAAGCTCTGAAAGACCAGGTTTATCTGAACCACCTCGAGATCTTCTTCGCATTTGCTCTTTCAGCTGCTCTTTTGTACTTGGCATAGCGGTTGTTTGCCCAACGATGTAATGGAGGAGATCTCCCGAGTTACAGTACTGTTGTAGTATGAAAGCACATGGCACCGAAGGACCGAATCGGTTCAGCTGAACATCTTCCAGCCAGACATGTCGATATGATACCAAGTTCGGGTGAGATAGTCCCTGGAGAAGCTGTACTTCGATGAGAACTTAGATGATTAGCGATTGAAATCCTTTCGAGAAACCGGAACCTACCTTTCTCCAACCATGCATGGTCATCACCAACGGGCACTCTTTTGCAGGCAAATTGACCCAATGAAACCCGATCCAATTCATGTCGGACTAGCAAAACCACTCCCTTGCCACCTCTTCCCAGTTCTTTTTCCTCAATAAAAAAGCGCTCGAAGTAGTTCGGACTAAACGCCTCCTTTTTAATGCTATGTCCAGCCTGTGGAGCAGGACTGCTAGCAACGAATTCTGCATTCGACACTGATCCGCCTGTAGTACTTGCTGGAGAGGAAAATGCGGGCTCAACTAGCCTTCGGATGGGACTCGAGGGCGGATTATGGTTATCATTTTGGCTATTGGCATTTTGAAGCATGCGAAAGTATTCGGGGCTTATGAAAGGTGTCGTACGATGTGGGGAGCGGTGAGGAGAGGTTTGTCGTTCTGGAGAAGAGGATCGAAATGGTCGGTGGCATGTTGGACAGTCAGTGAAGGGAGTTGCGCCTCGAAGGACCAACTGCTGGGTTTGAGGATCGCGGACGACAATAGTATCGTTATGACGGCTTTCCATAATTGTTAGCAAATTCGCGATATGTAGTACAAAACGTAGGAAATATTTGCAGACTAAGATGAGCTGCGAAGTTCAAGTGCAGCTCCCGATTTGATGCTTACAGAACAATCTCTCGACTGTCCCTTGAAGAGTAGGGAACCAGCGACATGATGTAAATTAGCGCTCGAACGCTTCACAGTAGCATTGTGAGTGAATTTATATCCCCACAGCCTGGGACGCTGATTCAGAGGTGCTTGAGTGAATGATGAATTGAATATGTTGTGTTTATGCGATTGGCAGCACAACTGGCAGTACTCCTCATGCTCGCGCTGCTTCAGGCTAGTCGCCTTCCCCACATCTGGGCAGCTGCCAGGGAAGTGCTCACCGCCACAACGCCTTCGATGTCCGCCACAGTTGCAGATCATTCACTTCGCATCTTTTTCATCTCCTGGGCTCTTGACAAATCCTATAACTTATCATACGGACACATTTATATCTGATTTTATTATATGATTATTTATCGAATACACTCTTGATGCGATTCAACTTTCTAGGAGAATAAAACTGTCCATCTGGTTACACTTCTCACCAAGTACACCCGTGCTTTCTGGGACAGTTTGGACTTTTCACTTCATCAATACATACCGATAGTCAACACTTTCATCGTGATTCATCAAAAGAGGCACAACTCTATCAATAAGAATCGGAGAAAACGCTGTTTCTTCTGGTGTATGTCGCTCATGGAAAATCATAAATTTCTGGGATCGTAGTGTACTAGCTCTCTCAGGATTATTGAAGTGTAATTACTTTCATCTCGACTTCATCAAAACAGACCGATTTCCATCAGAATTCATCAAATCTAAGCATAATTTTATCACCAAGTCTACTCAAAGTCAACAAAAAATGCCTAGTCTACTCTCTCTCCCTATCGAAATCCGTCTTCAAATTTACCACCTCCTGATCCCAACCCACACCGTCATCCATATCACCTCCCCACGTCGGAAACACATTTGCGAGTCACATCGCTCCTGTGCAAGCTACTCTAATCGTCATGCCCTCACTTCACCAAATCCAATGTACCCCACTACGGCTCACTTTTTGTTACTTTCGGTTCTAAACAAGGCCATTCGTGCCGAGGTGTTGCCAATTTTCTATTCCAAGAATACATTTTTCCTCTTAAATGGCTCTATTGGCTCCATGCACGAACCAAATATTCGTGCCTTACAACACTTCAAGTCAACTACCTCATCCTCAACAATATCCCTAATCCGCAAGCTAGTCTTCCAGATAAATCTTCATAGTAGCACAGATTTTAACATCGACACCTCAATCCGCGAAATTCACGAGATTGCTCGGGGTATTACATTGAAATTCTCCGGTGTGAAAAGTATTCGACTTGAAGCATTCGAATGCCTCAGATTAAGAACTCTTTTGCCTCACTCAGAAGCGGATCAAAAAGGCAGCAGGAACGGGAGAGCCTTTATGGTACAGCATGAGTTGGAGAAGATGATCAAGGTTTTGTTGAGGGGGAAGGTCTTAGAGGTGATCTCATGGAGGATTGGACAGGATTTTGTAGGTAAGATGCTGAGGGATGTGGTTGAGAGAACGAAGAGCGAGGTTCAGTGTATGGAAGATCAAGATGTGAATGGGTATGGGACTAGGGTTGAGTTTTGAGATATATATGGTTAGGGGTTGCTAAATTTATAGATACGAAATACTTCAATTGATGTTTTGTCAGTCATCATTCTACTCGATGTAGTGTACAGGTGGATAGAAGCACTCCAAGCTGGGCTATGGAGAGCTTTGAAAGGTACAGCGCCTACATCTTCTGGGGAAATTAGAAAAAGCGGGAAAGCAACTATATTGTGGGTGCTCACTAGTTTGCGGGCACTTCACACTCTCTCATAGTACTTTCCATCTACCCATTTCTGTGAATAGCCCACCCATCCTTGCATTCTCTCTCTTTATAAAAATAAACTTACTCTAACACCCAATTTAGAAGCATCTTTCGGACTCTCGCAGTCTTCTATCTTTTTAATAACAACACAATTGATCTATTCAGCAAACAACATACTTGCGTATAATTTTTATTGTCATTAGGAGCCAGGGAAATGCTGCCACGAGTGACTTGGGGCATCAAAACTGACTCAGTAACAATAAATCACATAAAATTTGTGTCTGCTTTCCCTTAATACATCCTTCATGTGAAACTAAATAAGTCATGACCTAAGATTTCGACTCTCCCTGTCTTAAGCAGCAAAATAAAACAGAATGCTTATGTGCCACCCCATCTTTAAACCTTGGGGGGAGGATGGGAGGGGGGTTTAGGTTAATGCAGTTCAAAAATTGAAGACCCACTCACTTGACGGCTCAGATCTAGTTCTTTCTTCTATTGGACAAAGGAAGGTACTCTTATAATGAAAGCTAAAATCGGTGAGCACATTACTGAAAAGAGGCTCTATTGGTATCGCCTATATTAGATGCAAGTTGACTAGATGGGATAGCGGTCCATGGCGTATCTTGCATGCATGAAGCTGACCTTTGAGTACTGCTGAGCTGTCACTGCGGCCCATCATAGCCCTTCACCACAAGCGGGCGATTGGAGGAGTGACTCCAAGTGAGAAACAATAGTTTGGTGAGCATCACCAAAAGGGTGTTAAGTTAGAATCGCCTATCACAGGTATAAGTTGAGGACTGACGGGATAATGAGCATCAACAATGGCCGGCCATTTAATCCGTATTTGCTAATCGAGAAACAAAAATGAATAGGGTAACAGCAACATGCTTTCTAATCAGCCTCACTTATTTGCAGTTAGAGTTATTTGCGCAATATCTGAGGCGTAGTATATACGAGGCATAGGCACCGAGAAACACGAACTTGGGATTTCCAGCAGCAGGTATATATGTCTACAGTTCAAGCAAAGCTTGACCAAAACCCATCTAGGGTCCTGTACAAATGAGACACAAGATTAGGAGACATCCCCAGCAAACTGCCTCATCAGGCTTGTTTAATTTATATCCAACCCACGCACAAGGCTCGAGGTGGAGCAAAAATGAAGAAGAAATGTGTTTTTATTAAGGAGTTCGAGGTAAAGGGTTGGGAATTTGAACAGGATCCATAATTTTATGAGACCATGTTGGTCCTGTCCTGGTAAGAAACTCAAAACTGGTGAGAAACCCAAAATGGGGATGGCAACCGCAACAGTTGCTTGATTAACTTCACTAACACCTTATCCTATACTGTACGGGAATGTTCCGGCGGACATACATAACATATAGCCTCGATCATCCTATAGAAGAATTCAAGGTGTGCAGTGGTTAAAATTTCATGCAGATGGCTTGGACAAGCTGCACCACCCAATTTTAAATCATATGAGTAACACGAATATAAGAAATAGAAATGGGGAAAGCAGGAGCAAAAAGTGACTTAATTGGCTTCGCTTATATCATGTCTGGCTTGCCCCGTATAGCCCGTGACGGAGTAAAATGTAATGTGAAAACTCAATCTACTCACCGAAATGCTCGAGGCATAAGTGGCCAACATGTATATCGACGACTCAGAGTGGCGGCGAGGCGGCTGCATTCTGAGAAATTAAAATGGAAGATTATCACTCCCAGGCTACCCAATTGGTCTCGCTTATGTCCAATGTAAGTCGTACAACATCTCAAAGTGCTCGCCAAGAGACTTAAGACAGTAAGTGATTCATTGACAGCTTAGGGCGGCGGAGCAATGTACGAGTCTCTTGATAAGTGGAAATGGGAGGGTATTGCTCCTCAGCCACCTAGTCGCGGGCCTTCTAAATCTTCTCACCTAGAACCTCGAGGTGTTGAAGGCCAACATCCTATGTCAATGTCTTGGATAGACGTGCATGAAAGGTTTCAGATGAGTAACCAATGTGAAGGAGAGTAGTGCTCGAATGTCATTTAACTTGAATAGTCGAACACCTATGCAATTCTCCCTCCGAGATTCGCAATGCTAAGTGCTCAGCACATCTGTCTCAGTGGCTCAGCAAACATCCAGAGGAAAAATTAAAAAACGAAAACAAGGACAATCTATCATTATATAACTTAATTCATACCTAGGGTAGTCTCGAGTCTCCCCCAAGAAAGTCGAGATTTTGAGTGGACAATATCCATATTGACAGCACACACCCATGATACACGACTACATTTGAGAGTTGAGATTAGAAGATGTCACCATCAAGTTGCATATTTGTTTTTGGATATTTCATGCATCCAACCTGCCCCGACCCGAAACCTAAATGTCGCAGGTGCAAAGAGTAAGGCTGGTACTAGGGAGGGAATAGAATGAGAATGTTCTCATCAGCTAATAAACTTCTTATGCCAATGGGAGGCTTCTAAATAATTCCCTATATGCCCTGAGAGTTTTACCTACAACTTCACTCTTTTCCTTTTCGAGGCTGGGACCTTCCCATTACCTTTAGATGTCATCTTGCCCTTTCCTTTAGAAGTTGTGCTAGTTTCCGTACATTCGTCACCACTCCCACTCTCGTCATCAGCCTCATTATCATTCTCTATCACTGCTTCACCTTGCTCATCCCCATCAGCTTCTAATGTAGCCTCTTCGACAGGCGGCGCTCCTTTCTTCCTCTTCCCCTTCCCCTTACCAGCCTTTCTCTGCTCCTTCTCTGTCCAACTCAGATCATTCTTCTTCGCCCACTCCGCCGCTTCATCACCAAAAGTCCCACTCAAATTCCCTGGCGCACCAAGTGTCTGCTTCTTAGCTCTCAACTTGCTGACTGCATTCTGCATTCTCTTGCTTCCAACATCCTTGTTTTTCCCGGATGCGGCACTGGTCCCAGTGCCAACAGCACCATCAAAATATCTTGTGATGTTACTTTGTGTTCCTTCCGCTTCTCTACGATTCATATCGCGGATGACAGGAACGAGAACTTCGTCTGTGCGTTCTTGACTCCAGCCAATCGTTGCCATTAAAAATTCACGAAGGCTGTCAAGGTCGGGGACGCCCCACTGGAATGGCTCAGGTGTGGAATCGACATCTGGCTTGAGGTATGCTTGTGTGACTGCTGGTGAAGGAAATGTTGCTGGAAGGAAGAGCTTCGTCGCTTGAGACCGTCGGAACTTCCTGCGGAAGGAGTTTAGTTCTGTAGTGATAGGATGAGCGTTCATTTGTACGGTAGTCCACCACTCTTTGAACTCGTCGAGACCAGAGGCTGATGGAAATTCGGAGATAAGCTCAATGGCTGTAACTGAACCAACACCATGGAGGCCTTCCGTGTAATCAGATCCCAGAAGTTGCGCTAGGGAAATTAGTTGATCCCTAGAGAGGGAGAGCTCTTTCTCAATATCGCTTGATAAATAACATTCAACGAATTTGTTGCTGTTGAACATGTTCTTATAAACACGGGTACCACCAAAAAGAAAGATATCACAATCATCTGTGACTACACCATCGACTAGACCCAAGTTTACTAGCTCAGCACATTGAGCTTCTGCCTCCATGGGGGCGGTGATATATGGAAGGCCAAAGAGCCGGAGCAGAGCCTGGCACTCCGTGATCATGATATGGGAAACCTCATCAGCGTCTCGGCGATCTTTCTTCTGTTGATTGCGAAGCTGCTTAAGCTCTCTTTCAAATGCCTCCTGGTTCTCACGCTCAGTTTTATTATTGAAAGTGCTTGCAAAACGGGCGTGCTCTTCTGCTTCAACGGCTAATTGTGCAAGGAGTTCTTCGTCATCCGGGTCACTGAAGTCGTCAAAACTGTCGTGCTCCGCCGTTTCAGCTGGCTGGTGATCATAAGAGTCTTCTACTAGCATCGTAGGTGAAGGAGAGAGATTTGTAGATAGATCAGTCACGGTGCCAAGAATATCGATGTCCTTGAGTGTTGGCTCTGGGCTTCTCTGGGCAGAGAGTACTCCATTTGAAGGCTTTTCTGGTACGGTCGTTGAGCTAAGCCTTTTGATGTCTTGGAATTCTGTCGACACGGATCGGGGTTCAGGGTTGGTCATCTCTCCTTTGTCCCCCGTCTCTTTGATAGCTCCAAGATCGTTTAAGGGTTTGGTAGTAGTATCGCCATAGTCGCTCTCAGACCAGTCAACCACTTCGGCTTCAGATTCCTCTGATCTATACTCAGTAGACTCTTTCTCATTCTGTATTGGTTCTGTAGAGAATTGTCTGATTTGGAGAATATCTGTCATAGAAGGATCAGCAATATCAAGAACCGCATCATCTAAAGTTGAAGTAGAGTTTTGGGCTAGTGGAGGCGCTTCCACAATTTCCACGTCACTTCCATCATCTGATGAGTCAATTTGGATGGGCTCATTGTCTCGCCTAAAAATAGTTTCATCTTCAATAGCCTTTGCTCGGTCCTCAGCGTTTAGCCCCACGTCTAATCTTCGTTGTTCTTCAACTTGAGATCTAATATCACCTTGGCCAATGAGCCAAGGTGGCAAAGGCTTGGGGGTATCTTGTGGTCCGTTGTCAAAACCCCCAGCTAAGTCATCGTCGTTTTCGGACTTTTCGGATTGGATGGATCCATCGGCAGGTTCATTGACTTTGGTCTCTTTCTTTGCAAAGATTGACGTTTTGAAGTTAAGCTTCTCAAATGGAAGCGGGCCATCGAAATGATTCCTTTTATTGATCGCTACAGGCACTAGCTGACGCCGATGTTGAGTTACCATAGGAGTTTTCTGCTTTCTTGCCTTTGCTAGAGCGGACTGCAGATCCATATCGCTGTCACTACTGATACTTGCGGCTCTTTTCTTCGGCACAGCGGCATTTGCTCTATTGTTCACGATGTGGGCGACCATTCTGCCACTTGACTTGGTCAGAGGTTTTGGTTCTGGCACAGCTCTTTGCTCGTATTCTAGCTCTGGCACTAGCATATCCTCAAATTCTTCATTATTCTCAGAATCGGATTCTGCGCGATGGTTTTTGTGTAGCGACAACGCAATAGCACGATCAAGGTGTTCTTGCCCGTCTAGCTCCTCTAAAGCCTCGTCTTGCTGGAGAGACATAGCGATGGCCCGATTAAGATCATCCTGCTCCTCATCAAAGAGGTCTGCACTGCGAGTAGATGGCCCTCCATTATCCTCATCATCTATAAATAATGTATCCGGTTGCTCGAAAGCAGGAAGGAATCTCGAGCTTTCTCCATTCTGGGAGTGGTACATTTGTTGTCTCTGATTGGCTATCTCCTGAGCTTGGAACTTGCTATAAGTCAAATTTTGAGCGGTGCTTTCTTTGAGTTTTGGAAGCCTGTTTAGTCCCTCCACTGGCACATCTTCGAATTCGTCCTCGGACTCGTCTTCTTGTTTATGTATATCGACTTTTTGGTGGAGAGCATCGACATCTATAGGCTGATCCCTGTTACCTAAAGACTTATCCACACTCACAACACCTAAAGCCCAACCACCTTCTACGCCATCATTTTTCACCAATACATATTCCCTGTCTCTTTCTCCAGCAATTCTTCCCACCCCTGCCATCCCATCTTCGCCATTCATACCATTTAAGTTCATCAATCGTTGCGTCAACTCATTTCTTTCTCGGACACGTTCAATCTGGAATCTGCTGAACGCCATTCGATCCGGAAACATTTCCTCAAGCTGTTCCTTACTGAGACCCATACGCAACCTACTTCTCAACCTTGCGGCATTCAATATATTGTATCTGTCGACGGCTGGCAAACTCATGAAAAACTCGCCATTGAAGTCTATCTTACTGAAATCGTATAAATTGACATCCTCACCATTGTGGAACTGTCTCGCATAGTCCTCCAATTCCTCAGCACTCATAATTCTAGGATCATTGGGTTGTCCCATCCCCTCGATGCCATTATCAAGCTCGGGTAGATGATATGCGTCCGTCTTTCTAAATTTTCGATTCTGCATCCGTTGTTGGGCGTCCATCCCCATCTCCTCCACGTATACGATATCCTGTCCTTCTTTCACTACATCCTCGTCTTCCTCGTGTGGTCTTAGGCCATATCTTTCTCTTTCTCTTTCTCGTTTCCTCCTATCAACCTCTTCCTCGCCCCTTTTCTGCATCTGAATGGCAAGCAACTTGCCTGCTGTTCGGACAGCATCTTCTCGCCTCCCTTCTCTTCTACGCTTTCGTCCTTGGATTGTTTGTCTCTTGAGTACTGGCGCTCCTCCATCAAACACGAAGACGGGCTTGATACCAAAGAATAGCAGCTTACAAATTCTGCGGAAGAATCCTACGACGTGCGAGTTTCGGAGCGCATTCCCTTCCTTATCGCGGACCGCTTTGAGAAACTGGTAAATCCAAATGGAGGCATCTACCGCGAGACGCTTGCGATTGAGAGTCGGGAGAGGCGTTGGCCGTGCGCAAGGATGGAGGATGGGCCAGAGACCAGTAACACCCATTGTGAATACTCCTTGAAGGCTACTGGTGAATTATCGTCATCGCCTGTGCGGCAGGTGAGGAGGCTGAAGGCAGCACAAGAAGAAGGAACGAGATGTCGCTATGGAAATCAGCGTCGGCGTACATCTTATATGTATATAGCACCCATCTGATATCTCGAGCGACGTTCGAAACAAATGTGGGAATTTTTGAAATAACTTGGGTTCTTAAACTACCAGAAAGAGTCTAAAAATGACGTTCAGCCCACCCCATCTCGCCATCGCGACGCGAAGTCATGTGATAGCTGGACCTGCAAACTGTTCCAGAACTTCCACTTTCACTAAGAATTAGAAAAACATAACCACAAATGCATTTCAACTTCGGACGACTCTCGTATCCATTTCCCGTCTTACTAGACCTTTATTCTCGCACGTACTTGTAATCAAACTATATGATCATGGAAAAGGCACAAGCAGAAGACTACCTTTCCTCCCTCCTCAACAAGAATCTTCGAATTACCACGTCGGACTCTCGTATGTTTCTTGGACAATTCAAATGCACGGATTCCGTAAGTAGCTACCCTTCTAAATATAGCTAGTTGCTACTTAATTATTATTTCATGAATAGGAGACTAAAGACATTCCATAGGATCGAAATGTCGTTCTCGCCCAAACCTTCGAATACCGCATCCCTCCTCCACCTAAAGACCTTGAAGAAGGTAAGGAACGAGTGACTTTAGACATGACGAGTCGATATCTGGGCCTAGTAGTCGTACCAGGGGAATACATAATAAAGATGGAGGTGGAAGAATTTGCCAGTCAAATGAGGGGTCGGTAGATCGAGAAACCGATGTGGGTAGACGAAGTAAAGTTCTCATCTTGCTGCTAACAAGGTGCAAGACTTCATCCAACGAATACCTGGCGGTTCAAAAATTCATTACTAGTCCTGCCGAACGTACGACGACCTCGCCACGACTCTGTGGAATCGGATATACAGCCCGTAGTTTAAGGCTACGGAGCAGGTGCAACTCTCAAGTGCCGTGCAATATATATCCCATGCTTGGAGTAAAAAATCAATGCAGAAAGCAACAGCAATATCCTTTCACGAATTGCTAGAGTGGAGAACAGATATAAACCAAGCGGGTTCTGACATAATCGGCAATATATTCCTTTCGAAAGGAACTGTTAAATGCCAACCAATCAATTTTCTTGGACTCTATCAATATAGAGAAACAACGGTATTACTTCATGCCCAACATGATAATTACCTTAGATTCGCAAACTTAGCATGCCATCCCCCACATGTACCTCTGTTCATAGCATATCTTAATCTGTTGATTCCATACACAAACAACATCCTTCCCGCAAGTCGGCGACTAGCATGGCATCACCATATCTTCTCGCTCAAAGCGTGGTATACTCATTTGAACTGGCAGAAGGCGACTCTTCTAATTATTCAGCGCCAGTGTCTTCCTAAACATCAAGCCTAAGACCAATGGTTCCAGGGTAATCTAAGACATGGCGATTCAGACCAAACGCATCCAAAGGGAGGTTTCAGAGTAGAGATATAATTCGTGGTTCCTGCAGCAGTTCTTTATAACAGCTATCCAGTGGAGGGCAATAACTTGATTCACGCAATCCAAGTTCTTGGGTGTTTAGACCATTTCCGTCGATTTCTCTGACGACTATGATTCATTTTCCGATGATGCCCTCTCTAGAAATGAATAGATGTTGTTGCATAGTTATATGTTATTCGGGCATATATTGAGAGTAGTGTATGATAACAGACATCTCTCACTGACAGAGTTTGAAGGAAAGAACAGGACAAAACTATTTAATCGTATTCGTGTGAACCTTTGAGCCCATTATCAACTCAATCCATTCATCGTGCATGATTAATCAGAATACAGTCATGAATTGATGTTAAACTGCAAAACTGTAGGCTGGTCTAATATGACCGCCAACCTTCGATAACAGCCCACGGAATAACGTCGACACGGCCATAAATCTTTTCAAGTATAGAACATACCAAGAGCTTCTGTTCTTAGTTGGCTCCAAAGAACTAGTGGCCAAACCCATTCTACCAAAGGGTTCGAGGGACAAGAATATCCTCCTTTGGAAGCAATTGGGATATTTGCATTCAATCAGCACAATGTGACTTTCCAACATGATCGGCTATATCACTGGCTTCAATCCAATGTGGGCCCGTTGACATAGTCTTTACTACAAAACCAATTGTGCTACAGGAACTTCTAGAGTGCGTCGAGTATTCGGGTCGAACTCTAGACAAGTTTTTAAGCTGTCTCCATCTTCCAGACTAACAATCCATTTATCGTGGCAGAACCTTCACCCACCTTCCAAGTCATAACTACCAGAGGTGGAACTGAATTCCTCTCGAGGTTCTTTTTATAGCGAGTAAATACGCTCACTGCAAGTATATACACTGCAGGCAATTCTCTCAGTTGCTTCAAGCTTCTAGATTCTATATTCCAAAATGAAAATAATAAAATAAATACTAGATTTGTCTCTGGTAAGCACATAAGATGCTCCTTGGTACTAAATCAACTCGCCAATAAATAGTGAATGGTATAAGTACTAGGAAACATACGAACCTTGAAGGATGTCATGGACCTTTCCCTCAATTCCTGCAAGTTATACTGGATTGCTCGCACTAGCAAGCGAAGATTAATAACCTTACCTCTCGCAAAATTCCTGGACGTCCCTGTATCGAAAAACTGATTACAAAAATTGCAAGAAGTTCAGCACGGAGAACTCTTTCGGGTTAATGGTGTCAAGTCATCCCTTGCATTTCACAAGTGACCTAATGATCCCACCTCCCCGCCCTCCTCAGGAAACTGTAATACTTGGAATTGAACTGCGGGCTCCCGTCGGGTTTTGTATGCATCACACTAATATTAAAGAGATATGCACACCCATGGTCAAGACTTACGGTGTCAAGGACAATATGTATAGAGTTAGAGAGCTACTGAGGTGGATAGAGATGAAGAGTAAGGTTGAATTGGTCATGGTGAGGATTAATCTTGAAGCGAGAATGCTTTGAGGTTGGGAATTGACTAGAGTAGGAACGCTTGTACGTAGACTTTCTATAAAGAAAAATCAAAGGGCTAGTAGATGTTAGCGTCTAGAGCGCAAGTGCCATGATGTGAAATTTTAATACGTTATTAAGGCTTAAGGCTTTAATGGTCAGATATTTCCCTTCAGAATATACTTCGAGTACAAACGTGAAACTGATATTACTAATTTCGTGTACTCTTGTGGTCAACCTTTGTTCCCCTAGATTCCCCCCCTACATTAAGTGATGAGAGAGCATGTAGTGCCTTCCAACCCCTAGCAGAGATTTCCCTTAGCCAAGCACTTTCACCTTAAGTAACCTTCTCACTCTAAGAAGAACTTCCATGACGCGTCCCAATCTCTAGTCTATCATCAACATCACGCCCACCCCCTCCCCAATTGAACAATTAAAGGTCTTCACGACGGAAGGGCGACCCGATCACAATTTTCAAGTAGAAGCGAGGCACAAAGGGGAAGCGAAGCTTGAAGGAATGTACGAAGGGCCAATCGCGACACAAGAGCATCACCCAAACGAAAACGGAATTTTCTGCCAAGACAATATTTGTAGATTTGTCTACGCAAGCACAACCAAATCGAGAAGCATTCGCAAATGGATGGTGCAAATTCAGGCAAAGATCAAGCCTTAACGAAACATAGAAAATCGGCCAGGCCGAGATATTTGGAAGCTTTTATTGCCTAGCCGCAAATCAACGATGTTACCAACCAACCTACAAATACAAAAATATCATTCTTAGTTCCGCCACCCATCCTCCAGATCCCGTTTCCTTGGCCCAATCATTACTAATTACCACCATATATATCATAATCCCCGACGATCACACTACACCTCGACTCATTCATGCATGCAATCAATGAGAGCAGCGCAGCAGATAGGCGAGGTAAGCAAATCGCTCATAAAAAGGAGATCCGAGAATATCCACCGCCAATCCGAAATGACTCCACCCTAAACTCTGCCGACAACTGCTTGGTATCACAGTAAGTAGCCAAACGAAGTTCTTTTGTTTTCTTCACTCTATGCTCACTTGACGCAATGGTAGGGTATTTATGCGACGATGGTTTCCTGGCGACCTCTCTGTTCGCCATTTAATGTGCTGTCTTGGATGGAAGATGCGCCAACTTCCTCTTCTTCCTCCTCCTCATCGGTACCGTAGTCGTCACCCTTGTGAACGCTAGCCGGGACCCAGAGGCCGGATTCGCGGTCGTTCAATGGCTGATCTTGGCCTGAGAGGTCGTGCCCCTCAGCATGGCGTTGAACGTTGTTGCGGCGGCGTTGCGAGAGAGTGCGGGCACGAGTGGAGAGCTTAGAAGAGACAGCGGCGTTGGCAGTAACCCAGTTAGTGAGCGCATCCTCGCAATCCTGAATGATGGCCTTTGATGCCTCATACCCATCATATGCGGCACGAGTTTCACCGGGAGTAACTGGAGTATCGTCGACAAGCTCCAAGAGGTGCTTTCCATAACCAGCAATGATAGCAAGCTTCTCACAGTGCTCGCGAAGAGCGTCAAATTGGTAGGTGTAAGCAGCCTTCAGCTTTTCACGAGTGATATTGGAAAGTTGGGCCTCAGCGACAAGTGATTCTGCCTCAGCACGGACAAGTTCCTGCTCGAGAACAACGATCTTTGGGGAGTTTGGCTCCTTGTACTTGAGCTGTGCAATTTGATCAGTGATCTTCTGCTTGCCTATCTAGGTGATTAGCACTCTGTTTTTGGATAGCTGATAATTCTTACGGTCTCTGCTTGGTTGGACGGAAGCCTCAATGTTACGTATGCTCTTGATGGTCACACGGTATTGGTCATAACGATCAACGTATTGATCCTCAAGTTCACCAATCTCGTACAGCAAGACACCAAGCTTATCCGTGACATCCGAAACATCGTCATCGCATGCTTCACCCCAGATGGAAAGTTGTTGCTATAGAAATTATCAATCGGCCGAACCTTTGCACCAGGAGAAATAACTAACTGCAACCTCCATGCGCTCACGTCCGACAAGTTCCATGCTGCGCATAACGTTCTTTTCCATCTTCACAAGCTGCGAGAGCTTTTTTGCGAGATCTGGGCCGAATTGGCCGGCCGCTTGGCGACGAAGAGCATGGCCTAAGTTGTTCTGTTAGTAATGCACGTAATCAAATAACATACGCCAGTAAAGATTCAACATGTGTGCTACACGTAGGGGAATTTATGGAGCCAGAGATAGCCTTTTGTTCCAGTCTGACAGCCAACGGCGCAACAAGGCCATCAAGAGCATCAAACTATTTAGGCATCACCCAGGACAATAAACATCGCTGTGCTTGCCAATTCCCCTTCATATATTCACCCATTATAGAATTGTATAAGATCGCAGTGTTTGTATGATGCGTGCCAACCACGTCATGAATAGAAATTACTAACCAAATCCTCCCTTGCCAAAGAGCCTGCCGGACTTCGTGCTCGACGCTGGTGGAGGGGGATTCTGGAGTTGCGAGGCCTGCAAATGTCAGTAATGATCATAATTGGGATTCATATTGCATATAGCTTGAGTTGCGCAAGGCAAGACATACTGTTGGAGCCCGCGACTGTCTCATAGAATATGTGCGATGCATGATGTTGGAATTGGATGATTTTTTTTCGAGAGCTTGTGTTGTGCGACGCCTGTTGCGATATCAGAAACTGGTGTGTAATTTCTCGATGTTAAATACAGTAGCAACCTTAGAAGTTTATTGTTTGGTGAGAGGAGAAAGACAGAGAAGGGAGCAAGCTGTTGATCACCTCTTGGGCTCCCGGCACCATGACGATCGTTCTTGCGCCCAAACAACAAGAGTGACGTAGTCGGAGGCGCGCTAGGCCTAAAACGTTGAAGAGCGAGAGCCTCTTCCTCCAACAAGACCAACATCCTTCACGTTTCACTTCGGCGCGCATTTTCACTTTGTGGGCAGTTCCCTGCTTACCATGCGGTACCTCGAAACTAACAAAATGTGCCCTTTTGCTCAGGAAACCCTTTCGCTCTGGGGCTCCCCCGTATTGATCTACCCAAGGGTGGCAAGGAAAGAATTCTCGGAGTCCCGGCAGTGCTCTGTTTTCAACAACTACACGCTACGAAAGACTCCTTAATTTTGGAGCGCGGTAGGTCCCAATGCGAAGGTAATTAATTTACGTTACCTACCTGTTCGTGCTAGTAAAGTGGGGATGAGATGAAGCGGTTCTGATGTTATGATTCCGCGTTCGCACTCAACTACGGAACTTTAGCAATGAGTTGACCGGTTTACTGTGCAACAACTGGGGCTTCGTGGTTAAGGGGCCATTCCTGACTACTTCGGTTGCCGATATCGTGATCACCAAAGACGTTAAGTAACATATACAAGCACTGTAGAGCATCGTCGTAATGGGATGTAAAGATGGAGAAAAATGTCCAATTTTTTATTTTTGACGATAATCCCGACCATCCATCGAGCATGACGCCGAAGTCACCCTTCACTCCTCCCACCCAAGTCATAAACGATGGTACTATACAAAGTCTACGCCTTCCCGTTCTGTGAACCATTTCCGACTCCACCATTGACCTTCCCTCCTTCGTATGTACGTCCCCAACTATAAATACATTCTAATGTGTAAAAAAATAAAAATAAAAATCAACGCTTTTCCCCTCCCATTTGTTAGGTCTGTTATCCTTCATGTCATGAAGTGCATGTGAATATTTTCTCAAGCATCGAGCCCATTTCTCGACGTTCCTGAAGGTGCGTAAAATAAATCAACCCAAAACGAACAGCAGCGGGTATCTGAGTAAAGTACAGTAATATAAGAGGGTATCTTCGAAGAACATGATTTGAAAGCAAAAGTCCAAAGACGAGCAACGGAGAGCACGCTATGAACTACGCATGTTGCCCGCCGAAAACAAATGAAAGGAAGAACTGCTGGTTTATGTCGAGAATGGTAAAAAAAATATGAACGCCAGAGCGCAATACTTCGAGTATTGCGCACAATATGATATCAGGATTTCGCGGTCGTTCGTTATATGATTTTTGGTGTTGTAATATTCGTGATTGCGTCTAGATGTCTATTCATCTCATGATGGCCAATAAATTTGCCATCTGGTTGTAATATTGGGGTTCATTTCCGCGCCGTATTTAATGAGAAGCTGTTTGACTTTTGTAAGGCGATTACTTTTGTCGACCATTCGGTGTCTGACCCTGTGGTCGGCAGTGACTTTTGATACCCGGATGGAGCTTAAAACCTCCTCGAATCGCGAACTCACAGCCGCAAGAACACTTGTCTCTTCGCCTTTTTTTGGTCCCTTTGCGCAGAAGTTGACCATAGCTCGTCTCCTAGATGGCTGCTCAAGCTCGAGAATGTAATAAAGTATTTCGTCGAATCCCCGGATTGCTACGTTGTACACCAAGCTGTTCCCTTCCCTATCCAAAACGTGAAGTGCTTCTAGAAGAGTTGGGTCGTTGCGGGGAATCAATACTTGAATCAATTCAGCGGTTTGCGATGCTGACTCGGGGGACATTTGCGGATCGTTGTTGCACCGCTCCTGGGTAACGATAGCGTGAGCGGCAGTCATGCCCGTGTCGTCAGGCCCGTTTCGATCCCTACCAAATTTGCAGGCGCAGATCATTTGATCTAGGTATGAATTCGAGTGGGTGTTGGTTTGACCGCAAATCCGACACTCGAAGAAACCCATGATGTATGATGTTCCTCTTGCGCCTCTTGCAATATCGTGAAATCCGTACATTCTACTATTACCTTGATTTTCCTCGGTCGATTGATAAAGCTTGGTTTCCGTGATTCCATCTTGTACTTTCCGATAGTCACTCGATGATTTCGATTTAATTTTGAGCGCTGCCTTGTTCATCATCAACACCGCTGTTCGTCCCGAGGTGTCGAATGAGCGTAGCTGGTGGTGGGAATATGGGAAAAGCTCGAGAACCTTCTTATACATACTTCGGTCCAGGGGATGCTGTAAAAGGGTATGTAGTGGTGTCCGGCCCTTCATGTCGCGTTGAGTGAGTAGCAGCCCCGGTGGATGTTCGCGACCTTTGAACCAGTCCAAGAAACTTATCAAGTTATCACCTAACCCTTCTGGATTAAGGACGTGGAGGGGGTTCTGGCCGAAAACGTTCTGACTTGTAACTACGTCCCAGTTCATCAGGCCTGTAAAATATTCCATACCAACCCCTGCAGTCATGAGGAAATGCAGTGAGTGGTTTCCAACAAAGTCTGCCTTGCACATCTCCCGGAGACTCATCAAAGCATTCAGGAAGATATCAATCTCAATATTCTTAGCTTGAAGCATTAAAGCATGCCACTGAGAGAATCCACAGATCTGACATGACGGGAAGGTCGTATTCCACCGCAAATTACTATGGTCTTTCCCACAGGGAATTACACGCAAGTCGTCATTCCAATAGCCTCCTCGAGCATCATGCTTTGCTGCTTTAAAAGAGCGACGTTGAGTCAATGATGAGAACGATGGTCGTGATGAGATTGAAGGGCGGGAAGAAGACATCGAGGGTCGCGCTGACATCTGGCCAAAAGAACTAACGGATGAATTGCTAGTAGACATTGAGAATCGGGGATTAGAAAAAGTGTCGTCACCAAAGTATGTATAAGCAGATTGTGCACTTCCAGATGACCAGGTAGCCGTGGAGGCAATAGACATGCGATCGTGGGAGTGGTTTCGAACATCATTGTGTTGCGGGGGTGGTGGTGGTAGCGGGATTTGGGGTCCTGGTGATAAGAAGAAATCTGAGGGCACTGCATAAGGTTGCGGTGAAGATGTTGATGCCTGTGATGGCTGAGGAGATGGCAAAGGGCTCGGGTGCGGCTGGAGTGGTCGGATGGGTAACCTCGAAGACGAGGAGGTTATTGAAGCTGCCGTCTGAAGATTGCTCGAGCTTGATACTAGAGTAAAGAGTTCCCGAACAACCTGCTCCCTCTCGCACCGATCAACTGGTAAATGCCAATCTTTATACCGATTTGCGTATGTTTTATAGCTAGAAGATGGGCGTAAATAATCACTCCAGTTACAGGTTGAAACATAACTCACCAATAATCCAGCTTCGTCTTCATGTGATCTCTGATCTGCGGAAAGCTTACCATCGTCATGTATAGACGAACAAGCTCAGGTTGGTGGACCAGTTCCCAATTCTTATTAGCCCTAGAATTGTCCGGGTCGCGATGCAATAATATTCTGTGACATTGCCCATCAGACAGCGCAAAGCACTGATCTTTCGTGGGCAGTGGTGGGCATGAGGTGTTGGCTGAGGCCATCTTGAATCGGCAGTGGAATGCGGTTTCCGAGCTGGCGGGGATAGGCTGATTGTTCCATTCGCCGTGGGAGCAAAGGGCCACCCACGATGCTGGACCAAGAATGCGATTATCAGGTCGACATGCGAAAGGTGATTTTTAAGAAATAATCGTGGTTCCTTTGCAACGCGATACGTGCACTGTTGATTTGTTTGTGTTGCGCGGACCTGGTGGTTAATGCGCGCTTCTCGCGGGGAATCGGAAGGCCTGAGGTCGGGGACTGGGCTGAGAGGTCGCTGAACGAGGTGGCCGCCGTACAGCGATCAAGGAGTGACTGAACAATACAAAACTATGGTCGAGGGGGGGGGTCGAGATAGGGGGCCACAGTAAAAAGGACTCGAAAGACTTGGACGCAGCAGTTTGTCGTGTTGGGGAAGAAGAAGAAGGGTTGCGACGAGGTGGAAGGGGTGGCGGAGGAGTAATGAAGAAATTTCGAATCATGTTCAGCATCCTGGTCAGTGTTCTCACCCCCTGATCACACCTTTTGGAGAGCCGGTTCCTGCATATATCATTTCACGACCGCTCTCCCCACGGCTATGGGAGATTCAGAAAGAGGACGAAAACAAGGGGTTCGTCCTCAAGATGTGGCGTCTGCAGCGCTGGCCGCTGGAAGGAAAAAGAAAGGCGGCCCTCAACAGCGTGCGTGGAAGAATTGAAAGTTCCATGCTAGAGTGTTCTGCACAGCGTGCATCGTGGCGAACCGAGGGTTGTAATCCTTTGGGTAAGCTGCTCACGCTGGCTTGCGGAGCATTGTGAACGCTTCTGGCACGTCCACTGGCAGCGGATTTCTAACCCGCTCTGCGACATGGCAGGTAGGCTGGCTGTTGGCAACGCCTTCGCTCAAAATTACGCTGCTAGAGGCGTGAATCGTGTATCCGGTGGAGCACTCAGCACTCTCTTTTGCGTTGCCGTTCGGTGATGGCGAGAGTAGTCCAAGGAGTTATCACTAGAAAGGGTTCCCCCACCAGGGACCTGTCAACGTTGTCACTGCCTGTCAGAGCCGTGGGATCCACTGTGGTCCGTCTGTGCCTCTGATCTGGCCGTCTACTGCTCGCCTTGCAGGCCTAGCTGGCCTAGCTAGAGCGGGCGGCCAGGCTCCGTTCAAGGGCCTCGCTCCTGACGCATCTTGAACTCCTCTATGATATATTGTGATCACTGTACTTGTACCAACTCACCCACCAGATATCGGTCTGAAACCCCCATTGCTAAAGATCTCATCCACCTCTCTCTGCAGCTTCACAGGTCGAAGGTGGTACTGCAGCCAAAGAAGTGCCTCGTAGGGCAGATTAATTGTACTGTAGTCTGTCACACATGCCACACACATGGCAGTTGGTGGATGGTTCATCTAGGCGGGAAAATCACCTGGAAAGGCCCAAGCTTCCACGCTCCAGGGCACAAGAACACGTTGTCCCGCATCAGAATCACCCTCTCCTTTCCGACCCCGAGTACTCGACTGCGAAAATGAGAGGTGTTTAAAAGGCACTAGGCAATACTGAAGAACACCGCCTAAACCGAAGCGCAGCAGGAAGAAAGCTTCAACGAGTGTATATCTGCTACGAAAGCATGTGTTGAGGGGAAGGCACGGAAAAGGTCCTAGAATCCGGCTCGGAACTGGATCCGGCTTGGAAGTCGGGTTCATATCACAAGTTCTAAGACACTTCATACTTAAAAGTTCAGTCACCACTTTGCAACAGCCGTATACAATACGACAAGGCCTGCCCTCTGCCATCTTCAGCGCAAGGGACCCTAGAGTAGATCGATTCTAGGGGCCTTAAGGCGGCATCTACTACAAATGCGCGTCAGCCGCGAATCTTCTCACACAAAGGTGACAAAGCTCAAGTTGATCGAGCTTAAAATCGACCTCCATAAAACTTGTGCAATCCACACGAAGATCAGCAGTGAGGCTGAAGTCTGAATGTAGAACATCAAGTTTGGCCAAGAAACCTCCTTCAAGAGTACACCCCATGATTCGCGTGGCCGTCTTACGCTCCTTCAAGCCACGTTCATTCACGGCCAACGACTCCTCTATACCGGGAAGGCGCGGAAGGTGATCTTCAGTACTTATCCGGAGTTGAGGCTAGAGGTAAACGGCTTTGGCTATCCTGTATAATCCTATACGCCACCTATACTTGCCTCAACTAAAGACATTCGTAGAATTTGCCGGCAGAGTCGTAGTGAAGGCAGAGTTGCAGTGAGGGCAATGAGTTGAAATTTTGATGGTGTATCTGCCTAGTCAGGAACCAGATATTCCACGTTTTCTAGAACACGCATGGCACTTGCCTACTGCATCTTTCTTGCATTACAACCGATTGACTGCAGAAACCCGGCATCCGCGCTCCAAGCAGAAGACTTCATCCATCAGCCTTACTAGAATGGTGTGGCTGATGCTACCACTGTAGAAATGAAGAATTTCATGTCAAGAATTAAGATCTAATCGTCGAAATTTAAACGGTGTCGCCCGGAAAGCTGGGATTCGGGATATGTTCAAACGGGAAGCCCCAAAAGATCGTCGCAGATTCGCAGAAGTTGACGTCTCAGCTGTTCAGATTAGACAACTTTAAAAATAGTGATCCGTGCCAGGGTTATTTATGCTTGATAATCGAAAGACAGCATCGGCCAATCTTAGTGGGTATTTTGCCATAAGCCGACCCAAGACCATGAGTTGGCCCTGGTGAGGGTAGTATCTGAGTATCTCTTGTGTATGCAATCGCTGAAAATACACGAAATTTTGAAACATGCAGGATGCAACTTTGAGGCAGGTTGATGCTGCCTGAAGAGCCGATAAACACCATAGGTAACGTAAGACTTGCGTGATCCGGCGTGTTTTGAAGTCCCCTTGTTTTTCAGCAATTTTAACTCAGATCCTTTCCACAAAATAAGGTATCGGCTGCCGCAAAAAAGACATACCATTTAATGAAAAAAAGATACGCGAAATTAACAAAGTAGCATTTATCGCTAATACCTCCTTACAAAAAAAAATGTCTGCGCAGAACCAGTTGCAAATATCGAGATCTCGTCATGTAATAAACCAAACCTCCTAGAGTTTAGGAAAGCATTTGAAGGGGTTTGGAAAAAGACAAGATATCAGTCAGAGTCGAAGAACATGAAGACATCGAGTCGAGAGGCCTGTAGAATTCTTCAGTTCGTGTTTGGTGGAAAAAGAAGTGAGACATTCCGCTTCGGGAGTTGCAGCATCAGAAGCGGACTTAGCGTATGCGCTACTTGATAATTATCCAATATGTATAAATTATTGTGCATTTTATGCGATAATATCCACATAATAATTTGACAACACCACAACGCGTTTATATCTAGCACACGTGATGCATTCTTCGACGATGCTTTTGCGTATACAATATTGGGATGGTTTTACATCTTCTTGAGGGATCTATGCTGGCTGGAAGCCTAGTAAAGCTCATACAAGCACTCAGGTAAGAATTTACTCAATTTTCTTTTGCTTGTCCACTTGGTCAAGTCGCGTGAAAAGCTTACCTTACACGTCTATGGTTGAACAAAAGCTAGCTACACTCAATCCCAAGACTCTTCTGCTATGCTCCACCTTCAAATAAAGATCATTGATGGGGTCTTCGCATGTTCACTAGAATTCTACCCCCAGAAAATCAGTTTAAACACAGGGTCAACCAACGCCCTCCTAGGCTTGACGAATTTATCGAGTCGTGTTCCACACTTAATTGCAGGGACCACAAAATAACTGACGTGTAACAGAATAGACTTCAATTAAAATTTCAAACAAAAAGGCTTTCAAATCACTCAAAATGTCAACCCAGAAGCAGGGACTGGAATTCATTAGTTTGGTTTCTGATGATGAGGATTTGCCACCCCCCCGGATTCAGGGACCCAAAAACCAAGCAGCCAAAAGGTCACCAGACAAAAGGTTTGATATAGATCTCACTGTTGACTCTGACGACTCTGATATCATGGAAATTACCCACAATCGGAAGGATGATGTTTCAAGGTCCCAGTCAAAGGTGGCATCATCGAAGACAAGTCCTCAAAAGACGAGGCTTTCCACGCCTACTTCTTCATCTAGGAATAATAGTTATCAACAAGCTGGTCTAGGTACACCAGCATTAAGGATGAGACCATCCAGCACGCCTAGAGACTCGCAGAGGAAAGAGTCACCGAAGGGTACGAGTCTAAGAGGAAGTCATGAGCGGTCTCGATCAGAAATAGAATCACCTAGCTTTCCCCGTAGTTCGCAGGTGAGACTATCACCACAAACGATAGCAAGAAGCGGAATATTGTCGGGCCGATCCTCTCAGCTACAGGAGCAGCCCACTAAACAACCGATATCTACCTCTTTCGGGGATTGTGGGGACAGGGAATCTTCAACGGAACCTATTATGGCCATGAGGGGCAAGAAGAGAGCAGTAAAAGAACAAAATGCATCCCTAGGAGAGTCACCACGAGCATCGACTAGAATACCAGGTGTTGATATCCTAGGATCCACGCCAACACAAATCTTTAGACACATTTCTATTGCTCATGATAGTAACGAGTCAAACAATAACAGATTATCCACACGAAAACCAGGTGACTGGAATTTGTTAGTTTCAGCAGAACCGAAGCCAAATGGCACAGACAAAGCAATTGAACCTCATTCAGATGATGAGCGGATTGAGGCTCTCTTAGAGGCTGAGGACATCAGCTCCAGAGAGGGGACTCCTTCCAGACAATCACATAGCCACCACAGCTTACAGAGCTCTGTCAGCCAAAGCCCAGTCACGGATTCGCCATTGTTAAATCGTACCTCGCAATCTCGACTTAAGGATGCCCAACCGTCGAGAAAAGATCGAGGTCAGTCACCACGGGAAGCCATGGCACGAAAAAGCATGATCATTGTTCAATCCGATGGAAAACAAAGCCCAGGGCCGAGCATTGAGGAACTAGAAGAGTCGCTACATGGATTCCGTCAAGCGATGAGAGAAAACCATGCCACTACCGTACACTACCTACTGCACGAGGCAGAGGAAGCGAGTGGTAGTTTCGAGTCACAATTCATTGATGAAGACGATCCATTTGAGAATATGGAAAGCGCACATGTACCATCCGGGGAGAAGGTTCCAGTTGGAGCAATCATAGTCAAATTCAGCTCATTTGTAAGCTTATCCATGTTTCTCTTCTATTATCTAATGGTGTCATTATGACATCAATAACTAATTGATCATCTAGATTCTGAAGGGAAAGAGTTCTAATAATAACAGCAAACTCACAAAGAATAACACTACACTCCTTGCAAAGAACATTCACTCAAATACACCTCGAGTACCTAAGTATTGTGGGATGACGCACGTAAAACGCAATATACTCACAGCTGATGATGAGAAACTTCGATTTATTCCATATCTAGGTGACGATGACAGCTCTCACCCACGTAAAAAGCTAGAGAAGGAGATGGCACAGGTATACGGCAAAGATAACCAGGTATCCGCTCGAGACACCGAAAAACTATCATCCCTACGAGACCATATTGGCCAGTGGCTCCGAGATATAGACATCAGATGCACTCAGAAAGATCTTGAACGTTTCGTTCTTGAAGACGATGACGAGTGCAAACATATTGAAATTAAGCAAAGAGATAGGAAGAAAGTATTGAACTCATATCGAAATTCTTTGGAACCTGATGCCCAGGAGATGGCGATGAGATTCTCGAAAGCGTTCTGGAACGTCTTTGGCATCGCTTTAGGCGCTGTACTACTTCCGCCTGCTCGTATCAAGGAGTTTCTCGAGAGTAGGAGAAAGCCAAGCGGCCGTAGGAGCCTAGAAAACCCAGAAAGTGCCTTGGCAGATGATTTAGGGACTTTTGCCACTCTTGTCTGCTTGATATGCTCTGCTATCGATTGTACAACACATGGCGAGCATACTTGGGAACCTCCGCCGGAAAGCGACAACGATTTCAGCGATGATGAAGTTGAAAAGGAGAATCGGGAGAACAATCTTCAGACGCAGCGACGGATTGTTATACCAACATCAGATGATTTGATCCGCAATTACGAAGAACGATTGTTTCATGAGGGATATGAGCTTGAGGAAATGGTGCTAGATCCTAGGGATGCTTGTTCGAGTCATTGTTATGCCGTTAATGATACTCAACGAAATGACTACAGCTGGGACCACAAAGACTTTAATGATCTAGCCCAAATGCTTATAGGTTTCACGGAGCACGACCTACTACCCTGTGATCTGTCAGTTCCTCTAGAACGGCCTTGTTGGCAAGTTTACAGGGAAATCAAGGCTCATAGAGCAGCCCATCCTCGTGAAGCACCAGATCAGTCTTCCACATCTCGTGCAAAACGCCCAGATTGGTATGATAACAGGAAGAAAACTCTGAAAGGCGACTGGCAAAATATGACAAGTGCCCACTTACAGCATCAAAGATATCAAACAAACCCTGTAGGTGAAACCCCTCTTTTAAACTCTCAAGCAACTAACAAAGATAGTGTCTGCATACGGGGCCATGTACTTCCAAATGTTCTTGCGTAGATTCAAACATCCTATGCGAAGAAACATGTTGCTGTCCGGACGACTGTCCTCGGCGATTCACTGGCTGCTCATGCGTCTCTTTCGGACTAGCATGTGTGACAGAAACCTGCATCTGCATACAGATGAATCGAGAGTGTGGCTCGCAATGCTCATCGTGCGGTGCCGGGGAACGACTCAATCCTATCAACAAATATGATGATGATCTGTTCGCACACGGATGTCAAAATGTCTCATTACAGCGAGGAGTAGCTAAGAAATTAGTCATAGGAGAAAGTCAGCTCAGTGGGTATGGACTCTATGCTGCAGAAACAGCACGAAAGAATGATTTCTTAATCGAATATACTGGCGAGCTTATCTCGAGCCTCGAGGCAGAGCGGAGAGGGATCATCTATGACAGAAGATTGCTCTCTTTTCTTTTCGACCTGAACAGTGAACTAATCATCGATGCTGCGCGTCTTGGCAATAAATCCCGCTTCATTAACCATGCAGACGACGAAGGGGCTGGCCTCAATTGCCAAGCTAAGATATGCTTGGTGAACGGTGAACATCGAATCAAATTCATTGCCCTCCGGGATATCGCAGTTGGAGAGGAGCTCCTCTTCAACTATGGCAAGAAATTCGCTGAGAAGCATGGGCTCGACAAGAAATTGCCCAAAGTTAAAGAAGCAACAAAGAAAGGAGTAGTAACAGGTGAAGAAGCCTTAGATGCTTTGGACGGGATGAATCGTGGCAAACGCATATCCAGAAAGACAGTGACTGCTATCCGAGGTGGTGATGGTGGTGCAGGACGAGGACGAGGGAATAAAGCCAGGAAGACGGCACCTCCTCGACGAGCTACTACAGATGATCCAGAACAGGGGTTCGAACCAATACCAAAACCTGTGGAGAAGTTGACAGAGGAGGATATATTCGGTGGATTGAGTATACTGGATATTGATGATGGTGTGGGGGAGTATGAAGAGGACGGAAGGCAAGCTGATGAAGATGGTAGCGAGAGGGAGGATATGGTGAGAGTAAGACCTAAGAGACGTGTGAAGGGGCCCGAGAAGTATACACGTTGATTTCTTGTGATGAAGCGGAGTAAAATACGGTAGGAGCAGAGGCTATATATACTCAGCTTCCGAGGTAGCTTTTGAAATTTCGAGCAGATGGAATATTTTATGTAGGGTTTTGAATATGGATACAATCACCATCTATCAGATAGCAGGCTGTTCGCTCTATATCATACATACTCCGTTGTTCGAGCAAGGCGTCCGCCTCGTCAATGAGTACGACAGTGTCCCAAGTGGTCGCAAGATCGCGTGCAGCTTTCAAGTTGATCTCTATTATTTGTAGATCCACTCCCAATTTTCTAGAGCTTATACTATACAGTAGACGCCTGGTCTCGTCTGCCTTGCTCTCTGAATTGCCTAATTTTCTATTTTATTTTAGACATACGACTTACCTGCAGGGAGTATACTTTAGACTCTAGGAACCCTTTGTAGAACACCACCCCTTCCCTCTTTCCCTCCATCAAATCACCGAATAGTAAGTTACTCTTAGTATTCACTTGTACCAAAACCGGATCATATCTATTGATCCTATGGGAGAAGCAGGCTTCTGAATGTTGTGAACTCAATGTCCACAATCTTGCCGGCTTTAAATTAACACCATCGCTTGTCCGCTGAAGAGAACCCAGGGACCTCAGGACCTCAGATCATATAATGCTCTGATTTGAGTTTGCATATTTCTGTACCCTCCTTTAGCAAGTGACTATGCATCACGTCTGTTACAGGTGTATTAGCCCAATGTTTTATATAGATGCCTTTGTATTAATCATGACGCAGTTCTTGGTCTGCTAGATGGTCACTAATTGATCTGAGAGAGAGAACTAAGGGCTCGGAGATGGAATATGTAGTGGAAATCCGTCCCTTTGTCCCCAGGGGGTGCTTCACCTGCTGCTCGACAAAGTTTGTGACTTTAGATACAGGTAATCTTCTTGTCGGAACACTATCCATACATTTGAGAACTTAAAGCCCAGCTGCGATAAGGGAAGAATCCATGAGGCTATTGTAGTTAATATATTGGGTATGCAGCTAATCCTACACGGGACTAAGAAAGATTAGGAAATGTTTAAAAGCATCTGAATTAGCATTTAATGTTATCCCATAAGATTACAGCCTGTCGTGGTAGTAGGAAATTTTGGTAGATCTTTGAGAACAATATTTCTGGTCTCGAAATCGATTCTTGTATATGCTTTAATTACCTCTCCTAGCGCTTGCTTTATATATATTAATTAGAATATGAGTTCAATATAACCAATTTCGCGATCTCTTCTATAATATCGTGAGGACACCGGCGCGGACCCGTGATCTAGATCCAAATCTAGGATGTAGTCATTATGTTTGCCAACTTGTATTAGTTTTCTGTTATCAAACGAGTTCCATCGACCTACATACGTATTGCTCTGAAGAGGGCGGTGCAATCACCTGCAGATCATTGAAATGCTCTTTCGTACAATTGTAACTCTTCAATATTCGACCTAAATATTCACAAACCCAAGCGGCGGATTTAAATCAGTTAGTGACCAGGTCGCAAATTCCGGAAACAGTCGGGTCCCCTTCGCAAAGAAGCGCAAGCTACGTCCCACCTGCCAAGTCACCACCATCAACAGCTGCGCCCATCTCACTCTTCCTTGCATCACCACTTAACATTATTTTATGTCCCGAGGCATCCCCTGTTCCCTATCATCCACGTTTTACGAGCTCCTCTGCTTATAGCCTCTCTACCTGATAGGCTCAATCGATCCGGCAATTTCTACCGAATTAGCGAGAAAGTACGTACAAACTCCTAAGGGTTGGCACCCAAGGCTACCACAATAACTTTAAAATTAAGCTTTAGTCAGAACAGCTCAGCTCAGAACTTTTCATATAAAAAGCCATTTACTTTGACGTTCGTATGTTTCCATGTTTCTTGGCTGTTGAGGGCGGAGTTCCTCGGGCACTTTTGAGTGGTTAGGTCGTTGTAAGAATGTGTGAAGGTAAGAGTTGAGGCTACGAAAATTGCTAGGTATGAGTAGTGATCCTTCGAAAGGATGCAATATACGTGGGTATGTAGTGTTATTTTTAAGGATTGCAGGAGATGGGATGATGCAAAGTTGTTGATGCTGCCGTCTTGAGATGGCGAAGTATGTGAGGCTTCACGTATAAAGAGAATGGTTCATCTTGTGTCTAGATTTATTTCTACATAACTCTATCTCATCCTACAACTTTCTTTAGCTTGGACTACCGTTTCCTTCGATTCCAATTTTCTTAAGACTTTCATTCTTCTTTTCACCAACTAACTTGGCCAATCGTTTCTCTCTCAAAGATGCATTCACTCCTCAAACTCTCTTTCCTCGCCAGCTTGTTCGCAGGAAGCATGGCAGCCATCCCCAACAAACCCGGTTTTAAAGTAATTTGGTCCGACGATTTCAATGGCGATGCTGGGGATCAAGCCAACAAAAAAGAATGGAACTACGAACTAAACGGCCGACACACAAACAACGAACTACAAACATACATGGACTCAGCTCAAAACGCTGGTCTGACCGGAAAAGGAAGTCTTCACATCACCCCTCAAAAATCAATGGGAAGCGGCGTGTGGACTTCTGCCCGTATCGCCACCTGGAAAGATTTTGTCTGCGAGAGAGGTTATAAAATGGTTATTGAAGCCGAGATCAAACTAGGCGATCACGCCGCGATAAACCAGAAAGGAATATGGCCTGCGTTCTGGGCGCTCGGGAAATCAATTTACGTCAACCCTCCAGAAAACGAATGGCCCAAATGTGGTGAATATGACATTATGGAAGTTAAAAACGGGGAAGATAAAAGTCTTGGTACGCTTCATTTTGGACGAAATGGTCACCAGAGTAGGGGTAGCGCCGATGGGACGAAGTTCGATCGTACAAAATTCCATAAATGGTCTATTGAAATCAGCCGCCAGCCGTATGATAAGTGGGAAGAGCAGACCATCAAATGGTATGTTGATGGAAGGAACTTCCAAACTGTCAAAGGATCAGATGTGGGAAATTATGAGGATTGGAAAACCCTTGCGCATTCGCCTTTCTATATTCTGCTAAATGTTGCTGTTGGTGGTGATTACCCTGGTATGCCAGATTCCAGAACGATTCCTGGAGAGGGGGCAGGGATGGAGGTTAATTATGTTGCTGTCTATGCTGGAACCGAAAAGTCTAGTTAGATTTCATGGAAGATGAGTTTAGTGGAGTTGGGCTGAGGTTAGTGATCACGAGGAAAAGGGCAGTGAGTTGATGGCGTAAAGTTTTTTGTTTTTTAAACATTGATGTACGATCTGGGACTAGCAGATATAGTTAAGAATGGTGTTAGGAAATTATAGGGTCAAGACCTCAGAATGCAAATGCTAATTCTCCCCCACCAAGTCTTAACTCTCAAGTGCACTTGTGCTTGTCCCCCCCCCCCCCAACCTGCGAATGTGGGAGAATTGATAGGAATGTTAGAATAAGAAAATTGCAAGTAAGCTTTTAAATTTATATGTAGATGAGTCGTTACATTTGAGAAATAAAGAAATATAACACTTCTTAATTGCCTAGATCAATGTAAGATGATAACTAGTAAAGGGGTGCTGGCAAGGAACAGGAAGGCACAATGACCAAGAGCTTTTAGCTTGGACTACATTTATCATAAGACCCAAGTGCAAACGAAAGAAGGAACGAATTTACAAGGGTGGGTAAGAGCAAAAGCTTCTCAATGAACGTTGCGACAAAAAACAAACTCAGAGGTTAATTCAGAAAATGAAGGGGGAAAATGAGTAACAATAGATATCATTTAAGACTTCAGCCTTGAAGTACCTTTATAATTGATCTAGACGATGTATATAAATCGTCTATGCCACTTTATCCCAACTTAAATCGCTTCTATATGCCTTCTAAATTTTGTTAAAATATATGTACTAAATCATCCTATCAGAAACTTAAAAACTCATAAACTTGCCCCTCGTACAATAGAGTATCGTTCTGGGACTCTCCGCTGTATTCAAGTTCATTTCACGTTGTCTTTTTGTCACCCAAAGAAACAAAATTTAAGCCCTTCGTCAAATTCCCGGAGATAGCAACCCAGCGATCAACGAAATAATTGCTCCTTGGCTTCCAAGGCCCTTTGCTTCCCCCTTTTGGTAGAATCCCTTTTGCTTTCTCAATATATGTACTGCTTAAATTCAAAATGCTCATCTCTTTCATGCCCTTCCACTCGCCATATAAGACTGTTTTCTCCCCAGCACTGGACGTTGCTGGACCACTTATTTTGGCTTCTGCATTAGAACCAAGGCTGGGCGCTGCGGAGGAGAGGTGATGTTTCCGCATGTATTTTAGTAGTCGGCAGATGAGGAGAGCGGTTGTGTCGCTTCCTAATGTCCAGCTTGCATTGGCGTACCCAATGATGACCGCGGCGTTGGGAATGTTTTCCACCATTGTGTTCTTCCACAAGAAATGCTCAGTCAAATCTATCGCCTTGTTGTCAACAGCCAATTTGGTACCGCCAGCCAGCATTATCTTCAGACCTGTAGCAGTGACGATAATATCTGCATCCAACGTCTTTCCACTGTTTGTCCGAATGCCAGTTTCAGTGACAGTCTTAATTGTATCTGTCACAACATCCGCCTTGCCAGATTTCAAAGCCTCGAAGAAATCACCGTCTGGACATATACATAATCGTTGCTCCCAGGGATTGTACGAAGGGTTGAAGTGTGGATCAATTGGGACATTTGAAGGAAGACATTTCTCGATCCGCTTCTTCACACCTTTCTTTGCCAGACCAGGAAAATTCTGGCAGAAAGTGAAGAAGAGGAAAGGCAAAACAAGAAATTTCCACCGCATGAGTCGGGAAATGAGCCATGTTGGCAAGAACTTTTTTATGAAATTGCTTGTTGAGTCAGAGGGAAGGGAAAGGACGTAAGATGGTGACCGTTGAAGCATGGTGACTTTTGCGGCTTTTTGGGCGAGGACCGGGAGGAGAGTGACGGCTGTGGCGCCGCTACCTATGATGATAATTTTCTTGTTGGTATAGTCGAGATCTTCGGGCCAAAATTGAGGGTGAATAGTTGTGCCTTTGAAAGAGGAGATGTTGGGGATGTTTGCTTGAAGTGGGGTGTTATAGTCGTAGTATCCTGTTGCAAAGACGATGAAACGTGCTGTAAAGTTTTTCTTCTGGTCATTTGACTCCGTGTTTAAATGCCATCTTTGTTCATCTGAAGACCAATTTGAAGCTAACAATTTGTGGTGATATTGTATTTTTTTGTCGATGCCAAAGGCCTCAGCGGACTCACGAAGATAATTTCGAATCGAGGTACCATCGGCAATGGCTTTATCTTCTAACCACGGCCGCCATGGAAACCCAAAAGTGTGGAGATCTGAATCGGAACGAATTCCTGGGTAGCGGAAAAGGTCCCATGTCCCTCCTATAGCATTGCGTGACTCAAGAATGGTGTAGCTGTAATCTGGCACTTCCGTTTGTATTCTGTAGGCTGCATTGATTCCGGAAATACCAGCGCCGATAATGATAACATCGAAGTCTCTTGCAGTCGCTAGTGAGCCCATCGCGATGTTGAATGGATGCTGAGTGGTGGTAGGAATGAGACGTTGAGTATTGAAAAATGCCTTAAAAATAGTCACACCACAATTCCCTAGCTAGAAGATTAAGATTTATGGTATCAGGCGAAGACCATATGAGTAACTAAAGGTGTGGTTATCTGTCCCCCCTTTATTGATATCTAGAAGTCCAGAATCACCGAGGTGAATTTGATCAATCGCAAGGTCGTGATGATGACGAACAAATAGTGTGGGGGACGCGAAACGTTGTATGCCGAGGCCCATGCACGCGCGGATCAGCCTTTTTCAGGAGATTTTCTATCCACCCCTGATGTAGCTCAGGTCCAAGGATTATCCAGGTGGCTTGCGAAGTCCCGGCGTTCTGGAAACAACTATTTTCCGTCTTCCGAATTGATATTGCTTTTATTCGCAACAGACAAGTTGTAGCCGAAATGAGGGGGGAATTGCCTAGGATCATACGTAGCCTCTTGTTTTTGAAGCCTGATAAGGGGAAGTAGAGGGTCCTTGGACACGTCGTTGGCTGAAGATGTTCCTTTTATAAAGCTTCGCGATGCATTCCCAAACGAGGTGAGGTAATTGTAAAGTATTTTGTGTCCAAGATACAGGGGGGAAAGGGGGAAGGGGGGAGGGGCGTGTGATTTTAGACCAAGTCGGTAAAAGGTCCGAAGGAGGGAAGTGGCGTTTGTTTCCATCTTTCAATGATCATGAAATCAGCTTTATCCCTGTTGAATTCTACCAGTAGTCTCCTGGATTTTCGCAAGCTGCCAAAGCCTCACTTCCAACTCTTGATAAGGATGCAGTATCAGGTCACACGATGATCCATTTGTGTCATTCTGACGTGCAGGAACTGTATTCTTATTCGTATTAGCTTTACCAAACCTTGACACGGGGTTCTTGACCGTTGTTTAACAGGTATCGACAACCTGAGCGCCATCGGCCAATCGCGAATAGCATCTAGCCCACCATAGCTAAAATCTAATACATCATTCCGAATTGGATGATAAATCTAAGCACCATTCACCGAATAATGCAACTAAGATGGTGATATTCAACACTTGATCCACTATTTGAGAATTCTCCCGTACTGGCACTTGGCCAACATTGAAATTCGCGGAGGATCCTCTGATTGTATTTCAAGAAGGGTTTGAGGCCTTGAGACTATGTCCGTGCGAATCTGCAAGACAGTTCCAATATACTCGAACCCTGCAACCCTATTTTATTCTTCCGAGATACGGTTCAATCAGGGAGACTTTGCTGCGTCATTGCTTTCAGCTACAACGTATTATGGTTGTTAAATGTTGCGAAACCAGGGTACTCCAGGTCGGCACATACAGAAAGTAACAATACGGACTTTTGATTGGATTTCCCTCCCTACCTCTGGCTGTCTCGCTACATTTAATCACCCTAATGTGTTGTATGGGAAGTGAAGCCCACAGTATCCACAGAGATTGAAATAAATGTAGGATACGAAGCTTGCGAACCATATGAAATATCAAACAAAAGGTCGAGCCTGAATATAGCAAATTGAAAATGATTTGAATACAAAAATGCTCAAGAGGTTATTGAAAATTTGGAATAGAAACAAAGGAAGGTATTCAGCACTCAATATCAATTGCATCTAGATATAAAGTCTCAGATTCTAGCAAGTGTATAATTTACGCCTGTCAGAGCATGGAAAAGTTGTACAATATTGCAACAGTAGCTACGAAGTCTTGGAAAGCTATAAAAGAGATTTTAGTAGAACGTAAATATAAAGTTTTTAGAATTAGTGACTCCGGCCGATCGGATTAATAGTATTACTAACACAATGAGGTCTTGAGGGATTAATAATGAATTTAAGTATATTGTCAACTATCTGCTGGTATCTTCCAAACAAGCTATGGGGTATTCAAACCTACATATGGTGTACCATGAGACGTGGTTGAAACGACTAGTGAGCCTGGTGTTTGTGATGTGCCAGTTCGACAGAGATCGTACAAGGTAAGGTTGGCTTGCACGTGATCACAGGGGTACAACTCTAGAACCGATCACCTTCACAACTCACCAAACATCAAGATTTCGTTTCTCTTCACGGAAATGCTCTTACAATGGTAATGGTAAAATTTTCACTAACAGTTATTGAAGATTCACTAGGACTCTGGAATTCGATTAGTACCTTTCCAGAGCTTCACCAATTCTATCGTATACCTCCGATTCAACTCTCTCCACCTTGAGAATCCCGCGTTACTCCCCCAAACACCACATAGACGAGACAACAAGAGCAACACCCTTTCGACCGGCTCATCACATTAGACCTCTAGGTATGATCTAGCGTGCACTCTGCCACACTCTCTCGGCGACCACAAAATGCGAATTACCCACCAAGCGTCTTCCTCCGAGTAATCAGACCTCTCTCCTGAAGCGGGGAAGGCTTTCCGAATTGTTTACAAAACACATCCTCAGTATATTATTGAACGAGTACTTTGTCAGCATGGCAGAGTTGTGTAGGGTACGGATTTAGAAGCCCGTTCTACGGGATCGTTACACTCAGAACGGCAATTTGTATACACATATAATTTGAGAAGACAAAGAGGCTACGCTTCTGGTCCTGAAGAGGGATGGGACGCGCTTCAACAAAGTCAGGGCCTGGTATATCTCTCTTTCTTTTTCAAACCAATTTTATTTTCTCCGAATTTCATGGCACCGCTCTGAGCACCGATGATATTCACAAAAACCTCTATCTCCTGCTCAATCATCAGCAAGACCTAGCGCTTGTCTTCTTGTCGGAGCTTCCGAATCGAAATATGGCTTCTCGGCCAAGGATGTAACCCGGGTTCCATGCCGTGGCTCGGTTCCTTCATAGTCCCAGCTCGCATTGTGAATGGTAATCCTGTTATCCCACAATGCACTTGTCCTCGGCGTCCACTTGAATCGGACTTGGATATCGACGTTTTTCTCATATACATCGTGAAGATAGTTCAGAATGAGGTCGCTTTCAGCCTTATCTAAACCGACTATTGATTTAGTCATGGCCCTATTGACGAAAAGCGATTTCCAGCCTGTTGCAGGATGCACACGAACAAGAGGGTGAACTCGCTCGATATACTTGGGTCCTGCACTTGGATCGTTGCGGTCGAGATATGTGTGTGCACTGGTGTAAATGGCTTTCTTGCCATCGATGATCTTACGGAAGTCGGGACTCAATTTGGAGTACGCTGCATATCCAGACGCCCACAGTGTATCTCCGCCAATACTGGGGACTGTGTCGTTATGTAGATGGGTGATGCCTGCGGGATGCTTCTCATGCACGAGGTCTCTACCAACTGGTCAACGACTGGACTTGTTTAGCTGCTAAGAAATCTTACGTGTGCCATCGAGAAGCCCCTCCAGGATTTCTGAACGAAGCTGCTCTTTCTGTTGCTTGCAATGCTGGCCAAATGATTGTCACGCCTGCCACGCCTGGAACATGAGGAACTTGAGGCTACATGAGTCAGTTCCATTGATACTCTAGTAATCAGATCAGATACTTACGTGAACTTCGACCTCGCCGTAGTACTCGCCTAAGCTCTTTTGTTGCTGGGGAGAAATATCTTGGTCTCGGAAAAACACAACAGATCTCTCTGCGATCAACAATGCCAATTCGTCTTTCTGCTGGTCTGTTAAGTCCTTTAATTGAAGGCCGACAATTTCCGTTCCAATATGGGACGTTAGATGAATGACGTCTTTAGCTGCTGAAAGCAGTGAACTCTTTGACTTATCAGCTCTTGCGCCAGCGTCTACATGCTCACGATCAACGTTTCGGATATTGATAGCATCATCAAGGTACAAGGGCTTCGCTGGGCGTTCAGGGTATCCATTACTGAGGTCAATTCCTGCTCTCTCCAGCCGAGCCCGAGCTTCCTTCGGAAGAGGAAGTGTATCCTTCTTCTGAATGACGAAGTCCTTAATCCTAGAATCAATCGGTTCTGTAATTGCTGAGGGAGCCATTCTTGAAAGAATTTAAACAGTAATGAATATTTATTTAGTTTGGGGAATCCTGTTGGACTAATCTTCTCGCGACTTCTTCTACTTTTGTATTACCCACGTCCGAATTAGTGTCCACCCCAACTTTGTTTGATTTCCAATCTATCGCGTGGTTACAATGAAGGTGTGCCTCAAGATTCGGCGATCATCCTTAGTTTGGTGGTGGTGGTTGGAAAGACGCGGGGTCTATTGCGTGCTTTATACATTTTTGACGACAACGAACAATACAATGAAACAGCTATTAGTGTTTGTGGATCTTTCAGTCAACGATAATTGGTTCCAATGAATCATCTACTTCCTACCCTTTTGCGTAAATGATCATATTGCCTACCATGTACGAAGCTTATCAGTTTGTTTGATCAATAATAGCTTTCTTATTTGCCAGCTTCTAATTACATCATGAAGTCAATATAGCACAACAGACATGCAGTCTTCTAGCTCTACCCTTCCCACGTTCATGTGGGGTATCCTCCGCTCCACCAGCCCCGTATAGATGAGATATCAAACCATGTTAGCGCACATTAATTACTTCTTTGTAAGAATTGCAGTGGGTAAGTTCATATATCACCCGGCTCTTACGCGTGAAGGAGCCTTCTTAGTGCAACATAAACTCGAGAATTAAGTCCCACTAGGGATCCGCCACTCCCCTGTCAAAAGCCGATATAGAGGTCTAATGCTTGTCGTGGTTTATGTGGACATAAAATGCGCAACATCACGGAGCTGCATTCCCTTCCGGCCAAATTCACCCCTTAATGGATAGCACGCCTTCTATCGAATTTGTACCTCATCCTAAGAATTCCCGGCAGTGATCGTAAAGGGAGACTCGAACACAGAGCACTCCCAAGGGATTTGAGTAAGTTATAAGTATCGGCCAATGTGCAGATCCTGGACAGGAAACGTAGTGCTACTTCAAAGATGTTAGATGGTAAGGTCAACTACGGTTCAGTCGATCCCGTACCTGCTAAATCAGGGGCAACCTCGGAATCGAGTATCACGAATTCCGGTAAAGAAAATAAAGTACCGTGGTGGAGTTACATTTGGGTATATCCCCAGACCCCTATATCCCGTCTCTCGGTTTGATCTAATAGGCGCAGGACTATGATCCTACCAGAACTCACACTGAACGAAAGTTCATCCAGAAGCTAGATCTTTCCCTTTTAACAATTCTATCACTTGGGTACTTCATTAAGAATTTGGACCAGACCAACATATCCAATGCCTACGTCTCAGGGATGAAAGAAGACCTCAAGATGAATGCCAACCAAATCAACCTTATCGACGTAGCATGGACCACAGGTTACGTTGTCGGTCAGCTACCATCCCAGTTAATTCTCACCAAAGTCCGTCCCTCAATCTGGATTCCCTCCTGTGAACTCGTCTGGACGATCCTCACTTTCTGCCTAGCAGCTACCACAAGCTCAAACCAGGTTATAGCCATAAGGTTCTTCGTCGGTCTCGTCGAGTCAATTTTCTATCCTGCGGCACATTTCTTAATCGGATCTTGGTATAAGCCGTCTGAACTCGGAAAACGAGCTTGTATTTTTCATGCATCTTCCGCTGCAGCTAGTATGTTCTCAGGCTACCTGCAAGCGGCAGTGTACAAAGGTCTCAATGGCACTCTCGGAAAGGCAGGCTGGCAATGGCTCTTCATCATGGATGGAATAATCAGTGCACCTATTTGCCTTGCAGGTTTCTTTTTGATCCCTGATTTGCCTGAGAATACGCGAGCATTTTATCTTCGCCAGGAAGATGGAGATCTCGCAAGAAAGAGAATGGACGATATTGGCCGAGCACCAAGGCAGAAGTTAGGTTGGTCGATTTTGAAGAGAGTTTTTACGAGATGGCATGTTTGGGTTTTGGCGGTGCTTTATATTATTTTCATTAATACTGGTCCTTCATCCAGTGTTCAGCCGCTCGCACTTTGGTTGAAGGCAAAGAAGTATCCTGTTAGCCAGATCGTATGCCACTCCCCCTGGTCCAGGAAAGTTGGATTTTGCTGATGAGGAACAGAATATAATCCCAACAGGTCAGAGTGCGGTGCAGCTTGTGACGACGGTTGGTTTCGCAATTTTGAGCGACTACTGGCGGAATAGAGCTTTAGTCATGGCAATAGCGACTGTACGTTATATTTTTTCTATTTGTATTATCTCTGTTCCTTGTAATTGCTATTTCCCTTCAGTGTTGAATCTCTTGCTCCTTGTCCTCTGGGAATCGACTCTGCTTGCCTTGCTAGTAGTTTTTGATTGGTGTTCTTCCCCCTTTTTTTCACTGTCAGTGATTCTGCAAGTCCTCGATGGCGCTCCTCCTCTTCCCTCTTCTTCTTCGTTTCCGTGCATTTCTTCGAATCTACTCCCTATATACCCTATACGACACAAAACTAACACAAACTCCTCCTAACTAGTCCCTCGGTTTCCTTTCCTACCTTCTCCTCGCCATTTGGACCATCCCTATTGGCCTACAATGGTTCGCCTATTTTCTCACCCGCGCTGCAGTAGCCTACGGTCCTCTCAGTATGTCCTGGGCGAACGAAATCTGCGGTAGCGATGCCGAGGAACGTGCCCTCGTGCTCGGCATCATGAATGCGTCAGGATACGCATTTAATGCATGGTTACCTCTATTGACGTATCCGGCGAAGCAGGCACCGAGGTTTAGAAAGGGTTTTATATTTAGTACTGGGGCTTATGCGGTGCAAGGGTTGTGGACTGGTGTTGTGTGGTGGTTATGGAGGTGGGAGAGCAGGAAGGAACAGAAGAAGGGGCGGGAGAGCGAGGTTGATGAGGTTGAAGAGGCTAGAGGTGAGGAGCTAAGCAGGTGATATGGATGGGAGTGAGGGTAGTGGGGAGCATCATTGCCATAAGCAGGGGTATACTGTCATCATGATGAAATTGTGATGCGACTTGGTCCCCTTCACGCATTGAATTCCTCGAGTGCACTTGCTGTCATTTCTAACATTTATTGTTACCGGACACACTTTCCTCGCAAGCTGCTGAGATTCGAGACTGGCAGTGACTACTGCTTCACTCCTTTCCGATTGCTGGCTAAATTATGCTAGGAGTACTATTTCTCTCTAAAAGTCTTAACCCTTATAGTCTTCCAGATAGCAAAGGTGATTTATCATTATCACAAGGCCCTCTTGCTAACGCAAAATATTATGTATTAATATAAGAGATTTAGTAGTCATGGTTCGTCTGAAGTTTAACCGGAAGGTAGCCTGAATCCCTAGTTACAGTAAAGATGCTTCAGAATGTTTCGTTGTACATATCAACGAGACTAGCATAGGTATTTTGCTAGTGATCTTTAAAAGTAGGAAAATAGCTACTAGTTTAAAAGATATATAGGCGAACTACGCACCGTGGTTTTCAAGTACAGCACTTCTCCTTGTTCTAGATTTCGAATACCATTTAACAGTGCCTGCTCTAAATTACCCCTCTTTGGCTAGATGATTATCGACACAATTACCAGCTCTCTCTTTCTTCGCAGTTTTTAAACCGACTATAGATAGATCTTGCTTTCAGTTGATAAACGCAGGTATGGAGTAGTACGGGTTCAGATACTGTAGGAAATTGCATATTCCATAGTTTTAAAATGAATGAGCTTGTACATAGCAAACCCATCGTTGCTTACAGTTTCAAATGCTATGTTTGGTTAATTACTTTCTCAGTAACCTCTCCAGTGCCAATTAGGGCTTCATTCTTTGTATTGGAGTGGTTCCAAGCTTTTAACACAGGCTTGAAATGATTTCATCGCTATGTGATACTAAAGTGATTTTCAGGAGATAGACATGTTGGAGACTGGAAGTTGAACACTTAAGGATGGGAAGGAAAGTTGTTATAGCACTGACAAGATGATGCATCGTAAGCTTATAAGGGGATAGGAACGGGGCATGGTAACAAGAGGGGATGGCGAGGGGAAAACGAGTATCGCATGTAAATGGGATATCCTACATAAATATTTACATGACAAAGTGAAATAACAGTAAGCAAAAATATCTATCCGTGCGGTCCACCAGGGCTTTGGGCTGACTTGACGGCCACAGTGTTAGATTATCTGTGGGTTACATTTGCCTACTAAGTGTGTGGATGGCGTTTGTTTGACCAGTTTTCTTTATCATTATTCTACCAGTGGATATTTCTAGTGATGTAAGAAACCTGTGACCACTCTCGCAAACTCTACCGGTTTCTCAACCATAGGCAGATGGCCTGCGTTCTCAATGATCTCAAACTTTGCACCATCACTACCATATTCCGCAGCCATATCCTTCATGGTTTTCGGCAAGACACCATCCCCTCCGCCAGCAAGAAACATTCCCTTAACTTTGCTACCCTTCATTTCTGGCCTCAAATCATATTCAAAAAGTGCCTCAACACTCTTCTTGAACCCCTCTCGGCTATTTGTCGCTACCATCTCCTTGACCTCATTGATTTTTTTTTCCGTTTCTGCCCCGTCATAGCTTGACTTGACGAACCAACGGCTTACGGTTATTTCTGCTAATTCTTGTCCTACGATAGGCTCGCCGGAGTCGGAAGCAGTGGCGGATTCTTTTTCCGACATTGCGATGCGCTCACCCCATGCTTTTGAGTTTCCGGCTGGAGATGAGGAGTTAGTGTCACAGCTTATGAAAGCTGCTACTCTCTCGGGATATTTAAGTGCCACATTCAAGGTTGTTGCTCCCCCAAGACTGACACCCATAACCAACGCTGCTTTCTTGATTCTCAACATATCAAGCAATGCAATTATATCTGATGCGAGCAGATCAACTGTAATAGGTTTCATTCCGCAAGCAGAAGTGCGCCCACGTTTGTTGAAACGTAGGACACGATAGTTCTTGTTCTCTGGTGAAGAGAAGAACGATTTCAGGAATCCATCCCAGATTCCATATGTGACAAGTATAGAGTTGTCGAGGATTATAAGCGGTGCGTTCGGGTCGTCGGAGCCTTCTAATCGGAAGGGGAGAACTGCACCATCTGCTGTGGTTATGAAAGATTCTATTGCCCCTGCATTTGCTCCGACTGCTGATGTAGAGAGGGTTTTCGTAAGGACGGGAGAAGTAGGATCTGTGGATATCCAATTTGAGAGATTCGGAGCAAGGTGTCGAGGTGCTGGGCCAAATGTGTAGTATAAATTGTACACCCGTCTACGCTTATTTAAGACAGTGTTAGCCATAATTTCGTTCCGCCATTTCGTTGAGGTGGCAGCTTTGAACTCCAGTCCTGCTAATCCGTTATTTGGAGCATATTCATGCAATGCAAGGTATTCGACTGGCGCTCCTGCATCGATTGAGGATGTAATGAATCGTCGTGTACGAAGCCAACCGGGAACCTTCGACAGCATTTCGATGTGTTCTTCTCTGTACCACTTGTCGAGTTCATTCTTCGCTTCTAACCCAGGGTGTATTTCACAGAACACTGCAATCATGACGTTCCCCTGCCCCTCGTTCTCTACTTCTTCCAACCTCTTGAATTCTTTCGATTCCCGACTTTCGACAAAATCGTAGAGTTTGCGATCAACTTTGATCTTTGCCATTGTCTCTGCTTCTCGTGGCGTTTTCACTGGTGGACCCCTGAGTCGCAGGTAGTCCTCTTTGGTCAACTCTGCCATGTCCGTGATATCGTAGATTGCCATCCACTCTGGTGTTGTCTCCGAACCTTTAGCACCCGTGAGGTCATTGGCACGATAACGGAAACCATTCTCACAGAATGGAAGCCGCAATCGTGTCGGACCATGTTCATTGTTGTACCAATCGTGGAATTGCTCAATGGGCAACCCATCTCTGGGTTGCATCGTCACATAGAGGATACCAGGTACAGCTGCCATTTTCTTTCTTTTAGAAGATATGAAGATGAAATTAACTCTTGATGATACAGCTTCTCGTGGTTTTCCTTGGGATCATGGACTCAGACTGGAAGGTTTCGAAGGATAGGATGAAAGAAGAGGGTGAATGATTAGCCGTGGGAGAGCGCCAGTATCGGCGTTTGACCCCACCATAATTTTTGGAAGGAAACGCGGGGGAGCTTGTCGGGACTTTCGGCGGGAAAGAGCGGACAAGGGTCTGTCGTCTTAGCTTGGGCACTTGTAGTCGTCACGTGAAATGGAGAAAATGGGGACTTTAGTACAGAGAGCAAAGTAATGCAAATTTCAAGGTAACATATTCATCGTCTCTATATGCATCTAATCGTACCAGATAGCATTCATTCCAAAGCCAGGTTCCTTCACATCACAATGAGCTACCCTCCCAAGGAACTCATCCTTCCACCTGTAAATTTCCAGCCAGCCCTCTTGATCATCAGTCAAAGCAAGCCATTCATCACTCCAAAAGCATGGACTGACTGCATTTGAGTGACCGCCACTGGTTGGAGTCGGATTCAGGCATATTTGTCTTTCTACTTGACCTTTGGGACCTAATGCGAAAGCTGCAATGTATCCTGTCACTTTAAAATCGTTGGACCGGGAAGTAGCAAACATGTATTTCCCACTAGGAGACAGAAACACGACATCTGAACGGTACATCTTGCCATTTGGATTTGGAATTCCTATACAGGTTAGTTGGGTCTGTTCAGGGGAAGTGCTCGACTCACCAGGAGGAATGAGAGGATATGTGTTGTAAGTGAAAACAGGACAATGAGTATTCTCATCAATCACATAGACCGCCAGTCTGTTTCCAGCTTCCATAAGAACATAAAGATAGGCCCCACTTGGATGAATGGCAACCCATCGAGGATGATCTCCTGGATCGGGAGCCTCAAGGCAATTCACCAGAGTGAGGTGTCCAGTTTCTGGATCTTTCTTATGTGTCCAGATTTTGTTACCTCTCAGATCTGCGGAATAGAGATATGTTTCGCTGGCATCAAAGACCATACCATGAATTCCGGTCTTAGGCATGTACTCATAATTTTGAACGCATTTGTCAAGGCTGCCTTCTTGGTTGACAGAGAAAACATTGCCCCAGCCAGCATGGTCATAGAATGGATTTCCATAAAGATTGTAAGGAGGTTTCTGTGCCGCTAAGCAGAATATTGCTCTTGTATTTGTCTCCGAACTAGCAGCCAATGCTAAGATCGTATTTAGATGAAGTCATGTGATAATGGACTAAGAAACTTACGGTCATGTCCCATTGGGTGTGATACATTATGAATGATCTCAGTAGGGTTTTTGACTGTGAAGCTAGACCATTTCTTCATAGCCGCTCCATAGATATTCTTCTTTGCATGCTGGAAAAGAATAAGCCACAAGAAACCGCACAATGAATCAGCCACTCACATCAAACGTCATCCAGGAAATCGGTTCATCTTCCGGGATTGGGGTTCTCTTGATCATTTTCAAGGACAAAGTCTCATCGTCGAATTCGAAGGTGAAAATGGCTCCTGGCGGGGTCCATGTCCCCACCATGAGATGATGTAACATTGTGAAAGAGTGCTTGAATAGAGGGAGATAATGTTGCACAAGGTGATAGCAAATTTTGTGGCTGAAGAAGTCGCCCTGAACTCAAAGTCTGAATAATTTTTTTACTTACAAAACGGTGTTGTAAACATCAACTTTGATGTTGACTTTGGTGATCACGAAAAGCGAGCTCTGTGCTGGTGTGCCGCTGAAGTGGACCTGAATCAGCCGAAAGGAGAACCCGAGTCAAGGTGGGGCCTTTGATTGGATGAAACACAGGTGGAAGCGAGCTTCACCCCACCTTCCGGTGTCTATCAAAACTCTGGGGTGGCACCGGCAAAACTCTCAACCGGCGGCCAGAACAGTTGCATCAGATGGTACTAAATACCCTTCTCTCTCCAAACCACCATCTAGAACATGCACATCATTTGTCAAAGCTCTATGTGTGAAATACTGGCTTTCCCACTCATCGAACTCCGTGTACCCGTGCAAGTCTCAACGCCAAATTTTGGAGTGCCGCGGATGGTAAGTCTAGAGTGTGATGACGAAGAGGGGTAGGTATTTCCTAACGACCTTTACGCTTCCCATCTATGGCTAGGAAGGCATTTAGGGTTTGAAGGTGCCCTTCAAATCTAGAAGTGGCATATTTCTCAATCAGTTCAATTCACTCTGCCTCTATCTATGGCTCTACAATAACCGGCTTCCACCTGCATCTTTGCTTTCGAATCCTTCCACAGTACCAAACACCACAACTGGCAAAATGGCTCAGTTTCGATTTGACCCTGACCTCACTTGGCACTGCCTTAACACAATTGGATCTAGTTGCACTCCTTGTAACAGAGAAGCTACTGTTTGTTGATCAAAATCATCTACAATTGGGGGCAAGAACTTGAGTTATGCGTTGATAAATGCGTGACTGGTTTGAAATTCGTCAACTCGGTCGGGCAAATCAATGCACTCACCAGAAATGAGAGACACCGAATCTGCGATATTGTTGGCCTCAAATCGTAAGCAATTGCCAACATTGGTGAGCAACCGCATTTTCTAATGTCTTCTAGTCTCATTGATGAGATCGCGCGCACAATATTATCGGATAACGACCACCCTAAATCTTCTTCATTCTCGGTCCCTTTTGGTCCCCCGATGCTCCTTGGAGAGAGCAGGTGATAGCGTTGCCCAAGATCCAAAACTAAATGCACAGCCATAGATCTATTCATGGAAAGCCACGGATTTTTTGAATAGGAAAGGAATTCCAAACGCTATCTTCGACATCTACCAAGCACTTGTCAATGGAAAGTACGATTTCCACGACCCCGAAATCTAGACTCTAAACAAATTGTAAAGGTTCAGAGCCAGTATGAACGGGGAAACTACTTTTGCTGCTTGAAGCCGATAGCTTACTTACTGCTAACTGCTAGACCAACTGCTATTCCCTTGAAGGCTTTACACTGCCATCTAATGTGACCTACCCACATCCACCCCATGGTAAGTTACAATCGTTACAGGGAATTTTGAGCAAGAACTAACAGTATCTTTACAGATCCCCGGTGACGACTACAAGCTAGTCACCACACAAAATTTCCCTAAGGATGATCCATACCTCGCTACCAATACTGTCTATGCTGGACGATCCTTTTGTCAATTTCCTTCCTCGTGAGGGCAATCCAAAGGCAAAACTCGACTTGGCCATGGATGTCAAGCTTGGTGTCAAGTCTTTCTGCAGTATTATCCCTACATCACAAACTATCTCGGTTTAGAGTCGAACAGCTTGGTATTCCACACCAGGTCGTTTATTAGGAGGAAGAGAAAAAGTGCAATATTTCAGGCGACATAGAGATGCCATTTATGAATTGCAAAATGCTGTTTGGTGGCCTTCGACGTGCCTCCTTTAAGCGAGATTGCTGGCATTTTGATTTAGTGTACATATGAGCACTTCAGCAGGTTCTCATGAGTTATGACAATCTGTTCTGGGTTATGAATTAAGGTTGCCTTGATATCCCAATTCCTTTCCACTCTCCACTTTCCAATCATACTAACATAGCCACCGGGGCATTACCGATTGATTGTCCACTATGTCTCGGTGTTTCCCACCTTTTTCGTGCTTGGCAAACATCTCGGAGTCATGTCCCACTTAATTGCTTACCTCCGAATCCTAAATACACTCAACCTCAGCACGGGACACCTGCGAAATGCAACACCAACATGCACCAACAACGGGAAAGACGCCACAAACGAAGCATAAAATCATGCGTAAAACACGCTAGCAAAAGCAAGACATAATTTGCGATGTGCAACAAAACTCACCATCTAGTGACCAAAGACAGGGAACATGTACACAAGTGTTGGGAAGCATTTTATCCACTGCAAACCTCCGCTTTGGTAACCCCGCTCACGTGCATTATTTGTGCACATAACCAAACAAACGGCAGCCTGGTGCCGTACTGCGCAATAAGGCAGGTCGAAACGAGCATAGCATAATACACCAACAATCCTTCAAGGATAACAAAAACACATTCAATTTATTCACTCCCCGTCCAAGATGCACTACAGCCCAACTTTCGGAACTACTCACTTTCTAGATACTCAGCCAGGGTCAAGAATTACTTCGATTTCTATGATTCATGATTCATGGCATGTTTCACCTAGTATCAGAGTGATGCCGCTGTTGGCTCTCGTGTTAGAATTACTGGACAAAATCTTTCCTAGATCTATTCGAGTGCACTCTATGAAACTCAGGCTTGCGAGCAAAAACTCTTCAAAATCAGGAAGGTACTACATCTCTCCGTATTTGCCTCCTCTTCTTTCACGTTCAACAAATCTCTCTCTCTCTCTCTCTCTCTCATACATATAGATAAGTACGTTGTTTTTAATAGCTTGGGAATATACAGCATAAAAGGCTAGTGATGAAGGAGGAAGGGAATAAAAGGCGGAGGTAATCTAAATTTTTTCTATAATGATATAGAATATATACTTGCGATTTGGTTGTGGGTAGCCTATTAATCCGTTCGTATTAGTAGCATCATTTAAATATTCCAAAATTTCCTTTAGAGACTTATCTCCTCTGCTCTCCCACCTTGTTTTCAAATATGCAACAATCATAGCTTTGCCTTCAATGTTGTCAATATTATGAACCTTAATATCTTTCGACTAGCCTTCTCCACCGTTGCGTCTTTATAGTTATCAAAAACCATCTCACCGGAACTGATACCAATGTTCTCATCTCAATCTATTTGTGGTGTAGGCTTGTTATTAATAGTTGATCATATATCTCCACTACATGAGAAAACTTTGTTCTGACTTCGACGGGAATCCATTTTGCCTGATGATTCGAAAAACTTGAACTTTTCCTTCAACTAATCTAGGTCCTTTACCATATGCCCAGTTTTTCTGGTCAACCCTGCGCTATCACAACCCAGAGGCTGCTACTTGCTGCCAATCCAACCAAAGATTCTCTTACCAAAATGACTTCCTTCTTCCAAAAAATTCATCATATATCCAAGACTTTATCTAATAATATGGCACAACCTGCGAATTCTATCCGCTTCGAAAAACATATTCCACTTCCGAAGGAACACATAGTTAAAAAATAGTTATTCTTTACAATTAATGAAAGATTATAACCGGAGTCTTTATCTGTCCATATTGACAGAATTGCGATTAATGAAAATGTATTTCATGTGGAGATGTAAAGGAATTATGTGAACCGTCAAATTTATAGGGACAAGGCTTTATGTCAACACTTAAAGGAAAGCTCTGCGATATGTCCACTTAGTACTTGTGGGACATTTATTCAAATAGGATTATAGTGGGGCGTTTTAATATGGCCTCGAAGGTTGTGCGTCCCGGAGGTGGAATATATGGGAGTGATCTTTTCAGGAGAGTCGCATCCGCAGAAAATTACACATCAGTGACGGAGCAAAGCTAGTAGGCGTATGTACAGAGTATAAAAGCGAGTTATGAGGCAGTGTTGAAATTTTTTAAGACGAATGACGAGATGAGAATCTATACATTAAAAATAGGGGTAGCGAGCATTTCAACAAGTCTTGTTTAGTTAGCCACAGAGGGTGTGTCTCGATACTCGGGTACATTTAAAGCAAGACATTGTGTGCGATGTGCAACAAAACCCGATTTGAGTTACCCAGACAGGGAACAGGCGCAGAGAAATACCCCCCCCTTCCTTCCTCCCTTCACGTGCACGCCGATTTGACATAATCTTACAAGTGGGGCTGAACAAAGACCCGCGAAGCTATACCTCAATATGGAAGGTGGAAACGGCATTTCGAGATCGCGAATCTGGGGTCCGGGTATTTTGCTCCCTCATCAAGGTTCCTGCATCAATTTCAGAAGCAAGGTAACATTACATAGGATTTTATAGATAGTAACCCCAATGACGAAGGTGAGATAGTCTTTCTACCCCGCAGTGTGGTAGTGCAACTTCTCCTTAGCTTTGGAGTGCGTCCATATTGACCTTCACACTCAAGAATTTTGTTTTCTTTCTATCTACATATGGCGGGCTTCTAGTTGGTAACTTAGCAGTTTAGAAGTCATGGTCCTCCCAATTTGGTCTGAATTAGTTGTCGCAACATTAGTCCTTTTCTCTCTAATCACCTGCCAAGTCTCACCATTTTCAAATATCACATTTGACCCTCTACAATATGTCAACCAGCTCATTGGCACCGACAATGGTGGTAATGTCTTCGCCGGAGCAACCTTGCCATACGGCATGGCCAAGGCAGTTGCAGACGTCGACGGGCAAAATACCGCTGGCTTCTCGACTGACAATAGTAATGTCATCGGGTTCTCTCATATGCACGACTCTGGCACCGGAGGGAATCCATCCTTGGGAAACTTCCCTCTATTCCCGCAATATTGCCCTAGAGATGAGGTGAACAATTGCAATTTTCCGAAAGGAACAAGAGCTACGAAATACAAGAGTGATAGTGTAGTAGCTACGCCAGGGTATTTTAAAATTGAACTAGTCAATGGAATCAAGGCAGAAATGACAGTCACAGAACATACAGCACTCTACCATTTTGGTTTCCCTCCAGCGACTTCCTCCAACGGCTCAAGCCTCAGCCCACTAATCCTTCTAGATTTGACAGACCTCAACGCTTCTCGCCAAAACGCAACAGTAAGCATTGATAAAAACGGCAGGATCAAAGGCAATGGTACCTTCATTCCTAGTTTTGGCTCTGGCTCGTTCGTCTTGCACTTTTGTGCTGACTTCCAGGGAGCAAGAATAAAGGATTATGGCATTTGGGTTAACAACCGTGCTGGGTCCGAGCCGAAGAACATTTTCGTTACTAGGGGAATTAACTTGTTTTATTTGGAGGCGGGGGGTTGGATCCAATTCGAAAGGCCATCAAGTGGAGTGATAAGTACAAGGGTTGGAGTAAGCTTCATCAGTGCGGACCAAGCATGCCAGAATGCTGAGCGAGAAATCCCAGACACGGCCACCACAGCAGGCGAGGGGTGGGACTTCAGTAGTGTGAAGAAAGCTGCCGAGAATGCATGGAGGGAGAAGCTGAGCGTGATCACTGTTGATGCTGGGAGAGCAGACAAATCTCTTGTTACGAACTTCTATAGCGCTATATATAGAACAATGATGTCGCCGCAGAACTATACGGGAGAAAATCCTCTCTGGCAAAGCGGGGAGCCATACTTTGATTCATTTTACTGGTAAGTGGCATTTTATTCCCGAAGATCTAGAACTGATTCTTGTAGTATTTGGGATGCTTTTCGCTCCCAACTTCCATTCCTCACTCTCGTCGATCCAAATACACTGACTTCAATGATCCGTTCTCTCCTCGACACCTACAAACACATTGGTTGGCTTCCAGATTGCCGTATGTCCCTCTGCAAGGGCTTCACACAAGGTGGATCAAACGCCGATGTCGTCCTAGCAGACGCTTTTGTCAAGAACCTCACTTCTTCCTTGCCGAATAACAAGATAAATTGGGAATTGGCATACGAAGCAGTTTTGAATGATGCCGAGAACGAACCACTAGATTGGTCAGTAGAAGGAAGAGGAGGCTTGATGTCCTGGAAAAGCCTGGACTATATACCATACCTTGACTACGATTACCTCGGGTTCGGCACAAATTCCCGCTCTGTTTCTCGCACTCTCGAATACTCATACGATGATTTCTGCCTCGCTACACTCGCAAAAGGCTTAGGGAAAAACGATGCTTACCAAAAGTATATGGCGCGCAGTGCGAATTGGAAGAATTTGTGGAAGGAAGATACGAGGAGCGTGATCAATGGAACAGATACAGGATTTAGTGGGTTCTTTCAACCGAAGTATTTGAATGGGACTTGGGGATTCCAGGATCCGAATAAGTGTAGTCCACTTGATGGCTTTTGCTCTTTAACCAGTAATCCGCAAGAGACATTTGAGGATTCGATTTGGGAGTATCAATTGTGAGTAGTAACTTTCTTTCTCATTTCCTTAAGTTACAGAATTACTAACTTTTAGAAGCTACGTTCCACATGACGTTCCTGGTCTCATTACTCTCCTTGGAGGGCCAGACATATTCATTAAACGCCTACAATTTCTACACAGATCAGGCCTAACAGACATTGGAAACGAACCATCTTTCCTCACAGCATTTCTCTACCACTACGCCGGAAGACCAGGCATGTCCTCACACCTTGTTCACCAATACGTCCCCAGTTATTTCAACACAACCACCAAGGGTCTCCCTGGAAACGATGATACCGGGGCCATGGCCTCTTTCACGGCATTCATCCTTCTCGGCCTCTTTCCTAATCCCGGCCAAAATATTTATTTCATAACGGCTCCATACTTCAAGGAAGTCAACATTACAAACCTAGTGACGGGAAAGATTGCTTGTATTTCCACAAAAGGCAATGGTACCTACGTGGATAGTGTGAAACTGAATGGTTTAGCTTATACTAGAAATTGGATCGCACACGAGTTCTTCAATGCAGGTGGAGTCCTTGAGGTGACCTTGAGTAGCACCGAGGGCAGCTGGGGACAAGCAGCTGTAGATCTGCCACCTGGTGGTGGAGCAGTAGGGATGAGGTTGTGAATGGACTTCTTATGCATACTACGTACACCATCCTTCAAAATGTTCATTATGAGATAATGTTGCCATCCCCTCACATGTTTCGTACAAGGGGCTCTACTAATGACATATAAGTGCTCGCCTGCCGCTTTATAGTCTAATTTACTTCTGAAAAGCCTCAAAAGAAGGATATTTATAGAGCCAAGCCTCTAATCCGTACAGCACAAGGTAGGGAACTTGCCAGATGGGGGTCACTTACAACTCTTTCACTCATAAGATCCCCTGGGAAGAGATATCAAAATGAATAAGGTGGGACTATGAGGAGAAGGTAATAAAGAATGCTCTTCGTAAGGAGGGATACTACAATGCTATAAGGAGAGGAAACCCCTATTTCCCCTTCAAGCATCTGCGACTATACTATAGTTAGGCATTCGAGCACAGGTATAGGGCTCTAGTCATGCAGGGTATAATCCTTTAGGTTGATGAGACTTAGGTACAACCTAGTTGCCACAAAGGCAATTAGTAACGAGCCGTATAGAACCTACTTGGCTCTTTCACCCTGATTATATCCCCGACAGGTGGCAGAGGAGGATTGGGTGGATGGTTTAGGATTATAAAAGTGGGTTATATGGAAACGGGAATGGTTCTTTTAGGAGGATTAAAGCAAAATTACCAGGGAATCTTGCACTGAACATATTATTCCGTCTCTTTATAATTATTTTCCAAGCCATCTGTGGGTTAGTCTTCAATGAGATGGCGATCCAAGACGTACGGCAGCCTTTCTAAGGGTGCCTTTGCTGTATATGAAATATACCCTATTATCTGGCCCCTCTTCTCTCCCGATTTATCACCAATTAAAACATTATGAGATAAAATCAAGAACACTATATAATAATTATACCCTGGGGTATACAGGGGTTACGAAATGCTTAGGAAAGCTACAATTAGATGGCAGGACTCAATTACAGACGCAGAAATCAGGGCTCTTATTTATACTACGCCAAATTAATGTCAGGATACAATTTTAGCCCCGAGAAGGGCCATAAATATTAAACTTCTGCATAGCTCCATTTCCTTAGTTACTATAACATGGTATGAGGATACCTGTATAAAGTAATGTATACAGCAGCAGGTATCTAAGCAGTAGAGTGAGTAGTGTTAGGATTAATGACTCTAGCCAACCAGATAAATAGTGCTATTAATACAACGAGGTATGGATGGCTTCACGGAGGACTCACTAGGGTAAATCCAGCATATTGTCAGCCATTTACCGTGAGTATATCACTTTCACTATACAGAATATACTACGGTAGCACTCGGGACTACATATGGTCTACTATGAGTTGTGGTTGAAAACAACGAGCGAACTTGGTGATTCAAGTGCCTCAGGCCACTAGGCACAGGAGCAAGAAGTTGTGTGTTGACATTTTATTATGCCTATAGGGAAGTATGCAAGAAACGCCACAAATACCCATTTAACTTCATGCTGACTCTTCCAGGCCATCCATCTTGTCCACTTTCTTAATTCTTTTTTATTGTCGCTATATTACTCCCTTTGAGTATCTTCCATCTATCAGTTCTATCTCTGATCTAGCCTGGTATAATAAGTATTTTTCACGAGCTGTCTGTACCTTCTGGCCTGTCGCGCAACAATCCCACTTCTAGCTCTACCATTGGAGCTGCTCGACAAAATCTTCCTTCACTTCATTCTGGTGCGATCTTTCAAGCGTGCCATGAGGCTCAGGCTAGTAAGCAGTAAGACAACCACTACTCCCATTTTACTCAACAGAAAGGGGAGGTAATGATTACCCTACTAGGAGAGTTTCGGCAACATACAAACCGAGCTATTTTTTTTATCACGCATCCTAGATCAAGAATACGGCTCAGTTTCCAATCGTCTTATTGATATCAAGGATGGACGTGCCTCATTTCTGCCGGATTATCTGACCTATATAATTCCTCTCGAGACCAATCGTAGGTTGCTAACGACCCGGATTCGTCTTGCTGCGGAGGGCGTCTGTGAGCTGATAGGCAATACTAGCGACGAAGCCTTGAAGTCATTCATCCGAGATCTTTGTGTCCTCTTTTCTCGGGGTGACATGAATGGATATAGAGACTCGTTGCAGCCAAGATTAAGAGAGGAGGTGACTGAACAGCAGTTGAAATGGGACCTTGTTGCAGCCGCCGTGCATTTAAACCTACTTCTACTAGCCAGAAAATTACTACTCCCGAACGAAAGCTTACTTGCTCCAGTTACTAAGCTCGATACTCCCGTTGTCCTAGATGATATCCAATTCTATAAGTGCATAGGCATCGCTGCTTATCAAGGAAATATTGACATGATCAAAATGCTACTCACCATTGATCAATCATCAATGTTAAGGGATGGGGAAAGCGAGACAGAGTTCCTCCAGGATCTTCATGTGCAAATGATCAGATGGTCTGTTTTGCAAGGCTATTCTGAGTTCCTAAACTATGCTCTGGGTATCGACAGCCGCCAGGAGTTTAAGTTATCACACTGGTTTATGTCGCCATATGAGCTAAATCACTGGTTTACGGCTCCATATCGCACAGATCTTACTGGGGCAATGGGAGCTGTATTTCACCCCGCAGATTACGAGCGATTAGCGGCTATCTTTCAACCAGGGCATGAAATCTTTTCAGTAAAGAGAGGCGGCGATGTGAATTCCCGGTTATGCGAAAGTGCGTGGTTAGGTCGTCTCGAAATGGTGCGGCACTTCTCAGACAAAGGAGCAGGTTTGAATGATCCTTTTGAGAGATGTGATCCACTTGGCTACGAAGGACCTCGATACCATTCAAGTAGGTATGGCAAGGAACCACTTCTGGACGCAATTAGAGGATGCCGACTAGGCTGTGAAGCTGTTCTCAAGTTGATGCTCGAACGGGGTGCTAATCCAAACTGGTACCACCCAAATGACACACCACTTATGGCTGCCGTTCAAAAAAATCGATTAGGGTTAGTCCGTATGTTGGTCGAATACGGCGCGCATATAAATTATGGATTACCACCTCCAATCACCATAGCAGTGCTCAATGAGAACATAGAAATTTACAGTTACCTGCGGAAAAAAGGCGCCGTCATTAATACTCCGGAATCCGGAGCATATGCTCGGAGCATCACTATGTAAGTTGTCTCTTGGAGGGCCCGTTGAGTCTCCTCCTATTACTGGGTGGAGGTCTGGGAAGACAGCTCGCTGGTATTGTAATGGAAGCCGAGTTTAGAGTCCCTTTTGATTGGTTCTAGCTCATATTCCTTAATATATTGATTGTCACTTCAACCCTCGCGCAGCTTGCTCCATTGTTGTTTTCTCCTTGGGCTTACTTCCATTCCACCACTCAAGACTTCCTTTCACGCCTTAATGTTAAAGCCCCACTGTTTTGCTCTCATGATCATACTTCAAAACGCATTCAGCATCACGATCCGTAATTAGAGGCCACAGATTTTATTCTGCCGTTGTATTATTCTCGGCTTAGCAAGTACATTCATTGTTCGTCACTTCCCAGCTCGCTTTATATTTGACCACAGCCTGTTTGTGTTGTTGGTTATCTCTGAAGAAACCTGCAGCTCGCTCTTAACTAGATGTTCTTGGGCATGCGCTTCCAACATGGACCCGACCACTTCCCCACTTCATCTCTTGTGGCGAGACGCGAAATCTAGGCCCTACTTTCTTCCTCTCTTCTTGCTTGCTTTGCTTTCAAGTTCGAGTCGTTGTTAAGCATGTAACTTAGGTTGCACTCTGGGATGGATGGGTGCAATCGCTGCTGGCCATAAGCACTTTTGCCTCCTCTTTGGTGTAGTTAAGAGGAAGACTAAGAAAAATATTGAGACTTTGGACCTTCCCGCTCGCAAGCGAAACCTCTGGCGAACTCAAGGTTAATATGAGATGGGATAGAAAGACTTGGCGCGAATATACTTAAGTTGATGTGCTCCCTAACTCTATAACTGCAAAAATGCATGACGAATCTAACCTAAACCACAACACCGAAATAAAACGAAACACATCTAAACCAGGATAGGAGAATTCCACTAAAAGTGATGTGATGATCATGGTTTATGCTTTACGCTTAACAATCAATTCTCTTACCTCAGGCAAACCCTCCCAACCTCGTCCAGCACCACCAAACTGCACACTCTTTTCAATAATCTCTCTCCACCTCAGTCCAGGCGCTAACTTGCCGGTGATAGTATTCGGTCTCCTCACATCCGCATTAGTAGGTACGGGTAATGCCCTCCCAAGCAAAGCCTCCATAGCCTGCATAGCAAACCCAACAGCTTTCTTAGCATTACTAGGCACACCAGTCTTATCGAACCTTCCGAATCTTGCTCCCGGAAATTCTCCTTGAAGATCTGTAATCAGCTGAGGGTTCGACATCCCTCTCCCGTCCACAACAATATCAGCATTATTAATAGCTTCTCGCCCCGGTCCAAAAAGCAGCATTTGCTGCGCAATACTCGCCGAAGTGAAGCGTGTTAATGTAGCAATAGTATCAGCAGCCGTACACCCCCTATACGCGCACATCGTCACAATCCTCAACGCCATCGCATCCCCATATATCTCCCTGGCTGTCGTCTTCGGCGGTCGTGTTTTAAGATACTCATCACGAGCTAGCAACTCCTCAATCACTTCATGACAGATCTGGCCGTTTTGAAGGAGAGGGGAGGTTTGTGCTGAGTCGGTGGCGGGGTCGAGGTTGTAATATCGGAGGGCACAGTCAATCATGCAAGTTCCGGGGCCGGTATCCCAGTCATACATAGCATCGATTCCGCCTTTGTTATCGGCGGGGATAAAACAGACAGTTGTTATGCCACCGATTGTGATACATATTTGAAGTCTGGTTGGATGGTGAAGCAATAACCCCACCAGATACGCGAAAAGAGGAGCACCTTGTCTTCCTACTGCTTGTTCTGCTGTGCGGTAATCAGAGACGGTCGTTACCCCAGTCTTTGCAGAGATCACTGCCCCCTCTCCTAGACACATATTCGATCGATGTTGTCCTTTCGGAGGAGTGCCAGTTAAGGTTACTAGCTGTCCACCAGAACCAATCATGTCGATATCATCTACTGCAATGCCATGTTTATGCGCAAATATATGGATGGCGTTTGCAAACGTATGGCCCATTTCTGCGTCCATTTGGGATAGCATACTGGGCGGGGCGGCATCTTCTCGTAGCATAGAAAGAATATCGATTCGGATTTTCGAGGGCATAACAACGGAATCATACTGAACAATTGTCAGCACTTATATCATTACGGACCCTTGGAATATAACATATCACACCTGAACAATTTCCAAGACGAGTGGTGCTTCTGGTGATTCCTGCGTAAATCTGCAAAGGGCAAAGTCGATATCGTCCATTGCCGTTCCAGAAGTAATTCCTAGAATCAATAGATTCAAACCGGGCTGCTTCTGTGGCGGTGGAGGGGTCGGGGAGCTCGACAAGTCTCTATTGACTTTTGACTGTAAGGCCTCGAGATATTTGTGCCCAACAGCAGTTCGAACCCGCCCCTTTGGAGCAGGTATTGGGCGTCTCATGGCCATCACCATTCTTCTTCGAGTCGAGGCTTGAAGAATCGCTGAAGCATATCGTCTTTCTCCCGTATATTGTGACTGTCCCTTCGAAGCAGTAATGGCAGAATTCAAAGGTTCTCAAAGGTTCGAAGAGTGATTTCTTCCCAGGAACTTCCCCACGGACTAACAATCAAGCTACTGACCTTTCCTCCACTTGAACTGGCGTGCAAATGTTAGATCTACACCCATCTTTGTGGTGTTTTCGACTGTATGGAGGTTAGCAGGTTGTCCGAAGACGTTAGTCAAGAGCAAAGAGTGGAAACGCAATGGCGTGAGCATATTATCCGCCGATTTGGGATGGCGACGGCTCCGCAGGTGGGACAAGGGCACTGGAAGGGAGAAACATTCCCGTTCGGGAAAAGCTAACCACAACACCCGCACTTTTTCTGGGTCATGTGATCGTGATGCTTCTCCGGAATGCCTCCCTTTCGGGTGTAATTGTAAAGACGACTTAATCTTATGTAAGGAAATCGGATATTGAAATAAAATATGGGGTAATTGAAGGGCGTTTTCATGTCCGTCGGGTAGACTTTTGATTTTCGTAGTTGCCCCTGATAATACCGTCAATAACACTTCTCGAACTGATAGGTTAGATAGTATAACTTCATCCCATTCAGACATCTCTCCGAAGGATTCAGATAAGAATGTCATGTCAAGTTGTAAGAACCAGGTGTAAGATAGATATTTATGTACAATAAATGGGTATCGTGTGATGTTAACCCTAGATACAACCAACAACTCCCGTTCTAAATTTGGAGGAATCATAACCTAACCTTCCCACCATTAAGCTCCTGCCAATCTTGCGGTGTGAACTTGACATATGTGCCATTCTTAAGCCAATAAAGTTCATCCTTTCCGGTCTTCTCAGGATCAACGCCCTGAGCTCTCACGACGTGCTTTTGTTGCTTGTTCGTGCCAGTTAACTGCATCTCAGTTGTTAATCTCAGGAAGAGAGGCACGGCGAACCTTGGTAGTTTCTCGTGAGCGTGGTTTGCTAGATCCCTCATTAGTGTCTCGCTGGGCTGTTCTGCCAAGACCATTGCTACGCATCCAGCGCGGCCATCGTGATGTGGTAGCTCTACCCCGTAGACGTTGGCCTCGTGCACGGCTGCATGGTGACCAAGAGCCTCAGATACTTCGTTGGTTGAGACATTCTCAGCCTTCCATCTGAAGGTATCTCCAATGCGGTCGCTGAAATAGGTCAAGCCTTGATCAGTACCGATAATCATATCACCAGTCCTGAACCATGCATCCCCTTTTGTAAGCACATCTCTCATTATTTTGCTTTCTGTAGAATCTTTGTTATTGTAGTAGCCTTGAAACTTCCTGGGAATGTCCTCCGGTATCAGCCTGTAAAGCAGCTCGCCGGGTTCGCCATTGTTAACTACTCTGCAAAAGCCTGTCTTTGGGTCGCGCCAAGGCTGTTCGGTCTCAATATCAAGAGCAACTCTTGCGCTTGCGGACTTGAGTAAAAGTTTGGCTATCGTTCCCATTCGACCAATTGCTCCTTTACCGAAATCATTTCGACTGAAATTCCACGACGCACCCGCGCCTTCTGTCGCAGTATAGAATTCTGCTATATCGGTAATTCCGAATCGTTCTTTGAACCGATTCCATATGTCTGGTCGCAGGCCGTTGCCAAATGCCAGTCGAACGGTGTTCTTTTTGTCTAGGTCCTCCCCCGTGATAGGATCAAATTGAGGCGGAGCAGACAATAAATAGCGACATGTCTCGCCTACATATTGTATCACCGTAGAATTCGTGCTACGGCATTCCTGCCAAAACGTCTTGGTAGAGAACTTCCGTCCAATGACAATTGCGCCCCCAGCATTGAGAACCATGCAAAACCCAAGTATAGCTGCCGAGGAATGATACAGAGGCATGCACTATAAATTTATTAGTAAGCAAAATCCAGATGTATTTGCATTGACTTACAGTATAGAAAATGTCATTCTGGGTGAATTTATTCCAGCCTGGTACAATGCTCGTTGCGGTCAGAACTTTAACCAAGCTCACAATTGCCCCTTTCGGTAAGCCCGTTGTGCCACTGGTGAAGATAAGCATCGCCATGTTTTGTGGTTTATCCTCGGATCGTGCAGAGTTTGGTTCTCGAACGCCTTCAGTTAACATTACTTTGCTCTCCATCTCGGGTGTGAAGATCTCTATATTGACCCCTGGCAATGCATCCCTAACCTCTTGTGTGATATTATGCTGGACTTGTGGATCGACTAGAAGTAAACTGGCTGTTGAAACCTTTACGCAGTGTGCGAGAGCCTTATCCGTCAAATTATAGTTAATGAATGCTGGTTTTGCCCCAATTGCCCATAAGCCAAACCAAACGAAGATGAATTTGTCGGAGTTCATAAAGTCCATCGCAACAATATCTTTCGACTTGACGTTATACTCGGTCTTGAACCATGTCCCATATTTAAGCGCTGTTTGATAAACCTCTCTGTATGTCCATTGTCGACCATTATGTATCATGAGGACTGTATCTTTTCTCTTGCCCTTAGCTTGATCTTCGAGCACATAGAAGAAGCTCAAGAGATCATTCTTCTCTCTTCTAGCTACCATCAGACTAGCTTTCACGGCAGGGCCAAGGAGGCTTAGGTCGTAACTGAATCCTGTTCTAGCATCGAGGTACGCAAGGGCAGCGATGGCCGCTGGAGCTGCAAGTGCTAAAGGTACTGCGAAAGGATGGTCAGTTAAGAACGATATAGTGGTGTAATTGATTTACCTGGCATTGTGAAGAGCCTTCTAATGTAGTCGCAGAATCCTTGGGTGTGTTGGGATCTGAATTATTCTATTTTCTTTGCTTATAAGGTTAAGATGTGGTAGAAAGCCTCAACGACTTCTAAGAGTGCTTTGAAACATAGACGCGGGCACTGGGGGATGCTAGAAGTGAGTACCAAGGGATGAAGGACTTTCTACGACTCGCAGACTATGGGTGACCCGTCACTGCTGTCAGCATGCTGTGCCTTTACTGGAGAAGCCGTCATCCGAGTAGCCATCAAATGTTGGAGAGCGCATGCAATGTGGTGAGAAGATGCCTCGGCACGTACCCTGAAATGCGGGCAGCAAAACCACTGGGTTCTGCACTTTATGAGGCTCACCGTGCTAGACTGAGTATGGCCCGGGGAATAAGCTTCCCAGATGTAGAAAGCAATTCATTCGATTTGCAGATTTGGAAGTGAAATTGTAAGGGTCATCGAAGATTAAGTTCTGCCGAATGCGAGACAGTAAGCGTTCAAGTGATAGAGTTTCGTGTTGAAGGGCTCTATGATGCGCATCTCAGCCCTGTCCTTCAGTTACTAATCGTGAAAAGGTACAGCCAATTAAGTGGAGCAGTACGGGGGGGCTCCAGTATGCTGATTTCGCAGATAGAGCCTCCTAAAGCCACGGTCGCGAAATTCGCAAAACACCAAACAGCAGTTAGTATGCGGCCAGAACTTTAGTTATTCTCGAATTGTGCTACTGCCTTTCAATGTAACAACAGGGCTTGCCAGACATGTCGACAACAGCGCCAGCTTCCGCCGTTTCGCAGACTGGATCTAGAGACGAGAAAGGAGGAATAGGAAAAGATGACATAGCTCCAGCAGACGCGGTGTCCATTGCGACAACAAAAAAGGAGCCACCACCAGAAAAACCCGAGAGTATTCAACTTCGAGGCTTTGTTCTCCTCTCTTTCTGGGCCATTATCCTCCTCCTAGGTCTGCCAATATGGTGGAAAACAACAACAATATATCGAGCCAGCTTACCCCTGGATCAGATGATGGATTGGGCCGATGGAAGAGTATACATGTCCTCTAGGTTTACGACAGTCAGAAGCTAACATTCATAGGCATGCCGACCTGTATTTCCTCTGCAGATTTCGATAGAAGCAGATTCACTTCAGGATCACGAAGCACAGCATTTACTGCGGACCACCCAGCATGCATTAGACGACTTAAACGATTTTTCTGCACATCATTTGCGACTACAACTATCTCCTCCCACGAACCACTCAACTGCCGCAGATGGAGTGTCTAAAGGAAGCGATGGTGGTGAAGTAGCACTCTTAATACGGCTTCTACCAGGTACAGAAACGAAAGCAGATCTACAATCATATTTCCCAATATTAGATGTATATTATACCCCGAATCAGATTCCATCCAGCTCATCCTCCTCCTCCTCGTTAGCTACATACATTGCGAATACACTCAGAGGAATGTTCGCAGAAGAACAGGCAATGATAGCATACCTCCTCTCCACGAGTTCAGCACCACCAGAACGCAGTCCAAAAGCATTGGCACCAGAAGTCGCAGAATCGCTCGCAAAATGGACAACCAGATCCATGAAATACTCTCGAACATACCATTTGACCTTTTCCCTCTTCACACCCTCAGCCACTCCTTCATCCTGGGACATCGAAGCGGCACTAGAGGAGCATGTGAAGCCCTTGCTTGAATCCTTTTCATCAATTAGCAACTTCACAATTGATACCCAAGTCCAGCTATACGCCAACCCCGGTGTAAGTGGTAATATTCTCAAAAAAGAAGATCTTTCCGGGTTTATCAATGCCGCAGAATGGCCGCTTAGTCCCAGCATTGGAGGTGCGCCAACAGTGAACTTCATTATATACGTAGGAGACATGGAAGTCGAAGGTGGAGGGAAGAGCTGGTTGATTCCCCAATGGGGAGGTGTCGTCATCCAATCTGACATTTCAGATCTCCGGCCAGCAATGCTGATATTCTCAAATCAATTGATGTCCTTGCTGGGAGCCCCAGAAACTGGATCTTTACCTTTACGGCTTATGACATTAGTACGAGTTCGAAGCGCCGGTTTGTTATTAAAAGCAAGCGGAACAATGGGCAGTCTCGCACGACTAACATTAGCATTGCCATCCATCAGCATTCCTCAAAGTGTTGCCGAAGGGGTTCACACAACCATTGAGCACCTCAGAAAAGCATGCGATGGTCTTGGAGGGAAAGAAGGTTTAGAAAACGCGATAATTGCTGAAGAAGCAGCAGAGAAAGCGTTCTTCGAGAAAAGTATGGTGGGGCAGGTGTATTTTCCAGATGAGCACAAGGTCGCAGTGTACATGCCGCTCCTTGGACCAGTTGGTGTGCCGCTCGTCATGGGCGTACTGAAACAATTCAAGGCATGGAGGAAGAGAAGGCGCGGTGGAAAGTGATAGGATATTTCGAATATTTACTGATGCCGAACAACTTCGTTGGGTTCGCGATATTGGTCTTAGGAGGTCTAACTTTGGTGAGACACGATGGTGACCCCTGTTTATTTTTACCTGTTGCAAACTCTTAGAGGCGTCAGCATTTACATTTTCCACCAATATGAGCAAGTGCTCAACTCAATACGGGTTTCAACCTTCAATTAATTAGACAGCGGGAAGTGTGGTGCCTGTGGTGCTTGCGGTCCAGCTCTACAACTCCTTATCCAGGCTAACTTCCCTTTCCAACGAACACGAACACGGAGACCAACAAATCATCTCGTTGACCAGAAACAGCTTAGCTATTGAACATATCTCTCTCGGTCTTTAGTGTGCATTCGAACTTCATATCATTTTTGGCTTGAGTTGTGTCACCTATAATTGTTAGTGCCGGCAGAGGTGTTGCTGCAAAGTGCCACTTGTTTATATGACTTGGTGAGTATGTTTGTTTTCTTTAAAATGAGAATGAGCGATTTCACTGTTGCCGAATTGCCTTGCCGTGATTGACTTTCCGTTGATCGGCCGAAAGTGATGTTTAACCTGGTGAACTCTATCTCATCTCATCCGAACTTCGTATGTTAGTTTAGTGGGAGATTCCCGTCGCTCCAAGACGGGAAGCTTCGTACCCGCAAGCACTTCACACACTCTACCCCACCTTTCAAACATACATTCGTCGTATAAGAACAGGGAGTGTTGCTGGAGGGCAATGAGGATTTACGGCGATGCTACGATAACTAGTAGATCTGTTCAAAGGGCGGTTGCATTGAGACGGGCTCCAAGGGGTTTCTGACAGGGCGTATACCATCTTAGGATACGGTTCAGGGGAAGGAGATAGGTTAGATTTTATGAAAGCCTTTAGTAATAGAATTGAGTTATTGCTAATCCGATCTGCGAAACTTTCATGGTTGCGTAAATACTTTCTCCTTTTCTACAAGACCCTTGTGGTTTTCTGGTTTGGCTGAGAGGCGTTTCTTACGAACCCCTTTTCCATTTCGTTCGCCCGATCGCCAACTCCCTGTTTGCTGAAAAGTTTCGGGGGTGTGCGAGTCACCCATCACTGACCTTCCTCGTTTGCCTGCCAAGCGAGATCTGGAGACACAAACAACACCCCAAGGCACGCACAACACTTCACAGCGAACTAATCTGTACATTAATTATTTACATTAATTTTGCCACCCAAAATATATACAAAACTTTCTAGGCTAACCAACTTTTATCCCTCCCAATCGCCAACCCCGGCCCACTTCCACTCCCATTCCTTTCTCCCACCAAACTCCTCAAACTGTCACTCCTCCCTACCCCTCCTATTCTTTCCTCGCTCCTCGTTGTAACACTCTTACTAATCAGGATCTTCCCCATCCCCAAACTCTCCCCCTCCCTCTGCTCCTTACTCAACTCCTCATCACTCTCACCTATCCCTCCTAACGGAATCCCCCGTGAATCAGAATTGCCATCCCAATCTTCTTCGCCTTCGACACTCCGTAAGGGCATGTTTCCGCCTGCGCTCGAGGTCGTGAGGCGTTTCATGCCAACGTTCGAGCGAACAAGCGCTTTACGCGTATAGATGTATAACGCAACGTCTATTACACCACAGGATGCCATCAAAGTTCCGGCGACACAGTAGAATACCATTGGAGGAGTTTTCCTCGCCATTGCGCTTACTCTCCCTGCTGCTAGTGGGAGCGTGAGAGCGACGTAAGCGAAAGGGTAGACAACCATATATCTCGCCGTCCTTAGGATTTTCTGTCTTGAAGCGAGGAATGGGTCGTGTGCTTGAACCGTAGTTGTTGTTCCTGTGCGGGGGAGCTTGGAGAATGTAGTGTGGATGCTGTCGATTGGGGAGGTATTTGTGGTTGGGTTACCATTACCATTGGAAGCGTGGGAGGAGGGTTGGTGATGTGATATGGCGGAAGAGGCGAGCTTGATGCGGAGGAAAAAGAAGATGGCGAGGTAGGTTACTAGTGAGCCGAGTTGAGAGACGAAAATCCAGAGATAATGGAGGGTGAGGCGGTCGCGTTCGTGGTTTTCGCCGATCCAGCACCAGACGCCTGCAGGAACAAAGAAGTCTTTCTGGTGCATTATTGGCCCACTAAGTATAGGGTTAGCATGCTGTACCACAGCATGAATATACAACTTTCTGAGGCGATGAGGCACAACAGTGTGCATTGTACAAGAAGACTCGCTAGTAAATTGCAACGAAACAGTTTCAAAACGTAAGAACATTGTGTGGAATATGATGAAAGTCAAGAAGAAAGATAGAACTAACATAGCGGTTAATACCAAGCAGAAAATCCAGAGAGTAACAACTCCAGCAATGAACGCTGGAAATGGAATCTGCTTCTGAAGAACGAGTCCAACAAATGTATGACCTGCTATAGCCAATACCCAAAGTCCTGAGCTGAGATCTCCAATTTGAATCAACCAGCCCTGAGCAAAACACACATTCGACGGCCCAACTAGTTTGTTTTGAGCAATCCAGTAAAACGCAAACAAAAAGCTGAGTGCTTGTTGGAAGTCGGCCAGAAGAAGGTTGTAGATAAGGATGAAAATCTGATTTGTGGCGATAGAGTGTTCATAGTATCGGCGCCAGTATATCATACGGTAAGTGATGAAGACAAGGAGCGATAATGTTGATATTGTTGATAGCAAGCCCACTGATCCCATTGCCACCATACCATTGCGAACTTCTGCCGGAAGAGGATCTATCGAAGTAGCGGCATACTGAAGGGCGGCCTGCACCATGATGTCGACGAGCTGATCGTAATTTTCGGTTGCTGTTGTACCAATCGTCCCCTATGAGCTTATAGCTCTTAACCCTTTAGGTCTTCGATGCTGATGTTTGTTGCACGTGAAAGAGGAGGAGGATGTAAGGCATATAGGGCCAACTTGTCACAGGTGACAAGTAAAAGCTTGATAGTTAAGGTTGCACAATCCGATAAATTAAACTTGTGGAGCACCAGCAATCCTTCTAAGTTTCTGGGGGTGGGTCGTTCTAATATGTTTGACGGCTCGGAGTGGGTAACGGGGCGAGTAGAGCTAAGCAACGTCCGTGTACTTGGGAAATCGGGAAGGTATAAAGAGAGAAGGGCCTCGGAAGTAGATCTTACATCTAAACAACTGAAACCAACATCGCAAGTTATTCGAGGCAAGTGTTCGTTTGGCCATGCCCTTGGTCCGATTGGCCGAACTCGGCTGTGGCACTCGCCAGTTGCAATCGCCACTTGACTTCGAGAACGTTATAAGAACAACTTGCGTAACCAACCTTGCTCGTAAAACCAATCTAGGACCTCGAGGAAACATTTCCATCCCATGTTAGTACGATTGTCCGATTTTAGCTCTGTTGGAAGTAGAATTGGCCTCAAGAGTCGGAAGTTAACCGTGGAGCCGAGCCGTGTGAAGTTCAACGAGCAACAACTTGCTGCTGTCATGCTGACAGGAGAAGTTTCCGAAATTGACGCTAAATGAATCCTGACTTTTCTGCACAAATGAGAAGTGCGTAAAGAGCAACATTGAAACCGATGAAGTGGTCGTTCCATATTGTGGCGTGAAGGCCAGAAGCTGCGGTCGGCCAATGGTTCAAGTATTGCGCAGGTACCCCACTATCATGAGCTGATGCCAACTGTATGGGAGCGGCAAATGTGAATGATAGACGAATCGCTATTTCGGCTCTCAATGCTTCCCACGCTGCATACGAGGATTTCCCCTGGATGTAGACAAGGACATCGATCCTGTTTTGGGCAAGCCGCTCTCATAAAAAGACATAAAACATTAAATAATTAAGCATGAATGGTTGGCCGTCGATGCGGGGTCCCCGAATTGTTGTTTGATCCATGGAAAGCCAAGAAAAATAGATTACAGATGATGGAAGCCTGGGAGAGAGAAGCAAAAAAGTGAAGTCTGTGCAGAAAATCCGGGGTCAAGGAGGAGCGCCATGCCACGTGATTGACAAGTAGCTAACCCGGTTAGTGACGGAGCAGTGTTTTCCACCATCTTTCCGCAATTTTCATCTATACACTTTCATCTATACATCGTCACTAACAATGCCAATGTTGCGAAGTTGGCCTCCAGATGCGCCACAATAATACTGAGCCATTTTTTGAATTTCTGCTTCGTTCTATTAGTTCTAGTTGTGCCTTTCAACCTTCCCCTTTCTTTCTGATCTTGGACCGTCCGGCCCGACTCGTCCCTTCTGTTTGATATGCGGCGAGGTCGACGTTTGCGCACAAACATTGTATTAACCCGAATGGGATGTTTGGACCGCGCTTTCCCATGTGGAGATATTCTGACACCTGGGACGGCATCGAGCTCATGCGCCATTGACCTAAATCCCGATGGTAGATTGGACAACGGCGTTGCAGGATCACTCACATAATTGGGAAGCCGAGGATTTCAAAGCCCGACCTGAATTTCACCATTGGCCCTAAGTAGGTAAGATCTCCTCCATAATCTCATAATACAAGCCTTCTTGACATAGTCATGTCTCAGAGTAGCAGTCTTATCATACCGGTAGGAAACCTCTCTGAATCCGCACGATCGTCCCTCCCTTTAATCCGTAGCTCTCCTTCAAGGTTCTAGAAGCACCACCTAGGATTCTACAACGGGTTACGAATCGCCATTGTCACACTAAATGCTAATAAACCGTTGCTAGTCCACAACTCAACCCCCTTCGGGTGTAAGTATCTTCAAACATCAGGGGGTAGGTGTTGGCCAAATCACAATGAGAATGCTTGCATACGGCAATTGATTTTGGAGTGCTAACGAAAGCTACATCAGACTAAACTACTGCTACCCGTCAAAATGTGTAATAAAAGCTGATAGGTACGGTACCAGTCTTTCTTTTCTCTCAAGATGAGGAGATTCAGTACCTCTTTAAAGTGAGTTTTCACTACTTTCTAAATTACTTCGATGTATTTGACATGAAGGGCGACTCCATGGAGCTTTCCTGCCATCCTTATCGATTACACACTTGCTAGGGATTGTCAGAAAGATATCATTGGTTGCTATTCCACTTTTTCGGTTCTTAGTGGTACTTGATATCCTAGACGTGACAAACACACTTCCAGCGTCCTTGTCAACGAGCTGCTCTGCGCTTCAGGGGTTGTCTTATCTGCATCATGTTGTGGACCCTTTGTTCTACATATCCAGCTTTTCACTCCATCTTCGGCAGTATGTTTTCCAGTTCTGGTGTTTGCGGAAACGATAACCGAAGTCCGTTTGGTATGACTGCCTCTCACTAACTGAAGACTTGCAGATACTTCAGTACCAGGTCCTTGCACATCATAATCGGTGAAAGTCTCGTCACGATTGTGTTCTGTTGTGTGACGAGATTCTTAACCGTTAAAGGAGTTTTATTTATGCAATAGGCAGATCGTCATCTCTAGTACATTCTTTTGCATTGTTGAGATGAAAATGCGACTCTGTTATATGCGATTCTATATCGAGAAAGGAACAATACAGTCGAGTTTCTATTAGGATGTTTCAAGTTTTGCCGAGTACAACCTAAGAACCGATTGCGGAGGTTTTGTTTTAACCATAAAGAGGTTCGCTGCACACCAACTTCACGACTTGTTGGGTCATGCAACTTAATATCGATGCAGGAGAGTTCGAATCGATATTGTCCTTGGCACCCCTCATTTGGCAGATTTGTGCGGATAGATCGAGATCTGAAAACGGGTCGTTATGAAAGACGAGTCTCAACAGAGGTCTGTACAAGATAGGGCGACTTTAACACACCCCGATATTATCCAAGTTTAAAAAGGTCCAGGCTGTAATATAATGTTGACTTGCAGGGGCATACCTATGCAAACAACACCAGGTAAGCGAGAGAACGCAGGTACATAACGAATCTCACTTTGAGAAGTGTTGCGTAATTTCGTATCTTCCCCTGATTGTTAAAACTTACTCATACCAAATGGCCCATAAAATTCCGGAGTGAGGCGGGGTTGATGTGGAGCCCCCGCCAATACCACCTGCCCTCTTGCAAACTACGGGGCAGGTCCACTACATCGCTGTTTTGAAATTTATCATGCACATTTTCTGAGTGGCTGCGGTCTTAGTTTTTACTTCCGATGAAGATCGACAAGTTTGACTTGATCGTGACAGCTTCACCATCCCGCATGCGGCTGTCGGGAACATTTGACGGCAGTGGCTTGAGGGTGCAGATCATGGTCTTGGCCTGTAAAGCTTGACTTTTGACAGGATGCCGCCAGTTAGTGGACACGCCGTTATCAAAATCCAGGCACAAACTGGGCTTTTGAGGTTCGAAAAGCGTATCAGCACTGCTTATTTTCAAATCGTCTTCCTTGCAATTGGCCTGGGTCAACCTTGAGTGAGGTAGAAATGGGGAAGATGGGGATAATCGGCATCGCAAGCTATGTTTTGGGACCGAAGGCTCCGCAAAGGCGGATCAGTGTTTACCCCAATGCCTTCAGGTGGAGAGCAGTCGTGTTCTGTTACCAATGTGGTGTTCATTTTAAGGGTGGCAAAGATGGCAAACTTCCCCAGGTTAATTCTACCTTTCTAGTATCTTCCCCAGCTTTTTTCTAACTTCGATCGGTGTTGTCTCTTTCCTACATTCCTCACCAATTCTCGACCTTTCTTTTTCGAAAGAATACAAAATCAGCATGGAGGAAAAAATAGCCGAAGTTCAACAGATTGAGGATGGGCTACGTACCGATAGGGATAGAACCATCACTATGGATAACGACCCCGTCGTCAAAGCATCTTCACAAGACAATACCCACCTCGAGAATGGTCTTACAGAAAAGTTGACGCCAGAACACAGAGAGTATCTGATAGCAAGGCATGGAACAGTAGATCTCAATCCTCTCCCATCTATGGATCCAGCGGACCCTCTCAACTGGGCCTCATGGAAAGTACAGCTATCCAACTCTTAATATTGCATACACAGCAACATATCTAATAAGTCTAGAAAAATGTCAACCTCTTACTCATCTCTTTCCATGCCATGATGACAACCTTTATCGCGGCTGGAATTATACCGGCCTTCGAACAGTTATCCATTGACCTTGACGTTTCACTGACGAAAGCCTCCTACCTAGTGAGTATATTCATCCTCATTCTCGGCTTTGCACCTCTCTTTTGGAAACCAGTCTCGAATCGCTTCGGTCGGAGACCAATATGGTTGATATCCACAATCTGCTCTATGGTTTGCAATATTGGCAACGCCCGAAGTCATAATTACGCCTCTCAAGCAATCACCAGAATTCTAGTGGCCTTCTTCATTTCTCCTGCTGGTGCTATCAGCAGTGCCGTCGTTACAGAAACATTCTTTGCTCGTGAGCGTGGTCAAAAAATGGGAATATGGACATTGATGGTCACGCTTGGGTATGCCCCCCTCCTGTTACTCTCATACATGACCATCAAAACTAAATAGGTATGCAGTCCAGCTACAGGCCCTTTCATTATGGGATTTGTAGCCTACTATACCAACACATGGACTTGGATCTACTACATTTTCGCCATAACCAATGGTGTTCAGTTCATCCTCTATTTTTTCTTCTCTCCCGAGACTCTCTACATTCGCTCTGCCCCGGTCCCAACCTCAACTCTTTCTCCATTTCGTCGAGAATATCTCAACTTTGGAAAGATTGGCCCAAATCCTCTAACTCTTCGAGACTTCTGGACACCCATTAGAATGTTCGCTTACCCGAATGTGATGATTCCGACCGTAGCTTACAGCATAGTATTTGGCTTTGCTTCAGTGCTCTTGACAGTTGAGATTCCACAAATTTTCACACCAAAATTCGGCTTCAACGCGCAGCAAATCGGTCTTCAATTCATCGGTTTGATTATCGGCTCGGTCCTCGGCGAGCAGGTTGGTGGTCGAGGTTCCGACTGGTTCATCTCCTACCAACGCCGCAAAATGCCTCATTATCAATCTCCACCTGCAGAAATTCGTCTCTGGCTTTCATATTTTGGGTACCTATGCGTGCTTGTTGGACTTATTATCTTCTGTGTAAGGTTGGATGAGATGAAGGCTTATGATGTCAGCCCGATTGTCGGGATTGCCATCGCAGGTTTTGGGAACCAGCTGATTACGACGGTGTTGGTTACTTATGCTGTTGATTGCTGGCATGAACATGCAGGAAGTATTGGGGTTTTTGTAAATTTAGTAAGAAGTACTTGGGGATTTATTGGTAAGTTCTTTCCTCGTTCCGCGCATCGCAAATGAATCATGGGTTACTGACTATCAAAAAATAGGCCCGTTCTGGTTTCCAGATATGTTCACAAATACGGGTTTGAGTGGGAGTGCCGGAATAATGATTGGGATTGTTGTTGTGGTATCAATCATCCCGACCTTATTTATACAGTGGAAAGGGGGAAAGATTCGGGTCAAGGGCCATGAAAAAGAGGCTCAACTAAAAGTTGCCAACACCATTACAAGATGAAGACTGTAACTGCGATAGAACGTAAAAGGGTAGAGGTACCTTTCGATTCAGTTTTAATTCGATGAACAAGTAATTGTGTTGAGATAGTCCAACCCCTAAGCTCTTCCATTATTCGATGCTTTACTACCTCATTACAGCCCTCATTTTGAAGGCAAGATCTCCAAATCGGTAGCCAAAAAAAGAAAAAAAAGAAAATGAAGCCATGACTAAGTTTCGAAAACTCTTGTACCCTCTTATCCACCTCCCCTGCTTAGGTAGATGCTAGAAAGTAAAACTACTGTCACAATGAAGCAGCAATTTAGTATCATAGAAAGAAGTCCCAGTGGCCGAGTCAGCTGTTGTAAAGACGAAGTCAATATGGGAACTACCTAGTTATTTCCCCATTATTCTAGAGATTCCTAATAATTTTCAGGCCAAATCTTGCGGTTTAAACCAGCAGTAGTAGATTGGACAAGAGGTGAACTCCCGCTTTGGGAAGGGAAGCCGAAATGGCTAAAATGAAATTTCCTAATGAGCTATCCAATCCTCGTTCTAAATATCACTGACAAATGTACAATAAGGAATCTTCTGCTGCACACCATTCTCATCAAAGTCATCACATTGCACCGTTGTCGCGCTATTAAATTTCACCCAGGTTCCCTTCTTCATCGTCCTACTCTTGGGGCCCTCTCCCCAGAAATTATCCCAATCACTTCTGGCAACTGTGAAATCGTGATCCGCAAAGGTAAACGCATCGACATCAATCCTACTGCTGGAGCAAGTGTTACCTCCGACCGAGTCATTGGGCTTTAGTTTCTTGTATGTACAAGGAACCGTCTTGCCTTTGGCGCCGTGCCAGAAGGTATCTGCATCACCATGGCCGTTATTCCACTGGATTTGAATTAGTTACCCATTCAAACGTAAAGGGGTAAACAACATAAGAATTTGCTACGGGTTTGGATCAAGCTCGCTTACATTATACATGTTACAGCAGTCAGGGTGCTTCGGGTCGCCACCTGTCGTGCATGAACTCGCCTCCACTGGATCAGTGGTGTACAACATCTCCCACGGGGAGCTATTATCAGCTCTTCCACAGATGTAGCAGCTGATCCCTGGAACTTTCTGACAGTTTTCTGCGAGAGTAGCAGAGGGAAGGGACGAAATTGCAAAGAGAATAAATGAGACGAAGTTGAAGATATTCATTTTGATACTTGTTGCTGCCGTGGTATAAATACTAAGTATGTAAATATACGTTGGAATTGCTTGGGTGTTGTTAACGGTTTTGAAAAGTTGTGATCGATCTACATTCTCTTTTCAGAAGGGGGTATTTATACGCACTCTTCAAGATTTACAGGGATTTGGAATCTAGTATTGTGCGATGTAGAGCTACTATAAAATTTAGAATTTTAAATTTGACTAGCGCTTCTATCTAAGGAAATTGTGGCACTGTCAACCTGCTGTGGAAATGGACAGCCATCACTGGCTCGCTTGTTCGAAAAGGGGCGAAGCTCAATGGCTAACTTCACAATCATGTTGCAATGTGAGGCTTGTTTACTTGCAACATTCACGTGAACCACATCGAATAGGAGATTTATACGAAAGCCTCATAGAAGGGTAAGAAAAGTCCGATTTCCCCTAGTAAATGGTTGCCCAGCTGAAAGAAAGGCAGTGACTTACCAAGGGGGGATCAGGTGACCATCAGTTGATCCCCTAGCACTCCCTTTGTGAATGTGGCTTGTAGGTCCTCTATTTATGGAATTCTAGGATTTGCATAGAATCATATGGTGATGGTGATTATGCGAAGCCACCCGATGAAAGAGGAAAAACTACCCAGCCGCGTAAAGGCTTTGACAACCATGATAGCGAAACGCCGTTGGAAGATTTTCTCACTTCAAGCACAGAAATGAGGGTTTTCATTAATAATCTTCAAATTCAAAGCCAAATTGGTGCATCTAGACTAAAGCGACAATTCTAATAGTCTATATAGCGATAGTAGAGTTCTTCTTCCGTTCGTTCACTTGCCCAAAAGTCGAGTCAAGTTAGCTCTTGAAGAATTCCCCTATCGCCGTTTTCTCAATTTGCCGCTACCCTTATCTTCATACCTAGCTATACAATGAAATGCATAATTTTGATTAGCGGAATACAAGAAAGGAGTTGAATATCTCTCCTTTCCAGAGAAGTTCATGACTCGATAAAGATCAGTGGTGCAATGGTGACTCATCCATCTGATTATTAAGTCTCCCAAGTTGACGGCATATGCACATAGAATAGGAGCACCCTACTAACAAATTAGTACCCGACACTCTTAGAATTTCAAGGTAGCTTATATCGAGCTCCTCCCATGTTTGAGATGAGTGCTGGTGGGTGGGTCTGCAGTGCGCAAGAAGCAACCTTTCAGAAATTGCCCTCATGTTGTAAGAGAACCTTTAAAATTATAATTTCGGCCTTCGCCCCAGGCAAAGCACTGTCATCTCAGGATAGATAGTTGGCATCTATTTCCAAATCAAGAATGATAAACAAGGAGGAAAGTCTATTATCTTTGTTTGCTACTATTCGCTATACATCTTATCTCGGCTGTTATTGATGACCTAAATTTCCCCTCTTAATTATAACCACCAGCGTCCGTCCCTATGTCCCGAGACGCACCCTGTCCCGAGACGAATCTATAGTTTTGGAACTACAAACTTTTTCTTAGTAAGTCTATAAAGTTGTTATTAATATATTACTTTAACTATTTTCCTCTGAGACCACTTAGCGATTAGAAAAAGAGTGTAGTTGATTATACTGTCGATCGTTTCAATTACGCCACTGTCGATTCACCAGTAATATAGAGCAAATCACATAGGCGTACGTGACGTGCTGTTTATATTTGTTGGTTGAATTGTTGTTGTTTTGTGTTGTGGAAGGGGCAGGAGCTTGAATACCCCTCCATGGCTCCCACCACACTAACCTAATCAGGACAGGTTACATCATGTGATAAGTCATGTGACTATAGCTAATTATTTGTACCAACAGCCACCGATCGCCGCTTCCGCTACCCCCCCCCCCCTTGTTTAATTACAACTATTAAAGTCTTTTCAAAATTTGGAGCACTTCAAGAAAAGTCCTATTATAAAATAATATGGCTCCAAATTTTAGAGACACTTAGAGAGGAAAAGAATACAGTCCGGGAGTTACGCTGGTGCGATGAGACAGTCCACCACTAGTGCACTTGTTTCAGTGCCTAGTAATGTACATTAGCCAAGACACATCCTATATCACGTGTGACTTCCTATTACGTGTCTTGGGGAATGCTCTCAAAGTCTTTGCTAAGTCATTGTTGTCTTGCGTGCTAATACCAGCTCCTATCGGCAGTCTTTCGACATTTACGGACTCCATAAGGTCATCTACGAATTCCTCAGCAATTTTGTAAAAGGAGCGGATTCCCCTTGGATGCTTTGGCTGGAAATCAAAGAGATTCATTCTAGGTATACACACACACACAATTTATTAACGGGTCGGAAAGTAGTTGAAGGTAGTTGGTTTAGTTGATTACAAAATCGGCATCCACTCCGCACTCGCTAGAAGCTTTTGAGCCCACCTACCAGAAGTGGCTGACCTTAGTATTATATGATCAGCAAGCGCGAAGCACATCACAACGCCTATAGAATAAACTTGAACCTTCTAGAATATTACAAGCTTGGTATATAGATACCACCTCCCCCAAGCCCCTCTTTATCATAGTTATAAAAAAATATTAACTTAAAGAATAGTTCGAATAAATGAATCAGAAATATTAACTGTGAATGAGCAGCGCTACAAAGTACTACTATATTCTATTTGACTCTTGTAAACTACTAAGCATAATAGAATAATGGTTTACACAGGTCTTTGTGGTTGGATGTTCGGACCCTAATAATAAGTTATAGCCAGTACATGCTCTTTGGTAAAGTAGCGATGCTTCTTCATACTCTTGTTTCTTCTGAAGTAGATAAGCAAGACAGTAAATACTCATAAGCGTGTCTGGGTGAGTCTTGCCGAGCACCTCTTCCCTTATCTCGAGTGTCTGGCGGTTCATGGCCTCCGCGTCGGCGTACTTGCCCTGGCTATCGAGCACAAGAGCGAGGTTGCTCATAGTCGTGAGCGTGGAAGGGTGCGTCTTGCCGAGCACCTCTTCGCTTATCTCGAGCGTCTGGCGGTTCATGGCCTCCGCATCAGCGTACTTGCCCTGGTTATCGAGCACCCCAGCGAGGTTACCCATAGCCGTGAGGGTGGAAGGGTGCGTCTTGCCGAGCACCTCTTCGCTTATCTCGAGCGTCTGGCGGTTCATGGCCTCCGCATCGGCGTACTTGCCCTGCCTATCGAGCACCCCAGCGAGGTTGCTCATAGTCGTGAGCGTGTCCGGGTGAGTCTTGCCGAGCACCTCTTCCCTTATCTCGAGCGTCTGGCGGTTCATGGCTTCTGCGTCGGCGTACTTGCCCTGCCTATCGAGCACCCCAGCTAGGTTACCCATAGTCGTGAGCGTGTCCGGGTGCGTCTTGCCGAGCACCTCTTCGCTTATCTCGAGCGTCTGGCGGTTCATGGCCTCCGCATCGGCGTATTTGCCCTGGTTATCGAGCACCCTAGCGAGGTTGCTCATAGTCGTGAGCGTGGAAGGGTGCGTCTTGCCGAGCACCTCTTCGCTTATCTCGAGCGTCTGGCGGTTCATGGCCTCCGCGTCGGCGTACTTGCCCTGGCTATCGAGCACAAGAGCGAGGTTGCTCATAGTCGTGAGCGTAGCCGGGTGCGTCTTGCCGAGCACCTCTTCGCTTATCTCGAGCGTCTGGCGGTTCATGGCCTCCGCATCGGCGTACTTGCCCTGGCTATCGAGCACAAGAGCGAGGTTGCTCATAGTCGTGAGCGTGGAAGGGTGCGTCTTGCCGAGCACCTCTTCGCTTATCTCGAGCGTCTGGCGGTTCATGGCCTCCGCGTCGGCGTACTTACCCTGCCTATCGAGCACAAGAGCGAGGTTGCTCATAGTCGTGAGCGTGTCCGGGTGCGTCTTGCCGAGCACCTCTTCCCTTATCTCGAGCGTCTGGCGGTTCATGGCCTCCGCATCGGCGTACTTACCCTGCCTATCGAGCACCAGAGCGAGGTTGCTTATAGTCGTGAGCGTGGAAGGGTGCGTCTTGGGCTGCGTGGTCTCCCTGATCCTGATCACCTGCTCGAGCAGCCCCCTAGCTGCTTCATTCCTCCCAAGGTTTATTAGGCTTCTTGCTTGAAGGTCATAAAGCGGTAACAAATCTTCCGATGGCTTGTCAGATTTCTGTCTAAGCTCAAGGAAGATGTCTTCTAGAAATTGGCCAAGCCTACTATCTTGTCGCATACCCAGTAGAGTCCAACCACACTTGAGAAGAATTGAAGCGATAACTGTTTTCGAGGCTAAGTCGAATGCCTTCTTGACCTTTAAATCTAAGTAAGACAAAACGTGAGGAAGGAGCCGTCTCTCTTGTGTTTGCCACATGCGAGTACTAGAGCGAGAAAACCCAAGAACACAGCCAGTTGCGATCCATGCCACACCTTGACGCTTTGAATCCTGTCGGTCCTTGGCCCAGGCGTGAGTCAGTGGGTGCATCGATAATCCCACGCAACTGTTCAAATCTTGCCGAGTGGCTAATGAAAGCGAGGCAAGGAGAGAACTGGCCTCGGTGAGACGAAAATGGTCCCATTCATCTTCGTCTGGGACCATGAGTTTTGGCAACTGCAAGACGTGGTCTCGAGAGAATTCATCGATACCTCTACCCCCATCGCTAGCCTGCGAGATCTCTCTGCAACCCTTCCATGCCTCCTCGAAAATCTGAAGAGGAAGTACGCTAGAGTCAAACATCGACAAAATTTCAAGTAAGAGAAGAGCATCGCGTGCAGACTCGGTTTGAGATTGTTCCAAGACATCTGCGGAGGCTTCGAAGGTTGCGTACACCTCGCGATACCTCGACTGGGCTTGCTTAGGTCTGTATTTCAAGAGCCGTTGTCGCTGCTGTTGGTAGACCTCAGGGTACTGGTAGAGCTGGCAGTGGCCTTGACTGATATACGCTCCAGCTTGTATTAAAGCAAGCGTGTGTAATCCTAGGAGGCGGGCTACTTCTCGGGCTTGTTTATCATATGTTGGCCACAATCCTGAAGCTAGCTCGGCTGCTTTGAGCAAGAGTTCTTTCGAGTCCTCTTCTTCTAGACCGCCAAGTGCTTCGAAGGCATCTGCACTGTACTGCTTGCATTCAGTAACACGAGATGTCATGAGAACAGCACCGTGATTACCTGGTGGAAAGTAGATTTGATAGTCAAAGCCCGGGTCGTCGGCATTATCAAGGATAAGGAGCCAGCTTCGATACGTTGTCGCAAGAACTTGAAGTGCTTCGGGGACACTTTCAATTACGTGCCCAAGTAACTTTGCAACGGCAATAAAGTCACGCTCAGCGGTGGAAGGCTTGTCGACGTCGACCCAGAATATTCCCCAGAACCTATAGCATAAGCTAAAATACTTGTGAGTCTTCAAGGGCTGTCGCAAGGACATACTTTTGCCTCATTAAGCTTGCAACTTGTAAGCATATCTCGCTCTTCCCTTGCCCGCCTAATCCTGTAATCACGAATCTCCTCTGGCATTGGGCCGTAGATATTGATTTGCTTTGCAAAGCCCTCTGGATTCGGGAAAGTAGATCGGAACGCCCAGTGAATAGGCTATTAATAGCCCGAGGTACCATCCAGTGTACGTTGCCATGTATATTAGCGCCTGTACCAAACTCAAACATATTAACCAACGATAATTACAGCTCTCAATGAGTCGAGTCCTGATAGAACTTATAAACCATACCTTTTGAATGTTCGCTAATCTCCCTCTCCAGCCGAATAAAGGCATTTTCTCTCCCCTCGCCATATATCAACGGCATATGCAGGTCGAAAATTCCTAATAAAGAATAGGCTTCGTCTTCTTTGCGCTTGGCCGTGCGTTTCGCTGCCCATAGCATCCGCTCTTCAATAGTCAATTTGATGAGAGGCTTCCCTTGAAATACTTCCACTGGAATGCCCGTGATCTCGTGAAGTAATAATTCGAGCGATCTCTTGTCGCCTAATCGTTCATCCTCCTGAGAGAAGAACTCGACTGACCGTGGGGCAATAAGCTCTTGAAGTGTCCAGGCTCGAGTGAACCATCTACTCTGCCTGAGTTCTGGTTCCCACAAAGACCGAGACAATGACTCCTTTGTATTACCTCGGGTAGAGACGTCAGACAAGTAGACGTAACACTTGACCGCATTCTGATACCAACGGAACATCGAATTAATAGCTTCCGAAAGCTCTGTGTAATTAGATTTGTTGATACAACACGTGTCTACCCAGAAGTACTGTAGCCCATCTCTTGCTGCTTGCTTACCGCAAAATTGAATCTTTGTGTATCCAGTCTTATCTATGTAATTTCCTGCCTTGAAGTCGTCGAAGGTGACTTCCTCTGTATCCTTCCCCCAAGTATGAGACAGTATCGCGTATGGCGGAACATATTCGGTGTAATCCTCGGTAAGGCTGAGGTTACCGCTTTCAAGGTGCAGGAGACGCATTCCCACACCAGGATTGGCCAGATAGACTTTCAAATAGCAGGGAAAGGGAGCATAGAGGTCGATGCGCGAGTGCTAGTGAATGAAGAGGAAACTTTCCGCGTATTAGGCATCAAGCTGTCCGTGTTGTGGGCGTGTTATTCGTCAATGAGTGGCAAGATGGTTTATATTAGTTTTGGTGGGGGCTGACTGAAAAGCATTGTCTAGCTCTGATCTAAACCTAATTTTTAATAGTGGATCTCGTGACCAAATATCGCACTCCACAGTGTCAAATGTCATAATGAGGCTCGCGCTTATGTCGCCAATGGCGGGGACATTACTAAGCAATGTATAACTTACTTAAACATTCCCACGTGACCAAATAGATACTGAAAGCACCATGGTGCATTGAAAAGGTAAGGTAGGGACTATAGAGTTCTATCTTTATGGGATTACCTTAGGTTAGTTAGGTTAATTGACCTGTGATGAATTTCACGTTCTCCTGACGACAAGATGCTTGCTAGTACTTGCAATGTCATTAGCCAGCTAAACGACACGTTTTAGCAGCCACATATCATTTTACCGAGATTACTACAACTACACTATCACTGACCAAGATCCTTGATCGCTTGATTAGAGGAGGTATCAGGCTATATGGCGATGGCGTATGAAATGGCGCGCTCTGGCCACCACAACACTGAAAATAACTTTTTAGCATCATTACAGTATACAACTCGGAAATCCACATCTAATCGTTCAATGGGTTTAAAAAGCGAAAAGAGCCTAATGGTGGTGTCGCGGGTCGAGCGGTCCTATTACGCTATAATAAGAGGCTTTCTATAATTCAGGTGGGTGGCGACGATGCGATTAAAATTTTCGGAATTAATAGGTCAGGAGTGTTCGGGGGATGCATACAACGTAACTAAAGTAAAAATATATAGAAATTTTGATGCATTCGCAGATTCAGAGTCGCTTGAATTCGAAGTACCTACGACTTGTCTAGTTATAGGGTACGTCTCGGGACGCAGGGACAAACGTTAAGAAATTTTTTATCTCCCTCTTCAGGCACTGTTTATATCTTATTCTTGAAGTGTGTTATAAAGAGAGCGATCTATGCGCGAAAATGTCGTCGAAAGAGACGTCCGGTGGAAGAAATAGCCTAGAGAAAAGGTCTCGGTTGCTTTGCCAGGGGGGGGAAATGTATAGATCGGTGTACGACGAGTCTATAAACTGGGCATAGGCTTCTTGTCCCTCAAACCAACTACAACTACAACTACCTAACGCTCTTCTCTCTCAAGTAAAGATGGCTACATTTCTACTATAATTGAGTAAGACAACGATGACTAGGAATAAGATATTGTGTTTCCCCCTCAACCCAAGATTCAATCAGGGGGATTGGTCATGGGTGCTGTAGTTTGAGATGATGGGCTAATTTGGAGAGAGGACGGGAGATGAAGATGGAGCGGCCAGAGGGGGGTGAATGCGGAGAGGAATAGGAGTGAGAGGCGAAACAGTAGGGGGAAGGAGCAGATGGGGAATGCTGTAATGACAATACACCCGCTCTTTTGCTAGAGGAAATACATTATTGTACTGTTTACAAATTTTCTTTGCTCGAGGAACCGAATTGCTGAACGCATTTCTTTGTTGCAGCTTCTTCCATTCAATTATCCATCGAACTTGGATCATGATATCTTTCTGCTACTGCATGAAACTGCACCTCCTCCGCGACACTTTGGGTGTGTTATTCCTGCTGAATGGGCCCCATCTATCTGAAACATTGCAAGTGCAACACAAGGCCTAGTGGTCGACCGATAGCCACTTGGACTGGGGGCGACAATGGCAAGGTCACAAAGACATATGATCGAGAAAGTATGTGGGGTAACCAAGAGGAATTGGATATCAATACTCAAGCATTATATAGATCATCATCATTACCAACGATGGGATTATGAGGGTTATGCATAGCACAAAGACAATCTTCCATTGACCCTGTGGGGGAATACAAATAACTCCAGACTTTTTTTAAACCATAGCATGTTTCGCAAACTAGTTCAATGCCCCCAACAGGAGGAGTCTGGTTCGGGTCCTGGCCCTGGCTTTCTGTGTGCATTGCTTGACTGTATGAACCGAGGCTGGCGTGGCTTTGGGCATTGGATACCGGAGTGGGAATAGGGACCACGGCTTTAGGATCTTGTGTGACAGATAATGGATTCCCAGCAGTGGTGTTGAGGATTAAAGATGAAGTTTGCGTAGATGATGGATTTCCAGCAGTTACATCGGAGGTTATAGGCCCGCGAACTAAATGCCTTAGTGTCTGTTGATTTTGACCGGCATCCCTTGTCATCGGCTCTGAACTAGTCGAACCGTTCCATTGAGGAGCCAGACTCGACATCATGCCTTGCATACCAATCACCGAACTCAGATCTGAGAGGAGTTGTTCCCGAGAACTGAATCCTTCTCCCTGTGCCGAGGTGTTCTCGGACGACGGAAACAATAGGAGACCAAGTGTTTCCGAGAGACAGTTAGAGAACCATTCCGTCTGGCCTTGGAAGTCGTTGGCTGGTGGTAGACCTCGCTCATCGGCTGTAGCGTTGACTACATGTCGGAAGAGAAACTGGAACCTCTGTCGGTTTTGAACGGCTTGTGGGACATTTGGCTCATGAACTAGAGGGGTAGCAGATGGTTAGCATAGGCCGGCCCACTAATTAATCTTGCCATGATTGGAGAATGAAGATACCTACAGGGATGCAAGGGAACAGGTAGGCTCTCAAACAGCGCTTTCCAGATAGTATACCACTTTGCAAGCTCTCGCTCACAAGAAGCTAAGTCTTTAAGCTCTTTATCGGTGAGTTCTGACCCGGAACGAGTGATTCCAGAGAGAGTTGAGACGTTAGCTGAGATCCAGTATTTCATATCCGGATCATTCTCATTCCTGAGAGCCCAGGTTCGGAATCGTAACTTCTCGTCTAGCTTAGCTTTCATGTCGCAGTCAATCACATCGTCGGCGAGTAGCGGCTTTGTGGTTTTACACATTCGTTGATGATCGTTTTTACTACTCACTGGAGTCGGCCCTTCAAAGACCATGTAGCATCGTTGGCAGCGTACCACCGTGTGGTATTCCTTGAAGTGACTATAGTGGTGTTAGTACGCATTTTAAATGAGTCATGGGACTACTCACTCTAATAAGTGATGGATTTGGGCATATCCTTGGCTCGTAGAAAGCCTTTCATTCTTCCGGCAATGCGTAATGCAACATTTCGCATTGAATGGGCACTTGAATCGAGGCCTGGTTGCTTTCTTAGACGACGGGGGTGAGGAAGGAGGATGCTTTTTGTTACGTTTCGAGTTTTGGTCCTTTCCGTTGTCATCACGTTCTGCGTCCCTTGATCTCTTCCCTGAGCCCTGTCCACGCCCCTTTAACATGGAACCCCTAGCATTTGGTACTGTAGAGCCAACGGATTGTGCAGGCTTAGGATACTGGGTATGCTCTGTTTTTCCACTGTACTCTGGGAGTAGAAGGGCATCAAGTCCCCGGCCATCGAAGAGAGGTAGGATCAGGTTTACTTGAGCGCCCAATCGATGGATTAGGCGATTAGCTAATGCCTGATCCTTCCCCGCAAGGTTCAACAAACTCCCACGGAAATTGTCGCGATGAGTTTCCATAATATTTCTGAAATTGTCTTCAGGGTTGAGGTCTGCGGCTTGGGAGCCGTCATCTAAGGTGATTCTAGATATTTTAGGAAGACCAACGAAGGAAACTTTCTGCTCGAGGTACATTTGGGGTTCAAATTGTTGGGGTCCAGATCCTACTTGGGGTTCGAATATACGAGGTGGTTGAGGGTTGACAATGGGTTCGATTTGATTCAATAGAAGCAACAGTGATTCTTTACGAGCGTGTAGATCTGTAAGACTTGCGAAACTCCCGCTGCGTAACCCGCAGGCAATGACTTCATATCGTTCGGGGTAACTCTGCCACCTCAAAAGTTGCATGGGATGACAGGAAGCATCTGTACTGGCGTGAATGGAGCGTCGTGTACGGGAACTGGAGCCAGATTCAACTAATGATCCATCCTCAGCGATGAGACTCAACGCCCCGAGACCTTCCCTTATCTCATCGCTTTTAGAGCCTCTTTGTTGCATATTATGAGCGACAGGAGGCACCGAGGGAACGCAATCTGTTATTGCACAATTTTCCACGACATCCATCGAATCATCTGTTCCATTGCTGGCTACAGATGGTACATTTATTGTCCACAGGCTCTCAGCTGGCCTGTCCATAGGGCCATGTTCCGCTTCATCGCGTCCGGGCCATAGAAAGTTCGATTCGCAAGGGCTCTCAGGGCTGCAAACAGTTCCATTAGCAGGGAAACGCCTATTGAGAGAGGTCACTTACGACATCCTAATTCTATAGGCCAGTTAAGCTGTTGAGATTTGTCAAGTTATATCTTGGGGGTGTGCCGTAGCTCCGCTTGATAGCACTAATTGAGAGTTCAAGGTGTGAATAATGAGCTCCTGTCAAGGTGGTATTCGACGACTTGAGCAGAATTTGGGAAAGGGCCAAAACTCTTCTTCTGGTGGCAGGCTCCAGGAGAAGTTGGATACCAAATTATGGAGAATTTCCATGGCTGGGACGTGGAGAAGTTGGTGCTTTAATTCTCTTGGTGTCGCTGGATTCAAAAGTTTGGAGTTGCAGGAGTCTGCAAGTGGCGTAAGATTACGCCCTGGTAATCTACGGTGGGGAATAACAACAATTTGTTACAAATTGGTATCTTCTCTAAAGTAACTAAGAGGGGGAGATTTAGATTTGAGAACACGAACTTAAAACAAGTCATCGAAAAAGCATGCCAAGACGAAATTTTCTAATTATCTTCTGTGAGATAGCGATTTGAAGAGCTATGCGGTGTGTTCCATGGTCCATGACACTTCTTTGGGGTTTCACCAAGGCCCCGGTACCTTGGGATGGCCTTGCATATAGTGTTACTAGCTCTTATTCTCCGCCATAGAGAAGGTAACGGTCGGCCATGTATGCTGCCACCACCTACAAAAAAAATACCTGATCGCCAAAACTAACTGAACACCAAGCTTGCAAGTGCCAGCGAACTGTAAGGACCTCTTAGACGCCAACACACAATACGACCACTTTGCACCAAATAATCCAGTATCCATTCTGTTCTATACAGAGCAAGAAGTATGGGCGCCTCTAGAAACACTCACTAGCCTACCACCTGACAACTCAACCACCCACTCTTACCCCTGTTATAACATCACAATTTTGAACTTCTTTCAAGGTGTTTAAAAAACCCCACAAACCTCCGGGATTATTATGTTAAGATCATTGATCGTGAATACTCACTCTAAAAAATTTGATTATATGCCGTTATTCTAGTGAGATCAGGATTTGGGTGGTATTTGAGCAGTGAGTGCCTCCTCGCTAAGTTTAGTAGTTGCAGTTTTCTGCCCAGGAGCATCGCAACCCCGTTCCAAACAACACCTGCAAGAACATAGCTTTCACAATAGCAGATACTTGCTACAAGCCGTGTGCTTAAGATGAGAAGCTCCTTGTTTGACAGCGTAGCCTTCGAACTATCAATATCACTTACGTGTAAGGGTTTAGCATAGGAGTAACCTGTGTCACGCTGTATATTCTATCATGGTGGAGGGGTTATCACCACCCCACCCAAATTTAAGCTCTTTCTTTCCTTCCTTAGCGATTAGTTTATCAAATGATAATACTATTATTTCACTGGCGAAAGGCCTACGTTATATTGAAGAATTCAGGGATACTCGATTGCCTAGGTAAACGTGGGTTTTAGCTGGTTGTGACATTACGTCCCTCGTCGCGTCTCAACAACTCTTGTTCACTTACCTCAAACAACTCGTTAAATTACCTTTCTCGATATGGAGGCCAACCACAAGACTTAAATGACAACGGTTCATTCCCTCAACATGTGTAGGCTGCACTAGCCCCGCCGGAGGTCTCCAATCTAGTCTCGGCTACCGTAGTTCCAGACATGCAGTCAACACCACCATGGACCCAGTTCCAAAGGCTTTCTTCCCAAACCCATGAGTGGGTATGGATCATTTCTTCAATTAAAACCCTGCTAATAGAACATCCAACAGATCAATGTCGGTGATGTAGGGTCTCAAGCCCACACGGGAGCCACAGAGCTCCTCGCAGGGCTCTTCCCCTTACCACCGTATCATCCCCACTGAGTGCCCAGCATCAGCACAAGCACCACAAAAGATTTTGGTGCTTTGTATTGACTTTAGTGGTGACACTTCCCGTGGAGTTTGGTCTACAGGTTGGCTTTTGGCCCACAGAGTAGACCTGGGGTTTTTGACGATAATCACTATTGCTACTATAATTTCTTGTTTGGAGATGTACTTACTTTCTGTAGTTGGCCAGAAAGGTAGATAAAATGGCGGAAGGTATTCGAGACAGAAAAGGTTAGGAAGGCAATGCAAAGAACTTCAAAAAGTATACCATTGAACTTTTACATGGCTTGCCTAAACATGAATGTCTGCCTTTTGTAGGGCCATTTCTAACACACCTGCTAGCGACCTGTCAACAACTTCACGATCGACAATTGATTCCAATTTTTGTCTGTAGGTGCTGCCTTTTCTTCTCCTGCTTGAAATATTTGTAACAGCTCTTCATTTTGTATTCTTGATCCGCTAATCCTATTTCCTCCTCAACTAACGGATATTCTCTAGCTATGCAAGTACAGTAGTTCAGCTTAAGGTGAGTAAGGCTACGAGGAATTAGGAAATATTAAGCGATCATAGTCAGAGGAACTTACATAGATTATACCTCTCTATTGGTCCTAGTAATCATCTAGGCAAAGGTACTAGCACAGCAGGGATTGATTTGCTTATTGCACGCCTATAGACATATTTAAGCTAGCGTATAGTATAACACTCGTCAACAACTACTAGAATCTTGTGTTGGTATTTTGGATTCTGGTCACATTTTCGGTTACTAGTCTTAACCTCTGCAGGGGAAAACATACCGCGAATCGACTAGCCGCAATACTACTAATATCCTCCGATCCCTTCCACCATATCATAGTATAGGCAAGTCCTCAAAGCATAATTACTCATAATAAACGCAAATCAATCTCCTGATTTGGGCTCCTCCTTTAGCACTGTAACCCCAATAAAGCCAATAAAGCCATCGAAGTTCTCCGGGGGAAAGACTAGCTAGAAAGTCCTAGTTAAATAACCATATTAGCCTCTCTCTCTCTCTCTCTCTCTCTCTCTCTCCACAGTTACAGTACACAATGAGTACTAACATATAATTCAAGCCCTTTAAATCTAGCTCTATATAATAGTTCTCGATATTTTGTTTCGTTTTGTACAACAGCTCTAGGATACCTTTGTACCTAGGACATATAGGCGAGCGAGTCTTAAATAATTTTAAAAGTGGCTATTATCTTTGTCAGCTCTAGAAGATCTACACCTAGCTTTATAGTATGCCTTTTTTCGTACCAGGCTTCGTGTGCTCTTTGGTAGGGGGATCTGAAATTGCCCTAGCAGGGACCTTAAAAGAGTATAAATGGATTCCCAGGCAAATTTCAGCAACTGTAGCTGGGGCACATAGGGGGCCAAATGGGTTCCACATCATGATGTGCAGGCTGACTCAGGGCGTGCCCAGGATGCTCAAGCTCTGTTCAGCTCAGGTTAAAACAATAGCTGCTCGCGTTCGGAGACTAAATCGAAGCTAGAGAGAATGACATTAAAGCTTGAGTTTCCTGGTATCAAACCACTTGCCTGAAGGTCAAAAGTTAAACAATGAAAGTAGAAATATATATCAGCCAAGCCAACAGATATAATTGATCTCTAGCAAAAGGAAATATTGGACATGTGAGTCAGGGACTAAATCGGTAGACCGATGGTATTGAATCAGGGAGTATATATAAGGCTGTCTTGTTTGCCAATTGCACAGGTGAGTATGGTTGGAAAGTATGTTGATTGATTGGGAAACTATATGTGTGTGTTTTGCTATTTATATTATGGAATGGTGGTTGTGGGCGCTAGATTGGCTAAGGCTGCGCTTGGTGTCATCACTTATTCGACAGATGGCTCAGCTATTCAAAGTGAGTTAGAAATTAAGGTCTTAAAAGTATAGATAGAAGTGTTGCAAGGATGGCATTAAGAGAGGTTGGGCTAGCAGGATCAATGGCCCAGCATCATCTCGAAACTCTTCCAACAGCCAATTCCTGTAGATCCCGGTACGTTCCATTATCAACTATTCGAGGATTAGGAGATAGGTTACGTCAAGGTTGCCAAGCTCAGAATCACAAGCAATGATCAAATAATGCAGGGCCTTCTCTAGTTGGCTTGCAAGGTCTACCCATACTACATCTTCACCAAAACAACCGATAGTTACAGCAAAGATATCAGAGAAACTCTCACCACTTATGCGATGGGTCCTTACTTAAAATAGAGATACTGTTGGTACAGATCGCCCCTTGGTCTATAAAAGGTATGTTACAAATTGATGGATGTGCTACCTTAATAGCCTAGCCCTTATTAAAGTGCATTGGCCCACTAGCAGAGCTTTGCTGCTGCGTATTAACTTGAGTAATGCATTCCTCTCTGAGCGTTTTATTGGGCGCCAGAGCTAGAGTGGTTGGCAACGAAACTGGCCTCTTTCTCTGGTACAGATAGTAGGAAAACCGATACTTCTGTAATAGGCTTGGTAATTTGCTCTTGTTGCGACTTGTTTGCTATCTCCATGTCATGATCAAAGGCTAGGAACTACACATCCTCTAATATTCTCTTAATTAACTTCTCTACCTTATTCCCTTTGCCCGGAATCCCGATACCTGGGATGTATCGCTGCTTTCTCGAGGCACTATTATAAGTGATGGCTGTTGGATATTTTCAACGATGATCTTATTTCTATAGAGAGAAGTGCTATATATATAGACCTAGACTCCATAAGGTTGCCTATTGCTGCCTATTATTATGACTCATAGAAGGCAACAGTTGTCCTTGCCTATCTTAGTTGTCTATATTCAACAATGGCTTTTGGAACTGGCCATATAGCTTCCTAGCCTTCTTCGAGCAGGCCTTAACAATATGCTCTACTCCTTTTCACGAACTTTTATTAATGTTTCCTTCCTTGGCATACTGCCAAGAAGGATCCAAAAGATTTGTAACAACTGGTAGTCGACTAGCGACTTTGTGAAAAAGGCTTCGGGAGGCCCTTCGGTGCCAATAGCGGCGTCATGGATTTGTTTAGTCTTATTGACAACCGAAATAATCAATGAAATCACTGACAAGACTTCAGTAGCTTCGGCGCTCGACATTATGCAGTTTCGTGAGAAAGAGCCTTAAAAGCTGAGCGTGCTACAAGGCTAATCCATAACCTGAAGAATGGGGGGTTTCAGTATTAATTTACCATCAAAATGTCGAGCAGTATACCCTTACCTGGCGGCTAAAGCAGCAAATTTAAGGTAAGGATAGAGGTGTCTAACATTAAATAAAGCTAATGCTGAACCAGATGTCTTGGTATGGTGACTTATCCAAAATTTCGAGAGGGTGCAAGGAGGAAGTTACGATTGAAGCCTACTGTATCTTTGCAGTTTTCCAGTCATTAAGTTTGAAAGAAACTTGCTCTGATGTAGTGAGAACTTAATCAGGTTATTTCTTGGCATTTGAAGGAATAATTTCATGTTCTCGGTTAGTAGCGGCACATAAATTTTTATGCGTTATAGTATCAAATAACCGAAATCGGCTCCAACAAGTATATCTTTGATGGTCTAACGGTCATGATTTCCGCTTGTCATTAAACCGGCAATGCGCGGGAGATCGGGGTTCGACTCCCCGTCAGAGAGACAATCTCATGAGTTCATGTCCCTGAGTAATACTCAGACGCCTCTATATTATTTTTTTCTTTCTTTTTGCATTTCCTCTCCGTGGTAGCTGTTTGTTGTTTAGAAAGTGCAAAACGCAGTGTGCACAAGTACATGAATTATCAATTAGGTATGGGTGACCCACTGCGCACAAGTTACTAGTATTCAATGTAGGTAGCTACACCTCGCTTCAAACAGTTCAACTCTACTCATTTTTGTTTACACACTTTCTCTACTAATTAGAATTTTGAACATTTGGTACATAAAACTTTTAATCATTAGTGATCCTCGCTACTGAGTTTATGTATGATATGATTGCCTGGGCTGATATATACTCAGCTCGCTTATTGAGTTGCTGACGGCCGCCTCGGTTAGGAGAATTCATCAGAACTGAACCTGATCTCACGATGTTTGTTTGAACGGATTACTCAATAAACCCCCCACACTTTAGATAACGCCAACAACTACTCTAAAGCGTACACAGACGGGGGACTCTTCTGCATCATCACGCTACTACGCAACCCCTGAACCCTTGAGTGTCGCCAAAATAGTCATGACACGATGCTAAAGGGCGACCCAGCCGAAGGCAACAGTTTCAAAACACTGGCTTTAGGGCGCCCTTCGCCTTTCTCCGCCCCTCATTGCCTCGAACGAATGACCGATAACAAGGCAGATTCTGTCTCGCGCAAATACAACAATAGCATCATGCGGCATCTACGGTTTATCACCCCGCGAAGCCTTCTCCGGATTTCAGCGCCAAAATCTCGCGGATGCGGCTTGTGCATCCCCGACGGTGCACGGCAGACAATAAAAGATTCCGCACACCCGGATCAGCAAGTCAACCTGTAGATCATAATCAAAATATCGCTCCTGATTGAATCATCTCGCAGGGGACTGGGCCCAGAGCGAGCCTGACAGCTGGGCTTAACGGTCTTCAACCACTCACATGGGTGTGATAGGGCTGATACTAACACTTTATTTCTCGTCCCGACTACCCTATTTTCAAATACTTTAACGATGGGAGTTGAAGTTGCCCATATTGTGTTTTCACCTTAACAGATGAGACAACCTGTGGTGATAAGATTGGCGCGGGGCTCGCGCCGCCCTGCTGCCGCCCTCTAAGATCCTTATCGCCCTTTTACAGCCACAACAACACTCTAAACATCTCGCTTGCACTCTACTATTTCGGATTTCACCCCCCGGATTTCCCTCTGGCGATGTGATGACGGATATTTGACGCTGTGTAAGGCAAATAAACGGGGGCAACCACCTATGGGGTTGTTTCCATGCAGTATCGTGACATGGATGAGTATAGAAGTCACGGAGTGAAGTGGAGGGAAGTTCACCGCCCTTAAATGTTATGTTGTGAGGAGGGCTACTTTGTTGCTGGCGCATCGCCCTTTTGTAGTCGCCCTATTTTTCGTGATTTACGATGCTTCAGTGAGCATAAATAGCATGAAAGTTCCTTTCTGCTTTGGTTCTGCCTCCATCCCTTCTTACCATTAATATTTATATCTCAATTAAAGAGTTACCTTCATAGTCGATGTCACAACTATTGTTCTTCTAAGTGTTATTGCTTTAATGCATAACCCTTTTCAACTTCCTCAACAACCAAGGTCCCCTCAGAGTATCATCCACAATAACATCCAGTTCTCGAATCCCGCAGGTTTCTGATCGAACCTCAGTTTCGATAAGAGAGCCATATAGCTGCGCCTATTCGTGAATCGCTTTGTCAGTTATTATCCATGATTTCCGAGGATATCGATCGCCTCATTGCTAGAAAGCGCCAATCAATCGTTGATCAATATCTACACTACGCTCCCATCGGCAAATACGTGTAAGCATATCGAGGTGTAGCATATCAGATTAAGGGTTAAGTACACTACATTTTGGCACAATTTTGCCCCATCGGGAATATTAACTGCGGCTGTGAGGGATCTCGGGAGGCCGAGTCGACGCTCATCAGACTCCGAGCGGGACATCAGCTCCCGACAAATATATTATATCCTCGAAAAAGGCTTTGTACAACGAAACCTCATCCAGATTCTACCAACTTCCCAAGTATATTCACTCACCAAACTCTCGACATGTCACTACATAACTCTTCAAAATCCGGCGGACACAAGCCAGCCATGACCACCAAGCCATCCTCGTCATCTAAACCACCTACCTCCAGGTCTACCAAATCCATACCTCCCCCGAGCTCATCATCATCAAAGAAAGCTCACAACGGCTCACATCACTCTTCACATCACTCATCACAGCACAACACTCACTCATCGTCACATTCATCGTCTACCCAGGCAGGTGGAGGCCAAAGCAGCTACGAGCCAACATGGCAAACAGCGAACTACACCAACGGGCCCAGAGATTACCGCTCCCTCGCTGTTCCAGAATATGATCCCTACCAGGAAGAAGCGTGGAGGACACATCGAGAGGGGCTCGCTGATATTGTTCAGAGAAGATACTGAAGCATTGTTCGTAAGAATATGCCGAGGTTAAGATCGCAGGGATAGCGGTTTAAGTAGGCAAGAAAGATGAGGGGATTGGAGGGAGAGGGAGAGAAGAGAGGGGGGGGGGAGGGGGTCAGGAATTTTGGTAGAAACTTGAGAGAGAGTACTATAAGGGGTTCATAGTTGTATGAAAATTCATTAATTGTTTTGTATGCTAGCGATATTCCTTTGGGCAGGGCGTTTGGAGGGCATAGAGGGGAAAGGAACGGGAAGGAAAGGATGGGCCGACGAAGTAGGGTATTGAACATGGCAGAGGGTGTAAATAGAGGTATATATGGACAGGTCGTGATACTATGAAAGAGGCCCATAGTCTCTAAAATGCTCGTCATTGTCACTGGCTCACATTTCCCAATGTTTAAAGTGAACTTTCCAACGCCCGATCTATATTTGCAGGGTCTGATATGTTTCATTTTATTTAGCATAATGGTACAATTCTATTCTTGGATACCTACAGATAGTGGAGGTGTTTATGCCTATCCAAATACAGTTACAACTCTATCTAATTCTACACACTTTTTAAGTGATCCTTTGAGGCTAGGTACCTTCAGACTACGACTCAGTCACCCGATAACTACTCACCATTACCCCGTCGACATTAATTCGCACATCTCTTTATCTGTGCCACTCTATATGCTTCCACTCTCCGGAACTTCCCCTTCTTGTAGAGGAACCTCCTGGCCAGGAGTAACTTGCAGATAATATCTACCTAACTCGTTTTTATTGACACGGCGTGGCGCCTTGACTGTTGGGTCATCTCCTTTAGAATTTTTGGGGAATGCAATGACATCCCGAACAGAATCTGTTCCCCTCATGACCGCGATGAGGCGGTCGAAACCAATTGCGAGGCCGGCGTGAGGCGGACATCCTGCACTAAGAGCTTCGAAAAGATGGGAGAAGTCGTTCATGCGTTCCTTTTTCATCTATTGGCTTATAAGGACATGTGAATTATCAATTGGGATAGTATGTGCCTACCTGAAGGACTTCTCTCATAATGAATTTTTGCATACCGACGTTATGGATACGTCTACTTCCGCCTCCTAGCTCTACTCCATTTACCACAAGATCGTAGTGATCAGCCTTAGCCTTGAGAGGGTCCGTTAGAAGAAGGTCGACATCTACTGCTGTTTTTGGTGCTGTAAAAGGGTGATGTGTTGCGGAAAAGCCAGCAGCGCCTTCCTGGCCTGGATCAACACCATCCTCTAGGGTAAACATTGGGAAGTCCGTAACCCATAGATAGTGATGTAAGAGGTCGGGTTCCAAAAGCCCTTCTGCTATTGCAGCCTTGTAAATGGCGAGGCGAAGTCTGCCCATCGAGGTGGAACCACCGGAATGGGGCAAGTTTTCTCGCGCCTGCAACAAAATCAGGTCTCCACTGTCGAAACTAGTTGCAATCTCGTAATCTTCACTGCTTTGAAATTCTCGTTGGGGGATTGAAGCGTAAAGGTCCTTGAGCTGCTCTGCGGCTTCAAAGCCCAGGATTTGTAGGCCTTCAACCGGCTTCGAGGGATCATAGACACAAACGCCCGGTTGACCATGGATATTCTTTTCGAAAGGTTCACCTTCCGTAGACGCCATAAAATTTCGGAAGAAAGTCTGTACTGTTTTCGTGTCGCCATTTAATCTCATCTTTGAAGCTTCTATGATAGGATTTTCTAGAGAAGTAATCATCTTGCGAAGATGCTCTGGGACAATGTGATCAATGCGTTGTATCTGTAAATGTCAGCATCTGTCTCCGAGTTTGAGGAGGTTTCATATACCAATCCAGGAATTCTCAAATCTGGTTTATCAGATCCATGTTCTGACATGGCCTCATCGTATTTCATCCGATGGAACTGCTTTTCAGGTAGTGGTAAAAGATATGTGCCTATTTTACCAAATCTGTTGTAAAGTGCTTTGATGAACTTCTCAACCCGTTGCATCACATCTTCTCCTGTCACCCACGCCATCTCTAGATCAATCTAACGCTAATTAGCTCACAAATTGCAAAGAAAGGCCGAGAAGTCTACCTGAGTAAATTCAGGTTGTCTATCAGCTCGAAGATCTTCATCTCGAAAGCACCTGGCAAACTGAACATATCTGTTAATCCCACTCGCCATTAACATTTGCTTGTACTGTTGAGGGCTTTGAGGTAAAGCATATGCAAAACCTGCTTTTCTTGTTGGTACTAAGAACTCTCGGGCACCTTCAGGCGTGGATTTGAAAAGAATAGGAGTTTCTATTTCATGGAAGTCCTTCAATTCTTCTCGAGCAAACTTTGTCACCTCTGATCTAAACAACAGCGATTGTCGTAACTTATCATCGAATCGAATTTGAAGATGCCTACTCGAAGGAGGGTATACATGTTGTGGCCCATATGCAATGTCCTTGTCGAAAGAGTTTAAACATGTAATGCTCTGTGCATGAATCTCGACCTGTTCTAACGGAATCAAACCCTCCTCAGTTTCTCTTGTATGCGCTTCTCGGATTTTTAAAGGATTCTTCGGCTTATATTTCATTTGTAGCTGGCCATTAACACTAATAGCACTATTCAAGCGGATACTCTCTAGCACCCTCGTTGTCTCCGGGTCTCTTGACAGTATCTGTATCTGTTCGGGGCCTGAGCCTTTGCTCAAATGAGCGAATGTGAGGGAGTCATTAAGACGTATAATTTTCTTGAGATATCCAACAGCTGTGACCTGGCCGTGAAGGAGAGAGGTAGGGACTGGATTCTCGAAATGGAAGTTTGGAGGTTCTACATTATCTAAAAATAAGTCAGATGGCTGCTTAAGACCTGAGTTATCACATACAGGTTCCTTTATATTCCCTCCAAAAGTCCGTCTCCGTAGTAGCTTGTTTCATACTCATCCCCCCTCCTGGCGCAAGGCTGCGACTAAAGTTATGGAAACATCGAGGGGATTTCTGTAATAGAAAAATTGATGTTTGCCATGATGGGGAATGCGTAAATCCTCGAGCACTGTGCCTTAGCAGCGACCTTCCAGCACATGGAAGGAACGTCATCGCCTATTCATTTCAGGTCAATTGTTGCTGAAATGGTTCGACCTCTCTCAGTGTCAAAATATCTGGAGAGCTATACCAACAGGGTTAGCGCCGGCCTCGGAACCTCCGACCCTGCACGATATAGTTTTTGTCAATCGTAAATTTCTTTCTCCTCTTCATCCTTCCAAGTTTTAAACAAGTGAGTCTTAACTTTTTACAAACCCCTTCTGCGCACATATACTGATATTTAGTTGCAGATGATGAAAAGCCAGCGTGTTATTATGACTATCCCTCCTTCTCGAGCTCTCGGACTCTCCCTTTACTGGGCTTAAGTGGTCTGCCTGCAAGAGGAGGAGAGAGTGTGAAATAAGCGTTCGACACATCCACCTTGTTAATACACGGACGCGATGAAGGCATCTCTGATCCTTTAAGCTTGGAAGGTTTCAATATCAATCATTGAGTAGATCCATTGGGCTGGTCTTAATGGCTGTATGTCTGCGAATCTTTGGGCTCCTGTACAACAATACAACGATAGCTGTAGCAAAGAGGCTTGTCTGTGCGAGAAAATATCCGATGGTGCTTATGGTTCTCATTTATTTACTGGATTGGTGTTTCAGTATACGAGGCTCGTAAAGGGATCGACCGAGTAGGATTCTTTTAAGGTAGACAGTGTAGCTAAACGCTGTATTAAATAATGTGCTAGCCAATGCATATAATGATAAGAATTTTATTAAACCTTTTCCCTTTGTTTCCATTCCTAATGTACTGGGTAAGAATCTTGCTGCAGGCTGTAGACATGAATGTTTCTACAGTATGATGGATTTGGTCGGATGCTATCGCGCTACAAACACAGCGATGACGTTTATTAGAGATCTATTTGTCGCGGAATAATCAAAGTGAACTCTTTTCTGTATCATATTTCTGCCTTTCCCAAGAATGGCGCACTTTGTTTCCTGCACTGACTGACATTGGAAACGCTGTGGCGGCTCGCCAATCAATGAGATTCTCCTGGGCTATGACGCTTGAACACTGACAGCACGGCAAGCAGACAACTCATCCATTCACGCAGGGATGAACTTAGGGAGCAGCTCCTCCATCCCAATCCCAAGCTGATCTCGAAAGATGCTTCTGGCGCAGATGTAGCTTTTGCTAACTCGTGACTGAGGCGACATTAAAGTTAGTGGAGCGCCAGGGCGTCGTAATTGCCTGGATCGTCATTTCGATTGATTGCTGGCAGCTCCTTCAGCCAAAGCCGAGAAAGCAAGCTACCGACGACGAAACCGCCCAGCAAACGTTTCCTCCACCAGCTCCCTGGACCGTACTCCTTGATGAAGACAGCGCACCTTGAGAAACAGCAATAGAACTGTATCCACGGAGTCTGCCAACATCAAAGGTGATCAGCCGTCGCCTCCGGCCTCTGGCTGCCACGGCCACTCCACATCGCTGCCATGGCGAGTTCGTTCGAGAAGTCAGTCAAAGGAGCAACGAAGATCAAGGTGAGTTTCCAAGGGTGGAGTTTGTTCTACCACCCTTCCTCTGACCCTGCGATTGTTGAGACTAACTTGCACACTCGATAGGCTGCCCCGCCGAAATCAAAGTACAACTTCCTCCCCCGAGTCTTAACGAGCAAACCGGAAGCTGATTGCATATGCTATATAGATACATCGAGCATATCTTAATCGCGACACACTCTGGAGAGGCGGGAGTTGCGGAGGTATTTCGAGCATTGCAGAATAGACTACGCGATTCAACATGGACGGTTGTATTCAAAAGCTTAATTACCGTTCACCTGATGATCCGAGAGGGATCTCCAGATGTGACTTTGGCATATCTAGCCAAGCATCGAAATATGCTTGCTATAAGTAGCTTCTCAGATGGTGTGTATATCTGTGGTGGCAGATTCCGGCAGCTTCAAATGGCTTAGCCATGATAGGCAATTTCGTTGAGACCGTGCTAACAGAGCATGGCAAAGTCCAAACCCAGGGTCGCAATATACGGCATTATACTAATTATTTGAGCGAGCGAGCGAGAGCATACCGGGACACCAAATGCGACTTTGTCCGTGGAGCTGAAAGACGACTAGAGAAGATGACTGTGGACAAAGGCCTGCTTCGAGAAACGGAAGTAGTGCAGCACCAAATTACAGCACTGCTGAAATGCGATGTAAGTGTTGGGAAAACGTAGATCGTAATCCATTACTCAGTATCATAGGTACTAGACAACGAACCCGAGAACGAGATTACAATAATAGTATTCCGGATGTTGGTTCTGGATCTTTTAGCAATGTTCCATGTTATGAACCAAGCTATGATAAATATTCTTGGTAATTAGACCCAAGGCACAAAATAAGAGCATAATTGATAGTTTCTAGGGCACTTTTTCGAAATGTCTAAACCAGATGCTGAAAGAGCTATGGAAATTTACAAAAATTTCACCAAACAGACTGATTTTGTCGTCCAGTATTTAAGTACAGCTCGACAATTCGAACACCAGACGAGAGTCGAAGTTCCAAAATTAAAGCATGCCCCGGTCAATCTTGGAAAGCAGTTAGAGGATTATTTATTAGACCCAGATTTCGAAATCAACAGGAGGCAGTACTTAGCCGAACAGGAATCAAAGAAGGGACGAGGTGGGACAAATGGGGCCAGTAAGGCTTTTGGAGCTTCAACTTCGAAGAGCGAGTCTGAATCTAGAAGCACAGCGGCACAGGCATTCCCAGATACTGAAAAGGCAGCACCCAAGGCTCAACCAGTGAAAGCACCTAACCACGATCTCATCGACTTCTTCGATTCTATAGAACAAACTCCACAACCAATAATAGCCCAACCCGGCCAGCAACAACCACAGTTCAATAACCAATTCAACAATGGCGCCCCTTTCCAGCAAATGCAAAACCAATCACAATTCCCCCAAAATGTTTTCGCTCAGCAACAACCACAGCAGCAGGCCGGTTTCCAAGATCCTAATAAATTTCTCCAGCAAGACTTCAATACGGGTAACACAGGGTTTGCTGCTCCTCAACAACCCCAAATCCAACAACAACAAGTCCAGCCAAATTTCACTGGCGCTGGATTTGGTGGCTATACTCCTCAGTCATCGTTTCAACCGGGAGGCCTCTCATCAATACCACAAGACTCTGCTGCAAGCTTCCCACAACAAGCGCAGATACAACAGCAACAACTCGGCCCAATGCAAGCTGGAGCTCAGCAAACCACCAATCCTTTCCGTCAGTCAATGATGGTAGCCAACCCGACAGGAATGCCTACCCAATCATTTGTTGCAAGTCCCCCACCAGTCACTTCAGCTATGACTCGGCAATCGACGAACCCGTTCGCAAAACACCCTCCTCTAACTGCTCAAAACTTCCCCTCGCCACCTCCTGAACCGGTTCAGCAGCAGCAAACAGCAGCTCCACTTCGAGCTATGGCCACGGGCACTAATCCATTCGCAAGAAACCTAGCTATGAACTCCAGCCAGCGACCGCAAACCAGTGGAGGTTTAGTGCCGCAACCTACTGGAAGTACAAACCCTTTCCGCCAAAGTCAATTTGTAAATACAGCCACTGGACAAGGTTGGCAAAACAACCAACAATCAATTGGCGGAGGTCTCGACCACTTAGATACCGTTCCCGTTTTCCCTAGACCAGCAACACAGCAAGCATGGCAGACATGATTGACATTTGATTATATTCATGTGTTTCTTTTTCCTGGCTATCAGGTCCGTTGATTAAGCATGGCGTTACGAGAGACGTTTACTTCATGATCACAAAGTGAGGAGGTATATTACCATTGAAATGTATAATGTGGTATTACAGACCTCTCTTCTAGATGAAAAGTAGTCAATGAGATTACCAAGTGAAAGTCCACCTGACCTTCCCGCCTTGATATTCTCCAAGCATGTAAACGCCGGTGACCATGCATTTTCCATAACTCCTGAAATGGCACTGTCCTGTAAACATAGTACAATCTAACCTCATCTAAAAGACGTCATCCAAGTCCATCCTATGCTCCAATCTTATTTTTGCCCCAGATATTTCTTTCGCAGCAGTTGTGCTTATTGAGGGCGCTGCAGGTAGTGCTCTACTAGCAACCTCGTCCTCAATAAAGACACCCAACCCCGAGAACGCCTCAAACAAAGTCCTTGAATAATATTCTTGCAAGCTGTAGCCACCAGCCATATGTCTCGTATCCTTCTCCGCCCCATCCAACCACTCATTCTCATACCTCTCTTGTAATACATATCTCGTCGGCGTCAGGTTAACTCCCCCAAAAGGATCATAAGGCTCCTCCTTCACCGGCGCAATCTTCTTCTTCAATCCCCTAATTGTTAACCCGCTATCCATCGCGCTACCATTACTCTCCGCCCCAACATCCCCAAGATTCCTCCTCGCAGAAGACTTCTTAAGTATAACCTTCTGCGCCTGTCTCGTAATTGCTTCCGCATTCCCTTCGGCAGAAGCAAGCATATCAAGCGTATTCATCTTCTCCCTAACTAACTCCCTTCTCGCCTCCTCTTCCTCCCTGGCTGCCGCCAATCGCCTTTGCTTCACCGCCTCCTTCTCTAGCATCTCCCTCCTCCGTTCCAAATCCGCGTCTTCCATACTAGCTTTTTTATTCTCCTCAATCTCGGCCAAATTCATAGCCCGATAAGCACGTAGCTTTTCTTCCGCTTCGCGTTTCATTTTTGGAGTTCCTTCCACTATATCGAAGACTAGACTTTCCACCTCTTCAAGGTAATTATTCCAATCTAACAACGTCTCGAAATCATCCTGACGTCGATTAAACACCTCTCCAACTCGTTTTCGAATATCAACTTCTCGCTCAACTCTTAGATCTCCGAAAAAAGCTTTGTGGAAGCCTTTTTTCCGGAGGGTTTTTCCGCAATGGGGAACCGGGCAGCTGGCGGGACCGGAGGTGAAGATGCGGTCGACACAGGTCGAGCACATTTTGTGGTAGCATTCTGGGTTAATTAGGAATTGCAGGGAAGGGTTTAGGTAGCGGTTTGATTTGCAGACAGGGCAGATGTCGTCGAGGGGGTTAGTTGTTGGGTCGTGGAGTTTGCTATTTGCGCGCGACATTTTGAAGGAGTGTGGTGGCCCTAGGGGTTAAGGAAGGCGGAGATTGAGTTGCTGGGAGGAAAGTCATATATTGGAAGTGGCGAGGCTGAGGTGGTTGTTGATTTGTAGATGCAGGGGTGGTGTTAGCTCAGAGGCGAGGCTCTGAAATCACGTCGAGAAACTTCCTGCAACATAACCGCTTGACTAAACCAAACTCTCTTTAATCCTTCAAAAATGGCAGACAACGGTAAGTTAATCTGAATACCCTTCACATTTCTCGTAATCCTCTTCTTTTCGAGCTCTTTCACCCTGATAGACTCACTGATACCCCACCACAGAGCCAACCCCAGAGCAAGAAGCTGCTGCCCGCGCAAAGGAGGCAGAGGAACAAGCTGCACTTCCCTACAAATGGACACAGGTTATTGGTGAGCTTGATGTCACATGCGAAGTCCCCGGAAACCTCAAGAGCCGGGATCTCAATGTCGAGATCAAGAAGACAAAATTGGTAGTTGGAATTAAAGGCCAAGAACCAATAATTTCTGTGAGTAAATTCTTCTTGCATTATAGCACTCTCAGCTGTTCATCAAGGAATATATATTCTAACATGGCACCCTGCAGGGCGACCTCCCCCACCCCATCCACGTCGACGAGTCAACTTGGACGTTAACCACCTCTCCGTCCGGCAACACCAAGATCCTCGAACTCCACCTCGATAAAGTCAATAAAATGGAATGGTGGGCGCACGTCATAACCTCCGCCCCCAAAATTGACGTCACAAAAATCACACCTGAGAGTAGTAAACTGGGTGATTTGGATGGGGAGACGAGGGGTATGGTAGAGAAAATGATGTATGATCAGAGGCAGAAGGAGATGGGGAAGCCGACGAGTGATGATCAGAAGAAGTTAGATATGCTTGAAAAGTTTAAGAGTCAGCATCCGGAAATGGACTTTAGTAAGGTTAAGATGGATGGGATGGGAGGTTTGTGAGAGGTTGCTATGAGTTGTTATGGGTGGGAAAATAAGATGATACCAATGAGTTACGGGCAAAAGTATGACTATGAATAAAGCTCTTCCAGGAACATTTATCTTGACAAATGTTAGAGATGATGTTGATAGAATAGTGAATTTGCACAAAATTGACTAGACGCCAAGACAATAGAGGGGTAGCTTATTGCTCAAACATGCAACTCAGACGAAAGGATTTCTGATATATGGTTGTCCAATTCAACGACACCTTTATTGTCCCATATCTTCGGACATTGTATATTTTACATGCAGAAATGGTGCCCCACCCATGCTCCCAAAACTTTTATAGCTCCAAGCTTTTTAATATTCATACCCTTGTCAGTATGCTTACCCTTCTTCTCGTCCATATGATCTGTAGTCTACCGCTCGCCTGCAAGACGACGGCTCTGGACTTCGGAGAGAGCCTTTGATCCACTCAGGAAAGAGACCAGTCCAATAACACCGGCGACTGGCAACATCTTGAATAAGGTCCACTTGTAGTAGTAAAGGAAGAATACACCCTCCATGCAGATAATCGAGCTAAAGAAGAGACCATGAGATATGGGCGCAGCTGCAGTGGCTTTGCTGAGGTGATTGATATTGGCTCCAAGGTATGCCCACTACATGGGATTAGCAGGATTTCAAATGATAAAGGATATCTGTAACTTACTGCTCCAAACAGAATCGGGACAGTAGCAAGTACTGCGAGCACAAAGAAGAGGGAGATAACCACCGGGGGGCTTTTGGGATCTGCTTTGAAAATGTGGTGGATTTCTGCCAGCTTTCCATACCTCAATGGCTTCTCGTATTGTGGCAGGGGAACATTTTGGTCAAGCTTAACATCAAGGTTGAAAACATGATTGCTAAAAGCTTGTGCAGTGCCGAAAGACCCGAGGAGGAGTGTTGCGCGAAGTGGTTGGGAAGATTTTAGAAGCTGGATTGGTAGGTCCTTTTGTTGCTACATAGTTATTAGTACTTGAGCATTCCGTTGAAAGCTTTGGGTGCGTACAAAGTCCACCTTTCCCTTCCCGGTATCCTTCATTGTGAAAGGGAATGTTGTTTCTAATCCAGTATCCTGATCTCTGAGAAGCAAGAAAGCTTGGTGTGGTCGTTTGGTTTTGCCATTCTCTGTGGCCGTTATGATAATCTTGAGGGTATCTTGTGCGCCGAATTCAACAGGTTTCGTAAGAGGTGCATGGTCAGAGAGCCTGCAGAATTAATTGTTAGAACAATTGAATCTAAGTAACTGAACGAATGCGTGTTGCGCAAAGTCAATAGTAGCTTACTTGTCCTTGAGCCCACCTCCAACATTTCCCTTCGACGTAACTGAGATAATTGCTTCGTCAAAATTCCATAATGAAGCTGCTTGGGCCACGCTAGCACCCAAAACCAGTATCGAGGGCAGTAAAGAGCGGAGAAACTTCATTGTTGGAGATTTCGTGTATACAATCGGAATTCGTGGAGCTTCAAGCCGCGTACCTCACTTGAAGACACCTTTCCGAACTTCATAGTTGTGGTTGCCGCTCGCCGTAGCAGCCCTATGTCGGGAAAACTTCGGATGAGGAGTTACTTTGGTTCCAAATACTTTTCTCACTCTGACCATCTGCTATAAACTTCAGAGACCCAAACAACTTTAAGAACGACTCAAGATATAGTCAAACTTTGGTGGATTAGCGCTTTACCTATCTTATTGTATCAATATGAAAACATTCGAGGTGAGGCTCGGTGGTACTCTCATCACGTGCAAAGTGCATTGCAGAATTCCGTGCATAACTACAAATTTTCATAATCAGTTACATCAATAGCAAATACTCCCTCGAGATGGGAATTTGAAAAGTGCATTTACTTCGTGATACTGTTCCACAACAGCCAATGGAGTGCTCCGAAGCTCTGTGAAATATCCCGACCGTCAAGGTGAATTGGCTTCGGAGGACCCCGCGGCGGGTCTCGACGACTTTATCTCTTAGCTCCTGCTGCATTTGTGCCAATCGCAGTGACAAACATCTCCTAGGCAATCAACTTCTGCGACTTCTGCACTTCGGCGGGCTCGCTGACTTGCGAAATGCCCTCGGCGGCCGGGTTCCATCTTTGAATATCGGTAGGCACCGTACAAGAGGTTACTATAAAGAGGCAGCTTATCCCCCTCAATTGTACCAACTCAGGCTCAAGCTCAACATATCAACAGCTTACTAGTAGATTCCTCTTCCCCTCTACACTACTCTTATTCCTTAATAGTCTTTCCGAAACAGCTTACATATCCATACAATGGCAGTCAAAACTCTCGAAATCAAGCCTCTCAGTGCTGGCCCCACCTCTGCCGTAGATTTTGGAGTCGAAATCAGCAAGGTCAACCTCGAGAATCTAAGCGATGAGGACTTCCAGACAATTCGCAACGCTCTGTACAATTATCATGTTGTTGTGCTCAAGGATCAGAATGGTCTTTCCCCAAGAGCTCAATACGACCTCACCAAGCGTTTCGACCCTGCCTCTGACAATTATGGGCATGGCAAGACCCTTGATGCAAAGCGCTCCGTCCTCCACCCAGATCTGAAAACGATTCCCCATCAACCACAAGTTCAAGTCATTGGAAATGGGCATTACGAAGAATATGAAGGACTGAAGAACATTACACTAGTTCACCCACACCACAAGAAGTTCCATAAGAGTGCTATTCCGGAAGAGGACGATTTAGCTGCAACGCGATTCTTCAGATGGCACGTCGACGCTGCGTTGTATGCCTTGAACCCACCCAAGGTCACCTCTCTCATGGCCGTCAAGGTTCCTGCCGGCAGACGCCAGACTGTTCGGTATGGCGATGGAACGGGTGACGAGCTTGATGTTCCTCTTGGCACAACTGCTTTCGTCTCTGGTCAGAACATGTACGACATCTTAAGTGAGGAAGACAAGGAATTTGTGCGAAATGCGAAGGTAGAATATGCGCCACATCCATATATCTGGATGTCCCCAGCGAAGAGTCGCTCAGATGGCTTGGGAATGGTTTCGGATGGCAATGAACTGCCACTTTCCGACCTTCCTCCTATCAATGAGAAAGATATCAAGATACTCCCCATGTGCTGGAAGAATCCTGTTACGGGGAATCTTGCTCTGCAAATCCATCCCAGCGCTATCAAGGCCATTCACCTCCCCAATGGCGAAATCATGACAGACTTGAAGGATGTTCGGGACTTAGTCCACCGATTGCAACGCCCAGCCATCTCTCCTCAGTTCGTTTATCCCCATGACTGGCAAGAAGGCGATTTGGTCCTCTTCAACAACCAGGGTACTCTCCACACCGTTGTTGGGGCCTTTACTCCGGAGGAGAAGAGACTTTTCAGACAGTGCAATATGGCTTCCAGTGAGGGTGTCATGGGTCCCGATGGAAAGCTCTACTAGACCACAGCCATTCTTTTACGAATTTTTTTTTTCAAAGGATATTACCTGATTTTCTATTTAGGGTGTAAATATGAACTCGGCACTCACGTATCTAAGCTTAAGAGCTCGGCGTTTGATTGTAACAAAGCATATACCCCTTTTGGCTTTAGTTATGAGTTAGATTTTTAGTTATAGATAGAGAACTAAGCTATATTATTAGCAGATCACTTTCTTATTTTCTAGGACAAATTTGGCATGTGAAATTCGACACCAGTCAGATCCAAGTACAGCTTCAGCACCTGAACTCTCAAGAGTTTCTCATCTTCATGTGAAGAGGACAGTAAAACTCAAGTCTCATCCCACAGTGTTTGCTCCTAGCCGTGTGATCACTCAGCCATGCATAGCTACCCGTCTATACGATATCCCCTAGCATGGGGAGTGCCCCGCCATGTGCCCACCAATACAAAGAAACCTCCCTAGTTTTCACATGCTTTATATTTCATTCCCCCTCCAGTTCAACCTCCCCCCACCCAACACATTTATCGCTCCACCCACGCCCAGTGCTTCTCTGGTCTGGATTTCGCCAACTCTTACACCACATGATGTATCATTTGCGAAAATTGTAGTTTTTTTACCTGTATGCCTCCCTCTGTGCGTACCTGGGTTTAGTGCTGAGAATTTTTCAAGTGGTGGTTTCAACCACAAATCAGGAAAAAAGAAAGAGCCCACGTGTGATGCAAACTTATCGCTAGTTCTAACCTATCTAAATCTTACAGCATTACGGTATTTTCTGGCTAGGAATTAATTTATAGTATGTTTTGGATTAGGTTACAACCCATGAAACTGACACTCTTATCACTTCTACGTAAAGAGATATCACAACTCATAATCCTTTTCTACTGGGGCTTCAAGAATTTGCATGAGATCCTGCTCTGTACTCTATTCGCTTGTAGGTTATGAGAGTGTGTATTTTATGGGGAAACAATGGATTATTTACATATCTCACTTCGCTCACTTCCCCGCCACACGTACGAAAACAGCACTTATGAGGCATAACATTATCTAACATTTCTCTTAATAATGTTTAATATTCAGGGAAATTTATCACCTTTTGCTCTTAATTGTAATTTATGCTTAGTTATACACCATGTGAACCTGATAGATCTTCACCAGGCAATTTGGTCTACTTTCCGGCATTCAGCGTGATAGCAGACTTCATAGCTGAACTCCAACTACATCTCTACTCTTCGCTCTTGGTGTAAGGATCTTCCAACAACTCATTTGAACTAGCAAGCTTAATAGAAAGTTCCGGGCCAGGAAGATTTAGTGAAGAAAGAGTGATATCTTCTCGTTCTGGAGCTTCACTAAGTTCACTTACTGACCCTCTCGATCTCTGAATTGCTTTTCGCTTTCCCTGCGTCGAGAACCCGAGTGATGAACTTCTCGTCCTCGTCATCGATATCATAACTGGTTGGAAGGCAAATGAACTGGATGAGAATGTAGCTCTAGCAGGGTTGTCGAACGATCCAGGTGGTCGAGTCCGAGAAACGTTTACAAATTCTTGCTCATCCTCAGCGAAATTCAAACTGGGGTCAGAATCAAAGCTCTTGCACAGTTCCTCCCGACACACGGCTTTCGCAACCTTTTTCACTACATACCTTCGCAAAAACTCACTGTCATCAACCGGGTTGCCGTGCATACCCTTCTTGGCACCAGAGCTCCTACTCTCACTCTTGGCTTTTCTCGGTTGCTGTGGCTTCTGCTGTTCCTCAAGCATCATCAAAACACGCATATCCTCCCTGCTCAATGGCTCCGGAGGCATTGGGCACCGGCCGAGTATCACCTGGTTGTTGCCTCCTCTGTGACCATCGACCATCCTAATTGGCTGTCCTTCACCTAGGGGTAAAGCTGCTTCGAGGTCGTCTTCCAACCCTTCCTCCGTTCCTTTTCCCCAGCTCCAAAATTTCAACTTCTTAAAGAAATTAGGGTAGTAATTTCTGAGCAAAACGACAGCTACGCAAAAGATCATGAGGAAGAGGGAAAGGACACTGAAGGCCAAGACGACTTTGAGCGGTGTGCCCCATTTTGAGAGGTGCAGTTCGTGCATTGCGGTTCGGTAATGTGTTATATAGGTTGCTTGCAATTGGTTTTGGGTAAGGGTCGGGCGGTCGCTGTAGTTTTCTCGACGAAGTTGGCTCTGGAAGCGAACTGCGGTTAGGGGACAAATGATGTTTGGGCCTACTAATTGTGCCTCGCCTGCTACAAATGTGAGTAGAAAACCCAAAGTAGTTGTCATGTGCATTGGGGACAGGGATAATACGATATGCTAGATTTTCATGATGGACAGGATATTTCGAAAGGTAGACCGTGAGAAATATCATATATAATCTCTAAATCTTAAGCATGAAAATGATGCTTTGTTTATTTACAATGAAGCTGTTCTTTCGACAAAGGATCATTGTTTTTACTTAACTACGGGCTTTGTGTGCGGTCTTCATTGTGGACCGGAATGTTGTACTGTTCTCAAGATTGTGCCTTTGGGAGCATTTCATTCACTGTTTTCTTTTGAGCATCCACAACACATACTGAAGTGGGATAAAGAATTCTGCCCGAATATAGAATTGCAGGAAGGTACGGTCCTGCGTGCACCCAATTGCACTCCTAAAGCGCTATAAACACCCTTGACAAATCAATAGAGTGACTTAAAGTGTTTTCAATTAATACGTAAATTTCTACAACATGAAGCTAATAGTTATCACAGGTACATATCAGGCAGCCAGAACCGATCTTAGTTCGAACCTACGCTGGCTAACATAGTTTTTGTTGTACTAGCTTTGGTAGCATTACTCCGCTAATCTGATGTGCTCGAATGCTCAATTTCTTTTTTCCTACTATGTGTAAGGGGGGTGTGCGATGAAGTCTGTATCGCAAAAAGGCATTCTCGCGGTCTAAGCGAGGTCCAAACCCACCTTGATCAAACACCTAAAAGAAATAAAACAAAACACTACTCAAACAGGTCCATTTAGATGTAAATTATCTTTCTGAATCGTCACCATTACTTTCCGGGGGGGTTATTTTCATAGAATGACGCCTAGCATAAATCCTAATAAATAATCAAGAAACTACTAGAACCTTGACCACTTGGTGTTAACTTATTAGGGTCAATTTTAAACTTTATTCCATTATGACGTACACTTGAATTATCCATTTTTAGTATTAGGGGAGGAGTAAGCCATACAGGATTGTGTATTTTTAAGATGCCTGCTCAACTTAGATGGACTAGGTGCAAACTCGGAAGAGCATACCCAAAGGAACTTATTGCAAGCCGATAGATGAACATGCTCACTATTAAACCATCGCTGTATAGAATAATGGCATTTGTGGAGTATAGGCGTGTGTATTTGTGACAGTCATTGTCTGGAATTCAAAATTAGGTGTGATTGGGACCATAATGGAGATCTCGAATCCAGGAGTGTTGGAGATCTGCTATACTGAGGTTCCAAAAAGGAGTTGGCAAAGCAAGTAGTAACGTAACAGACGCCATGCCGAAAATCGTGGGAAGAAAATAGTGTTGGTATCAGTATCAGTTTTTGTGACTAGATCATTCCCCACTCGAAAATCTAGAGGTCCTTTTTGTTGATGAAGATCCCACAAGTACTATCCCCGCTTGCCGCTACCTTTGCCATTTAAGTAGACGACTTCTCTAACCCACAAGTTCTTTCGCTCTATCATTTTATTGCCGCAGCATTCCCACCAAGTCTTTCTTACCCACTTCGCTTACACGAAAGCTAATAGACCCGAGGACATTCGTCAAAACATAGTATGTGCTCCGAAATCCATACCATTTATCTTCCCTGCTCCCATTCATTCACTAACTGGAAGACCTGTCCCATCCTCCCCCTCAGCATGACTCCAACCTTCTGCTATAAATTCAAATTAGGGCCCAAGAAAAAACTCGATGGATTTTGTGCATCATGTATTATAAAAGGGCACCATCTCCAAGTTGCAACTAGTACGTCTACTACACTAGTGGAAACTCTAGCTTTTGTCAAGGCATGGAATAGAGCTGTCGGAGGAGTCGAAGCCCCCGAGATTGAGGAGGTGGAGGGTATTTGCAGGAAGTATGGGCATATTCGTGAGGGGTGTGGTAGGAATGGTCCTACGGAGAACCAAATGGAGAGCAGGAATGGGGATGAGCTTGAGAAACCGATAAAAAATACTTTATGTCGGACAGTGAAAAAACGCTAGACAACTTTCAAGTGCCGAATCAAGGCGACTGTCAATTACTTCGACTCGGTGGGTTGACATGGGCATTTCATTTGCTGTGGGTTAGCGGGCTGATGCGGATCCAGGGCTAGTTTTGAGACGAATATTTTGAGATGATAATTTGAGCCTGAGAGTGTACAGTAGCTCCATAACAACTAGTTTTCTTGCCTGAGCAACCCGCTTGTTCTTGGTACTCGCAAATGGCAGATGAACTGGGGTTCCAGGTACTAAGAACATTAATCCCTGATAATAAGATTTAAATTGGAAGTTTGAGAGTCGTATATCATTGTAAAAGCTGGTATTTTTCGGGAGGTGAGAGTAATTTGTAGTGAGCCGAGGATTGAGAGATCTATTCAAATGGAAAACGATCACTATGTCAGGATATTGTGGAATGATAAGGTAAGAACAGAGAATACAACACATTAAAGAGTACAAATACGAGATATCGTAGATCTACTGCAAAGAACAAAGAACAAGTGGATTAAGTTGATAATAGAATGGTGCACCAAACTATGCACTGACATGTGAAAATAGCTGAAAGGAACCCTGACATGTCAACGGTATATCAAATTTCTTGATGCGAAAATATTGGCAAGACGGAAACCAGCAAGTTCTTTTGAAGTGCTGGAGATGTAAGTAGGTCCTTGGATGGATAACTATCTCTGGGGAAATAAGGAGCGGGATATTTGGGATCCCTCGTAGAAGGGAAGTGCAGCAGTGGAGGATGGTGCACAAGAGCCATCCTCAGCCAACCCCTCTCCAAGCTCTGCTCAAGGACAGATGAACCATAACGCTTTAATTTCACATTCGGTTTTCTTCTTCACTTACAGCTTAAGAATCTTGCAGTGGTTTGCTCGGTTCTAACTATCACTCTATAGATCTTATCCTGGTGATCCCAGCGGGACCTCACAGAGTGGCTTGGTGTCAAAACACACATATATGTACTACGCCAGACCGCTCCGGGCCGTTGACCATCTCGCATATACTTTAAATAATTAGGTTTTGGATGGTTCCGGTACACCGGCAAGCCTACTCTCTAGTATAGTATTTTGATTTTCGTAAAGACCGAGTTTGCGAGTCTGGCGCGACAGGCGTGCATAAGCTCTCTTGATGAAGTGAGTTGCACATGTTACTCAGATGGGAATCTTCAACAACGTATCAGCTGAGAAGAGCTGACACATGTGTGTTTCGTAAACTTGCCAATCTTTTCTCTGGACTCGGTCATTCTGCACTCTTTTTCCGGAGTATACCCCAGACTGGGGAACATGCTCCAGCTTCTCCCGCATTTCCCGCAAACAGGTATGGGAATAACTTGTTGATTGTGGGGGTACATTGAGGTCATTGGTCCTTCGAGTCATGGTGCAACTCAAACACAATGATGTTGTTCTTTATGGGCTTGTGAAAAGTCTTACTTGTATTCATAGGTATTGGTGGAAGAGAGGTGGTTCCACTGTTTTAAATGCCGTGCTCTGCCTTCGATCAAGATGCTGATCTCTTAAGTACATCATCCCCACCAGCTGGGTGTGTAAATCCGAGTCGTCCAAAATAATAATTAGGATGTTATGATTCGATGACGAGGGTAGATGATGAGCATGCCCGTGACCCCGGATTTTACACCAACAGGGGCCCTTGTTTCGTTTGAAGCCAGCATCACCGCTATTTTCAACCCAAAGAGCGTGGCGCATTCGCAATCCCACTCCAGCCAGCCGACTGCGGCATCTCATTTAACAGGGCACATGTGCCCACGACGACCACGTCGCTCGATTTTGGAGGGTCTCTCGAATGCTTGCGAAAGTGCGCTCCATGGCGAGCGGCGATACAGATCATGGTGTTGCTAGAATATCTCCAAAGACAGCCTTTGCGATGTGTCGAAGATAGTACACCTCAGAAAACACTGGGACCATCGGCGCCAGTTAGGGGATACCTCCGATATGACGAAGGGAAACCAGCGAGACGGAACTCGTTACCGTCAGGATGGGGTTTGTTATCACCGGCTGCGACGGTCTTGAAGGGTGGCATGAGCCTGGTGAGCAATACAGTTGCGGCGCTTCGAGATGGCTTGACAGAAGAAGAAAGATTGGCGCTGGCAAAGAAGGAAGAGATGCGACAAATCCTGTCATTGCGAATGAAGAACGCAGTCACTATGAAGCAGTGGCAGACGGCTGCAAGGGAATTAGATATCCTCGAGGATAATGAAGCCTGGAAGCACGACTTGACCTCCTCCGAATACGATGTCGAACTCATCGAGACTAGGTTAAAACAATTGGACGATGCACGAATCAACTGTGATATCAAACTTATGATGAGCTTGGTGCGCACCGCCCTGTCAAGAGACCTAGGTGGAATGGGAAGCATGCGACTCTACAAACACTCTCACATTGGCACAAAGGATTTGATTGAACAATACATAGACTCGACGCAGGCTACGATCCAGGCACTGGTTAAACTCGGCCAGCACAGTCTGCCAGATGGGCTAGAGACAAAAGACGTACTGGAGCAAGTCGTATACGCGCGCCAGGCATTTGGCAGAAGTGCTCTCCTCCTTAGTGGAGGCGCTACATTCGGTATGAACCATGTTGGTGTGCTGAAGGCGCTCTTCGAGGCCAAGCTCCTCCCACGAATAATTTCTGGCGCATCTGCAGGCAGTATCGTATGTGCGGTACTATGTACGCGGATTGATGAGGAGATACCCGAAGTATTGGAGAAGTTCCCTCACGGTGACCTAGCAGTATTCGAAGAAGACGGCAACGAGGATGGCATATTAGAACGAGTCCGGCGGCTTTTGACACAAGGATCTTGGATTGAGATCAGGCACTTGACAAGAGTAATGCAGGATTTATTAGGCGACATGACTTTCCAAGAGGCTTACAATCGTACAAGGCGGATCCTCAACATTTGCGTTTCCTCTGCCTCCGTCTACGAATTGCCTCGTCTCCTGAACTATGTCACGGCACCAAATGTCATGATCTGGTCCGCTGTGGCAGCCTCATGCTCAGTTCCCATTCTTTTCTCCGCTGCTCAGCTTCTCGTTAAGAATCCTGTCACTGGGGAACACACTCCCTGGAACCCAACACCACAGCATTGGATTGATGGAAGTGTGGACAATGATCTTCCCATGACAAGATTAGCGGAAATGTTTAATGTCAATCATTTCATTGTCTCCCAGGTTAATCCTCATGTCGTGCCATTCTTGGTCAAGGACGACGAAACAATCACGAAAGCTGCTCAGAACGAGGAAACTGGACCTGGGTGGGTCTATACCTTGACAAACCTCGCAAAGGATGAAGTGTTGCATCGAATGCAAGTCCTAGCTGAACTTGGTGTCTTCCCAAATTTGATCACCAAATGTCGATCGGTTTTAAGCCAGAAGTACTCTGGAGATATCACTATATTACCGGCAATTGACTATAAAGACTTTCCACGCATGCTCAAGAACCCAACAACGGATTTCATGCTACAGGCCTGTCTCTGTGGAGAAAAGGCAACTTGGCCGAAACTAAGTATGATTCGAAATCACTGTGCGATTGAGCTAGAACTTGACGCTGCCGTGCAGAAACTTCGTGCAAGAGTCGTTTTCAGTCCAAGTCAAGTTGATCTGCGACGGATGACCACTGGAAGCTTTCAAAATACATCTAGGAAGGTGTGCCGACGGGACAGCGATGCAGCCAATAATGCGACTGCTGAAGAAGTTGATCGGAAAGCAAGGAAGAGTTTGTCTAGACCACCAATGAGGACTTCGAATTCATATTTCGGAGCACCGATACGCCACTTGCCGTCTTTGTCAACAACACAGCCTTATCAGGACTCACCCAACAGTACATCTCGTCGAGAGACACCAGATCCTTTCGACTTACCAGTATCAAGTAAGCTACTGCAGCTTGAAGTACCTGCGACAGACTTTTCATCTGCAGCTGAGACGATATTCTCTCCACCTTCCTCCGATGCCGACATTGATTCTCGCACCGATGAAACTAGTTCTGAACCAGAGGTTGGCGACTCCCCTATTCCCGGACCGGGCTTCTTCTACACGGAAGACGACAAACCCATCGACTTCTTCTCGAGCAGCCAGCCAGTCACATCACCCACAGATCATGTTCTCGCAACCTCACCATTATCTACAAGACCTAATATGAGTCTCACTATGTCACCATCACCAATCTCACCTGCAACCCGAGGTAGCATCTGGGGATCTAAGACTGCTCCAACCAGTCCTGAATTTCGCTTGAAAAAGCCGTTCACTACACCTGGGAAATGATGTTACAAATCTACCTGGCCAACATGAGGCACGATAAATTCTGTTTGAAATAATACTATCTGTTTTTAATTAGCGACATCTACGCATAGGGAAGGGATCTAGCGGGAGTTTGTGCTGGGAAGAGGGATGTTTGCACAGACTGGCGTTAGCATTGGAGGAATTTTGAGCTTCGTGTTAACATTCAAGAAGCGCGTTCGTTATGGCATTAGCATGAGGGTAAGGGAGAGGTCATTGTTATGAAAGAGGGGCATATGAGGGGATGGATGCATTAGGCGTTGGATTGTGAGGGGCCTTATATAGATGAGAGGATTTTGGAGTGAGGGGATTACGATTCTTTGGGTATATATTGAGGGAGATAAGAAATATATGATGTTATACATATTTCTGTGTTTTATGAAGTCCCTTTCTGCTGATGGTCTTGATAGTAATATTATTAGTCCGCTGTACCTGGGAGCGAGTTCATATATTCACAGCTAACATCGATTGAGATCGCAAGATGAGAATCGTACACCCATGCTATTCTGAGATACCCACTCCGTAGAACAAAGTGATGCTCATGTTACATGATACCTTTCATCTTTGATATTTGACTATCTCTCACCATGAACCCCCTTTTCACTTACCTAGCTTTGTCACCACACTCAGTAGGTAAACTACAACTTCAATCCCATCAACCAAGTTTTCTCCTCGACTAAACCTCACTCCAAGCTAACCATGTTCAATCATAGAGGGCTGGAAACTGCTCAATTCCCTTGACCTTGGTGCAGAGGTACTTTTTGCACATGCGTTTAAACTCTACAACTGCGTATATTTACCACTCGCCAACGCTTCAAACTGAATTTCTTGATAGACTGGACTCTTACAGCAATCTGTAGGATCAGAGTAGTTGCGGTGAAAACACTAAAGTTTGATCTGACAAGTCACTCAAACCCTCTTATTTCATCACTTTATTTTCTGTGTCCTCGTCCTTATCCTTGCCTTCTCCGCCACTGATATTCTCAGACTTGTCACTTTGCATGAATCTTCTGGTAGGTCTCGCGAGGTGACTGGGTGTTCTCATCTCCCTATATTATCAACCATGTCACTCGTCAACATGTCCGCAAGTGTAAAACGGAACATAGATGTTTCTGTAAGTTTGATTAGTATTAACTCTTATTCCTTTTGTTTGAGTAGTTCTTTGCATCCCTTTAGCCGCTCGTCCCTCCGGTTTAGTCGGACAGCTTGCACTTCTGTATGTGGCGTCGATAATCATGGTAGAGGTGTGACTGTGTGTATGGGTGGCCAATTGGACGAGTGGTTTAATCTGAGGCTGTATAAGTGAGTTTTGAAGACTTGTGGCAATGTGGGAGATTTTTGATGTGTGATTGATATTACTTGGCCTGAATTTACAGTTCAGCATTTTACATACTTTGCCTTGGGATTTTTGCTTGAGCCTTTAGATCTGCAACTTGAATAGAAGGAGTATGTGCACGTCGGCCTCCGGTTAGTAACCGGGTGATTTTCTATTGAACGTGAGTACGATGTACAATAAAACCTTTAGTATGTGGTGGAAGTGAATACTCGGGGTGTTGTGAAGAATTCTAGACAAAGGGTAAGGAAGTGAATGGGGATCTCCGTAAGGGTACTCTAAGCCAAGGTAGGCTTCAGAAGGTTCAGCAGAATATATTTCAATATCAGTATTCTCGAGATTTCAGGTAAATGTTGCGATGTGCAACAAAACTCGTTCCCTTCGCCGAAGCTGAGAGGTGTTATCGTGAATCTTTGGGGAAAGTGAATGTGGTGTTGACCCCGTATCCCGCTGGTTTGAGAATCTATATTAGTTTTAGGCTTAAAAGCTTCTTTCAACGTTTATTTTGTACGCGATGTGCAACAAAAAGCAATTTTAGATGCTACCATTACGAAGCATTGAAGTGAATATCTTGTGAGATAACCGAGTGGTTGTGGAGTGGACCCTTAAATACCATCATTGTGGTTCTCCATGCTAGCGTTGAGCTTAAAACTTTATTTTGACGACCTCGAAGGCTGCGATGTGCAATAAAATTGTGCTCTTCTCTGATGTTGAGTGGGAAAATTCACTCATGCCACTGCCGAGGACGAGACATGTTGTTAGTTTGCCAGATTCTCCCAGGACATCACTTCCCGAGTGTCTTCGCGCCACAAAATCCAGAAACTCCCTCATGGCACTCGCTGTAATTTGGAGGAGTGCAAACCATTGTCTTCTAAATAGATTGACATTGGTATGTACGTGATTAGTACGGGCTACACACATTGAAAAATCATAAAAGTTTCATATCATAATTACTGTGCACAGAAATACATCACGCCAGGGCTTCGATTTTATGATGCCCTCGATTTTAGGTTGCAAATGATACCATAATACCCTACTAAGTGCACAGTAACAGAATTGAGAAGATAATGGTAGCATTTGATTTACATCAGAGAATATAGACACTGGTTATAGTACGAGAAAATCAACAAAATAGTAGAAATGAGGCATTTCAGAGAATTCTATAAGGTCATATGTATTTTGTCCTTAGATAATGAGCGTGCTAATCCCATCCAAGCTGTTTCTGGCTCCTAGGGTTGCTCAGAAATGTAATTAGATTTTCCACAGACCTGTCCCGTAGTTTGATGTTCTTTTACATAAAGGCTGATAAGAGAATTTGCTATTGATACTATCCGCAGTTGAGGCCCCAATTATGCTTCTGCGAAGACTTGTTAAGATGTGGGTTATTGTACCAAAAAGTACATAATTACTCAATAGGTAAGGGCTATGCATGGATAGCCCACGTGCTTTGGAAACGGCACCAGTTACCAATCTTAAAAGTGGACATCTTATATATTTTGTTTGTGGTATTTAAGGTTAGCTCTAGCTTAATGATATATTGGCGTTTCACCACTTACTGAAATCTTCTCACGAACTACACAGCCTATGAATAACAGGGTTCTATAACTAAAAATAAATATCCCAGCTCAAAGTATGAAACACAGAGATATAGTTATCTCTTCAATGATTCCTGAGGAGCTGTTAGTGACAGAATCAGAATTATTTCAACCTACCCCTCCCTTAATAGACCTACCGCCGTTGGCTGTTGAACTTTGATTTTCCCCTCGGATCGGACAAGTTCCCTAGCTGATACAAAGATAAAATATCCCTAATAAATTATCATACAGACACAGAAAACTAGCTCAACGAATCTACCAATCGTCACTTCACTTCTTCTAACTCACGCCACCTCAAATATCTAAGTAAATAATATACATGACACAGTGAACACAAGAGCTAAATAATCATCTATAAAATGACTCAGGCAGAGCAGACCCAGAGGCGTTCTGCCACTGCCACGGCTAGATTACTAGGGTGAGGAAGCAAACATCATCCACCATCATCCTTCAACTAGCCTATGCCGCTCTTGCGCATTTCATAGGTGGAGACATGCAGGTACTTATAAATGGAATATCCAGACCGAAACACGGCATTTCCTTAGAATAGATAGCACCTAAATGATGAATTTCAGAAAACAGATTTTCTAGTAATTTGTGTGGTCACCAGCCCCAAGCAACTTTCGGTATGTTTCGCACACTTAAAATTTGTGAACTCCATCTTCTCAAAGCATTATTTCTGATGTATAGATACCCCTCTCCTGACACTGTAGAGCATATATTGCCCTCATTTGCTTTCATAAAGATAATGGCTGACGGCAACGTCTTGGCTGGTAACATCATCCTTCACATGATAAGCCGTTCCTACTTCAGAATTCAAAAACAAAGAGAGCCCCTAACCCTTGATAAAGAGAATTATCTTCCTGCTGTCAACCACACCAATATAATCACAGAATCTTCCCCTCTGTACAAATATTGTAGCATGTCATCACAAGGAACAAGTTCCTTCATGTCAAACTTCAATCAATCTGTAATTAACCCAAACGACTCGCTCCGGTCCAATAAAATAAAATAAAACACTGAGAGGTTTTCAACACAGCAAGCTCATGTTAGATCCACCCAATCACGACAGCCTCCGGACTTGCGTGTCTAGGCTCTAAAATATTGAAAAGATGCTATGTTAATCTGCCAAATTCGAGCTGGCTCCAGAATTTTGGGTAGTGCCACATCCAAGAGTTTCACTCGTGAACCACGAGGACCTTTGCTCATAATTGCGAGAATGATTAGAAAACTGAGGGCACTGGGGAGGAAAGGTACGATACGATTTACCTGAAGTTCAAATTTGTCGAAGCGAAAGAATTTATGGACGCACTTAGAAAATGTAGATCGCAATACCCCATCTACACTCCGCAAATGACTACATTCTGCTCACCCTCTACTAATCTCAGCCTTGATGCTTCTCCGAAGTGGAGTTTATAATTGTGAGGAGTAAGCAAGAAAATAGGCTTGGCATCTTTAAATGTCCGGACAGCTGGCAAGGTAGCACAACATATTTCAATCAATTAAGGCATCGGCCCGAAGTCACGGCTATGGAGAGACGAAGATGCAGAGATGAACACGAAGGGTGTCACAAGAGTCATTAGGAACAATTGCTTGCATGCGTTTTCTGCATTGTTACTATCTAAATTGCAATGCCCGTGTGGAGTTTACACAGGCAAGCAAGCTCATCATCATGGGTATCTCTTCCACCACAATTCCCACTATCCAGGGACTTATGATCCAAGTGCAACGTGCAGCAGACGAATGCATTATCGATCAGTACCCAATCCTCTGCAGCGACACCATCCCCTGCGAGACTTTTTCAACTGTCTGTCCATTGACGTAATAGTAGCAATCTATCCTGTGCCAGGTCCTCCATCCGATTCTTCCTGCCATCATGCACTGATGTGCTTTTTTAGTCCATCCATCCGAGTATGATTTGTGCAAGAATTATATCTCGTCTTGCTTGATGCAAATTCTCCTGTCCAGGAGAGGAAATTGAAATAAAAAGGTGAATCGAAATCGCTAATAACTTCAACATGAAAAACCCAAGTCGCTAATGCCGAGATGATGCGAAAGGCGCAGAGAAGAAACGCTTATGCCGACAGATGAGAAAGCTTTCTTTTTTGGGAATTTTCGCGGAAAGGGAATCGAGTCAAACAGCGCACAATCCGTACAAATTGTGGTACATATGAGAGAGTTGGTGTAAAAGAGGATCGAAATGATGTTGATATGCGAAGATAAAAATCAATGCATATTCATATCTGTATGATATGGTTGGTAGTGGTGCTGGGTGTAGTGACTATTCACTTGTGGTGTTGGAGTGACTGGGCAGCGTGGGACTTGTTGATACCCCTTCATCTCATTAACATGTCCATTCACGAAATACTCCCCTTCAGGTGTAATTGGTGGAGTCATGTAACCATTAACCATATTGCCTGCGCCGTATGGCTTTTGTGGTGTACCAGGAAACATATCGGCACGCACGGTAGGCTTTTGCACCACAGGCTCACATGGTGGAGTTGGAGGGTTGTTGCGTCTGCTTAGAGCTTCCTGTTGGCGGAGGAAGTGGTCAACAATAGTTGAAACGCGGGAGGTGTGTGGTGTGGCGTGCTTGCGGAAGAGAACTTGAGACGGTCTGTCAAGCTTTTGTGAGAGGTCGAGTAGTACCCGGGCTACTTCGTGATCATGGCTATCCATAATATCGTCAGGTCGCCCTAATATACCACGAGCAAGTGCCAACGATGCACGTGCCATAACGGAAGGCTTCTTCGAAACAAAGTCTTTGTGATACAGGGCAATCTCGGCCAGGTACAACGCCATATGTTCCACCTCAGTGTCTTCGTACTCAGGCCCATCCTTCAGCGCGAGTTGCAACCAGGTATCAACGGTCGGGTGGCCAATAACCCAGTCCAGGGTGTTCAGAACGTGCCATTCCATTTGTGTGAACATCTCTTCATCGTAAAGCGAGCAGCACATTGATTTCAGCTCTCTAATCATTGGCACGCGATCCTTCTTGTCACCGTACTTGGCAGCAATGAGTAGAGCAGCACAGCCAACAAGTTGGTAGTGCCTCTTATACACGACACGTCTTGAGCAGTATCGATCCAAAAGATTGACGGCTAGGAAAAGGGTCTCAGGGAGAAGTTGAAATGCAGCATGAGCTTCAATGAGGAAGTCGATGAGATATGGCCTCATGAACCACTGGATCTCTTGTTGGATATCAATCGAGGCAACGTCTGGAAGTGTCTCGTCCTAGGGAACGTTAGCAAGGCATACAAAATTTTGGTTGTCAAGGCTTTTTGACCTCCATGTGTTGCATATGGTCGACAATGTCATCCATATAAGTATCACTCGCCTGCCTCGACAGCTCGTTTGCCATCTCTTGTGCCTTCCGTCGACCGATCATCTTGATATAGTCTTGGGTTGCACGCTGAGGATATGAGTCTTGTGTCTCCACGAAGTAGGTATCACAGGTTTGGTGGTACGCCATGTTGGGGGAAGGTGAGGTGAAAATTTTTCAAGATTGATGAGGTATTAGGCAATGAATGGACGTCAAGTTCGCCAGGAGCTTCGACCTAAGTGTTTGGTAGACACTGGATTGTTGAGAAGGAATGTATCGTGTCGTTCAAGGTGAACAATACTCCGATGGGTCGAGGAATTATAGATTAGAGAGCGTCTTGACAGAAATTATATCGAAAAAGAATGAGAGGCTAATTGAAATGCCCGCAAAACGAAGACTGTGAGATTCAAGGTGAATATTTTCGAGGTGGCAGGTCAAAATTCACTTATGTGACCGTCGAAGTGTAATCTGATGACGGAAGGTCAGCGAACATTTTCATCTCAGATCCGGGAGGGAGAGCGCGCTTCTGCAGGCTAGTGGCCCCGGGGTAGGAGCTGCGAAATCGTATGAGTGAAGAATGCTCCATCATGACGTACGTACCGACGGGATATCGCAGAGACTTTGGAGATGCCCTACTCTAAGTACGGTTAGGCCTTTTCTGGACTAGAACGAGAGTATCCGACAGGTGTCGAGAATCTGAACAGGTCCGATCTGAGAGACGAAGGCGGGATGAACGAGTGAACGTCTCCAGCCTTTGCTCTGCTTGGTTGTGTGTAAGATTTGCGTGCCGAGTCGTCGAGAAGATTTGCAGAGAATGCCACTAGATACGCGACCGTTGGCATGCAAAATGCTGGCAAGGGATAACTATCAGTCGACCGTCGTACGTTTGTGCAGGGCTCATATATGGTCGAACTCACCTTTATACGTCGAGTATCTATGCTTCTCCAAGGTGCAGTGTAATTTAAAATTGGATCGTGATGCCAAGTCGAGGAAAAATTCCTGACACAGCGAGGACGTCCAAATTCGAATTGACACTGATAGGAGCCTCAAAGGATTGTGGAAGGCTTTCTAGAGAATGCCTGGCAAACTTGAGGAGGGTCGTGGAGAGGTTGAGAATTTCGAAGGTGAGCTTCGGCGGACACAGAGAGGGAGTGTTGATTGGACAATGGAAGAATCGAGATGATTCTTGATTGCACAACCTTTTTTGACTTTGATCTGGAGATCAACGGGAGGGTGGAGGAGGTATGAGGGGACGAAATGAGTCGTGTCGAGTGAATGCCCTCGTGGGTGGTTTTTCGGAGCTGACAGTTACGGACAGACGAGGGAATTGGTGCTGCGATCGAGCATCACCAGAAACCTTTAAGTCTCGACTTCAACGTAACAAGCTGTCAATTGTCCTAAGAGAGTCCTCCTTTTCCCTCGGCTGGTGTCAAAATCGAGGGTATGAGGAGGAGAGGATTGGAGGAGGGAGGATGAGGGTTAAGGAACAAGTGAAGTGTAGAAAGTGAACTGGAAACGAGCGCTCGACACGGCGAGGCAAGCTAAACCTAATGCGATTTCAAAGTGGAAGCCGCGAGAGAGACCACTCAACCATGCCTGCGAGTGCACAGGCGGAAAAGTGGAGCTCAGTTTACACCCTGGAGCTGGCTCTCCTGGCAGGCTCTGCTTCCTCTTGTGCCAATGTGCTTCGCTAGAATCCACTGCAGCACCGCAGCTGGGGACTGGGATTCTTCACGCACGGGAAGACAGCGACAAGGACAGCAACCCGGACGAGAGCGCGTTTCGACCAACGACTGGGCAGCCAGAGCTTTGCCCGCTCACCACCGCGCAGAACCAACTTCCAGTGCGGATAACACGCTCTCAGGAGAGGCAGACGCGACGAGAGCTGGTGGGCATAATGGCGGGATTAGCTCGCGCTCTACTGCACGCACTTCCACCAGCTTCACTGGAGCAGAGCGGAGGACACGGCGAAACATTACGAGAGGTCGCAGCTAGCAAAACCAAGCATGCCCACGCTACAACTCCGCAGAGCGAGTAGCTACCAGTAGTAGGTGCTAGTAGCCGGGGTGGACGAATCCCTTGCATACATACATTTGGTGTACATATCTTTCATAAAGTCGGGAGCTGGTGCTGTTCGTGGATGAAGATGGGCCTTCAACAGTGGCATGGTTGGCTGCCATCTCACTCAGGCCGCCTGCAGGCCTAGATAACATACATATTCAGGGAACTCAGCGTCGAGAGACACCGGTTTGATACAGTCCCCCGGATCCATTGGCTTGTCCTCGCCTCGCGAACTGTATGTCATCCATTCACAAAAGCATCATTGTTTTGTCCACAGCCCAACAGACATACAGGATTCGTCCAGGGGCCTGAAGTGCTTGCATAAGGTCAGATCACCTCACGCGTATGGCCGCCCAGAAGGCTGAAGAGACCGAGTAGACGATGGGAGCCAGCAGCTTCACAATAAACAGTCCTTCTGTCGGTGAGGTACGCTCCAAATCCCGAGATCTTGCTTCCAGCAGCATGTTTATTGTTGATCGATCCTCGTGCATCACAACATTTGTGTTTCATCCAGCCTTGTGCCCTCAGTTACTCTGTCTGGATATTGTCATGCACGACCTAGCCAAACCCTACGAGTTTCCAAAGCCACCGCACACACACACGAGAAACTTTTCGTATGGGCTCACTGTAATACCGAACCTGTCTGATCCTCATGATTTCCCCATTGGGAAGCTTCCGTTGTTCATCTCATCTCACAAGTTGGAGCAGCTACATATAATTCCCGTCACATTACCCTTTTGCAACTCCGGAATCTATAGCGATCGCCCCTTTGCCTCTACAAGTCGTACACTTCTCAGCCAGTGTGGGACTCCCACTCTCCCACTCAGGGTTCAGAACTCTCATAAATTATGAGCTGCCACCAACTCGGCTCACGTCGCCGGTCAGCTTGATTCTCCACGACGGCGTTCGTCTGCTGCAACCATTTCCAGGCCAATCGCACGTCTTCTGCTCCATCTCTTGAAACTTCCTTGTACACGCCCAGCATATCCACAGCCTTGCCGGTTGTAGAGCAATTGATAATCATTGATTGCGTGCATTCAACCCGCCTCACGAAGCCTGCTGGACAGCACATCTTGACCGCTGCTGCGGCCTACTTTCTTTTCCTCTGGCGATTGACGCGAGCCCGCCATGTGGAGAGAAATTGCGCACTCTGATTCCGATAATCAGAATGGTGATGTTTGGCGTTGCGTGACTTTACAGTTGCCCTACCAATCCAAGTACAGAACAGGGGCTCACAACGGGACGAATATTTACAGGCTACTACGCCTTCATGGAGAAGATCCTACTGTGTACAGCCCACCGGAATGGCCGACTAGCTCTGAGACTCTCACAGGGTGAAGATGCTTCTTGAATTATCCATACAAATCTGTGTAAAGTACATCCGTTTGCTTGCTCCTGTCTTGTACATCTTCCCCTTGCTGCCTCCCGACCGAGACTTGAGTCCTGATTTCATCCACTCAGAACTTCCGCTCGATGCTGTTAATCACATCCCCTCAAATCACACGACGGCTTAGTATTTATCTCCCGGCTCGCGGGTACCTGCTGTCGCTGTGTCATTCCCAACCCCTCTGACATCTCGTTCAGCGGCGCAACTATCCACATAATCTGGCAACTTGAGTCCACAACCACAGATGCATAAACCACGATACCAGTTATCTCCACATCTAGACAATTACAGAAGTTAGCGATTGCTCTCCACATGCTAACGTAGCGCTTGCATAAGGCTTTATTTTCATTTTTAGCTGTTCTTTACGTCATCTCCGTGTAGTGTCGTGTTTCTCCGATTTTCGCTTCCTACTTTGCTGTTGCATGGCATTTTGAAATTTCCATGTCCAGCGAATTATGAACAATGCAAAGGTCCACGGAAGTTGTTGGCTGAAAGAAGCTTAATACCCGCAACCGCCATGAATTATATAGTTCGGGGGTATATCTGGTATCCGTTCATCCTATCTTTGTGTTTGGTTGTAATGGCTGTCATACAAGAACGAGATATAGCGCTTTCTAACGCGTCTGTTGCCTATGTACCTGAAGCAAGCGCGTTGAGACTAGCGAGTAGGTTTCAGGGGTCGTGTTTCCAACAAGATCATTTGAGGAGACCTCTCCAGACCGGACCGATCGGAATTTAGGTTTTGAAGAAGACCTGCATGAACCCAGGAGTTTCTAAGCCTCTGATCAAAACCTGCATGCATCGCCTTAATTAACTAACAACTTTAGATCTGCGAGATATGCGCGCGCTGGAGAAAGCTAAGTTGCAACTCCGTTACTCCTGATTTGATTGCTTGGAAAATTGAGATGAGTTTGAGTCAGGAAGGAGCGCCTTGTCGCTGTGCCAATGGTTTTCGTCATCGTAAATGCTTTTGTCATTATTAAACAGTTGCAGTAGGTGAGACTCTGGAAGCTAGCAACATCTCGCAGGGAAAGTACAGAACCAATCATCAAGTAATTCTCAGAGACAATTCCAACTCAAACTTCTTCCCGTGCATAGCTCAAGAAACTCATACTCAGCTGCGTGAGATCTCCGCCACCACTTCCACGGGTTGTAACTCCTGCAGAAGTACCCAACTCCCAGGGTTCATCAAGAGTGGGAATAGCTTCAATTTTCAGATCTGCCCCTCGTCGCCCTCCACGCAAACAAATTTTCCAATTACAGTCGTCAGATTGGATATCATAGACCCTTGGTCAACATCGCGGGGTTCTCTACTCCATCGTCCCGCAGAGCATGATGGGGATTGTCCTGCTTTACCGCTCTTACCGGACTCTTTACTAGAGAATCAGCGTCTTCTTCGGTGGTGAGGCACGAGACCACCATCAATTCTTCATCATGACACCCCACACTCTCCGCCAAATTACCTCACACCTCCTCGTGTTCTCTAGATTTTCTTTGTCGCCGTGGGTTTCGACGTCAGAAATGGAGTCCACAAGTTAGAGTGCTTGCATAACCGATAAGTGGGAATGTCTTCAAATTTCGGAGAATCCCCATTTCTTCATTTGCGTTGCTATGCAAAGTAAAAAATCTCTTCTCTTCTAAACGCCTCAAACATCTTCATCCACTTCAATCCGCAGCTCTGATGCACTTACCTCAGACCGTGATCGTCTTCTAGAACTCCCGAAAGAAAGTCAAACAGCCCCTCGCCTTCATCGTCACCTCGGCCCCTCACACACCAGCCACAATCGCGACTCACGGACATCGCCACATCCCTGAGCTTTCAAGATGAGGCTGAACTTTATTTTCGCGTACTGAACATCCAATCAACACGTCTACAGACAATTGACATTTCAGATGAAAATTGGCCCCCAAACCAGCCCCCCGATATTTTCCTGCAAAACATCCACACCGGTCACAATCTGGGCCAGAGGAAGAACACATGGATGTTCCTCAGATTGCCACGGAGCCTTCTATCAACGACTGTGCTTCCGATGTGATGGAGTGCAGTCTGTATGAGGTTAACAAAAGTCGCGCCACCGGTTCGTCAACCTCGCGTTCTTTGCCATCAAGCCTTGACGACGTTCGGTCTTGAAACAATCCTTTCTTCCGTCTTACCCACATACAAATCTTCGGCATAGGGACGGCGAGCATGCATCTTTCATCACCGCCGAGGATAAATCCTAGCCCTTCCCGTGACAGAAGATCGTACATATTCAGGGCCGAAGAGATGAAAGTCAGGGACCTAACCAGCTACCGTGCTACAAGATCCATATTAGACCCTTGGCTTGAGGTTACGATTGGCCTCGCAATGGCCGTGTTCGAAGCGCCTAGCAGGACCCCGCGTTTGTTTTGTGTGTTGGGTACAGTATGAGCGTCTTTGTGGAGTAACTGCGTCCCAGGATTTAGGCGTAGCTTCCAGATATGGATCTTCTGACATTGATCGGTCTGTTCTTGAATACGTACTGATGCTGATGCTTTCTTATTATGGATCTTATGGATCCCGTGAACCTTGGGCTTTGCGTTGCCGGTAGGATCCGAACCTCAAATACTTTTCATAGCCTGGTGTTGTCAGATCACATGTGTCGAATTGTCTCGGTCAGAATTAGAGGAAGTCCAAGCAGTTGTCAAAGCACAATGAAAATAAACTCATTGTTACAAACGGTAGTATGGAACAGTGGTCAATGACGCAACACACCATACAATACACAGCCAAAACTCAAATTAGATACAATAAGCAGTCTGTAAGCAGCGAGCACGCCCGCAGGAATAAACCAAGTTGATGATACCGAGAGGTCATTCCACGATTCCGCAGCGCACATACATATGCAATGGAACAGTGGAAGGGACAACAGCTGCAGTATCCATGTTCTGGTGATGAATTGGGAAATCCACAGGGCTGGGACGCAGTAACACGGGAAGGCGGATCTTCAGCTATAGTGGTTTTACTTTTCGCGTTTTATTTTCAATCTTGGCGCGATTTTCGACGCGTCTGGAGATGCCGAACTCACCTACTGAATCATGATAGTCGCTACGCTTGAGGCCTGGAGTCCGGATAGCGGCTTCTGTTTGCATACCAACTTTTTGCTCACGACTTCCTTGATTTATTTTCCGCATTTCAACGATTGGCTTTCCCAATGTTCGCGACCGTAAATTACGGATTTCGCCACGGCGTCAATTGTTGGCTCACTTTCCATTCTGGTATGAAAGCAGGCAACTCGTGGGATTGTGATTGCTGGATATCCTTGGACCTCGTTACCAAACTTCCGTCTCTATCAATTCTCCACCCTCGTCGAGCGCCGTTCAAACAAAAATTCAAGGCTGGCACGGCTGGGGTGCTATTTATTTAGGCAGAATGGGGATATTCTCAGGAGCAAAGAGGTGCCTGGTTGCCGCAAGATGACCTGCCAGTGCAGAAAGTCATCAGTCTGATACAGTTGTATTGTGTGGAGTGCATATGCAATTGTTGTTCACAGCCACGAGAGCAATTGCTGAAGAAGTGCGGTGCTATTCCAGGTAGGTTGTAAGCCAACATCAAGATCATCACGATGTTTGAAACACGATATCACGCGCCTTCTCGTCGCCCCCACAGACATCTTTATTACCCGTCCATTTTCTCGGGTCAGTTCTCGGGTCAGGTCAGGGAATAAACATCCATTCTCGACAGTAGCACCTCGAAAGCTCCTTGGTCAATGACAAAATTACTTATACATGCAATTGGTGGCAGAACTGGTATCAAATCACAAGCCAGCTCTTATATACTTCCTCCCCTCATATCAATCAAAAACGTCAAAGCGCTCCAAAATCTCAGTCGGCATCAACACCATCCGCTGCAGAGGCTCAGGAGACGCTATCACCAAAACTATATTAAATGGCTCGACTCCGAAACTCTGGCCTCCCCTCGATGGTGTAGCATCGCAGCGTTGAATCTGTACCTACTTCCGTACAGTGGCAGGACAATTGATCGCCCTTTCTTTTCTCCCCGCACTTCTGGAGGTAGCCTAACGCATGGTGAATTGGAGGTTTGGAGACGATTTGCGGGGAAGTGTTTTGTCCAGGCCGGCCCGGAAGCTGAGGCCCTCTAGGGAGAAGAAATGGCCAGATGGGGAAGGTGTGTGGAAGCCCTGGAGGCCTCCGAACTTCAACACTTCAACAGCCAAATGCAAACAAATCCACATTGGGATGCCTTCAATTCTTTTGAAATACGTTTTCAATCTCTTACGCATAACACTCTTCCACATCCTCTTATCACTGCTATCAGATTCGTCATCCACACGGCAGAGACTGAAGGTGGGGTGAAAACTCGCGTAAGGGGTAGAGCTGAAAAGGACTATTTCTGGAATGGCAAAGAGAACACGGTTCACACCGCGCCCTCAGGGATCTCCAGCCACAACATTCAGCCCCTGAACGCCACATCGTTGTAATGCACGTGCTTTCGATTCACCCCCGGCTCCGGGCCGGACGATGAACTGGAGGGTTCGGGAGTGCAATCTCCAGATATTCTCCGATATGCAGTGTGCATGACGGTTAACGTGATTTTGCGCCGCAACTTGATGGGCAGGTCGCTTGGAGATTTGTGCATGGTGTTCATTTCGTTTTTGTTCCATACAGAAGAACAGATAGAAAGGTTGGCGTCTGGCAGCGTCTATTGTATGTGCGGCTGCGGCTTTGTCCTCACAAAAATTTCATTCCTGCAGCATGATTTCCACCTCAACCGCAAAGCCAATGCTTTGCATTCTCACTGCATTTCGTATACAAACATCTTATTTCTTCCCTTTTCATCCAACGCGTTCTTGATCCATCGAGAAGATTCGTCCATCTTCCCTTCTAGAAATGAACACTCATCTCCGGGTCGGAGAATTGATGTGTTGTCATCATTTCGCTTGTCGACAACGGCGTCAAAGCATCAATCCATGATAAAATTGAAAGATCGATGGTTGTTGTGTGAACGGGAAGATTTGATTGGAACCTTAGGAGCTAGGCAGATGGCAGAGGGTTCTCCTTTTAGGACGCCACTTATGATGGTTCATAAAGTTGTATTATTAGGGCTGAGATAGTTTTCAGATAGGCCCCAAGAATTCGAATAAAAGGCACAGGTAGGGGTAACCTTAGCACGTGCTTGGTATTCATGCCTTTGATTTTTTGAGGAAATTGGTCACAACTGAGCACGTGCTGAGGTCGCATGTGCACCAATTTGCTTTATTGTTGGATTGTGGCATTTGCAGTGTCTTGAATTGTTGGTGTTTAGCTTGAATGAGCGTCCTTGGCAATGATGTGCGTGGGGAGTAGGCGCGAAAGGCTGCATGGAAAAGGGGGAACCCAGTTTATACGCAAAGACCCGTGGGGTTGGTAATGGATTTGAAGACCTGTCAGATGGGATTGAGATCGAGATTACTGTAGCATTGAGATCTATGGTAAGTGTTTTAAAAGTTTTGTTTTGTTACTGTGGGAGATTGAGACAGATGTCAGGGTTCTGCGAATGGGAAAGCAGTGACCCGTTGCAATTCTAGATGGGATGCAACATTGAGGAGAAGTAAGTCAGGGGAATGAGGAGAAAGTCTCTCTTCCAGATCATAAACGCTCAGCTTATCAAGCTCGTATTTGAGAACCAAGTTTAGTGTCACAAATGATACATCAGGTGCTCTCTACCACTTCTGTAATAGGAAGTCCCAAACCTAGAACTTACAACAGGAGCAATCCTACCTCGACGATTGCCGTACTCGCAGGCCGCTTTGCAGCTCAATAGTACATATGTGACATTTCTAAGCGCGTCTTCTATTTTTTCACGTTGTTCACTGAGACTGTTGTAATGTCCCCAAAAATAGTTTATCACGTCCCAAGGCTGGCCACATATCCAACATCCCCAACTCTAGATCTCCGTCAAATTAGTAAATCTGCCTTGTCTAAGATATGCATTGCGCCATACTCCAGCTAGAAATGGTATAAAAATAACAGGCCGTTTCTAGCCTGTCTAGTATCACGGCGCTACTTTTGATGCATTGGTAAAAGTGCATTTCCCATCTCTGTCTCAAAAACCCGGCGGAAGCAACACGCCACGTCAAGTATGAGATTATAATATCTCTTGGAGATCTTTCATTCCAATACCGTATTGTTGGGTGCTCCGCCACTGCGGGAGAACTAGACCAGTTAGCAGCCGGTATACTTCATGCCATCATCTTTTAATGTTCCTTTCGCGTCAATACTAAGCAGTTAGTCCTATTTAGTGCATGCTTCCGTGGATATCTGCATCCAGGAGCAAAAAAAGGTCTTCCCATTTGAACCCAGTGTAGGAGATGGCGAAAAATAGGGTGGTGACAAAAAGAACGAATAAGTCATTGTGTCTCTGATAAATCCTAACCTTGTGAAGAAACTTAAAGACATTAACGTTGTTGTATTTGCCTTTCACTTTCCCACCGCGAAAGTGCTACCTATCTTAGATTGATCAATGTGCACTTGCACTAGCGCCCTCTTCGTTTACCAAAAATCAGGTATGGTTATAAAAAGAAAGCTCCTGCTTGAGCTTTGGCGTTGGCTAGCGGATCATTTTTAAATCCATTGTGAGGCTTGCGGTAAGAGAAAGGTAATGTGAAATATGGGCTGTGAGAAAATAGAAGGGGGACAGAGAAGACTGTTTCAAACAACAACTGAAAATAAGCCCCAAAATATATCCAAATCTTTGTGGATCAAGTTCCATTAACCTATCTTTGGCAAGGCTTTTTGAGAAAGAGAATTGGTTTCTTTAAAGAACACGTTTTTAGATGTACAAATTCCCACCATGCGAGAAGTGGGTGAAGCCTTTGTTTCGAACCACAACAATCTTTTTTGCTTAGCCCCCACTCCATAACCTTGTTAAACACTTAGTCTAAGTATATTAGAACTTATTTGTTGCCACAATCTAGAAAATGGAACGTGACGACTCACAAGCACTGATAGAACAACAACAAGCTGCTTTAGCTGAGCTTATGAAAGACAGTGTTCTTCACAACATGTGCCCTATCTGCAATTTGTATTTCCCCAACACCGCTCATGGCAGAGCCAGGAAATCAAAGCACATTGATCTCATTCATGATTCTGAAAATGGGGCTATAGTATTAAGCAACATATATTGAGCACCAAGCGAAGGGGAGTGGTAGTGCCCGCATTACCCAGAGAAACAAGGTACGTGGTATGGTTTCAGATGCCATATCAATCAACATGAGGCAATCAAGTGCTGTGTATGTTGCAAAATTACTCACAGCGAGGTTGGTTTACAGAAAAATCTCATAAAAAAGCATACTACCAGGATTACGAAGGACGGAGGGGGTGGACGTCCATTTGCTTTTTAGGCCACGCAGTGCATGCCTCTCACTCATATTTTTTATAATCTGTGAAAACTATAAGTACATCCAGACTTACAATATCAAGTATTAATAAATCTTATTATATTAAATAATATAGTAATTATAACTATGACCTATGCTTCCGTGAGGGAATGTCTTATTATTGTAGTTATCTATACTATTGTACATAACATACTTATAACTAACATACTAATGAGAGAAATATCCAAGAAATAGACTTTTTAATATTATTATTATAAGCTAGACTATTAGGTTTTAATTAATAATATTATTTCCACCCTCTATACAATTGCTAGGCTAGTAAGTAGTAGACCTTCGGAGTTAGTGGTAGGCCAATTTTGTGTGGCTGTTAGTGTTCATATGAGAGGATTTGTTATTTCTGCTAGCAAATCGAGTCATGATCTTGAACTTTTCATATCGAAATGGCATACTTCAAGGATGCTGTCTAAGGGATTAATACAGAAAATGCACCATCGTGTATCAATAAAATTTAAGGTCCGCGATAATAAATCCAAGTAAGTACTGTACTGGCTTTTTACTAGCTATAATATGCCCTTCTCATTAATTCCAATGTAATTCATTGAAACTATAATGCTGATTCACAACTTCGAATCACTTTGAGCTGCTAAAGATAATCAAGCCCTCACTAAAACGCCTCTATATCTCAGTTTTCCAGATTGCAGCTTATCTACAGCCTTTTTGAAGCCATCCTCAGAGAAATCGAACTTCTCGATAATCGGCTTGATCTCATGATGAGCTGCAAATGTTAACATCTCATCATGTATAGGACGAGATGCAACGAGAGAAGTGATTAAGTTGTAACCATCGAAGAACATTGGCCAGGAGCTATAGCACCATGTAAGAAACTTCCACTTTGAACTAATAATGAATACTTACGGAAGCTTGATAGGTTCAGATGGAGCTGACAGAGGAACGATATTTGCATCACGTGCGATGATCTCTTTCTTGAGCAATCTGCTTATGTGAGTTTACTGCTGAAGATTGTCGCAGTGGAAAAGAAAGGAAAAACTAACTTTGACCAATCAGGGTACTTGTTTCCTGCGATAATTAGAGTATTGATAGGCCTGGTGACCTTTTCAGGCTCGCTAAGCAGGTAAAACTCGGAAGCACCAAGGGACTTGGCTTCTTCCTCTTTCGCGACTGTAGTCGAGAAGACTACGGTTTCAAAACCAAGCTTGGCTGAGAATTGAATGGCGAGATGACCGAGACCACCAATTCCAATAATGCCGACTCGGTCTCCTGGCTTAGTACTGCTAGTAATTGCCGAGTAAACAGTTGCTCCGGCACATTGAAGTGGCGACGCGAACTCCGAGGCCAAGTTTTCTGGAATAGTGTGAAGATATGTTTCGAGTCCAACATCTGAATATGAATTAGTCCTGTGGCTTGTATAAGAGAATATTACGCGGAATACAATAATCTCCAAAAGTTCCCGTGTTGTGATCCTTTTCGCCATACGCGCTACGTTCGTAACAGTATTCATCTTGGCCTCTCAAGCAATAAGTGCAATGACCACAGCTCTATTCAAATGTCAGTGGCTACTAGACTGCGTAATTCATAATTGATTTTCTTACGTTTCTGATATATCCAGCACCAGCTCGGTCACCCACTTTGAATTGAGTTACCTCGCTTCCAATCTTTTCAACAACACCAACGCCTTCATGACCCAGAGCAACGCCTGTATCAAGAAAATGGAGATCTGTGCCACATAAGCTTGAATGGGTTATCTTGATGAGAACCTCCTTTGGTCCAAGATCAGCAGGGATTGGGAGAGGTGAAGTTTTGCCTGCTCCTCCAACACCACGATAGACGAAGCTTTCCATTTTGAGAGAGTTTTGGCGAAGAGCGAAGTATCAGTGGTAGGATGTAGATGAAATAGTGCTGAGATGATTGAAATTAACAAAAGAAGCTGCCCCTTATATAAGATTTATGGTACTGGAATTTCGTAGTAGAGTGATTATCAAAATTTCCAGACTTGAGAGCACGGGGATAAGAGCCACGCACTAGGAGAAGCCTACAACAGTGCTGAATAAGGCGGTACCTTACTAAATTTATCTTCATGATGTGGTACTTCCTCTGCCAGGCGCTATCAACGGCATGGTGCCGTGAAGGGGGACCAATCGATACAGTAAGTGATTGCATTGAGGGTGATTACTATCGAGGACAATGATTACTATTCAAGAGTGTCCAAACAAACGTTCCGAGAGTAACATGAGTTTGATGCAACTGACTTACTCATCATGATTAGGTAGGGAAGTAATACTAAACAAGAAATTGGTGGATTAAAAATTCCCATGCTCTTCTCCGAAAACTAGCATACATCACCGACACTGTAAAACCCGGGAAAATGCGATGGCGAAACTCACCTGAGTTGCTGCAGCGTCCTGCTGCACCCGTAAGTTCTAGCCTTAGACGATTCAGGCTGACTTTCGAAACTAACAGCTCGCACAAGCAATGTTATTTTCGGAAGGGTCTTCGGGAAGGAATTGAGTTTGCACTTGCTTGCATCCTGAGTGAGAGAGGATGTGGAAGAGAAAATCAAATAACAGGCGACTAAAAGCCTAAATATCAGTTCCAGCTAAATTAGCATATCAAAGCCTGAAGTATTAAGGCCTCAACCAGCAGCTGCAAACCCCCTTTTGCACTTTAAGCGAACCACCTCGTCTCGCAGCCACATACAGTATTTGTAATTTTCGAATTATTAGAGACCAATTATAATCCAAAGATTATCGCGTTTAGGAGCCTATGACGAAATCCACTTTGCAATTCACAAATATCAAGAATAAAGCTCTCCTGCCGGAGGAGCATGCTAAAAGATAGGCATAACTGAAGCGTCGCTCTTTGGACCGGACCATTCACATGCCAATAGTTATTATAAAAGGCATAAATTTTTTAAATATCATAAGCTGGGATCCCAAAGTCCCTGAGTCTTAACGCCGTTATCTCGCTGCCAAAATCTAGGCCTCTAAATCTGAAATTTGAGGCTTGCACATAGCAGAGCATATGGGCCGAAAACAGTGTACAGAAGAACAAAGAGGGGAGAATTTTAAGCAGTTTTTGTCATAACTTAGTTTACAGCGTGTATTTTCCACAAAAAAGAAGGGGTATAGTAGTAAATTAAAACAAAGACGAATGAGCCTTCACAATAAAGCATGGTACATGCGCCCAAATCAACTCCTTAAAGGGGGGGGGATCATTTGAAGCCTGGAAGCATGAGACAGAACAGTCACACTAAAGAAAGGGAAGGTTATCATATTTTCGTTAAAGGCAGGGCTCTAGTGAGGGATATAAAAAAACAAGAAAGGAGAATAGAACTCTGTCTCAGTTTGAATAACATGCTAGAACAATCAATAAACAGTACATGCTATCTCGATATAAATGCATTCTTTTTATTTCTAGTTGAAGTGTTATTTCAACCCCATTCTGTCTCACATTTTATCTTCGCCTAGTTTCATCAGTTCAAAAGCGCTCTATCAGCACCGCTTCGTGGGACTATCAAGATGTGTGTCCGAACAGAATATATTTATCTCAAGTGTGGGCATCAAGATTTGGGCATCAAGTGCTGTTTAGGTGCTGAAAGGTGCAACCTTGGTTGGGTTGACTGCCCTAATAGTGATAGACAAGACAAGATTGTTCGTGATTACTGTGATATGTGTAAGATTGAGATAGGGGAGAGACCCAAAACTAGGGTGAATATATGGTTCAGAATACCGTGGCGAGAAGAGAAGAGATGCTCTCTTCTTGACAGAAGTTAGAAGTGTGAACCTAAAAGAGCAAGTGATTCCGAATATGCTTTTAACAATTGTCAAGGGGTTTAGGTATTATGCCTTGCGCAAGGTATTAGAACAAGAATATAGAATAAGGGTTCTAGAGAATAAATACCAGAAAAATCATACTTATTTTCACACCTTTCAATCCAACTATGTTTACATGCCCTCTTTTCACTACAAACTCAACATAGAAGCCACCAAACTCTAGAAAATCTTCCTCTTTTCACTATACGTGCAAACCAATATCTAAGTCCTGAGTATATTTGATGGATCAGAGGGTTCTTCTACAATTGATGCAATTGATGCAATTGGACCTTGTGCCAGTGCTGAATATATTGGAATAACTGAATAACTAATAATAAGGAGTGGAGTTGAGAGATGGTAATCTCTCCAGCTGTTCTACGCTAAACTACAATAGGTAAGGCGTCATACCCTGAACTGACAATATTTGACTTGACAAGACGCGACTCGTCGTTACAACGTCGCCATCATATAAAATACCAAACCACGCAATGAAGGTATACAAGGAACTGCAACTTTAGCGGCAAGAGTTGCAGGGGGTTGGTCATTGCTTTCAATATGCATATTTGGAGCTACTTCATTTTTTCTAGGTGGGGTTTGGGAGGGCATCATCGAGAGGACAACAGAACTAAGCTTCTGGCGAGAATGCCATGGGCTTCCTTGCGGAAAATATGGGTATGACGAAGAATGGGAGTGATGGTAAGGCAATTCTAATTCTAAAATTGGTAGACCCACCGTGACCCTTGGTCTATTTGTTGTCTGGAAGACAAGATCATGAGGACGATGGTGGAGGATACATTGGAGGGCAATTCTTCAGGTTGTGAAATCTAACAAGACTCTGCCAGGCTGTTTCGTAAAACAGAAATAAAATATATTCCCAACGAAGAAGAAAACAGGAAGCTTGCCAACATTGAAATCTTTGAGTAACCTGAAACCAATTGTGATTGCGGATACAAGAATTTAAGAAGTTATCTGTTCCGAGCGTAAGATAAAGAACTTTCAAGCTTATACACGAACTTTCTTCCATAACTTACAATCTTCCTTGTCAGGATACTTTCACTGACTCTAAATCGAGGGCAATTCTACAGAACTCTGTTACATCTCAGTTTCGGCAGGATGTGCAAACTTAGAGTTAGAGACTACGAATGTAGATGTATCCGACTTCGACCAGAAGCATGCAAAAGCGCAATGATGTACCCTATTCCAGCCATGCGCTGTCCTGGTTTCCGACAAGAGAAAATATCGAAAAAGCGAAGGTGTGGGAGGTGTTTTCGAAGACGATGGTTTAGTTGGTTTTATGATGAGGTTTATACTTTTAATCCACCACCTCCTGCATGTGTAACAAATCCGAAAGAGAACATTGTACTATGGCCAAGTCAAACGGACCTAGGTGATGAGTAGCGTAAGGAGGTGAAATTTGGCTCGTTGGTTCAAACCTCGGAAGGTTGTTTTTTGTCACAAGGAAAGCTGGACCGTGTAGAAACGGAGGGGGCGTAATGCAAGCTTGAAGAAAATAACGTTAAGTGGTAAAAGGCTTTCCATTGAATAGAGGAATCTTGGTTTTTCAAGTACACATCCCATTGAAACCTCTTTTCCCGTGATGAAATATTAGACATCGGAAATCTCAACCCTCTAACTCCAAACGCACTCCCAGCCACCTCCCATGTGTACATATCATAACAACCTCCATCGACTACTCATTTCGTATTCACGCTTCTAAGCTTCCGCTCACAAGCCTATTGGTGTTTATAAAAGTCGGCTGGCTCCCCTCTATGTCCCTGCATGGGCTCGTTCGCGTAGCCACCAGCCATAAGAGGTGCCTGTACTCCCCCTTGATAAGGTGGGGGAATTTGCTGCGCTATTGCTGTTGGTGGTGGTGGTGGTTTGAAAGCTAAACCTGCACCTCCCATGCTGTGTACCTCGAGTGGTCTTGGGTATGGATCATCGTGGTCGAGTCCTCGTCCTGGAGCGTCTAACGGTCTGATTTCGTCATAACTCCCTCCAACGTCCATGATTTTCGTGCCTTGTCTTGCAGTGCGTCTTATTTTCTTCAAGCGGACAATGTAAAATGTGAGAATGCCGATTAGAAAGAGGACCCAGAATACGATGATGCCGATCAATAAAGGCCAGTTGATTTTGTAGGTGGTCACGTAGCTATTGCCGTCTGCATCACTTCCGAAGACCCAAGAAGCTGTCGTGGCAGCAGCTCTTTCTACAAAGACCGGGGAGAGATTTGGTGCCATGCTGAATGGTAAGATGCCAAATAACGATTGACAAATTGGCAATGAAGCAGACTGCGAAGTGGGAAAAAAATTGAAAAGAACTCTACTTTCGCAAATTGAAAAATAAAACGACTGACTATGACGATGGGGATGTCCAAAAGGAAAGACAGAAAGGTACATGAGGATTACATCAGAGAAGTTATATCAAAATTCCGACATGGCAACTAATCCCTGCCAGCACTGCCTGGAGCACTTGTCCAGACATAATTTACTCAGCTCTTGGCTTTTTGCGGGCACACACCTCACAGTCTGATTCGAAACTCGCTCGCGCCACAGCCCAAATTTAGGGTTGTAGGTCAGAAATTTCAAGCGATCTCATTCATCGACCACATCGTGGTGTGGGGAGGAATAAGGCGCAGGAGATAGCAAGGGAGAAAGTAAGGTAAGGGGAGTGGAGACAGTGTGCCTCCACGAGGTCGACCCCTGAAGGCTATGGAGAGGTCAGCCCCCGAAATTTGGCGGTTGACGGCCTCCTTTGGGGAATTCTCATATAAGCCTCAACGAGGTCGTACCCGAAAACACCTGAGTGGTCGGAAACTATGACCATAAGCTTGAAATTTAGATAAAACTGCTGACCTCATCACCATACTTTGGGTGCACCCATAGGGAAGGGTTGAGATAGTAGACGAATAACTTTCCGGATATAAATGCCCTACAAATCCTCATTGAAGAAGAAGACCGTAAATGAGAGTGGTGATTTTATAAAACTCTGATGAAGTTACAATGGAAAATCGTGCGTTCCAATGCCTTAGGTACAAGTTGCTAGGATTGTTCAGCTGCGCAAAGTCAGCCAAACGGTTTTCAGCCCTGGAAGACAGAAGATTTCATCAAAGCATCGTCAACCTATGCCGTCAAATCCCGCCAGTGGCTAGTGCAATTTTAAATATGTTGTCAGATTGATACCCACAGTTCCATGAAGACTGTGAAAGTATATTAAAATGTTGACGGAGTCTGAGAAATTTCTCCGTTTGTTTGGCCAGTTCATTGTAGAGCAGAAGTTCTACTAGAACTTGCTGGGCCTAGAAGAAGGAACACTCACCCCACAAAGGTGAAGCGCCCTTTACGAAAAACATAGTCGTTTCCACATCAGGGGGTTAGTTTAATGTTGTAGTTGTAGGCAAAGAGAATAAATGCGATTTACAAACTTTAGTTGCACCGAAGCCCCAGGCTTTCTCCCCCTGAGACATCGAAACACCGGGCTTCACTACCCCGCTATGACCCCACCATTTTGACCCTCTCATACTCTTAGTGATCACTTCAATGTACATGAGCTACTCCTTTGAATATAAAATTCATCCAGATCACAGATTTTGATTTGTGTACCCTCTTGTCATTAGAATCGTCATGCAGCTTTTTGAGATGAGCTAGGTGAATGCTGCGGCCACCGGAATTCCGTGTTGAGCTGATTACAGAGCAACTTTCGTAGTGAGAAATTGGGATATATTTTAGTAGTTTTCCTGCTTTCAGACCTCCCTTCCAAATACAGTACTTCACATCAAACTCTCTAATTCTCAAACCTCAATACAATCTCATTCGAGTTTATCAAAATGGTTCTTTCCCAGCTAATTCGTTTCACTCTCCCGTCCTCCGCCTCCACCTCAGCACCCGCCTTTCTCAAACTCCGAGAATTTATGAATACTTGTTCCGGAGTCAGAGAACAATACTTCGGTTACTCAATTCCCCCCATGAATTATACGAAAGATGAGATGCACTGGATAATCCGTAGGTCACTTCTAAGCTACTGAAATCTCTATGAAACGAAAAGATTACTAATGGTGTTTAGATTGGAATGATAAAAGCGATTTGTTATCAAATGGCGAGTGGAGAAAGCAGTTGAAGGAGCTGATTCACGGAGGTGCTAGATCACTTTTGTTCGAGCTCACTGAAGCGGAGTTGGTAGATTGGAGAACAGGATTGGAATCGCCTATTTGTGAATTCGTATGTTTATCGATCCCCCCAATATTCACTGAGAACAATCTAATTCATGCATAGGCGACGGTTCGCCTCTCAGATGTTGCCCCATTATCTGACGCGGAGTTGCAAAAATCCATGCATAAAACCTTCACAGATTGCTACTTTGCAGAGGGTTTTACCCGAGGGTGGTGGAAATATGCTTTGAATAGTAATAATCTTGAGCAACCATTGAGTGATGTGACAGAAGAACAAGAAGTAGGTGTGGAAGAGAGGAGGCTGGGAATGTACTGCCTTGGGTGGGAAACTATTGAGGTATGATTTTAACCCTAGGTTGTGAAGTGAATTGTGGTTGATAATAACGCCTAGCATCACCAAGCATACGCTAGAACTGCTTTGTTTGATGAGGAGATAGACAAGTTAAAGCCCTGGTTTGGGCCTGGTAGTAAGGGTTGGTATGTAAATTTCGCTAAGCATACATAAGAAAATATCTGTTTTGGATATATACCATAGATTACATTTTAGATTGAGGTAGCAGCCATCAATACAAAAGTCCCAAAGGCATCCAGATTCAAATACCAATCGTCAAGGTCTTCCCATCTTGGGTCATCAGAAGAACGCCCATTTTGTTGAAGAGTTACCATATCCCCATATGTTAGAGGTGGTCTACCATCTCTTGCTGAGGCCCATGCTGTATGTGCCTTTTCCCATTCCTCGGATGTTTTTGCTTCCCAGAGTGATTTATTAGCTGGAAGGGGAATCTGCCCGATTGAATTACAGACTTGATTGTCGGGGTGTGGCTCGACGTTAAATAGCATGTTAATGATGAAGAGAAGGCTAAATACTCTATCTATGTTAATGAACATATTTTGCGGACAAATAGAATAGAACTTACCGATTTCGTGATTCCATCAATACCCAGGCTTGCCACTCACTGAGAGTAGTTGAGGGGGAGGTGCTGAGGTAATTAGTGACCTCTATCTTTAAAGCAAGGGTCTAGGGGACAATCAGCATGGCTTTTAGAGTATCAAAGCATACCATACCATCATAGTAAATAGCAACTTCTCATCAAGGCTGCAACGAGGGCTATCATTGTCTGTGATAGCTAGTATGATATATAGTGCTACTGCTTGAAGACTTGCCATGAGGTCCCACACGTCCATTTGTTCGTACTATTATTCTTTTAATTAATCTCGCATTCTCACTTTTATCTAGATTTAGGTCCTTGAGAAGGGGATGGATTCAGTAATTAGATAAAGTTTGACCGTTAGTCCTGAAATACAACGTACCTGCTCGGTGAATCTATTCAAATCTAGGTCTATAGCCCGCCATACAGAAGCGCTAAGTTCCTTTGACTTTGACGAGTGGATCTGTACCATAGTTCTACAAATGTCAAGAGATTCAGCAGGTTGTGTTGGTTGAGTTTCAGTGGTGTTGGGGCGTGTGACGCAGAGATTCCTTAACGCACGAACATTTTGGTGGATGAAAAGCGGAAGGTTGTTTGACAGTAACACCCTGGGATATGATTTCAAAGTCTGCAGCAGGAAATCACCTCCGATCTGGGAGCCAAAGGATTGTTGCCTTCGTAGAAAGAGTGTTGAAAGTGGGGTCAGGTTTGACATTGGCTGCTTCCATACTATATTAGCTGTCACGAGATCTGTTGTTGCATGTGGAGATTCCCAGAAACCATTCGTAAAATTCGGGTCACAGCTGTAACCCAGTTAATAATAACCCCTCAATTGGCGACCCTAATAAAAATACCTGGTACTTATACCCAGTAATGTATCTACTTGTGTAGCATTGTGCGGCATGGCACGTACAAGAGCTGGGCCGGAAGAAATGTATTCATTTTCCGTCCTGTTTGGGATAAGACTGCCATTTATATGGACAACATCCTGATTAGAAGTGCTCCACTCTAGACTGGTTTCATGGTCCACGGGAATCAATGGCGCCTGGTCATTTGTAGATGTGGAAGCAACATAGGGCATCTCGAGAGGTTGGCTAGCTATAGAGTCATGCCAGGTTTCAACGTCAGATATTTCGTTGCTTATATAAACACTTCTAGCTCTGTTGACTGGATATTGAGTGCAATCTAAAGTTGAGGTTTTTCTTGGGTTTGTGTTGCTAGGAGGTTCGATTTGCGGTAACTGCAGAGATGCTGTATTTAATGGAACCTCGTCGTAGATGCATTCAACATTCTTAAGTTTGCAGCGCGAACACTGTGGTATTACCTGGTCACACCTCGTTCTTGCCTGTCTACATCTTGAACATGCCTTCTTCCGAGAATAAATGGGCTGTAATCGTTTCTGTCGGCAGTATAACACATGCCGATTTCTAGATAGCCCTATTTCATGGCTTAATCATCTATGTTCGTACACAAAGTGCACTTGGATTTTAAAGAGGCATATTTCGTGCTATCAACTCTGAAATTCACTTACTCTTCTCAAATTTTTTGTTACAAAAATTGCAGGAATATTCTTCACTTCTGCCATCTGTTTCCGGATTGGAGGCCACGGGATCTAGTGACGATAAGGACATCTTGAAGAGATCTCGTTGGATGAAAGTAAATGAAGGTGTAGTGGATCATCGAGAAATGCAATCGACAGCGGAACAGCGATGTCGAGACTAGAAGAAACAAATTCGGATATGACTTACTCTCAACACGGAATCGCGTGTCGAACCAGGAAGATGCTGCACAGTCAGCAGTGTCTTGGCGCCACCAACCTATGGGAGCCGAGATCAAGAGCGTCCTTGAAGTTGGTATCCCTTGTTGAAACATTGCCTCATGAAAATTCACAAAGGGACGAACAAACTTCAGCACAGTCAATTTGAAAATATTGCTGATCGGGACGGGCTTCCATGTCGACTGACAAATAAACCATGGTTTAGACGGTTGGTGGGAACTTTTGCTCATGCAACACTGCTGTACACGTACTCTCCCCAAGACCACTGCTAAAGGTAAGAACAACTTTCAAGAGTATAAAGTAAAAACATTTCTCTTAATATATTCTTCTGAATAAAACTCTACAAACACCATCATTTGACTTCACTCGACTTTAAGAATATCGGCGTCCTCCGTTCGGCCCATAACCAATATGACACTCCAATCAAAGCAATGGATTCTCTCAAACACTACTGGCTTTGATAATTTGAACATTCAGGTCGCTAGTATACCTCCACTTGGAGAGTATGACGTACTTGTCAAGATGAAGGCCATTTCTGTGAACCATCGCGATGCGGTTCTCGCAGTGGTATGTGTAAGAGAGATATCAAGGGGGCTTTGCAAGGAATAACACGGGAGTAATGAAACTCCGAGCTAATAGCTGTCTAGGGAGCCTACCCTTTGCCGGTTGTCAAGGGCATCGTGGCTGGATCCGATGGAGCAGGAGAAGTCATCGAGGTTGGAAGTCGAGTAGTTGAATTTAAGAAAGGAGATCGAGTTGCAACAACTTTCTACCAAGATCATACCTCGGGTCCTCTCAATCCAAGAGCAGTTACGACTAGCTTGGGTGCATTTAAGGACGGCTCATTCCGAGAATTCGCAGTGATTCCCCAATCTGGGCTGGCTCACACCCCCAAAAGTCTGAACTGGCGAGAAGCAAGCACACTTGGCACCGCTGCACTGACAGCTTGGAATGCACTTTACGGTGATAGGAAACTTATTGCGGGTGATACAGTCCTCGTTCAGGGAACAGGGGCAGTGAGCCTATTCGCCCTTCAAGTTAGTTGACCTAGTATTCTCATACATGTGGCCAAATTCATAGATGGAAGATTTCTAATGAATTTATTAGTTTGCAAAAGCTGCCGGAGCTACAGTGATCGCCACAACATCACTAGATGAAAAATTCGCCCTCTTGAAGGGTTTAGGGGCTGATCACATTATCAACTACAAGAAGAATCAAAACTGGGGTCAAACTGCGAAAGACATTAGCGTTAATGGTGAGGGAGTTGATATACTTCTGGACATTGGCGGTGGAAATACACTTCTGCAAAGCTTCAGCAGCATCAAGCTGGGAGGTGTTATAACGGTTATTGGCAACCTCGACGGACTCAATCCAATCGAGTGGCCAAGCGTGCTTCAGGCTTTGATGCATATGTGCTCTATTAGAGCGATTGCAGTTGGAAATCGAGCACAATTCTACGACATGGTCAAAGCTATCGACGCTAACGGTATCAAACCTATACTGGATAAGCACGTATTCAAGTTTGAGAGTATGGCAGAAGCCTACCAATACTTGGTACGTTTTCGCCCTCCTGGTAAGCAATTGCTAACTTTTTGTAGTGGGACCAAAAGCATTGTGGGAAGATTGTGATTGATATTGAGTAGATGCAGAGATTTTGATGCTAGAATTAAAATAAGACGAGAATTAAGGTTTTCTATCTGAGTGAATTGTTCTTTGTATTTACCTCAATTCGAAGGACGTTTGAGAGCAACTCTCAAAGAATGCCACTTGTTTTCAGTGAAGTCGAAATGATCATGTCAGGCATAAGCTTCAGGGGTAATTTCCATCAACAGTGGGGCATCCTAGCGCCTGCTCAGCGCTAACACTACTCACCGGAACGGTCCGCCAACTCTCTTTCCTCCCTCTTCACCAGCTCATGCACCTTCACTTCATTCACCCTCGGCGGCAGTCTCCCATGCGACACCTATCAAGGACACCGCGCCTCGCCGAAAAAAATTGAGTCATCTGTTTCGAGCTTTATCAGTGGTTGATGATGCGGCCTGAAGGCCGCAGCGGCATGGCCCCGCGATTCAACCTGGAACCGAAAACCAACATGTTTGCTGCTGTTCTTATAGGCCACTTCAACCATGCTCCTGTTTTGTGCAACTAGGCTTCGCAGATATCCTAGGAGACATAGCCACTAAGCATGATTCGACTTGCAGGTTTTCAGGCAGGTGGAAGTGTTATTTTTCTTTATTTGATTCCTTGAACCATATTTATTGTGTTAAGTGCGATTATTCGAAATGTCCTGTGTCCGCTTATCCTTCATTTTGAAAGCAGTTAGGTCCTTTTCATCATTCTCTCTAGTATATTTAGCATAAGAAATCTAGAGATTTTTTGGAGATGTCGAGAATAGAAGGCTCAATTCCAGTGATCATCAAGGATGAGGTAAGTATCATCATATAGAAAACTTTCTTAGAGTTGGTGGAATTAACACTCTATTTAGCGGAAGATCAAAGACACCTCTTCGTGGGCTTTAATTAGGTCACTCAGCTCAGTATGGAAAAGAAACAAACAAAACTCGATATCATCGTCCCAGCTATCGATACCAAATTGTGACTCGTCGAGGTCGCGGGCATCTACAGACTCGAGAGAATATAAGGCAGCACAGAATTCGAACGAAAATCCTCTTGCGGAAGTAGCTCAGGAGGTAGGGAACATTCAAAGTTCTGTTCCTGGGTTACAGGCCGAAGTGAATGTGAAGAAGCAGAGAAGGGAATGGGAAAAACTGGTCAGGGCTGCGAACGAGAATGACAAGAAAGGCGTTCTGTCGGAACTTCACATACCTGTGGATGATATACCTACCGAAAATACCTTCCCGGTGGACATTATTGCAATCCACGGCATCAATGGAAACTCGAAGACTACCTGGACCCATGACAATGGGGCTTTTTGGATTAGAGATTTCTTGCCAGATGAGTTTCCTGGGGCAAGGATATACACATATGGATATAATGCGAACATTTTTCATTCCCGTGGTACAGGAGATATTACTACCTTTGCGACTGATCTTTTGGAACAAATTGTTGATACTAGGGCGAAATTAGAGGTGAGTTTTGGAATAAGGTGAGACAGATCAGTCTCTAAGATACGATTCTAGGATCAGAAACGACCTATTATATTTATTTGTCATAGTATGGGCGGTCTTGTCATAAAACAGGTAACTGTTCTATCAATCGTCCACTCACATCTATTTCTAATTAGCGCAAGGCACTTGTTGAGGCCAGATTAAATCCAGAAAGATATTCAAATATGATGACGTCGACATCTGCAATATTCTTCATGGCAACACCACATCGCGGCTCGGATGATGCAGGTTTTGCAGGTGTAGTAACGGATATTTTGAATATAACATTGATCGCATCAGGAATGTCAAGATTCAAAGGAAGAAGTCGATCTGACCTGATTAAAGCTCTCAAAAAAGATTGCAAGGTTTTGAAGGACATTACAAGGCAATTTGTGCCTTTGACTGATGGCAAGATTAAGTTCTTCTGTTTCTTAGAGGAATTGAAGCTTAAAGGCATAGATAAACTGGTAAGTGAGGATAAACATTTCTTGTACTACATGATAAAACTGGAATTGCATACTGACCAACATTAAAGATTGTTAACGATGTGAGCGGTAAATTGAACGTCGCTGCTGAAATACCACCGATCCATATGGATGCAGATCATCGAAGCATTGTGCGATTCGACTCGAAGAAATGTCCGAATTACAGAAAGGTCCTAGCCAAAATGCACGAGGCTGTCAAACATGCTACGAATCGTCAGTTACAACAAAGATCTTAATGCGTTTGGCAATATCAAGCCCAATTGAGCTAACAGTCTCCCCAGCATGTTACAAAGCTATAGTAGAAGAAGATATCCGTAAGTATTTCTTATCATAAGGGCCCGTCTGCACCTCGGAGCTAAGCAAGGGTATAGCTTGTCTCCAATCCCTCGCCTTTAAGTCCATGATAGACCGTAAACTCGAGGCAGATCGCGCCCATCCCACCACCTGTGCCTGGATTCTCAAACATTCACACTTCATAACATGGCAGAAATCGACTCGAGGCCTGCTATGGATAAAGGGTCATCCAGGTACGGGAAAATCGACGATGATGGCATTTATTCATCGTAGACTGACGTCGGAGCACACTAAAACGGCTCGCATTGATTTCTTCTTCACTCGAAGGGGAGAAGAGTTGCAAAGATCCCCACTTGGCATGTTTCGTTCATTGCTGCATCAGTTGTATAGACAATCACTTATTGCTAGAGAACTGATTTACCAAGCCTTCGACGAAAAGCGGAGGAACTTCGGCGGACACGGAACAGAATGGGACTGGCAAACCCATGAGCTCAAGCAACTCTTAACAAGCGTGGTTAAAAAAGTTGCTCGAAAAAGAGAAATCACGATCTTCGTTGATGCACTCGATGAAGCTGTTGATGAATCAGACAACAAGGTTGCAGAGCAACTCGTGGAATATTTCCACACTTTGAACGATCTTCCTGTAGATGAGGGATTTGTAGGTGGAATTAAAATTTGTATCTCATGCCGCCACTACCCCGTAGTTGGCAGTCTAGGCCCCGGCGCCTCCATCGTTATGGAGGATGAAAATCGCCGTGATCTATGGCAATTCGTCCACGACCGTCTTTCATCTGAAGTCGCACATTGGTATTCTGAGCCCCCGGATGTTGGGCAAAGACTTGTTAACACTATTGTGGATAAGGCAGCTGGTGTATTTCTCTGGGCTGCTTTGCGAGTGCCGAAAATTGTGAAGAGTTTGAATGATGGGAGTGTTTCGATCCAGAAGATTAGTATGGTTGTAGAAGGTGAATCAAAGGAGTTGTTTGCTCTTTATGAAACTATTTTTGCGAATGATGTTCCTGAGACGCAACGGGCTAATGCGTTGCTATTCTTGCAGTGGGTGTGCTTTGCTCAGAGACCGTTGACTCTAGCTGAGTTGCGGTTTGCAATCGCCAGCGATGAAGATGAAGCGTGGTCCGGCGCGTGCTTTGAGGATTCTGCAGACTTCGTAGAATCGGACACTCGTATGGCGAGGTTGACCAAGAGCCTGTCTGGTGGTCTTGCTGAAGTAAAGTCTTCGGAGAAGATCACGACTGTCCAATTTGTGCACGAAACCGTAAATGATTTCCTTCGTTCTCGAGGGCTCAAGTTCATTGCGATCTTGTCAATAACAGAACGGAAGATGTACAGTCACAATGTTGTAGGAAGAAGCGAAAGTAGGCTTTCCAATTCCTGCCTCAATTATATAATGAAAAGGCAGATAGAAGAAATGACTGGCGAATGGCTGGACGGGGGTGACACGCAACCAATATTTCTCGACTACGCGACTAGACACTGGGCTGGCCATGCGCGAAAAGCTGAAGAACGAGGGGTACAGCAAACCCACATTATCTCACTCTTCGACTCATCACCAGAACTTCTGGAGCTCTGGATCAAGGTATATAAGAGGCTTGATAAACAAAGCTTCCAGCGCCCGTTACGTGATTCTACGTTGCTTCATATAGCCGCGGCCTCAAATCTCTATAGTGTCGTCCATGCGCTGCTTAAATCTGGAGCCTCTGTGCAAAAGAGAGATGAATTTGGAAATACCGCACTACACCTTGCCGTCTTTTACGGCTATGAGAATATCACGACTCTTCTGCTTGACTACAATGCAGGAATAGAAGTTAAGACTAAGAGTTACAGCACACCACTCGAGCTCGCTGCCGCAAATGGACACGAAGGACTTGTAAAGCTGCTGCTAAAAAGAGGTGCAGATGTTAACCAGGAGACTGAATACGAAGGCTCTGCTCTTCAGGCTGCTTGTGCAAAAGGGAATTTCAGTCTCGTCAAAATCCTACTCGGCAATGGCGCCGATCTCAATGCTCGAGGAGGGACTAATTTCACTACTCATGGCTCAGTTACTGCTCTCCAAGCGGCTGTATACGCAGAAAACGGGAAGCTGGTGAAGTTTCTCCTACAGAAAGGTGCTGATGTGCACATACAAGGAGGGTATTATGGAAATGCGTTGCAGATCGCAGCATACAGAGGCCACACGGACATTATCGACATGCTACTAGAAGTAGGCGCGGATATCAATGCTCAAGGTGGATATTGGGGTAATGCCTTACAAGCAGCTGGCGCATATTATGGTCGACTAGACCTTATCAAATACTTTTTGCAACGAGGCGCCTTTATAAATGCAGAAGGGGGACGGTTTGGGACTGTCTTACAAGCTGTTGCAAGCCACCCTGACCATGAAAAGATAATCCAGTACCTCATTGACGAAGGCGCCGACGTCAACGCGCAAGGTGGCGAATTCGGGAATCCCCTTCTCGCTGCCATTAGTGCAGGCACTGAAGAATCGCTTCGAATACTGCTTAACAACGGAGCTCGCATGGACGTACAAGGAGGGCAACACGGAAATGTTCTTCAGGCTGCTGTTTGGAGTAGCAATAAAGAACTTGTGAAAATGTTTCTTGATCAAGGCATCGACGTGAATATACGAGGTGGAGAATTTGGGACAGCTTTGCAGGCAGCAATGATGCGAAGTCAAGCTATTGCAGAGTTGCTCTTAGACTATGGAGCAGATGTTAATGCAACTGGCGGTACACATCACAATGCTCTAAACGCAGCTATATTCTTCAACAGGGCCGATCATGTTAGGCTACTCTTGAACCGAGGTGCTGAAGTTAATAGTATCAAAGGTGGACACGCTTGCGCACTTCAGAGAGCTGCGAAACGAGGACGGTTGGAAATCGTACAGACTCTGTTATGTCATGGGGCTGATATTAATTTGATGAGCGGACTGTGTAGCAGTCCTCTTCAGGCAGCTGCATCAGAAGGCCACCAGGCTATCGTTGAGCTTCTGCTAGACAGTGGTGCTGATATTGACCTTCATACCAGTACGTTCGGCAGTGCACTGCAAACGGCTGCCTTGCATGGCCATAAGAAGATTGTGGAACTCTTATTGGAAAGAGGGGCAGATGCCGATCTAGAGAGTGGTGTATATGGTAATGCCCTCCAGGTTGCGAAAGGGAATAAGTCTATCACTAGACTATTATTAGCACATGGTGCTAAAACTAGAGATAGTATTGAGGTAAGCGATCTTCTAAAGGATCTGAATAACTAAGTTCCAGGACCTGCAAGCTATATTCGTGAATTTAAAATTTGCTCAGACTCCATTGTTTGTGCTGATCTTTGAATGTTCAAAAGTTGGTCTTTGGCTTAAAAGAAAGAGGGTAATCGTGAAAATTTGAAGAGCAGGAATGTTAGAAAAAGCCCTAGCGCAGTGCCACGGGGTTATGAAGCTCGTTCACTAATATTGTGTTGCTAAATAAGCTTGAATCGATGAGGCAGACATTGCATGTTTCATATGGTGGAGTTCAAAGCCTTACCTAACCATACTTGTTCTGTCAGATCGGTCACCTGATCGTGAGTAAGTATGAAGGTTCACATCTTGATTCGACTCGTATAGAATACCCCACGTCTGGAGTGACGTTCAAGCAGGCTTCAGCTTCATAATAGCGCCTCTAGCAACGCTAGCGAACTTCGCTCTCCACCTCCAGCTACTTTGAAGTACACCTAGACCGCAGCACAGCTCAGCCTCGTGTTTTGCATCGGCACAAAATGTAGTTGAAGAATTGCGTTACCTGAACGGCGAACTGATGTGATGCACACCGCTCGCCGCAGAGAAGCAGAGCCGTGATGCTGTGGATGAGACGCAATCCGTATCGGCATGTCGGCGGTCCATGGATACGCAAAAGGCATTGTGGCGTTGGGTGTCGACGAGCTGGCTCACTTGTCTCGAACTATGCCTCATGAGCCGTCAAGGGAGAGTCTCGATCTGCGCATCACCTAAATCGTCTGATTTCAGCCCATTCTAGGACGCAATTCCTTCGTTGTCAAAGCCTTAGAGTGCTACACGGATTCACATCACAATTTCTAAGGGTTTCGTCAGAGCGTCTTCACCAAGTAGTCTTGGGTGGGCTTGTAGCTCTCCAGAGCCCAGCATCTCTTGTAAGATTCCAAAAATACACCAGCCGCCGCCTACAGGGCACCAGCAGCGCGCCATTTTGTGATGCGGCAATATGCTAAACTTCCGCTCAGCTCTAGGCCTATCAGCACTCGTGAAAGTTGCCGACTTGTGGCTCAGCAGCGGTGGTGATCCCTGAAATCCGCTGGCTCAATGTTGCTTGAGGGTCGCAGGCGTTCCTGGAGCTGTCTCTTCTGGAGGGGCCTTTAGAGATTAGCTTCCATCCGATCGCTAGAGTAGTGCTGACCAGCTGGCTGCAGCCACTTTTGCAGTGAAAGAGAAACCCTTACGAACCTCTTTGTGTATTTCTTTATCTTTTGCAACTGCCCGTTCTAACAGCCGCCCACGACGTATACTAGCAGTTTAATTATATACTTAGATACCTCAAGTTGTGCCGATCGCCAACGCCCGAATGGACGAAGCGCAGCAATCCTTGCTCAAGACACACCCCCAAGATCACGAGTCGGGGGCCCAATTTACAGACATGAGTGTATGTGCATTGTTTCAACCACCCTTCGCGCGTTTCGACCATCTGTCACAGATTCCCTCTCCTCTCTTCACTGTCTTCATTGGGACTCTTCTCGTACCTTGACAACCTAAACACAAGAAAGTTTCTCTGGAAGAACTTTGCTAACAACAATAATCATGTCGCAGTACGGTCAAGGGTCAGTTTACCCCTTTCAGCCTCACGATGCAATTTTCGCTCCTCGATGATTGCGACCGATAGTCTTCGGGACATGATACAATTATACAATAGCAGGATACTGACTTGAGTGACGAGTAGATATGGTCGCCAGAACCCTTATGATCAGAGAGGAGGCAACTCGCCAGCACAAGGAGGATTCAACTCGCCTGGCTATGGAGCTCCTGCGATGGGGCGGGACGACTATGGTATGGTGTCGGACGCAATACGCCGTCAAGATGAATACTAACGTCTTCCAGCAGGTCAAAATGTTGAGATGGCATCACTCACGCAGAATGGCTCCCAATTCGCCCGTGCAGACCCAAACGCGATCCTGAACGAGTGTCGCGAGATTGACCGCGCCATTCAGCATGTTGAGGATGTCGACCTACGTGAATTGAAGACTCTTCAATCATCAATCTTGAACAACCCAGACCCCTCTGCCTCCACCTCTCAGCTCGACAACAAGTCTGCCGAGATCATGAACTCATATCGTGCATTGGTTGGTAGGCTCAAGGCCATCAAGTCGCAACCAGAGTCTGGATCACCCAAGAATGCTCCTCAAGTCGGAAAGATAGATCGCAGTTTGAAAGCTGCAATGAACTCATACCAGAAAATCGACGTAGAGTTTACAAAGAGATTACAGGAACAGATGGCTCGCCAGTATCGTATTGTTCGACCAGATGCATCTGAGGCTGAGGTTCGTGAGGCTGTCGAGGATACTAGCCAACAGCAGGTTTTCTCTCAAGCACTCCTCCAAGGTGATCGACGAGGACAAAGTCAGTCGGCTCTGAGGGCAGTACAGAGTCGACACGATGAAATCCAGAAGATTGAGAGACAGATGATTGAACTTGCAGAGTTGTTCCAAGATATGGAGAATTTGGTTGTGCAACAAGAGGTGGCTGTTACCAACATTGAAATGAAGGGTGAGGAAGTTGTAGAGAACATGGACAAGGGCAACGAGCAAATCGGAGTTGCTATTAAGAGTGCCAAAAACGCTCGCAAATGGAAATGGTGGTGCTTGGGCATAACAAGTATGGCTTCACCAACATTCCCGTGTATGCATCGATCTCTACTAACTTTTTATAGTCCTTATTATTGCCATTATTGTTATTGTCGTCCTTATATACAAGTTCGTTATCCTGGATGGTGGAAAGAAGGCGACTGGCCAAGCCAAGCGTTTCGTCCTTCCTGGTGCAGAACACCGAGTTATTTCTGGTCAGGAATGGTCTCCTCCCACCAATAAAATCATGATTCCAGGCGTCGATTTTGATCCAAACAGCAAGCCCGTAGTCCCAGGAGCGGAATGGACTGGCAACTCTCGAAAAGCACGAAGCTTCCAAGCATAATCCGATAAAAGTTGATTTGGCGCGCATGTATATCCCATGTTCAGGATGATAGCTCGGCACCGCTGTTGCATGCATACTTTGCCTTGCCTTTTTCTTGTACAGGCGCATTTCCAGGCGTTTATTGTGTTTTCGCATTTGTTCGTTGTCTCGTTTGTTTGTGTACTTGAGCCGACAGCTCCTAGCAGACGGAGCAATTTTCCTATCTGTAGAATACCACTCTTTTTGTTTTTACTGTCTATCTGTTGATTTGGAGGAAGGTATGAGAGGGAGCAGAAGATGTTGGAGGCCGAGGGAATCGAGACTTGCGAGTCAAGGGTTTATTACTTCCTTTCTTATAGACAGAGAAGTGTCTAGCGAAAGGTGTTCAAATATATAGAAACGTTTAATGTCAATTTTCGTTTCGAAGATATATTAGAACCTACGGTATGTTAAGGAGATACTCTGCATATGATAAAGCTACCACATTCCTCATCCCCCCCCCCCAAAATAAACCAACCTTTAATTCTTGCCTACATCCAAGTGGCCGTAATGTACCCTCTATAGCACTCTAGTTTGAGACATTTTGCTCTGCCGCACATTAGTCAACAGCAAAATTATTTCAATGGACTACCAAGAGTGCTTTAACAGAAAATATCGTAGAAGCGAAAGCATTCCTGTACAACAGTACAAAAGTGAGGCCGAGTTCAATATGGCGTCTTGATGTCTTGCAACAAAAAGGCCTAGCCTCATCATTGATAGTCCTGTTAAACCCAGTTCATTGCCCACTTTTTTATTCTAACCTGAGTCTTGCTCAGGTACTATGGAGTTCCATTTGTTGTGGGAATATTTGTGTCAATAGAGGATGTTCTTCCAACACGGTCGATCTAGCGATAGCTACAGCCATGTACTCTAACTACTGTTCTGCGGCAATGGCCGGCAATGCACTCGTAAACTTCCAGTTATAGCAACAGGAAGTTTCTCAGCGACAGGTAGCTTAGTAACACAAACGGTCGTTACAACAGTGATCAGCTCAACGACTTCTGGAAGCCCCGTTAGTGAGTACCTATCACCACTCAGCCTTGTCGCTGCTCTCCTCGCTGCCTGCCTACCCCTTCTCTGAGGCTTGCAAACGCTCAGGAGCACCCGCAAATTTGGTTGCTGACCTCTCACCAGGTCCAACGATGCCTCCTCCCTCCTCTAGGTTTATCACCTCACCTTCCACCACCTCCACAAAAACAACGACCCTCTACTTGGTCACCACGATCCGTTCTCCTATGGACTCCACAGCTACACCATCAAAGTCAGGACTGAGTCTATCAGATAAGATTGCTCTTGGGGTAGGAATTGGTATTGGAGTACCGACCTTCATTGTTACGGCTGTGGCTTGTTGTATTGCTCCGAGGAGATGATATCTTGGCAGTTAGTTGGATGCAAATATGGCCCTTTATATATGGAAACACGAATAGATAGATAGATAGATATATACCACCTGTCAAGGGCAAAGAAGGATGATGTTAAGCTGAGAGCATGGCTACAAATACGAAGAGGTTAGCTTTCAGAAAAGGTTGTAATATTTCATGGTATATTAGAGATTTAGCTCTAGAAACAAAGCTAAAACATTCCTTCCTTATGCTTATTCAAACCAAAAACTTCTAGTTGTGTATGTGAACCAAGTGGCGTCATTTACTCTTTCCTATCTCTTGAGGGGGGGGCGCTATCTCTCTGATAGCAACAGTAGTAGGTGCCTCCCACACTTCGATTTCTTTCCTGCGTTCAGCGTGGTACTGTCGAGTACAATACCACGAACTTCAGTGCCACGCTAAATTTCACTTCTCACCTCGCAAGATCCAACCACTTCTACATCAAAACCAAACATACCCTCTTCCTCCATTAGCAGCTCATCCCCTAATGAGACCGCTACCTCATTATTGAATGTTAAATGTGAGGTGATTGTGGCCATGTATCCTAGGGAGGTTAGACCAATCACTTATTCAAATTTCGCGTTATGTTGCCATGTGCAGTTAAATACTAGTCAATGCTAATTAGCATTCATTATGGCCTGTACGAAGGAGGCATATGTAACCCTAGCATACTTATTCATTACTCAGATGACCGTCCCTCAAAATGAAACTAGACCTTTGACCCTGAAGGTTTACACCTCAACATATATAGAAACCTCGGCGTATGTTAAATAAAATATGTCGATCACTACAATCTAAGACACTTGTATATTAATGTAGCGCTTTAAAATACACCAGCTCAGCACAAGTGAATAAAATATTCCTCACTAGATCTAAGCCGTGAATATGTAAAGAGCTCAATGCCATACTTTTTCAGGGCGAGGAAGGTGAGAAAATTTATATCAACTTTTATGTTAAAAATTGGAGAACAAAAATAAAAGGCTCCTTTAAATTTTGCTGAAAAAAAATCTCTTTCTGAAGGGAAGCTTTTAGACTTGATCAAAATCCTGAAGATGACCATTGGCATTCAAATAAATTTCAATTTGAAAAGTTATTCACTGAGCGGGTGAATAACTTCTAGCGTTTCCATAAAGCAATATAAATTGACCACATCTCTAGAAAATCCTTCTCCTTAAGAAAACAGTCTGCCTCCAATCCAGTGCATAGAGGATCCTTGCCTTTGCCTGATTCATCAGGTGCACTAGATATGTCTGCTGTCACGCCGAGCACACGTTTATTTCCTTGTCTTGCTGTCGTTGACACCTTTCCTTTGTCTCCCCAAATTGATCAAATAGCTACGATAAATACAATTCTGCCCCCCTCCTAAAGTAAAGAACAAAGACTACGTAGTTAGGCTCTGCAATAGAAAGTGATATTTATTCAGCGTAAAAGCTGCATACTAATAGAGTCTGTCGAGCAAAACCGGCCACTTATGTTATTTTAATGTTCAATGGAGAATCAAAGAAGAACTTGAAAATCATAGGGTTCTTGATCACAGAAAATGGTTATTACTACTTGCTTTTAACATTCACTAATTCTCATACAAAATGTCACGGCTCATTAAGCTAAGAGCTCAACACATCAATACTGCTATCGATGAAGATGAACAAGCTCTTGACTACAGTAGATTACTTGTCGCACATTGAATTTCATCTTGTTATTTCTGGGTTCCCAGAAGAGAACAGATTAAAGATTAAGAGGCAATGTTTTGGCTATTAACCTGTAGGAAGAGAACATTTTATTGCTGTCATTTCTACGGAAGTGTTATCAGCCACAATTCACTTATTACACCCGTGATAACATACAGTGGCCGACAAAGTAGTCTCAGATACATATTTTCAAAAGATCTCGTACCCTTTCAGTGTTTCACACATTGTAGATGAGAAGGAGTTTACTGAGAGAGTACCGTCTCGTAATTTCAGAAGTGCAAAGTAATGGATGTTGGCTTCCTGTCTTACATTTCAGATTTTGAATAATATATAAGTGCAGGGCACTGTACAGGTACAAATTCTCGGTAAGTGTTTTCGTACAGGAGTAGCTTGATGTTAATACTAGATCTGAGTCTCTTTTTGGTATCTTTCTTTTCCACCTCACTTCTATCTCGAGAAGTAAATATATATGAAACACTCTTGATAAGTCCTTGAAATGATAAAAATTTAGTTTTGCATCGTCGCCATTCTGAAAGTCGGGTATAATTCCTTTTAAAATGATGAGAGATTATACCTTAAATTGAGGTTGAGGAATTATCTTGTCAAAAGACGAGTTTAAGAGACGAAGCACGTTATTGCTGTTATGCTGAATCCTGTGTTAAAAAAATCATACCAGGCATTGAACTAGGCATAATAGATAAGCATATAAATTAACTAAGAGATACATTCCTGTATCTCTTGAGTTACAAGCGACTTTTTTTTTATACGATAGCAAGCATGCCAAAGCCGTCCTCTGGAATACCCGACACCTTAATATTGCCGGAACGATGTTGAAGAAGATTTAGTTTAGTAGGCAAAGCGAGGGGCATTGGCCCCTTTATATTCCTAATGATGGTAGATTAATAATTTGAGGTGCGATTTCCTGGTTTCTTGACGTAGGGGGCTCTCCGTTTCAAGATAGCATTTTTGTCAATTTTCAATTCACTTCCAAGTAACCATTTCCCACTAGTTGAAACATTCTCTATCCCTCAGGTCACAGCTTGAAAAGCAGTGTACAATTCATTCTCAGCATCTATTATTCGCTCTGCAGCCATCGAGAGATTCATGTTTTAAAAAAGCAGAGAGAAGCGTCCTGCGGCTTTCATTCACATCCTTAGAATGTTATTCTTTGTTGCTTAGGGGTTTCGTGGCCTCCAAGAGCCATTTCTATCTCGGAGAACTGCTGAAATCATCCCAGTACCTGTAGTAGATCCCTACCGAACACCTCACTATATGCTAACCTGTATGCGCCGTTATCACCCATAAAACACCCAATATCCAAACGCTTATTCCTAAAGCCATGAAATATCAAGGCTCAAGCTCCATCAACCCTCTCTCCAACAACCTTCCTCAAAATTCCCATCTTCCTATCAAATCCCTCAAGCAACTCCCTCATCTCATCCTCCCCCATTCCCAACCCACCACTCTCCCTCTCCTTCTCCTTCTCCCTCCCACCGCTAGCATCTTCCTCCTCCACCAAACTCTCCACTCCCACCCCCTCAATCCTCAACATCATTCCCCCACCCCCATTTTCTGCTTCTGAAGAATCATCCCCTTCAAATGTCGGTGCTTTCTCAATGCCTGCCTGTAATACTTGCCATTTACCTGATACACTATTCACACCTGTTACCTCTGTACCGGTCTCATTGATATCGACTATTATTACTCTTTCATCTCTTTCTTTCTCTTTTCTCGTGCTAAGTTTGGTATTCTTGAATGTTGTAGATGAACTAGAACTTCGAGATGTATTACTTCTTTCCATTTCTCTTGAATTTGAAGGTGATGCCTTAGCAGATCTTGATTGTGTAGACATCGAAGTAAGCAATGATTGGGTGAGCACCTCACTAACATCATCATCACTAAATAGGTAATGTACCCTTCTTGGGTGGCTTGTGCTTGTTCCCTTGCTCGCTTTATCATCTACCAACACGAAAAAAGGCACAAAATTCGACGGTTGAACTGGCATCTGGAGATGTTGCTGACTATCGTTTCCTTCTTGTGAGGCGGAGGGATCTCCTTGGGCAGTCATGTATAGGAGACGCGATTCATTTGTTGTGCTTGTCATAAGAGTTGGGAGGGTTCGTAATGGCGAGGGTAAGGGTGGTGGAGGCATAGACTGTTTGTCTTTGTCTTTGTCTTTATCTATGTCTTTCTCTTCTTCGGAATCGGTGGGGGCGGGTTTGGAAACATCGCGTGATTGTTCGGAAGGAGGGGAGGAAGTGGTGGATGGGAATGGCTCGGTTTGAGGTGGTTCGGCTGAGGGTGGATCTTTGCCTGGTTGTGGCGAGGGAGGTATCGATGGCGGTGGTGTCATTGTGTGTTACATTGATTATAAGTGGAAGGGGATTTGGTGATTCATTTGGATATGTTGGCGGGTTGGATGAGGTGGTGTGGTGGATGTCTGGAAATGTTGAATAGTGAGGAAAGCGGACAAGGCTGAAGCGGCACGATAAGGTTGAGGAAAGAAGCTTATCGCACGTGATCTATGCTATAAGCAGCATATCCAAGGTTGTGATGAGTTATTGCTTATACTGGGCTGGGTTGTTTTAGATGCCGTAGATCTTCCTAATTTATTCACATGAGAAGTTTGGAGACAAATAGAAGTTAATCTATTCAAAGGAGGAAACTTTGATTTCAGATGAAGTTCATAAACCAGAGGCAAATTATACTTCATACCAAGTAAAATATAGGATATTCGTAAATCGTTAAAAGTCACGTCCATTGTTTGTTCTGTCTACCTAATAGAGAAGGTTATACCATTTATCCTTTTTGGTAGCTACTCCTGAACGCCAGAGAATCCAGAGTCAAAAATATACATGTGCCAAATGGTATACCCTTATGCCTAATCTCCACCCTCGCTAATATCAAATAATCAAAGTAGATTGTTCATATCACAGTACAAGTCCCCCTAGACCCATCATGGCAAGAGCTGTAAATCCAACCAAGACTCTTGACCAGGCAAAAGGCTCCGGGTGTATTCCGGCAGCGCTCTTCTTTGTACCTGTAGCGGCAAACCCGCTCGCTGCGGCAAGGCCAGTAGCGGTTGGGTTGTATGTTGCAGAAGTAAGAGAACCGCTGCCAGTAGCAGTAGCACCAACCTTTGGATTGCCGGAAGCAGTTTGGGTGACAGCGGCTTCGTTCGGCGCTGAAGTTGCTGAAGGAATGGGTGCTCCTGAACTTGCGAATGGTACAATGTTGGCGCTGGAAACATTAAATCTTGTGTTTGCAAGAGCAATTCGGTTGTTGACCAAGTCATATACAACATATGCAGATCGCAGGAAGGTGTCTCCAAGTAAAATTGGGAGATCTCCGGCGGCTTGAATTCCAAGCTGGCATGCTGTTTGACCATTGTTATATTTGGGAGTCTGACCATTGGTGAGAGTCAAAGGCATGACGAGCTCAGAAACCTGAACGCTAATAGTTGGGCCCCCTACCCCACCAAATCCATAATTGAGACTTCCGTTGACGTTTGCAAGAGCGCATGGCACAATGGTGGCGCCAAGTTGGCGGTAATAGGTCGCTCCAAGTTCCTGAAAAACTACTGCTGCAAGGTTATCTGGGAGGAGAGTAATAGTGGTTCCAGAATCCAAAATTGCTGGAACAGCAAAGCTTGAGGAGGTTAACTGGTCTGTACCAGACTTGCTAGTAGCTGAAAGCGAGGTGAATGCCACTGTAAATGAGGTGACCCGTCTGGAGCGTGAGCTTGCATAGACATTGACAGACATCAAATTACCCATATATTTGGCTGTATCAATGCCACCGAAGAGAACCGAGCCCGTACTAGATTCTATGATCTTATTAGTGTATCTCAACAAATCTTAGAAGGTAACCTACCCAGATCATTCAGCCACAGACTGTAGGCCTCTGTGTTGATAACCCCTTGGTCCACCAAAGCATTTGGTAGATTGGCGTATATCGTGCCGTTTCCAGTCTCCACATTTGCTTCTGAGTTGTTGTATCCAATACCCATGATACCTTGGCCAATAGTTCCGTCGGTAGCTAAACCCATCTGGAAACTCTTGATTGTTGCACCCCCAATGGAAAAGGTATCCTGGAAATAATCACCTGTTGATCCAGTTCCATCAACATATGAGATATTGAATCCGTTCTGTTCGACATCTAAGAAGGTTGAAGATGCGCGTGAATTAACTAGTAAATGTTGTCAATCTCAGTCTGCAAACCTTGCACTTGGGGGTCTACGTACAAGTTCCTCCATCACATCCGCCACCCGAGGAAACTGGCTGACTACAGATTTGAAGAGAACTTGACGGTACCCAAACGTCCGAAGAACCTGTATCGATTTGAACCTGCAGAGTCTGCCCAGGTGTGCCTATGGTGATATTCGCCTCATATAGCCCCGCCTGCAAGTCATTAAAGAGCCCTGCGGTTACAGTTCCAGCTCTCGCCTCCAATCCTCTGCTTGCAAGTTGGTTCTCAAGTTGTCGACGTCGGAGTTGCGATTCATGTACTATTGGATTTCGTGCAATATCCATCTGCAGTGTATTCGCAGAAGCCAGAGAAGCTATGGAAGCCCCAATTATGAGGGTATTGAAGATCGGTGCCATAATTAGATAGTGGGAGAGTTGGTGGTTCAAAAGTCTCAGCCAAGGCCGCAAAGAGGTCGAGACGTGGAAGGTTGCGATAACCCACACCGTGAGTGAACTGCAGATGTAAAATTCCCGTTGTGCGAAAGCTAGTGGATGGTGACGATGGTGATGTAAATAAGCTTTAAATCATCGAGCGAAGGAGCTGCGATGACGATGGTGGACAGCGGAAGGGCGGAGTCTGGAATCACTAGGTTTAGTAGTATGCCGAGAGCACTAAATCCTTCCAAGTCCCCTCGTATCGATTCGTTTAGGCAGCTTGATGGACAAAGAAAACAGTAAACATTCAATATGAGAAATGAATGGCTTGGCAAGAGACGTCGCAATGTTTTGAAAGGAATGAGATTGTGTTCGAAGGTCAAAGTTCAGAGTCTCGTCTCTTTCGGCTGGCTATGTTGGAAAGACCCCTGTCTCAGTTGATCTTGTTTGAGATGATGCCCTGAATGCAGGAAGCGCCTTGCCCCTAGCTCGTACTCCTCGCCACATTTAGTGGCCAGCATTTCAGGGTTCACCAAAAAGTGCATGTATCCAATTGTGTTTCGTCCTTTGTTTGTCACTCACGCTTGATTGGCAAAGGTCGTATTCTCTGCATCTGAGGTGTGCCAAGACACGTAATCTAATACAGCGCAGTAGAAATAGTATGACTGAAAGTATTTCCTGAGAACGGCAAACTCGGGACCCCGGATCTCCGCCGCTTTGAGCCGATTCAGGTCCCGACGCCACCAGAAAATGCTTGGCTGGAGACCCAGCAAGGCCAAGCTTTTCACTACTTTCAAGCTTCACTCAACGTCCGTAAACTCCCCGTTAATCCTCCCATTTCCATTTTACGCCTCACAACTCAAGCCATGGAATCTTCCGATGTCAGCAAGCTAAACAAGCTTTGCGGCTACAGGCAAGGTCTTTGGAATCTGCATGAGCGAACCAATTTCAGCCAGTGACATGTTTGAGGAAACGGTACACAGCTGGTGAGTGGTGGCAGTGCTAACTAAACCAAGGTCGGGCAACGATCTGGTTTCGGAACCCTCGAGGTATGGCGGCACAACCCAGGCGTCCAAAAAGGCTTGTCATCTTTTCTTTGAGCTTGTGTTCGGGGCTCTAGGAGGGCCTTGGAATCGCATCTCATCTTAGATTTATGTGATCGTGGGAGTCTCACGTGCTCTGGTTCTTCCGAGATCTAAAACCATTGTTGAGTTTACTTCAATCACGCTTAATATTGGGATCCTTTTACGATTTCATTTTCTCATATGGTTCTTTTTATTTAATGCTATTGCTCTACACTTCAGTATTTCGAGTAGTGCTCAGCTGGAAACAAGGATTCTGGGACTCCACTTACCTTCACATTGAGAATCTGGTTGTTTTCGTACCACCATGGATTTGGGATCCATGTTATTACTTTTTTCTTTTTTTTTCCTCCAGCAGTTGAGAATATCTTCACTTGGTTACATCTCAATGATTCCCAAACTTATGACTTCAGTCGTCACACCAGGTCAATACGCAAGCTGGCTCATGCGCAATGATTGGAACCAGGTGATAGCAACATCTGAACTTGTTTAGTCGATTGATGTTTATCACTTCTGTTATACTGGTGCTGAGATGACATTTGAAATGTGTCTTCTTTCATCTCAATATTGACATACAAAGTTCACAAACCACTGCCAGCAATCTTTCATTCATGGTTCATCATGGTTCATCATAGTTCATCCAATAGATACACATCAATATAAGTTGTACTTCATACCTTTCCTTTTTTAAAAAAGAAAGAAAAGAAAGAAAAAAACTAAAAACTCAAGTACTATCACCTCAGAACATTCAACAACGCAATATATCTTGCCAACCCAGCAATGTTCCATCCTTCTAACCCCAAGCCTACCCATAAGAAGTCCTCCCTCATCCCTCCCAAGTTTTCCTCGACGCTGCAGCGCATTACCTGACCTCAACCGCCAAAATCGCGACATTATGAGCCAAGATCTTCACATGGTAGGCAGCACCCCACACCTCCAACCTTAGACCCCCTCCATTCACATATCCTACTGGTCTGGTTTCTCTTTGGCCTTTCCAGATCCAGGGTAACCACCCGTGCTACATCCTCAGCATCTATTTATTATGTTGCAACATTGATGATGCCTGGTCGGTTTCCGAGATAGATGCAATTTCAAGCAGCATAGCGAGTGTAGTGACAGGTTCCTACAGGGCCTCCGCAGGTACAGTACATTATCAATTTTATGTAGGTAGACAGGCTATATAGCAAACATTGTTGTAGTTGCTGATAATGCCCCGGCTGCCTCAAGGGAGTGCAAGGGGCATGCTTTTCCGCGCAATCAGTTTCCCCCATTCCATCCTGGGCGGCCTTATGGAAGCTTCAGACATCTTCGATAGAGAATAAATAATTCCCGAGATGATAGCAAGATAACAAAAAATTAGAATTTGCTCATTCGGCCCTTCTAGCATCAGACATCTATTTTGAGTCATAGAGTAGGAAATATTAGCTGCCATTTACTTGTCCTTCTAAAATACTATGTCGGCTCTTATAATAGATGCCATTCTCTGAATCTATTTCTCTTATATAATATTCTTCTACCTAGCAAGTTCTCCTCGGTCTGAACCTAACTCTCTTCGGAGCTCCTTCCATTCCTTTTCATTTAGCGAGAAAACTTCTCCACAACGCTTTCACCTCTCCGGCCCCTAGCCTCCTTTCTTGTCCCCCTTTATAAATTGAATAAGCACTGTCATGTCAACAATCTCAACAAACCGGTCGATTAGCTCAGTTGGTTAGAGCGTGGTGCTAATATAATGAACATGATACGCCAAGGCCGTGGGTTCGACCCCCATATTGACCATTTCAAAATTGTCACTAGATATCGAGGTTTGACTCCTTGTAGCCTTTATTTTTTTCTCTCACGAGTTTTTGAAATTAAACATGATAAAGGTGAGCCTTTTCATGCTCTGAGATTAAGAAAGCAAATTTGTACACTTTTGGGTTTTGTCACCCACCACCGAAAATTCATCCGTTTAAAACTTAGCAATCAAAATTTCAAAAACATACAACAGTGGGTATTTGCCGAGGTCCCCCACTTCACTACTGGTCCGTAGGTCTGAGGATTGTGCATAGGAGCTCAATCTCCCGTAGTTTACGATGCACCAGGTTCGGCTTCTGATATTTCTCTTCCTATTCCCTTCTCGTGACCAAGGATTCCTACCCAAGGAACGCATTATTCAAACTTATAGGAGCTATTATTTAATTGAACATTCTCTGGAAAACCAATTAAGCTTAACATGATTATCCTAGCCTCTTTAATTCACAGCCTGCTTTCTGGCAGCTCCGAGAAAATGATATTGTTTTCCCTGATACAAAAATAGCGATTAATAGGGTAGTCCAACTGCGTTTAGTCGCAGTTGGACTCCATACCACGAGCCCCCAACACCTGTTATCGTGCAAGATCGTCCAAGTAGTAGACTAGTCTCCTGTATTATGTTTGATTGCCTAGGATAAAAATTTCCGCGACGCCTTTTCGATGCCTGGGTAAAAGGGCGTTTATCAACAACATAGCCACCACGCTACTAGGATGCCCGTGCTGTCCTAAAGTAACGCCCAATTTTATAGATGATGAGTGCGGCAGAGGAGTGTTAAGTGTGGAATCCCGATCAGAGTTTTAAAAGGTTTTCAGTGCATTACTGAATCACAGACAGAACGAACCTCTCCAACTTGGCAGAGATTACCCTTCCTCTACCAATTTGCGAGCCCATCGGAGAAGAGACAGTGGCTGGAGTTCAGTAGGTTGTTGATAACGTGCGTGGTGGGAAGTTTAAGAATATCCCCAGTTATTAAAAGCCTAAAAGTCGAAAGCAGACGGCTTTGACCAATAGTTACCGATTGCTTGGTTAGAAATAGGACAACTCTATATACCTATGGTTAATCCGGCAATCCTGCTAGGGACAAATATTTATAAAGGTTTAGTACTATAAGAGAAGGAATGCCCTCTAAGTTAAAAATTATGATTAATAGACTATCTGGTATTTATCCTAATGCAAATACTTACCCCCTGTTTTACTTATGGCTATATAATTTATAGTGTTGTAACTTTTATGTTCCCTATTTATATTTTCAGGTATTATTTGTTAAGTTTCATGATAATCGAATATCACTGAATTCTCCAATATACCGTAGGCCATTCGCCAGTGACATGATAGTATTATCATTCGATAAGCTAATCGCTAAGGAAAGGAAAGAAAGAGCTTGAGTTTGGGTGGGGTGATAATAGCCCCTCTATCAGGATAGAATATACGGCGTGACACAGGCTGCTCCTATGCTAAACCCTTACAGCAGTAGAAAGCAAGCAGCTAAAAGTGGATGCTATTCATTATCTAATAGTTCAAGATGGTCGGTCGTCGTACCTATTCGACCATGGCCCTCCTTCATTTCTCTCTTCGAATAATCTCCGGCACCCTCCCGCTGTCTTCAATACTATCACTTCCTACCCCCCGCTTATGTACTACGCTAGATTGTCGCATGATAAGCCTCAGTTTGGCGTCTATTGTGGTTTAATTTACTAGATCGGTTGCGGAGTTCCGTTGTCTATTCACCTGAGTCGAAGGGGTCGTGATTTCCACGACGTCAAGTATGTCAATCATTTGCGAGCCAATAAAGATCCTTCATCACTCGTTCTAGGATTTTGCTGTGCTGCCCTTAAGGATAGCCAAGACCTTGTTGCACACAATGCTATTGGTCCACATGTTCGAGGGGTTTTTGATGAGGCAATCGAAGAAATGATCGATTATAACTCGATTTTCCTGAGCCACACCTGGTACTTGGGCAGCCTGGAGTTGGTCTGTCGTATTACCTGGTTGTACGGGAAGTACCTGACCACCTTTTATTCTTGATTTCAGGATCTCAGATAGGTATGTTCTTCTACAGCCGAACCGTGGTAAAAATCATGAGAATGTATCATTCAGGCATTCAGGCATAAGGATAGAAACCTCCTCTGACTTTGAGTGCATTGAAATTATGAAAGTGGATAGAATAGATGTAGCTACTACGTTGGATCTAAGCCTCCGAAAAATACGGACAACAAAATTCTTGATTGGAGTTCCCAGACTCCTCCCGTCCATTCCGCCTCTCCTAGGGCCTATCATGGGACTGTCTGAACCAACATGTACTCGACTGCCCGAAAACATATCATCACTGCTGGTGGATAGTCTGTAGCAGCCTAGAGACTAACATGCATAATGGTGTGTTACACAGTTTCAATCACTGAGATCCACTTAATGTAAAATTGTTGGTGAACATGTGGAGCCAGCCGTGTTGTCCTGTTCTCCCGAGGCGTAGTACGATCTAGAACTCCCAGGTTTCAGCGATAACAAAGAGACAAATAATAGAAGTATCACAATAGTTGTGGTAAATATTGACTCTTTGCGGATCAGTCTGGTTTGGCTGGGGACTGAAAGCTGCAGATTACGAACATCGTGTTGGCATCTTGGGGCGCAGCCGGCGGTCTAGAATCGGTTTCTATCTGCCGAATTTGCCCTTGTACATACTTTTTGCTTTGCCTCGAACCTTGTCTTCGATTACTGAGCTGTCAACACAAATCTTGTTGGGTAGCTCATGGTAGTGGGTAATTTATCAAATCGAGAGCGGCGGAGGGCATATGTATTATGCACCGTGCCCGATACGGGAACCGTGGCTTCTTGATCCCGACTTGCAGTTTAATCATTTCCTTGTATTAATAGTAATAAATTGATAAATAAAATTAAAAGAAAATAATTACTTCGTTTAAAAAGGTAAAGAATAAAAAAAATGAAAGGACCCCTCGGAGGAATTATATATTGATTCTATCATTGGATTTTACTCTAACAAAGTTGGGCCTTTTGACATAAGTACGTGAAATAAATGGTTAACACCTGGCATTAGGTGTAGCCCCCATCACGCTGTATTTTCTGTCCTGGCATACGGGGTTATAACAACCATTTCAGGTTTCACTTTGCCCTCATTTCTAGTTCTTTAACGATCAAGTTTTCCTATCAATACGATTATCATTTCTCCAGCGAAGAACCTTCTATTTATCAGCATACTGTGCGATGTTGATTGGTTAGATACTAGTATGCTTTATCTGGACGTGGTACAGCAGAAGACTGAACAGACGATATTAGAGTAGAACAGCAAAGATCCTCTTGCTATCAAGTAAGATGTCAGAGTACAGGGACAATAGTCTGTTTGCTTTCTACTCTAGCGGTGTGAATGTTACAGTAAGTAAGGCTCGGCCCAGCTTTCACATTTCAGGTTCTCGTGCACGTTTCGAAGTAACTCTTCATCTCAAGCCAAACATTCGTTTAAAAAGAGATGCCTACTCACAAACTACTAGATTAAGCATGAAAACGAGATTTTCACAGTCAAAGTGTCATCTCATGCAATGTCCCTAGCGAGCCCCGTCTGGGAGAAATTCCTTTTCCCTCCCTGGCCTAAGAATCAAGAGACAGAAGAGCTAGAAAAACAGGATGGCCGCGTATCCTCTGTTCCGCAAATTGATTTTTCTGATGACAATAGCGAAGCACTTCTGGTCCTTCTACGCATTGTTCACCAAAGGTTCGAGGAGGTTCCGGTTACACTGTCTTATGACCAACTATTTAACATGGCTATTCTCGTGGACAAATATAACTGCATTGACCTTGTCCAACCTTGGTTAGCTACATGGCTTGCGAACGAAAAAATAGACTCTAAGGCACCGGGGCATGAGCGGTGGTTGTTTATTGCTTGGGTTTTCGGCAGAAAAAATATTTTTGAAGACCTGGCATTGCAGATGGTCAAGGAAGTTGGAGCTGATATGGGTGGGACAGCATACACTTCATGGGAGGATTATATGCCTGGTGAAATTATTGGTGAGTTTCTAATCCGTACCCATATTTGCATAGCTCAAAGGAAATTTAACAGTTTACGTTGTAGAAAGCATTTCTGCAGTCCGTCTTGCCACTATAGGCAAACTTCTCGACATTCCTTACTTGCACATTGAGCAATACGAGAAGCCTACAAATACGATCTGTAAGCAACGTTACAATAATGAAGCTTGCGATGTTTTAGTCTATGGTTCACTAGCTAGGGGTCTCCAAATTGCCGGTTTATGGCCTCGAAAGAGCCCAGAGGAGGTTCATGTTAGTGTTGATCAACTTGCATCTACGCTCAGTGGTTTCCAAATATTTACCATTCCCACTGAAAATTACCGAAATCGGCGAGGCCACAACTACCATAGTGCGTGTAGTGACCTAGATATCAAGCGGGAGGTCTCTAAAATACTTTCAAGTATCACATGTCCTGTCCTCGATTCTCACTACCGGCATATGGAAGCGCAAAAAGTCTCAAACCCTACCGATTTTGCGACAACCAATAGCACAGAGTTGTTCACTTTCAAGCATGGCAATATAGATATTCAGGTCACATACCAGGGCAAGCTCGTTACAGGCAAGGTTTCGTCCGACTGCATGCGCCTGTGCAGTAAGGTTTGGGGGAACCCCCTCTTGGTCCCCTTTATGAAACACCAAGCAAAAGGAGAGAATTCAGAGGGTGAGAAAGAGTGTACCACTGATCCAAGACCAAGAAATCAGCCCCGCAAGAACGAAGAGGGTGAAAAGCAGGACATGACCACAGAAAATAATAAGCAAGAAGGAAACCCGAGAATTCCCGTCAAGGAGGTTGATTTTCAAGATGACGATGGTGAAGCCCTTCTCTTGCTACTTAGCATTACACACCTTCGATACAGCGACATCCCAGCTACTCTGTCCTACAAAACACTCCTCAACATCGCTGTCCTATGCAACCGATACGATTGTGTTAAGCTTGTTGGGCCTTGGTTGGTAGGATGGCTTTCGGAAGAAAAGAAACCATGGAAGGAGGCAGAACACAAGAATTGGTTGTACATTGCATGGGTCTTTGGAAGAGACGAAGTCTTTTCTGACTTAGTGGACAAAATGGTTCGAGAGGCTGAAATAGCTGACGACAGCGAATGCTTAACCTCTGCCAGAGAGAAGGTATCAGAGCCAATGCCACCTGGGATCCTTGGTGAGTAATTATTTCCTTCTCAAATTTTAAAAATGGTTCAAGGCATGCTAATCTCATTTCCCTCTCTAGAACGCATTCTAGAAGTCCGCACTGAAGCGATCAGCAACCTACTCAATCTGCCGTATGGCACACTTGACCGGTTTGAAACCAGAATTACTAGCATCTGCTCTGAACGAGACAACAGTGAGCGCTGTGATGCTGTAGTATATGGCTCTATTATTCTAGGTTTACGAAAAGCAGCTCTCTGGCCTCGAAAACGAACGGAAGATATCCATATAAGTATTAAAGAACTTGCTGCAAAGATCGAAAATATCCAAATCTATAGGGAGGAGCATGTTCCTTACTACGACTGCTATAAGTGTAGCGAATACAACACTGCTTGCCACCACCGCAACACTGATTATTACAACTGTAGCACTTTCAATTTCAAGGAGCTAGTGACCGAAACCCTGGCTGCTATTCCAAGCATGATCCTTGAATCCCACCGCCGACATATGGAGGCACAAAAGCAAATGGTCACACGATGCCCGCAAAATTGCAACAAACCAAATGATAATCATAGACAGACACATGGGACTCTCTAGATAGAAATAAATCACCTAAAGTCAAATATTTAAGTTCCTAAATAAGTGGATCACCCTAAGTAAAACCGAATATTCCCTTACAAATGGCCTCTAAGAAATGATTAATGGAGAGTGCAAAGACTCTAGACGCGGGAGGGGACAGAGCAAAAGGAACATCAGTGTTTTAAGAACCAATTTGATGTGATCATAGTAACGTCTGTCCCAGCGTCCCAAGATACACCCTGTAACGAGGCAAAACCTAGGTACTTTGAGTTCAAGCGGCTTTAAATCTGCGAAAACATTAAAGTCTCTATCTATTTTTATTTTAGTTGTATTTGTCAATTCACCAGTATTACATACCCCTCCCGAACACTCCTGGCCTATTAATTCCACAAATTATCATCGCGTCGCCGCCGTCCCTTGAATTTAAAGACCCCCTTTTACACTGTAACAGGACCCCTCGACTTGTGGTACCACCATCAGGCTTTTTTCACCTTTTAAACTCGTAAGGCAGTTAGGTATGGGTATCCAGGTTTTATTATCATGCTAAAAAGCCATTGCTACTCTTGTGGCGGCCCGGGCGTGCTATGTTATACGATGTTGCTACATGGACTGATAGTTCCTCTACTTAAGTGATCAAGGACCCTGGTCAGCTATGTCGTGGCTACATTAACCCTAGTAAATTTTATTGTATTTCCTTAGCGATTAATTTATCGAATGATAAGGTTTCTTTTTAAAGTATTATACAGTTGTATCGCTAGGAAAAGCTAAGAGTATAGCGAGGAAATGAGATTTTTAAAAAGGCATTATAGGATATAAACTAATGCAAATATAACGTCTATGAAAAGTAACAACAATTATCGTCCTAGTAGTTGCGTATTTATACTTATTTAATAGTGTCTTGCAATTAAAATTCAAAGACAGAACTTTAGTTTTGATCCTTTTATATAATTTGTATATATAAGATAAATTATGTGATCTTCCGGTGATAAATGAATGCTGAAGAATTTATCGTGTGTTTTAATGTTAAATGGTAGTTTGTTGATTATCGAGTACTATACGTGGTTCTTATACGGTTATTCTCGCTTATGGAGTCCCGTCATATCTTGATTTTAGGAAGAATAAATGCGTATAAGTATTTTTGTAATTATTGAATGTGAAATAACAAAAGACTCTCGTGAAGTAAATAATTGAAAGCTATTTAAGATTGCGAAATTGGAGGCATTAGAGAGCAGAGAAGAAATTCTTGCTGCTCCTTCCCTAGTGCTACGGTAGTTTACAATCATTACACTACTGCATAATCATCTTTTATGAACGTATGAATGTATATCCTGGTGATGGTGCTGATGTCGCTACTAGAAACCTTAATATCACTTTACCCTCGTATGGTTCCGCAGCGCTACTTAAGCGAGGCGATGATGGAAACAAGGCAGTTTATGATGTTATGAATAGCTTTACACTGGTATAAACTTTACGACTAAAGTCGAGGGGTATAGTCGTTACAAGCGCTAGCTCTGTTCGGAGATGTCGGTGTGGAAATTGTATGTCTCAGAATGACATTCTTGTGGCTGAAAGAAGATTGATTTTGGAGTCCATGCCTACGCTAAGTTGTGAGACATGATGAATGGCTATTTTGGACTGCGCCTTTCCAAGCCATCTTGCAACTTACATTCTTAGGCACCAAGCTCGAGCATATGCAGTAGACTTTTGTTTCCGCTCGCCTTCCATCTCAATGTTATTTCAACATTGACGAGCGCTTTTCGAACAAGACATGTCCACGCTGAAGTGGGACCAATGCGAATTAGCCCAGCTTCAGCCTGGCCTAAACAACACAGTCTCGTCGCCCGTCGCGGGCGAAAACCTAATACGAGGCTTTTGGGATTCGAACCACCTATCAGCAGCATCAATTCATTACACGCAGGCTACACTCCCAACACCATGGCCTGTTCTTCTGGCGGGTCTTCTGATGTCACTCGGCTCCGCAATCAAGATCCTTATTTCGAATTCTAAAAAGCCAACAATGGTATCTATAGCTATCAATACTGCATTCAGTAGTCTCCAAGTCGTCCGGTGTGTTTTAGCCTTCTTGGGCGCCTGCATTGCTATAAAGAGCCACGAGGGACGTTTCCGCCCACCTTCAGCAATTGTCGTTCTCCTCCTCTCCACCATTCCTTACTCACTGGAGAGACGCTCGTTTCGAATCTCGCGAGTATTTGCTGGAATTGGCATCCTATTCGCTATCATCACCCTGTCCATGATGGTAGCTATTCGAGCTAAAGACAGCAATGATTATTACGGCAAATGGGTGTTAGACTTCTCAGGAAACGTCACAGGATACTCTAACACTGGCAATTGCCCATTTGTTGTCGGCCAGGATGATGATCCGCGGAACACGTGTCCGGACCCCTACTACGTTGGCTGTGGGTTGAATCTCATCCCGGATGATATTTACAAAACCAACAAAACGTTATGGCAATCGAAAATCAGCGGTCAGAACCCAAACACCTATCACGTCCGCAACAAACTCGCCTTAGGAGAAACAATTCTAGGCCTCATACTACTTATCCCAGGTATCGGCGGCGGATTTTTCATCTTGATACCGTTGGGTTTCGTCCTGATGGGATCCTACATTGTTTGGGCGGTCAAATTCCTTAGGCGCCCATTTGCAGTTGACCCTCTCGATCCCAACGATGAATTAGAGAGATATAAGAAAAACACCGCGAAGATATCAACCATTGCCATTCTAATCTTCATTGCAGTTTCCTTCCCGCTTCACTACCTGCAGCAGACGAGACCTACAGGCTTCATGGTCTTGGATAGTTTTGGACCGTTGGAACAGGCTGAGTACCAGACTACGGATGTATGGGGTGTGCAGAAGCCGATGTTGGATTCTTGGACGGGGAACTCGAGAAATGGGACGAGCTGGTCGGATTTCTTTTATGTTGAGACACCAACAGATGATTGGGGGTTTGTAAATCATTGGTGGATTGAAAATCGGAATCGGGTAGAGAATTGGTTGCCCATATTGTAAGTTAAAGAGCCCTACTAGAGTTTTTGAATGAAGAGAAGTCAGGTCGTGTAATTGACCTTCGGTGCTATATGAAATTGTCATGTTTAGATTTCTGAAGATAAACTTTGACGGGATCGTGGAGTACCTCACCATATTGCTTTCGATGACTCAACCTGCGCTATCTATGCCCATGCTACCAAGAAAATGCAGAACGAAAGAAAGAGCCAAGTATATACAAGAATTTCGTATCTCGCTACACGACCTTAAATCTACACCTTTTCCGTCCGACTCATTTGCCACACCAAAATTTTCTCCATTCGCCAACTTCATAACACAGCTGATGATTAAGACCAGGTTCGTTGCTCCTTTAGTACACAGGTACCTTAAATGCAGGAAAAGTGTAAGTCCAGCTATCAATGCTTGCTTGATCAGTAACACAATCGAATGTACTGGAGTTACCAGACCAGAGCGGTCTGGTAGGCCACTGGCAAAGCATCTGCGTCTCGCCTGCATAAGTCCCAGAGGAGACCGTAGCATTCAATCTTGACGGCTTAACACCATTCTCAACCCAATCAATCATAATCGCCATGTTATCCTCGGGGTACGGGCCTGGCTGAAGAGAGTTGGTACCACAGTGAGCAGCGCCAGGAACGAGGTAAAACTGATACCAATCTTGCAATGCTTCAAGGGATTCCTCAGCAGTAGAGTTTGGATACATAACTGAGCGAACCGATTGCCAGTAATGGACTGAACTGGCCGATGGGATAGAAGGATCCGACTCACCGTGGTAATGAAGGAGCTTACCGCCAGACTGCTGGAAGGTGGTCAGGTCTGGAACAGTGGTTTGCAAACTGTCATAGTACCGGACGAATGCAATGTTCATCCATTCAACTAACGTATCATATGTCATGTTGTTGAGGTCGGAGAGGTTATCGAGCTCGACAAGTTGCACGAACTTAGTCACATACTCACCACCCGTAGAGGGGATGGAGAGGACATATGAATCTGTGGTATTATCGTATGTTGTCGCTGCGTCACCCAGCTCAGATGCAATCTGCCAGGAAAGGTATGCACGCTCGCCATCGGAGTTATGTAATCCATCGTAGATAGCTTGTGCAACAGCCACACCCTCTGCTGAGACTGTTCCGTTCTGGGCAGGGGTTGTGCTGGTAGTGCTTCCCTGCGCTTGGCGTTTGCTGAAGCCAAAACCAAGAGAACTACTGGTCTCTGCGGCACAGTAGTATGATTCACCGATGATGGAGCTGAGGTTGAAGTTGAGCATGCAGAGGTCTGTTCGGGATACAACACCGTCAGTGCGTCCGTCGAGCGGATCGCAGGCTGCGATGGTGGCGTTGACGATCTTGTCGAGTTCACAAGGTGGTGGGTAATAGTCGAGAGTATGTTCGACCATGGAGGAGAAGACGTGGTGGACTTGTTGCTGAGCGTACCGGAAAGCTGGGGCACCAGTAATGGCACCATCGTATTCCTCGCCAAAGCGCTGGACTTGGGACATTCCTTCCCGTCCTCCATCGGAACACCCTTCGTAGTAGGTGTAGATCTTGGTATCGCTCGATAAACCGTAGAAAGCAGGTGTAATAGCTTTGCTGACCTTTGTCATTTCACCAAGTGCCTGGTATCCGAACATGTACGTAGCATCCCAATTGATAGAACCATTGCCGTAAAGTACGACCTCATCATAACTGTAGTTAAAGGCATCGTAGCCAGCACTGGTAGCAGCTCCAACAGCACCATACGAGAGACCTCCAGTCGCATCGCTAGAAAGGGAGACTTCAATATGTTAGTAATGTAACTCTTGTATAAAGATATAGCTTAGCACAGAGAGGGGAGGTAACGGTATGAAGGAATAGGAAATTACTCACATCCTCCTCCACCCGCAACATAGAAACGATTCTCGAAATCTGATGGCTGTGGGAATGCGAGCTTAAGAACCACCGTATCGCCCTTTCCAGTATGTGTGTAGGTCACCGTCACATTGCAGTAAGTAGTGGTAGTCGAGGATGTTCCCATACCACCAGAAGTCACATTGTAAAGAGCGGCAGCTGTAACAGCAGAAGGTATTAAGTCGATACCAAGCAAGGTGCCATTGGCGGGAAGAGCGGCTTGAACATTGGATACTGTGCAAACACTGGCGAGGGTTGAAGATGTGGAGTTGGCTGCATTAGCAGTCGCGCCTATAGCGGCAACAACTGCGAGTGATGATTGACGCATAGAGGCGAGGTCGGTAAACGAAGGAACTAAGGAGAGTGAACGAGTGTTTTGGTTTCGTGGATGAAGTTTTAATGAACGAAAACCTCAACCTTTAATACATCCATGGCTTGATATTGATGATAGACACCTGAGAGTCATAGAGGCGTAACGCAGCCACCGATATCGTCACCAAATTGCGCAGCATACTCCTGAACTCATTACAGCCCTAGGATAAAACTCAGATACAGGATATTTTACAACGAGGACATGGTGTATCTTCGGTAAAATCCCACCAACCTATACCTCCACACAGGTCCCGGCAAGTGCCGTTGCATAGAGCCTCGTCATTCGAAAGTTAATAGCAACTTGGAAGAACCTCGATGTTGCGTGTTGTAGTCAGCCACAGACCCTATACGTGTGGCTGTCAAAGATAGTTGAAGGGAAAATGGTTGTCCAAAACTGCCAAGCCATGTGCCGACTTCCGGGGTGGATAGAAAATCCGTGCCGCACTCCCGGATCTCACTGCTATAGCCGCGTCATCTTTTTATTTGATGCTGTATAGGTGGACAATCTTCACTTTTATTTAATAGCTGAGATAGGAGAAACGGCAAATACCGAGAGCTTGGGGTCCCTATTCTTGTTGGTTCACCCATCCTACAGGGCTGGCTGGTTGGCACAGACCTCATAAATCTATTTTTGTCCACTTTCTGGGGTAACTAAGCATTTGATTGACAACAGATGGACTGTAATTAATCTGAATGTTTCAGCAAGAGCTGCCCAAAGGTGCGAGAGAGAGTTCATGAACCTGTAAATGGGTCTCACCTGGACAGGGTGTATATTTTCGGGTTCATCTGTTCCTTCTCAAATGTACTCGTGCATGATGTAATGGTTCATCCTAAGTGGAACAGTTTGGTTGACGAACACACATATCCTGCAAAAAAACATATAAAGCCGAAGCTGTTGAGTACGAGATCCATTTTAAATCTTGATGTGTTGCACATATCCTTCCAAATCGTACATTCATGATTTCATGAAGTAATCATACACTACTGAAATGACAACAGGTCCTGTTTGTCGAAGTATAAGCAATAAGCCATTTTCTACCATGACTAATTGCATATTATGTAAGATCTACTACCATTTCGAGGTATTTTTTTCTGTCTCTAGTTCATTATCTTTGTGTACCAATACCTAAGTTTGTTCTAAGCTCGGTCGGGTGAAGGAGTACACCATGGGCAGTTCTAAAGCTCTCCACATCTAAGGAGTGATAGTGGCAGTAGCATTGTTGAGTAATGTAAGTCGCAAGAGAGATAAGAGCTTCTAATTCATCTCAGATATTAGCAGCGCTTCAATCTCGCTCCAATTCTCACTAGCTCCGCTCGCCACGCGCTATATTCTAGCAGCGTGGTGTTCTAGGTGGGGGCTACGGAGGTGAAATTGCAAAGCTTGCTCCATAAACTACAGGAAACGTTAAACCAAAGTTGGTGAGGCAATTGATGAGAGGAAGAAGAAATATGTGTGTGTATTAATTCAAGGCCTCATAGCTACACTCACTACAACATCACTTGCATGAGCGCGAGAGCGAGCACGAGGTGTGCTGGGACAAAGCTGCATCTATCAAACTTCCAAGGCACGAACCTCAGTCTCGGAACGTCCGGATATATGAAAGTACTTTACAAAACGACGGCTAGGGGGCTTTTCGTGAGGGTAAGATGGGACAGTGAAGATTTTGGAAAGAGACTGTCATGCATAATAAACTCAGAGTAGTAACGTCCATCCGTACGTGGCGAGACACACCCTATAACGAAACAGTTTCACGCTTTAGGCATCTTAACCCTCTCTATCGTGAGTCTACGTAGGTATAGTCAATATGTCCTCCTTATTATCCAGCTATTTCTCCCTTAGAAACCAGTCTGCTTTGAAGAAATTATCACGGTGTGAACATACTGTCAATCATGTTATTGCCGCCACCAATTCCCATTTCAGCTGTACCCCCCTACTCGATTACGACCATCAGAGTAAATTCGAAAATTCGGAGGGCTAGGAAGAAAGCTCTATCAAAAAATAATATATCCTCAGGCTTTGAGGTTATTCTGACTTCAGAAACATGCATTCCGAGAGTTTCGCCGAAAGGAGGAGGGCTTCAAAAGCAACAGGGTTTTTAGCGCGACTATAACGTGCATTAGCGTACTTGCTACCTGATATCATAGAACTTCTCCTCGTTGTCAGATCTTTCCATCATCTCCCCATTCATGACACCATGCACGTAGCAATCTCCCACAAGAAAACGACTACCATCGTCTTCACCACGCGCCATTGGCAGAGAGCCCCCTCCAATCCACGAGTGGTTACAAGGTCGAAGAATATATGGCGTCCTACCGCCGTAGAGAATAACGACATTGTCCAGTAGCTTCATTTCTGCGGGTCCGATCCCAATGTAGTTGTTTTGTGTTTTAAAAAAACACCGGTTCTGGCATGCAAGCGCGATTGCAATCTCGAAAGGAGAGAAGCTAGAATTTCCAGGCTCAAATCCTTCTCTCTCCGTAGATTGTGCCATTCTAGACGACAGTGGGGGCAATCCAGGACTCTGTTCCGATCCGTGGGCAAGCAGATCAACACCAAGTCGTTTTTTCCAGAACGCACTCGCGCTGGCCAAGAAAGCTAGGTCGTCCTCTGCCGGATCGCAATCGCCATTAGTTGCCGCAGTGACGGTCATTGTGAAAGCTGTGCCAAGCGTATCTGAACTATTGACGTATTTCCTAGAGTGATGTCCTAGAGAGCGCGTGATAAGGCGCCAAAGCTCAGGAATATTATCCCATATATTTGCTGAGATTGGTTCCGTGCAATACGTAACTAAATCAACGTCAAATCCTTGAAGTCTAATTACTTGTGGATCTTCACTATACTCTATTTCCCTAGGTCTGCTTGCACAAGCGTTAAATCGCATGTTGCTAATGATGCTCAGGCTCATATAGCCAAGGGGATAATCATTCCAATTTGGGACCCAAGATGACCATTCCGATCTTGATCTTTGAAGTGGCATGGTAACTTCATTAAGAATGTCCAAATCTGCGCTACATCCGATGATAAGACGTGCAACATCCCGGTATACCTCTTGGTACGATTTCGACTTGTCTGGTAAGATGTCCCAGTGTACAACGGGGTGATTGCTTTCCGACGCGATCCCAAGAAGGCCATAGACCCGATCCTCTGGATATGTCACACCATAGTCGCGCGTGCGTGCCAGCAATTGCCTCAGTCTTGGTCTCCTGCCCTCTTCAAGGTCCATCCGAGCAAATCTATTCAACATAAAGACAACGCCATTGTTGAAATTAAGCTTTCCTGGTTCGACAGTATACTGCTTCTTCGAAAACCAGCTAGCAGCGTCTCCAATGAGTATAGGATCTAGAATTTCATAGTCTCCAATAAATGCGACAGCGGACCTCGAAAGTGAGATCTCTTGATAAACCCAGAGTCTAGAAAACCAGGGAAGATTGAAGAACCAGCACAAGTCCTGCCACTTAGGTGAATTAAAGGGAGGAAACCCTCTCTCCTCATTCTTCTGTTTTGTAACTCCTTCAAAGGAAATCATGGGTGCATCCTCGTGCTTCATGCCAGGGGGGCGTCGCTTTATTTCTGCCTCTCGATGCTCCAGGGCTAGTTGAATCAGATGGAAGGCGGAGATGAGTCGGATATCATTCTCGCAGCTCCCAAGCATGACAAGTACCGTCTTGGCTTGTTCATATATCTTTCGCATAAGACCAACCTGCTGAGAACGCTCATCGTCGTCGTCCTGATTTATGCACAGCGCGTCCGCCCAAAGATATTCACAGAATTGGTGGCATTCTGAGTCTGCGGGGTTACTGCGTCTCGCTGATCCAAAATAGACCCCTCGCCCCGAGCTCTTGAGCAAAGATCGTAATATGGATTTGGTTTTCTTTCGCACTAGTGACCGCCCTTGGGTTGGTTTCTGGCGGATGCGGCGCATGGCGTACGCAAGACTAGGTGTGACGGATATCAGACCGCCATCGCACTGAATTGGAACAATTTTACCATCCTTTCCCCAGACGTAGGATAGAGCTTCAAAAACGGGATCGTCGTTAAGATCAACGACTTTGAATTTACACTGCAGCACATCTGACTCTTTGCCGCGTTCAATGGCGAGAATTCGGATTGAGGTGGGCGTGAGAAGAGGCTTCTTCTTATAAATACCGCTGGGGTCCATTGTGGGCTGAGTTTTGACAGATTACATTTTTTGGTTGCGAGATTCCAGCTGAAATACCAATACAGGTGTTGAAGTGAGGCCTGGCGACCTCAGGCAAGTGCTGGCGCCACCGCACGTGTATTCCAGGCACATCTCGCTAGTTGCCCTCCATATGTGGCCTGAAGACCTTCGTAGCTTATTCTGTACAATAACAAATAATAGGGGATAGCGAGAGACAGTACGCTGTTGCCAATATACTTGTTACACCCTGCTTCAGGCCCTCCTAACCGTGTTGCGTTGATGCCATATAGTTACCCAACTGGCTAGAGTCGTTAATTCCAACACATATTCTCCCTTGCAAAAGTCAGAGGAATTCCGCTAAGGGCTTGGCAATATCCTCTCCCATCAAGTGAGCTATTAGACAACAGCTGTTGTATATAATAAAACCGCCAAAAATGGAAACTAGTAAGCGTAATAAACATCCAGTAAAAAAGCACACTCCCGAAAATGAGGAGAGACCAGTTTTACCAAATAAAAGTAAATATTACAGGAGAAAGTTGGCAGCAACGTGTTTCGAGGGTATATAATATACTTAGAGTATTCAAGATGATTTAAATAGAGATTTAAATGATTGAATTTATAGAGTATAATTACTATTAGCGCTAGTGACTTCGTTCCTCAAGGCTCTCCTCGCTAAACCGCTCTATAGTCTGCGTTCTCCTGTACAAAGACATAGCCACGGGTTGGAAGCCACAATAGAATATAATGAGATGTTATCATTTCACGTGAACTGTCGGTTATTGGGTCTAACCAGAATCGGCGATCTTCTGGATTGGAGGTACCCAACCAGGATTAGCGGTAATACATGAATTCGTATAGTATAGTAATAATAATAGTGACGATGATTTTTTAGTATTCCTATGGTATCCTAAAGTCCAGTGAGACCATTTACAAGTTTTACTAGTGATTTGAACTAGAGAGTAGTACTATATTAGAGAAGAGATAATTTGTTCTAAAACAAAGCTCTTGACAAAAAAGTAGGACGGAGATGACATGATTATAAATTGTCAGGCAGCTGAACACAGGAGTATTGTCGAGTAGTAGTAAAATAATATTAATTAAAAATTTAGACGAATCTAGGCTCTTCTGTAGAGTTAGAGCGACTTAAATTCAAAATCCCTATAATTTGTCTCGCCACGGGGTACGTCTCGTTACGTAGAGATAGACACTAGAGAATTAAGGTACAAGACCAGGCTTGGCAAGACTTTGTCATGTGATCCCATCACTTCCTTCCTGCTCTTCCTCCCTCCCATTTTTACCCGAAATTTAAATCGTTAAGGACTCTCATTCACTTTAAGACCTATTTCAAAGATTCAGGTGCATATAAAATGGCAAACTACGCTGATAAACTAAGCAAAATTATACAGGAGCACGCGCCTAATTGGCATATCACGCGAGGGCAACAAACTGAGCTAGCAACTCCAAGATGCCTATTAAATATGAAGTGCTACATAAATCTGAATCCATAATTTAAATTTCAAAAATTCAATTTATATCTATCTCATTCCGCTTTAGATTTAGATAACAAGCTGAATAATGCTTTTCTAATTTCATTCTTGTCAGACCTCGCGTAATTCTCGTTTAAATCAGGAGGCTCACAATAGAAGGCTGCTCATCAAATTTTGTATCCCATGAGAGATGACGACTGCTATACCTTCAATATACACGACTGCTTGCTGACTATACATATAACCTATCAAAGGCAATACAAAAATCAATCATTCTCAGCACATCCTAATTCATACTCCTGTCCTCACCATTGCGCTCTAAGTTCTTTTGGAGTATCAACTTCTCAATCTCATTCTTATCTAGGGCTCTGGTTTTTTAAACTTGCCGGGTGCTTTTCTGGGGTTCTTTATGCTTTGAAATTGTGTTTTGTGAAGTGTACCTGGACACGCACTAGTAGGGGCTTTCCCGGAGACTTTCATGAGTGCGTTTTTGCCCAGGTAACAAAGACAACCTTTACTTTCGAAAACACTGAAATAGATGCTCCTCACTTGACTCTACCATTCTATCAATTTACTCCCGCACTTTAGACATTATGCCAGATATCTCTTTATACAGAATGAAAAAAAAATACTATATGTTGGTATCTATCAATAACCGCAATTAGAATGTGGTCATCGCTGTAAATGAGAGCTCATCAAAAAATCCCAGGGGCCTACAACCATATATTATGTCAAATGTATCATGACTCATTCTTACTTCATTACCAAATCCAAATGTATGATCCTTGGTTAATTCTGTAATGCTTGGCTTGGGCGCCAAACATGCTATTTGCTTGGGTTGAGTGAGGCCAAGGAGTAATGATACTAGGACGCTACTTGCACGACCTTGGACAGTCCTAGGGAAGTATGCGGCTCTCAAATGGGGGTATGGTGCATGGTTGTGGGTTTCAGGATGTTTTTTATTTTGGTGATGTTGGCAAGGTGCTTTACCGTGGAGTGGAGAGGTATTGGAAGTTGGGGGAGGGAAGATCTAAATTTATAAGATCCTTTAGAGGGGTTTTTGAAGTTCCTGTTAAAGTATTTAGAGATGCGACAGCTGCAGAAACTACTTTCAACTTAAATTTTATTCTCTCTTCTTTGACACTGTTCACAAGGATACTCCTCAGAGCCTTTCAAATGTACCACAAACTTCTCCTTTCTACTCCTCTACAAGTCTCAGAGCCCCTGGAAGCAAACAAAAAGAAAGAATCCCAAAATTTGAATCAAAGGGCAATATCAGGACATTCCCTCCGCTCGCAATACTCCTGCGCCCGTCCAGGACCCTAACAATAACGCCCCCACACTGTAGCTCTAGGCGAGGTGTCAACAGGACAAATTCAAACCCTAGCAGCCCAAGCAATAGCTCAAATCAAAGCGCACATACTGAATATAGCCAGGATTTACTCCCGAGATTAGAATCCATAGCAATCGTCCCGCTATAGCCCCTAATCGATCAATTAATATCCCAAAAGGAGGCCTGAGTGAGTATGGAATTTACACCGGGTTGATGCACTCTAGCGAGCTTTTAGGAAATCAACAAATTGGCGATGAGCTGGGTAGATGAATAATCCCAAGAGCTTCATAGACATTCTTGCTCATTTTAAAGTCCTGAACAGCCGGGAGGGGGGGCCATTTGCCGTCTTTTTCTTCTTCGATTTCCCAAACTCAAAAAAGTCTCACTCCCAGCTGAAATCAGCTTTCTTCTTCATCTGCTGCCATTGTCGTTTCTCGAGTACTGCATTCTCGGTAACTGCGTCGAGACACGCTTTATTTGAGATTTTTACTTGTGATTTTGTGGTTCTCGGTGGGCCTTTCGGTTTTAGGTACACGTTTTCAAGGTGACTTTTGGGGGTTATTCTAAGTAGTGCAGGATTATATGAGGAAAGTTAGCGAAGGGGACAAAACTTGAATGACAAAAGGTCGGGATAATAATTAATATCGAAATGATATAGCTCGCTTTAATATTCTGGATTTCCTAACACTTTAATTCAAGGTGTATAGCTGGCTTGACGGAAAAGAGGGCGTTGATTTGTAATACCATTGTACCGTAGACTAGGCTACCGCCGCATCTTTGATTGTATGTGTCAGCCTCAAGATCCTCCACCAACCACTCCTTCCCCTCTATAAACTTGATCACATACATCCTTTTCCAATTCTATCAAAACCTCTCATTCCTCAGGCATTAAGGAGTCTACCTTAAAATCCACACCGAAAGATAAAGGTTCCAAAATGATGATATTGGTGACATCCTCCAGGCCTGTAGAAATAGAGGTTATAGATAGTACCTTGTACTCCCATATTCCGGCGTGCATCATGTCCGCACATACTGTGCCCCACTCACTGGTGTTGCGGTGCATTCCGTTGCACTGTTATGTATTGGCCTGAACCTGGAGACATTTGTGGAGCCAGCTTTGAAAGGAGAACATTCTAGAATTGTGCTTGGCTATTTATTCTTAATGTGAATTTGGGAAATGTGGTACTTGGAGAGCTTATATGGCTGCTTATGTATTGGCAGTTTGATGCTGTTGGAGTATTGTGCCAAGAAAGGTAGGGGGTCACGAAGAAGCCCGAGTTAGAGAAATTATGAAAGATATTTCCGTGGAGGGACAGGGGGGAAAAATACAATGAGAAATGAACAGCTGCAAATTTTGCCTCGCCACCGACAAAGCTCTTAATTTTGAAGGGCGAGTGTATAGGAATGATTCAGCACAGTTAGAGAGCTTAGCATGAGTGCCTTTGGTGGAGCCGTGTAATCCGTTGGCTGTAAGATTATTCTGGGTTTAGTATTGTGAGGGGGCAGCTGGTGCTCCCCTTTTTCCTCACGTGTTTTTGAGCCCCAAATGATTCTTTGATATGCAATAGTCACCATAAAAAGGGAAGCCAACTTGTAGAATAACAAGCAATCAATCACTCCTTTACATCCCCCCCCCTGGATATTATGAAGCTCTGTACGCAGCGAGCATTTCACGACACTCTTTTGTTTTGTTTCTTGCTGAATCTATTTACCAAACCATTGCCACCTACCTCCTGCGTCCTAAGTGACACGCCTTTTTTTGTGTGCCTTATGAGCCCTTCCTGCTCTCGGACAGTATCAAGCGCAAATCTTCGGAAATTCAGAGGAAACCTAGAATGCCCTGTTCAACTTCGGATTTAGGAGAAGAATACGTATGGGTTGTTGGATGTTGAGATCTGAATTTAGCGTTCAACATTTTGAACCGTCATGCTTAAGGGAGTGCAGAACAGCGAGGATAGACAATGCCAGGGGAAGTGGCAAGGTATGACAGTAATCTCCTCAGAACCTCGTACAATTTTAGGTGTTGCCACTGATGCAAGGGCGCGCTTTCCTTTCTCGCTTTCCGGAGGAGAAAGAGTGAGTATAATTGCCAGTCCTCGAGATCGCAATTTCCCCATTTGACGGCAGCGGACTGGAGGTCCAAGCAAGGCCAAGAGAATATAGCATGGTAGGTGTCTACGAGTGGATATAGGAATTTCCGCTTCGGGAACATGTCCTGGAACTTCAAGGGGGAAGATACTACAACCAAGAAGTTGGGTTTTCAAGGAATGGGGCTTATGTTCCAATACGAGAGTGATATGCCTAATAACTGATCAAGAAGTTACACGCCACCCTATTACGAGTTGAGACGGAAATTGAGACAGGCACAGCATTCCTGGAACACCAACAGATTCAAAGCTGGTCTAGGGAGAAGAGTTCACACTCAATGAGTTGACAGAGCTAAGGAAAAGAAATTGAGAGACCAAAGTGGGTTTGTTCACAAGTCTTGCAGCTTAGATGTTTGGTTGTTAACGAGGAAGGTGCGGCTTCCCTTTTGTCGATTGAATGCGGAAGTGTAAACAAACTTGTCAAGTTTCCCGATCGCAACTTCCCCCTTTAACGATAACAGTATCTCCTACCTTCCAGAACAACTCTAGAAGAAGAAAAAGCTGGTTTATGTCTATAGTAGCACGTATGGGCATTTAATTCGGGCATCTGGACTGAAGAATTGATATAGCGTATGCTGCTGCAGTAACAAGTAGAGACAACCAGGACTAAGATCTATTTCTCACTTGTGAGTAAAGAGCATCTCAACAGCCGTGTCATATGTTACAAATCAACTCGGGAGCGATTCGAGACTAGAATCATGGCTGAGGACAGAAATTCCATTCTGAGAATGTGGTTGCAGCTGTTCAGGCTTCAATGCTTGAGTTATGATGCGGTGTCACTCTTTGCTGTCTGCTCTTCTTCCAAAGCAAGAGTTTTCAAATCATATTTCGGTGATACAACAGTATTCTCGCATTGTCGAACGATTGCTGCTGGAGAGAATGTTCGTAGAAGGGGTTTCGGTTCACACGGAGTAAAATTCCGATCAAGTGTTGGTTTTTAATTTTCGTAGATAAGTTATATAGAGTACCTTCTGTTGATTCGAAGGTAGACTGTTGACACGACCTCTGTATGCGTCGTGGAATGTCGAGAGCTGGGGTAGCAATGTATTGAGGTCCTGCTGTACCTGCCCGGCCTTGAAGATTCGTTAGTACATCGTAGACATAATCTGGCAAAATAGGCCTTTTACCAGGACACTCCCAGGGCAACCACTGGATTTACCAAGCCCTCGGGTCGTTAGGTATAATTTAATTATAATTAAAAGGGTCTATGCAGATGCTATCGACCGGGAAATGTCGAGGGTAGACAAGGGATAATATGCAGGAAAGGGATCCAACACTTTCTGCAGCGGTACATTTGGGAAGCAGGGACTCTTCGAGCCTGAAGAAGCGCAAGTGGCGAATTTATCAACATTGTGTGACTTGCGGATGTTTGATGTTGACAGATAAACAAAACACGTAAATTATCCTATGAAGTCCAGAGCAACTCGAAGAGGGTGTGAACACTTGAGAGGAACCATGCCTTTCGAATGCCGTGAAGAAGCAGTCAGCGTAGCCTTGCATATCTACCATAGAGTGCTTGACCACAGACTCGAAGTGAATCTGCAAGTTTCGAAACTTTCGCAAGTAGAGGTTGGTACCCGCAAGCACCGTTCAGTTCATCATGTCTTGAAATGGAAACATCTGCGTTTTTCACACGACGACATGTGAGGGCTGGCACAGAAAGGGGTGAGTCCGACGGAAGAAGCTTGATTTGCATCCGGTGCCGTATTAAGATGCGATCTCCGATGTCTGGGTCAAGCACTTCGGCATTGGATGTCTTGGTCTTTCAAGATCCGAAGGTTTGCGAAATCGCAAAATTCCAAGACTTCAATTTTCTACGGTTCCAAGGACGAACGAGACACTTCCATGTGAAATGTCATGATCCTACGCAGAGATAAGGCGGTCCATCCTCTGTATCGTGAGTGACGATTTGTTATCAAAAACCCTTTCCGTTCCGCACTTGGATGCCGACTTGTGTGTATGGGGGTACCGAAGGGAGGCCTCCATTCAGCCGGAACCATCGCATTTCATAATTCATTGCATATTGACGCTTCCATTGACCCGGCATCCACTTAATCTACGAAATGCTTTACTGTATGGTCATGAAATCTCCGAGTGTTTGGACCTTGGCTCGGGGGGAGGTTTTGTAAGGATTTGAAATGCGACATTCGGGACGGAAAAAAAGGCTGGATCTGGTCTGGTTTGCTTTTCGTTAGCTCATGTGGCTGATCTTGTTGGACGCCTCGTCGCGTGGCCTTTCACCGTCCCGTTCGCATACTGCTGCCAAGGACGTATGTGTTTCGCTCTTCTACGACTGTGGGGAAAACGAAGAGGCGGAAGCCAAGTATGGCGACCACGAGGATGTGGATCAGTGGAGTGAGAAATCGTATGTTCCGGAGACTGCTTGAAGCAACGGGCGTCAGCAGCACCCACGATGAACCCTTCAGTTGCGGTACGAGGTAAGCATCAACAACTGCGCTATGTGTTCTAGAAGATAAACGCTGACGCTTCGTTTGTGAGTGTGGCCATCAGGACATGTTCGAGAAGAACCATCATTGGACGATATTGACGATCCGCATCGCGACGTCGGAATGTAATGCGCTCAACAAATACAAAGGAGTCAAGTGCGATTAGTTGCCATATCTCTGGGTCGCAAAGCTATTGGTGCTGGGGAAATTAGAACTGTTCAAGATGCATTTGGGAATTGGTGGGCCGTCCTGGTGTGATTCCCGCTCTGGGTTAATTGATGATGCAAGCATTGAAAATACTTGCAGCACTATCTCGATCTGGTTACGCGACTTACATCTAATAATTATGTCAACATGAACGGAAGCGATAGAGAGATTTTTAAAAAAAAACTAAACTGTGACGTTGGCTCGTTTTATGTTTTGGTTTTGTATAGATGACCAACACGAGAAGTGGCTGTTTTTAGAGCAGTGCAAATCCTCTAGTTGGGATCTAGGAGGAAGGACTGTTGATTCTGTGATGCAACACTGAAAAGTCCGAACGCGGTTCCTTCTCCTCTCAATTCTATCATCCTCCAACAACAACAAGGGTTCTCCTCTCAACTCCAAATTCATTCTTGGCCAAGTCTGATATTTTCGAAATCAAATGTTTGTGACGTGATTTGTTGGTCTTGGCTTCCCCACAAAAATCCCATTCGAGAAGTTGAGGGCTGAAGAGGCAAGGTGGCGATTTTCTGCAGCATGTGGATCATTCCTTGGCTCCCTGGCTTGGCTGAGAGCTTGTTCTCGAATGGCTGAAATACGCCCAACGACATCCGGAATGTCTTGAAACATCAACAAAATGAGCCAGAGGAAGAAATACGCACTGGAGAGCATTCAACCTAGCAGACTTTCGAGGGCGATATTGCTCAGCGATATTACAAAATCTCAGAGCTGACAGGGAAATCAGACGACCAACAGTAGCTCAAATTGGGGTTGCATGTCGCCTCAAGAATGTTGGACATACTTTAGTATTTGGAGGTAACATCATGGAAGATCTGTAATGGCATGTTGACGTTATAAATGCGCCCAGGTCCGAGTCGAAACCGATAGTGATCCAGGTCAGGACCCCTACAGCGTCTGATGGTGTAATCATGCAATTAACGAGATCGTACCTGTGAAGGGGGGAAGCTCATTTATTTGTAGGACATGAGGCTCATTCACAATTGATGCGTGAATATTTGTACTGTCAATTTGGTTTCCGTCTAGATGGGTTTGGTGACTCGGTCAAAGAGATTTCGATGGGACCTGTGCTCGTAATACTGCAAATGGAAATTGAAAATGCTCAGGCTGTTGCTGATTGCATATTAGGTGTGTATAAATGACACGACATGATTGGGGGGAGAATGATTTTGCCAGTTGTGGAGCGGTCGGTTGATCTTTGTAATTCCTTGCGACGACAACTGGGGTTACAGTGGATTCAGCAGATGGGGCTCCCGCATTCTGGAGATAACCCCAACCTCTAAAGACGAAGCGTGAAGGAGGCCTCTCTCCTCCACTACTGCCGTCCGGGAATGTAAGAAACAAACGCGCTTGTCGACTCTAAAATCCGAGAAGATGGATAGGAATACGTATTTTTCATTTAGTGTCGCACGGGCTAAGAGATATTTTCATGCAGGTGGATGAGGAATGCCGAGTCACACAAAGGTTCGGACGAGCCATGCTGTAACATGCCATGCAATCAATAGTCGATATCTCTTCTCTTGTTCATTTTTACACGTGTCATTGACCGGTCGAGCAAATGGCCAGTTGCTACATCAGATATCGATGCGTTGAGGTCCTTGATGACTTCACTGGGTGTTGCCACTGTTGATGTTTGATGTTGAAGGTCATATTAGGCTAAGCCCCGGGAAATCTAATGCCCGGCCCGAAACTATTTTCTATACCCGAACAGGTTTAGCCTTCCCATGACATTTCATCCGGCGTCTCGTGAATCTAGGAAACTTTTGAACCTGCATCCCTCGCGAAAGCTTGCTTCCACTACTACCAATTAATTGACCTAGTTTGATCGGGCCTATGTCCGAGGTGAGACGTGCTTGCTGGCATGTTTTTCACCCAACTTGATCTGCGAAAAAGCTTCCAGAGGGTCCGGTGCTCATCGCCGTCTTCGCAAATGTCACCCACCTCTAGAGGTTGAGCTGCTGCCCGAGGAGCCGGATTTCTTGGCCATGCTCTCGGCGGCGGGGTGTCCTGATTCCCGAGGCTCAGCAACATCGTGCGAGTCGACAAAGATTGCTGGACCAAGGCGGTCTCATCCGCTGTTCGGCAGGACAGAAGGAAAACAGTGCACGGAGATGATGTGCTAACGCCCGCCGCTCTGCCAAAATGTACGGGAGATGCGAGGACACACATAGTGAAGATGACAGGCAGGGTCCCATGCCGATCATCGTCCATGGACGGCACGACGCCGAGCGAATAGGTGGTGAAGTAGTCGTTGGTTTTGCCCCTCCCTTTCCCTTCGCTACGCACTGCTCGCTACTCGCTACAGGTTATGGCCTGCAGAAGAATAGAACAGCCTTAAGGACATCCCGGTAACATTCCTCTTCAGTCTGATGGCCCACGTCGCCCCGTGCTGGCCACTCTGGAACAGCTCCATTATTAATTAATGCTGCTCTAAACTTTGTTCCCTGTCATGGCCCCATCTCTGGAGTGCGCTATGCTCCAAATGAATTACCCCAGGCCAGTGGGAAAGAGTCCGCTGGGGTATGGCAACCCCAGAGTGCATTGACGAGCTACCCCATCATCCGTCTGCCCTTGCGATGTTCTATATAGCCCTGAGGTTCCCCCCCTTTGGTCTCCCCTGAATTGACTGGTATTAATTCAATTCACCTCCTTCAGTGATTCACGAGTACGCTCTCTTGTGCGAAGCCTCTTTCCTCAGAAGAATTGTGGGGTAGATAGATAAAGCAGGACTAGGTCGGTTTATTCACTACACTTCCCTGGGAATATATTTCGCAACTCGCAATCAACAACCACAATGGCCACCACCACCGCGACCGAGCCTGTCATGGAGAAGCCGCATGCTGCACATGAGGTTAACGGAACTCACTTCGGAAACCCCCTCGCACACGCGAACACCACCGATTCCGCTCGTCTTCCAGCTTTCGGAGGGGAATTTCAGCCAGGTCTCTATAGACCGACCGAACACAGAAAATTTGCCAACCCCGCCCCATTGGGATTGTGCGCCTTCGCCTTGACCACCTTTGTCCTCTCTCTTATTAATATTCAATGTCGCGAGGTTACTAAGCCAAATATCGCGGTGGCGCTGGCATTCGGTTATGGTGGATTCGTGCAGCTCCTCGCGGGCATGTGGTGAGTCTGACAACGCTAACTTGCGGAAGGTGAGGGTTCAATTGCTGATGAAGACTAGGGAAATGGCTGTGGGGAACACTTTCGGTGCTACTGCTCTCTCTTCTTATGGTGGATTCTGGCTTGCATGGGCAATCGTGAACACCCCCGGTGGATTCAACATCGTAGCTTCGTATGCCGTCACAGATTCAGCCGGAAAGGCCACTGGAAACCACGTCAATGATCTGAACAACGCTGTCGGGTTCTTCTTGCTCGGCTGGTGGATTTTCACCACGATCCTCTTGATCTGCACCCTCCGATCTACAGTGGCTTTCTTCTTGCTCTTCTTCACTCTTGACATTGCCTTCCTCATGCTCGCCATTGGCCACTTGGCGGCTGATGCCAAAGGAAAGGGCAACGTTGCTTCTACCAAGGCTGGTGGATACTTTGGACTTTTCGCGGCGTTCTTGGCATGGTATAACGCCCTGGCAGGTATTGCGGACGACAGGTAAATTCTCCCACGCCCTGCAAAATTCCAATCTCCTACTAATCATCTTTCCAGCAACTCCTTCTTCGTCGTCCCCGTCGCACACTTCCCATGGTCCCAAAAGGGTCGGGAGCAGAGAGCCGCCCTCACCAAGACCGAGCGTGAGACCGTCTAAACGACTCCAACCTCCATATCGTTATTTTGCGTTTGAAATTTATCAGTTGCTTGGGGGGAATCGCTGCTACGGAATTAAGGAGATATGATACCAATAGTCTATCTGAGAACGGGAGATACACTCATATATTATCAGGGATGAAAAAGAGAAAAGAACTGCATTTTTACACATAGCTCTTCTTACGTATGCTAGGCTGGATTTGTGGCCACTACAAATTCTTAGGCTTTGTCTTTAATACAGAACTCATTGGTTGTTATCTATCTGCTGAGAAATTTTCGATTTGGGTGATGTTGTTGACGTTGATTCTGCGCCACCTGGGCGCCAAGGTTGCTTGGCTTCGACCTCTGGCGAGCCTCACTCATCACTTCCTCCCCCAGCATCATCTCTCTTCGCAAACGAGGAGCCAATTTAATCCAGCTCCATAACCCCCATAACGTCCATCCTAGCCAGCAATCTCCCAAGCTATTCATTCACATCATCCCCCATCACCGCCTCAGCCCCTCTACGCCACATAACATGCACCAACACTCCTCAGAATTCACGACCCTCCCCTCTTCAAATCCTCCCTTTTCACCTCCCTCACGACGTCCCCCTCCTTCCCCACAATTCCTCTCCTCCACTAATGAAAATCGGGCCCTTAGATCTACGCACAACTAGCGCGATCGCTCCCCCGAGATCCCGATCCGAGCCGGGCTGAAAATCGGAAGGTTTAGAGTTTAGACCTGCAGCTACTTTAGTAGACACCTCACGGACACCCCGGGGTTCTGTTCTCGAATCTTCAGCCCGCGGGGAGGACGACCTGCACGGGGACGAGAAGTGGGAACGGGATTGGAAGGCTGGTGGCGTGAGGGGCTGTTTAGCGAGCAGTTGAGTGTAGGCTCGGATGGGATTGTGAAAATCAACCCTTGGTTCTAGTATAGACTGAGCTCGCTTTGGAGAGTGGGAGCGTACTTGTGGGGGGTGCTGGCTGTTCTGGATTTGCATTTCGCACGGTTTTCACTCTAGGAATGCGTCCTTCGAGATAGATCGTGAAGTGATGTAAGTAAGTGGGTTTGGTAGATTTGTGCAAAACGCACAAATCAAAATTTTACAGGGTGGGCAGGATTTGCAAATTGGTACTCATTCCTGAGTGAAACTAGTGTATTCACCTAACCACCTGCTCCCAAGGTGTTGCACAGGTTCCTTGGCCTCAGAATTGAGTCGATGACCAAGCCGTTGTGAAACCGATTTCAATGTCGGGATTCATTTCACGTGGGGTTGCGACTATCCTCCTGGGGGACTTTCTAATTCTAGACATGGGGGATGCAAAAATCCTTTCTTACACGAGGAGAAAAGTACTACTGGCCCTTGGTTCGGATGTTGTGATACAGTGTAAAACGTGTTTGGTGAGACAAATGAATTCCAAATAATGCAATCTTACGGGAACCCCGATGTCTCGCATTTGGCGTGAGCGGTTGAAATGGTGAAGATACTACCAACTGAATAATGTAAACGGGGCTGAGGAGTTTGAGCTGTCAGGTAGACACTGTGTAAATAATTCTATATCCTTCTCGGGTGAAGTGGGTGTGTGAACCTTCTAGATTGATTTGAAATTTGCGAGGGGGGCTCGGATATCGAATTCCACAATTTTGGTTCTAATGATAAATTGAGGGCTCGAGAAGAAGGTCATTCGGTTGCTATTTCTAAAGCAAGCGTGGACCTGCGGATTGGTTCATGGTGTGGTCTTAGCTTCTATGAGGTGAGCAGAAGAGCAAATGGATATCTTTCCTGGCTCCCATAGAATGTCGATCATTCGTTGCAAGTAATCCCTCTGCTGAACCCATACCCATATAGCCGGAATTGCTTAAACAAATAGGTCGTTTTCCTCCTCATTTATATCATTGTTCGTATTTCCGAATGATTCCGGGGGCTAACTTCCAGTTGCTGTTTACCTGTGCGCTCGTGTTTTTAGAACCACCGCATGCTAGTCCTCAAGTAACTTTGGAGAAAGGCATGTAAGTGGATGATAGGTCGTGGAAAGGATATGTGGCGTTGTGGTGTAAAGGTGACAAAAGTATAATGTTGTGGTACGAAGTCTTTATTTCATCAAACCTGTTTGCCGAAGCCGAAAGTTACCGCATCCGAGGGTCTTCATGGAATCCGCAAAGGGATTAGCAAAAATGAAACATCAAATTACTTTTTCAATAGAATATTGGGTGAGTATAGTACTGTTATATCTAATGCTTTAAACTTGGCATCAAGAAGACCGTAACAAATAACAATTAGCGGGGGCAGTGGAGGGACCATATGACCAAAATCTTTCCAGGTCCACCTTCAGGTCACGAAATAGCCTAGCCTTCTTATAAATCTAGATTCCTAAGCGAATAAGTTCCCTGCTTCGAAATATTTAGTCTAGAGCTATGGGTTAAGATTAACTCAAGATTTTAGGGTGAATTGAAATTAGCGTTCGGCTGAAGAATTCTGGGATATTTTCACTTTTATATTTTTAAGATGAAATACGTACTGCTTGAGTAACTATGTCTCCGGCAAGATCTAACTCCATTATAGTGTTAAAAACAAAAACTGTAGAGCATACATCATCACGGAAATCAGCAAAGCAGCAAGTAGACGTAGTTGGGTAAACAAAATATTACTCGCTTAGCTGATACCAACAATAATGACCACCAAAACGACCAGAAAAAACAATTAAAAAAATATATACAATTTCTATTTACTTCAAGAAGAAAATTTCCATGACAAAAACAAAGATTTTTGAAAAAAAGGGAAAGATGAAATACAAAAACTACAATCGCAACCCCTTTTAACGTGAACTAAATTAAGACCAAATCGAAACGAGGTGCGATCTCTCTATATCCTGACCTCTAGCACATGTTAGTTTCGAATGTATTCAACAATTTGGGTGACTCCCAGATGATGTACGTGTGGACTTGAGTTCGACCAGGCAGGTGTGTTTGCACGCCAGCCAGTCATGACTCCCAGTAGATTGAAAAAGCTTATCTAGCTTGTAAAGGAGTACTCGAGTAATGATTTACCCAGATCCGTTCCTATTCAATTTCATGTTCCCGACCGAACTTTCTACAGGAGCCGAAGCCCCCTCTGCCGAAGCGTCCACTGGCAGAAAGAAAATTTCCTCTTTGCGAACTCTTAGGTATTCGGATGGGGTTCCTTGGAGTTCGTCTTGTTATCCGAGGCCCCTGGGGCGTCTGGCGTATTTCCATATCTTATGTTAATACATTCCTTTGACTATGGTTGTAACGTGGTGATAAGGAACAGCAGCGATCACACAAATGGAAGGGAGAACTTTGCATAGATCCACCTCAGCCATTACGCATTAAGAAGAGACTCAGGATGAAAGCCATTTAGGTTGACTTCATCCCTGAGCTTTAACTCTCTCTTCAAACTACGGCTTTCAGTCTCATGAGCAGGTTCCTGAGCCTGGAGAACCTTCGCCACGATCTTAGCGCAAAGTTGCGCATCCCACATACCCTCTTTCCTCGGCGTTCTCGCTAAAATCTTCATTGCCATCTTCCTCAAAGACAGGTTGTTGCACTTCATAGCAGTATAGAATAGCGGGGCGGTGATACCGAGATCAGTCGAGAAGTTGAAGACCTTTGGTGGGGTATCATAAGTAAGCTCGCCTGTATCAACGATCTTGCAAAGGTTGATGATGTCGTAGTATATATCGTCATATGCACGAGATGTGTCGACTATCATGCTGATCATGAGATGGAAAGCCTTTAGGATTGTTCCTCCTCTCACAATAGCATCAATGTTTGGCGTGTTCTTGTCAACTTTTGCGAGATACTCCTTAAGCTTTTGTTCCCATCTATCAAGACGGCCCATATGCTTGTCCTTTATCACTGATCGAAGTATGGGAATTTCACGTGAAGGGTCACGATCGCAGACGATCGCAGCACCGATGGCACTCAATTCTTCATGCGCATCCTCTATGGTGTTGAAAGACGGTAGTGGACTTTCCGGTATTGTAACCTGGAGTTCCTTCCACATTGATGATCGATACTCGTCTGATCTTGGATTGAGGTAGAGGACAGAGACAACACCAAGACGCATGAGGAGCCCCGCAAATAGACTCTTCTGCGCATTTGGCATAGAATAATCAGAGTTTCGCACACCATGAAAAATCCTCAAGCCAGAGCGCAGATGAACAAGTGCTGATTGGTAGTTCCCCATGAAACTATCAAAGCAGGTAAAGAGAATGCATGCCATCAAGGTGATCTCTTCCCGGTGATTTGACGTAGCCATCGAACGCTGCAGTTGGCTGATTGCTAGCGTATGTTGTCTCAAAGCGAATTGATATGTTGCGGAATCACACTGCACGAGCTGACCCAATTGGCCAGCATTAAAGTGTTGATGCAAGGCACCTATTGAGACTAAGGCATGCCGTATGCAAGGCTCTGCAAGGCTCAGTTGTAGTATTTGTCGTTGCCAGAAATCGGAGGAAAAATAGCCCGAGATACCTTTTGAAGAGAATGTGCTAAAGAAGTATAGCATTCGAGTCTCCTCAGGGTCTACTGCTGGGAAAGGAGATGGGGCATAAAGCACTGTTCTTGCAACTGGTGCCAGGGCTTGTGTTAGCGTCGAATCTGTCGATTGATATCCTAAACACGCCCGGCGAGCCTTGATACATCTTTGGCATTTGGGCTTCTGCTCTGAAGAGAAGTCAGCATTTCTTGCAATAGGAAATATTTAGCGAGCAGTGAACACTCGTTTTAGTAGCGGTGCATTCTCATATTCGAGTTACAATGCCGAATTACAGCCTACGAAATGAATGAAGATACAATACGATTCCAAGCACGTACCATCACATTTTACATGTCGTTTCCTGCCATTAATTAGCACCAAGCGTCATCCGGCTAACATCCAGCCACTCACTTGCAAGTTAGGCAGCCGCTGCGGCTTGGTGTTCCACAAACACGGTATATCTTATTCCTATTTCTCTCTGGTTTATCCATGTTTTATACCTCGTGGGAGACCGAACAAATGTCCGTCTGCTCGTGAAGATCGATTTCTGCCCGTGTCTGACACTATCCTTGGACACTGATGTGGTAGGAGCATAGCACTAGAAAATAAAGAGAATGGCATGTTGGAAGATGACAAGTTTGCTTGTCTGCTGTTTCAATCCTCGTGGAGAGATGAAACAGGTCTAGTTGCTCACGAACTTGCAGAGCCAAGAGACGGAGGAAGGTTCGACCGATTTTCACGTGATTAGCCCCCCCTTTCAATTGCTATGCTTTCTTCACCTAGTTCAAATTTTAACAAGTTCAAGATTCATAAAATTATATTCACTTTGAAGTCGAGTCCGCGGGGCAGCACTGATTTAACAACTACACAATTTGCCTATTTTTATTATAATGCTTCAACGAGAGTGCTCGTGACAATTTTTGCGTTGTGTTTTCCCCTATGCACGTAAACAGAGATTAAAGCAGAAATATATGAAATCCCTTGTGTCAAGAGTCCTTTAACTCACAAATTTTATAATTTAAATGCGGGCGAGGACGGGCATTCGGCAAGGCCACATGACATGTGAGCTCGTTGAAACTTTAAACAGTGGGAAAGAGTGCCTTGAACTTGATTGCAAATTTGTCAGTATAAATAGATAGAGTATATGATCACTCTCTTTACCTGTAAATACTGAACACCCTGCCACTCGTAATTATTTGAAATAGTCACGTTTGAATTGACTTCTACTTGCTCTCTTTTGAAGTGTTTGCTCGGAAAACAACGTCCCCTTAAACTTGATGACGTACCACGTACCATAAGACTCATATGGCAATCTGATGATACCTAAAGGAAACTCAGTAGTATGCAGCCATTCGTTTGCTAATAAGAAATATAGAGTTGTTATGATCACTAGCTCTGTACTCATAATATGAAGGTACTTGTGAGAGTGCACGAGCACTCGCTTGAGCCTGACGATTCTGATACACTGAAACTCAACTAGGAGGCCCAAAATATACTTCCACGTTTTGAAATCAGCTCGTGGCAATGTGCATGGTCTATGCAAACGTTAAGTGGAAATGATTTATGCAATCCTCGTCCCAGGTCCGGGAGCGCCCGGTGGTGCAAGACGGAGAATTGCCAGATGAAAAATAGAAAGAAACAAACCGTACCTCAAAATCGGTTGAAACCAATGTTTGCATTACCTGTTCTGAACATCGATCATAAACAATAAAGAAAGGTCACAAGAGATTGAGAGTTTTAAAATTGGCATCGAAAGTATTTCATTCGCTCCGCCAAGTAACTGGTTACTGTATATCTCAATAGTATATACAACCAAAACCGCACAAAATCCCACCTAAGCTATGCAAAAACAAAACGTGTCCTTTTCCCCTCGCTTCAAAGATACTAATCATACACTATTCATATTCATAATCGGGTATCTATGTGTGACCAACCAAGCCGGTCTGAGGAGCCTTGTCAGGGTTGGTGTCGGTGCCGGCAAAGCCGAGAGCGGTATTCCACGCATCAGCGGTTGCAGCATTACGCGTGCCGAGGGCAGAGATTTGAGCTTTAGCTGCTGTGCAGGCGGTTTTTGCTGCTGCGTTAGCGCCACAGACATTGGTGAGTTGATCACAGATTCGGTTGGTGATGATGTTTGGGTTGAGAGCCTCTTGTTGGCCTTTGTTGACAACTGGGTCAATAGCCTGGAAAGTAGATTCGGTGGCAGCACGGCCGTTAAGACCAGCCTCAAATTTCATGGTTGGGGTGCAAGTTCCGAAGTCGAGACCTGAGATGGAGGATGCAACGAACCCAGAGAAAGTTCCAGTAACTGGGTCAGAGACGGCACCAGCTCCAGCTGTTCCAGTTGTTGCTGTGTTACCAGTGCTGGCTGCGGCTGTCGTAGATGTAGCTGGTGCAGCTGCAGCACTTGAAGCGGCGCTGGCTGTGGCCTTTCCTCCAGCGGCTTTGGTCTTTGACGCTTTGGTAGCCTTGCTCTTGGTGACAGTTGCGAGAGTCGTTGGTGCGGCTTGGACAGCTCCTCCGCAAGCATCAACTTGAGCGGCGGCAGAACTGGAGGCTGGTGCAGCACTGGCAACGACTGACGCTGAGCTGGCTTGGTTGGCATTTCCTTTCGTTGCCCCGCCGGCTGCAGCGGCAGGTGCAGCACCGACATTTCCAGCAGCATCTTTGGTGGTGAAGTTGGAGAAACCTTGAGCGGCCATGACCTGAGCAACACTCAGGCCAGTAGCATCGAAGGGAGTGGTCTTAGATTTGGCGGAGTTGGCGTTCTCAAGATCAGATCCAGTGACAGCTGGGTCGACGAGGGGAACGATACCTCGAAGGGCCTGGGTGGTGGGAAGCGTTGGGTCACTGCAGATCGTGGGGACGCTGACAACGAAGGGGTTGAAGTTTTGCTCAGCGGCGACGAGGCCAATGGCAGCTGGGATGGCTCCATCACCAAGAGTTGCAACAATTAAATCAGCTTGCTTAAGCTTGTCACAAGGGTTGGCGGCTGCGAGAAGGAATGAGATAGATTGTCCGGCAAGTGTGGCAGCTTGACCGGATTGTCCACCAGGAGCACTTGAGATAGCTGAGATTGGGAGTTGCTCTTGGCCAAAACTATGTCTGTTAGTGATATTCTCGTCGGGCAGTATAGAATGTGCTTACCGAGCCTCAGTGAGAGCCGCGAGGACTGAGAGAAGGATTGCTTTAGAGAACATTATGAAGTTCGAGAGAGTGATATTTATGCTTGCAGCTTGATATTTAATCGATGATCAGAGAATTGAATTGACTTAAAGATTGGGCCGGCCTGGAAGAACGATTTGCTTGAAGGAATGTAAAGAATGTAAGTTCGCAGAACCAGAAAAGAATGTGAAGTCAAAGAATGAAGCTGAAGATGATGATAGAAAACGGTATGCTGGGGAAACAGGAACGTTTATATACAGCAGAGGGAAATTCCCAAGTGCTGTGACGATGGTCGGGGCATGGTTTGCTGGTCCTTCACCCCTTCTTGGCTCGTCGCAATGCCGATCATACTGGTGACAGTCTAGGACGAACCATTGGCATCGCTTGACGCCTGATTATCCCATCTCGCATCTTCTCCGAGGTCACTGTTTTGATGCTCTTCGACGACGTTCCAACAGTCGGTTGATGATCCGAGGAGCCCTGTCAATCTGCTCCCGGATCTTGACATGCGACGAAAACGACATGGGATGGTTCTAATTAAACCTTATGTTCCCAGACTGACCGAAAGTCCAGCCATCAAGTGTCGGTTGACATTGCTGCTAATGCGAAATGAGTGGTGGAGTCTCACATCGGAAACCTGGAATGCCGGAGAGACGTTGGGCTTCATGCGAAACAAGCGGTGGTCTGTGGTGACAACAATCAAAGGAGGGCTGAAATACGCTCTAGCGAGCGCTAGAAGTTTGGAATAGATTGCTGTACGGCACAAGATGCCCCTGCCAACCGGGACAAGACATGCCAGATTCGGACTTGAGGCGAAACAAAGCACCTATGGGACAGTGAACCCCAAACAGAGCCTCCTTCTCCACCAAAGAAGGTTTCGAGGTCACTTTGTGGTCGGCGATATCGCCATTTTCAAGACGAGGCGGGCTGGCTGGTGTTGAGACGACTTCGAGACATGCGAGGTTTGATGCCCTCACCTCGGCTCCCGATTTCACAACAGAAAATGCCTGGGAGAGATTCGCAACAGGATCGTGGCGGAGGAATCGTTCATGGTAAGAGTCGTGGATGAGAATTCTGTTCATTTCCACCAATTGAAAGTGCGGTCAAGCGCGTTCTGGAGGCTCTTATGAGTGTTGACATATTGACAGTTCGTCGCACATGAAATCGCAAGGACTTCCAATTCCCCCCCGTGAATCAATGTTGTACTGTTTGTGCTTTTACCGCATGTTGCTTCATTTCGCGTATTGTTTATGGCAGGAACAAAGTCCACCTTGAGTAGACGTGGTTGCAATTTTCCAGTGTTGAGAGCAATTGGGGAAGTTGTTGCGCCGCAATTTCAATCCTCCTCAGTATCATGTTGTGTGTGCTGCACAAAATTCACCGTCAATTTCCGGTCAAGTCTTCATGTTTCGTCCCATCTACATCTTTAACTATCCTCTGATCACCATCAAGCGTCAGGAGCATATCTTCGTCTCCAAGACATCTTGCACTGTCGAGGCAAGTCGAATCGGTGTTGCAAATCATGAGGGGTGATTTCCACAGGCCCGGAAACTGTGCCATCCGTTTTGCTTGGCTTGAAAATCATGTTCTCTTATGACTTTTGGAACATTATGAAGTGAAGGGACCAAGCAGGGATATTCAAAGTCCGGTTCTTGGGAGAGTCATAGCTCGATAAGTTGCGATCTGATCACTTCAAGTTACCAGAACAGAGAGTTGTTGGAAGCAAGATAACATGGCGCAGTTCGAAGCAAAGATGCCTAGGCAATCCTGCCATTATTGTCGAAATGCAACCACAACATTCGAGACAATAAGAGGGCAACGAAAGTAACAGGAACACAGGAACTTAGATTCAGAACGAGTCACCGCAGAGAGGCTGTGCTCAATGCCTTGACGTCGTCATTTGGCAGCCTCACGTGATGAAGAGCCTCTCTTGAACCTCCAACAAATGAACTGTCCAGTACGTCAGGACCTCTTCCACCCTTGGCAAACGAGGTTTCTTGTCAGGTCCCGATAATCTCAATCACAATGGCGTTTGTGATACGGTACTATGAATCTCGAGCTCCACAGAACCCATCAGCTGATTATAGATCACGTGTGAACCTATTCATTCTTGCGTGGCTTGATACGACTTCAAGTGACTTTTTACACAAAATAGAGTCAAAAGACAGTTTGCGGTTGTTGCCTGGCAGTTTCGATGCTGATATGTGGTCTTGAACGAGAAGGATTCAATTGCGCCACAGTGAGTGGGCAACCTGATGTTGGCAAGCGCTAGTAGTCGATAATAAATGACTTGAAACAACATGTTTCCTACGGCTCCATCATACGATGATACTTCCTCAATTTTATTCAAACAAACACCTCCAACAAGTCCTTCGAAACATTTCCTCGATACAAACATGACAGCAGACGAGAAAGTAGATATAGTGGACCCGAAGTCGTATGTCGATCAACACGTGGAGGTTGGCGAGCTTAGGCAGAAGATACTAATCCTAGAGACGGCACTTGAGGAGTCTGGCAAGTTTTTCCCTGTGGAAATGCTTTAATCTTCAACGCTAATAAATTAATTTTAGATGCTCAAATTCGCCCAGCACACATATTCGGGTTTCCAGCACATCTAGAACTAAAACATCTTACTCCAAATCAGCGTCGCCTACAAAAGTTTCCACATTCCATGTCGGCCGAAGATAGTCGCAGGACATGGCTCATCACAGCCATAATCATCATTGCAATTGACCTATATCAATTCCCGCTCTTTTATCGCCTTGTATGGGACGATCAAACAGGACGTGGCTACTATCTCATAGCTTGGCAGGCAGTCCTACATTATTTTATATTTGGAATGAATCTGTATCCATTCATTTACGCATGCGTCTTGAAGACGCGGCAAGGGCATTGGCCAACATTGTGCCAGGTTTGGATGAGTCAGAAAGCTCAAGAGGAGCAGAGGGCAATTGGAAATGCGGGATCGCCTGTCACAAATTTTAGATCGCTTTTGGCAACCCTTCCGATGTACAGCTATATGGGTTTATTGGTTTGTACGCACTGGAAAAGCTTGTGGTAGGAAGCCAACGCGTAAGGAATAAGTAGTTGAGCACAATCATCATATATGGCAGTGAAAATGTCGCCCTTGTTGCATGAACAAACTCGCTTTAGTCACCATACTTTAATCTCTCTACCCACGTCCTGGTGCACTTACTCTCAACTTTATGTTCTCGTATATCCTTTTCCTATACATGATTGCCATGGACTAGAATACTTTGTCTCCATAAGTTAATTTCGACACTCTTCGAGTCAAACCTGTGTCTAGGTCAGGCTCAATGGTGTCTTTCTGGAAAATAGGTGACAGGATCTTGGCCCGCTTCCAGTTTACGCCAGGAAAATCACTCCTTGTATCTATATTTAGTATAAGGTGCGTGGATGGGAAGGCTGTACAATTGAGCAATAGGTTTTTCTTGAAAAAGAGTAATTATGGGAAGTCGAAGGCATGGTAAGGTGGAATAATTACGTTCAGGGTGATCACAAAGGCCTATGCTATGTCAGGAAGCTGTAGTAGTCAGCGACCATTTTTAACCCACCAAACCGAACCCAAGCTAGCTTCTAGTATGCTAGATTATTACCTTTGAAAGTTTTCATCCCCAATATCTAATAAGGGATTACATGGTACGCGGGTTAGTAAGGAAATGGAAGCATGTTTAAAGTGCTCAAATACTCTTTTAACTTCTGGTCTTGATTTCTTAGCCCTTCTATCAAGACTCTTCACACATATTTTCGACTCGACTCAGTTTTTTTTTGGGCCCACCACCAACTAGTTAATCCAATCTGTTGTAGGATCAAGTGCATGTCTAAAGATATGTTAGCAAGTGTCTTTTTCCTAAGGGTTCAAGTGTCATTATCACATGATCCTCAGAGAATACAATCACTACTTTTCTAATTCTTGACATTGTATCATTATTCCTCACTATATAAAAGTTGCAATAATATGACCCTCAGGGCTCTAGTAATACTATCCAGCTAAATAGGTAATAAAAAGAAATAATAAAAGGAGATATTAAAGTAATAAGGTGAGACGACATGGCTTGCTTGCCCTGGATCTTGTGGCTACTGGCGCCTCCGTTAACCTAGGTTAGCAAAAAGGCCACCAGCTGAGTTAACCCAGGTTGACAAAGGTTACAAATTAAACTCCTTAGGGTAATGCAACCCGGGCCATCCGCCTCGTGGCTTTGTCAATCAGCGCCGCCTCCCTGCAATCAAGCTATACAAGATACCTTTTCAGAAAGGGCGAAAATGAATGATCCCAGAGACATTTTCATCTCAAATCATTCTTCAGGATTCTTGCTTTTGATATATACATCTTACCTTTTTCAGTATTAAACCCCATTATAGTAGATAATCTCGCCGTGAAGAAATCTAAATGAGTATAAGATAGATCATTACGTTAGTGGGCTTGCTGACTAGGCTGATCAAAAGCTTTTAGGTAATTAGTGATTATTAAATAGTTATTGCTCGGAATAACCCCATGCAAGTTAGAGGGAAAATTAAATTGAAAGGTAGAAAAGGGAAATATAGTTTATGACCTCATGAAAAATAGAGATTATTTGTACTTAAAAAGGTGGTAGGGGCGACAACTAAATAACTACCTCGCACAACTGAAATCCTTCGTTCTTTCTCACTCTCACATTAGCAACAATGAGTGGCAAGCACGATACAAATATGTGCGGTATTAAAAGGGAGCAGGTGGGACAACCGCCTTCCTATGATCAAATATATTCTGAAATTACCCCTTCATACCCAACAACGAAGTATGAGCTCACATTCCACCATTAACTATTACTCAAGATGCTAACCACAAATAGACAGCATAATTCGAAAGTATTTCATCAAGATCATACAATCCCTCAACGCACAGCAAGATACTTCAACTGTCATCTTGAACGTGTGAAAAACTACCCCAAAATTCTCTCGAATCACTTCCAAGGCCCTCCCAACCATCTTGAACACAATTCAAACTATTGTAGTGAAATGGATCAAGTCATGAGTGCCAGTTCTCAAGAAGCCTCGTCGCCGCTCCTGGGTCAGAATCGCCCAGACCAAGAACATCAGCGTGCTCCGACTCCACATCAAACTTTTGCAAATCAAAACACGGAAATTAGAAACAAACAAGATGGTGGCTGGAAATGGAGCATTTTTTGGTAGGTTGTTGGCACTATTGAGATCACCATATATCTAGGATTCGCAGTGCTATTCCTTCACTTGAAATTGGCACCGGAAGAAAATCGGAAGTTAGTATGTCAATCCCAATTTTTATCTTCCATCCTCGACAATGGTATCCTTCTAATGCCGGTACGAGTTGGTATTTATATTTGCAACGCGGTGGAGGTTATACTAGGAGGTGATAGCATCAGCGAGGAAGGTCAGGCTTACAGGAAGCAAACCCTATTCTACTTAAGACTGGTCTTGATACAGTGTATACCTGCGGCGCTTGTGTATATACGGATGGCTTTCAACTTCACAGTCTGTTCCATTGAGTAGTTGAAGTGAGGAGAGGCGTCAGGGTCATAAGCAGCTCGAGCTGGGTTTTAGTCCTCACAATAGTGTTTTGTAGCCATAGAAGTCAAGTTAATTCTAGCGAACAGGCACTTCAATTTTGTGATAGGTGCTCTCTAAGTAAAGTTTTCTGATATGGAGCATAATCATGTAGCAGTAGTAGCTGGAGGGTAGTATTCAGACTTTTATAACTCCACTTTTCCCGATTTAAACGATCTGATAAGGTTATTTGTTTTAGTTCTGTAGCTAAGATTAATGATGTAGTTATATACGAAGGGCGTTCAGGCGGTACATGTTGTTGCCTTAATAAGTATTCTAATAGACGATTAATCTCCTAGTTCTATACAATTGAATAAGGGAGAATATATAAGGTTGAATTGCTTGCCAATTGCACAGGTGAGTATAATTGGAAAATATATCGATTGATTCAGAAACTATATATGTATGTTTTGCTATTTATATTATGGATTGGTGGCTATGGGCGTCAGACCGGCTAAGGCGGCGCTTGGAGTCATCACTTATTCGATATATACTACATAACCTTCAGCAAATACTTAGCACCTCCTCTAGCTTTTAGAGAAGGAATTGTTGAATTAAGGCATATTGGGAGCTATAGCTTGCTAATTGCACTTGTGAGTTGGATTGGAATTGACTGATTGATCTGACTACATAAAAGGGTGTTTTTTGGAGAAAATGGGTGTGCGAGTCAATTTCATATTTTGTAGTCAAAGAAGGCCATGTATATGTATGCCATCCCTAGTAGAGTTGTGTATTGATGCCTTCAAAAGACGAGAACGTTTGTCGTTTCTGATCCGCCGATGTAAATTTTAGTGGGGCTGAGTTGTAACATTAGCTGCCTTCGCCCTTCGGCATCACCATTTAATCGCAGTCAGTGAGCCTGATACAATTAATTACTGATCTTGATTTCCAAGCCCCTTCTGTCGTGACTGTTGACATATATTTCCAGCGTGACTCGGGGCTTTTTTATTTTACCCAACACCAACTAGGTAGTCCAATCTATTGGAAGGTCAAGAGCGTATCTAGAAATATATTAACAAGTGTCTATTATACGTTGTAGGAAGTAAAAGTAAACTTGTACTAAAGAGAAAATCAGTCAACCCCAGGTGGCCTTTAAGCGGGAAATGTTAAGCTGAAGAATTGCTGTTGCTGCGAAGAGAGTTTCAAGGAGGAACCCTCAGTGTCTGAGTGGTGATTTGGTAGGTAGGACGGTTGGTATGCTAAATATTGCTGATGCTAGGGTTGGTGAAAGATGATACTGCGTTAATGATTTGATGGATATTTGAACTTCAGGTATATATATGGATGATATTTAGTCATGATAGATGAGATAAACTTCTAACGATGATCGGGACTAGTTAGCTCTTATGAAGGAAAGAAGAGATGATAATAAGGGATCTAGGACCAATTGTAAACAATGTTCCTGCGATCATTTCGAAATTCCTCAAGTGGCCCGGAAGGAATTTTCTCCTTAGCTACGCTCTTGAATATGTGAACTAAGAAGCAATGGCTATAGCTATAGCCACATTGATCGTATCTACCCTGAAGTCCCTCTTTCTACGATTAAAACAATTATTCGTCGCGAAGCTTTACGAGATAATAATAAATCACAACTCTGCTCTGTGAGACGATATAGCCTACCTGCCTTGGAGAAACTCATAGAGTCTCTGTTAACCTAGGTTGGCAGGTGC